>WOXC01007511.1:0-600000 GCA_011680675.1 Gymnobelideus leadbeateri | reverse complement strand
TTCTAGCCCAAGAAGGCAGCAGGCAGATTGCCTTTGGTGGAGAGACTTTCCCCACTAGCATATCACCCCTATACTAATCTCTTCCCCCAAATATAGTGGGAAGGAACACTTTTTCAAGAATCTGAGCTGTCCAGTGGAATGGGCTGCCCCAGGAGGCCGAGGGGAACTCTGCATTGGAGGATTCATTGAAGTCTCTTCCAACTTTGAGTTTCCATAGCTGTTCTTGATGCAGAAACACTCTCAGAGGAGTTCCCCCTCCCTGGGTTGGGCACCCTGCCCCAGGCAGCCTTGTCTCTTGTGAATCTATATTAGTTTGATTTTATGCTGATGTGTCTTGAATGAGCAGAAAGAAGAGGAGAAGGGCGAGGAGGATCTTTTAATGAACTGAAATCCCCACAGCTGCCTCCCGGCACTCAGAGCCTGTCCTCCTCTGATTGAGAGGAAGTGCTCAGACTCCTGCTTATGGTGCAGGCCAAGCCTGGTTCTACTGAGCTCCAGCTGGAGATGACTGAATGAATGGATGAGTGACAAACATTCATTAAACGCTTGCTATGTGCAAAGCACAGTACCAAGGGACAGGCCCTGCTCTCAAAGGGCTCATCATCTAATTGGAGAATCCCCATATGGAGGAGGTCTCGGCTGCAGCAGATGGAAAGTCCCCATGGGCCTTGGTGTGCAACAGTGAAACAGATGGTGGGGCCGAGTCCACAGCTCAGATGGT
The DNA here is from genome assembly GCA_011680675.1 of Gymnobelideus leadbeateri. Lineage (NCBI taxonomy): Eukaryota > Metazoa > Chordata > Mammalia > Diprotodontia > Petauridae > Gymnobelideus > Gymnobelideus leadbeateri. The sequence goes on along the minus strand of WOXC01007511.1, from coordinate 599,279 downwards.
GTCATCTGGGACTGAGGTGGCACTAACCACTGAGCCACAGGCGGTGTGGCGGACTCGTGTTCTGGGCCCATCCCCCTCTCCCTCCCCTCATCCTGCTCTCTGACGGTTCTGGGTAGCCTTGCCTACAGCCAGAATGTGGACTCTGATAAGAGAGGAGGGACTGGGCTGGCAGGCCACTGCCTATCGATGTGATTTCAGGGGTGCTGGGACAGCCCCCAACCACAAAAGAACTCCTGCTGCCTTGGCCTCCTCCATGGCATTTGAAATTCTTCTAATAGGGAACTCCTTCTTTCCTGCCCCAATCAGAATGAAACTTGTACCTGATGAGATATAAAAAGGTCAAGAACCTGGGCCCTGGGAGCTGCTGATTGAATAAAGCTCCCCTTGCTCATCCCTGCTTCCTGGAAACCCCCTGGGCTCCCCGGCTTAGGTCAGATGCTGTGTCCATCATGAGGCCTTTCCTAGGGGCTGGTGTCGTGTGTGTGTGTGTGTGTGTGTGTGTGTGTGTGTGTGTGTGTGTATGTGCCTGAGTGTGTGTGAGTGTTTGTATGTGAGTGTATGTGTGTGCCTGAGTGTGTTTATGTGAGTTTGTGTGAGTGTATGTGTGAGTGAGTATATGTATGTGAGTGTGTGTGTGCCTGAGTGTAAATGTGTGTGTGTGTTTGCATCTGAGTATAAGTGCGTGCGTGTTTGTGAGTGTGTGTTTGCCTGCCCTTCTAGAATAGAAACTCCTCCAGGACAGGAACTGTTTTGTTTCTGTATCCTCAGCACCAAGCACACTGCTTGGTATATAGTAGGTGCTTAATAAATGCTTATTGAAGGAAGGAAGGAAAGAATAACTGAATGAAGTAATAAATGAATAGTCAGGCAGGGGAACAGCTAGATGGCACAGTGGACAGAGTGTTGGGCCTGGAGTCAGGAAGACCCATGTTCAAATCTGGCTTCAGACACTTCCCAGCTGTGTGACCCTGGGCAAGTCAATTCACCCTGTCTGCTTCAGTTTCCTCATCTGTCAAGTGAACTGGAGAAGGAAATGGCAAACCACTCTGGTATCTCCATCAAGAAAATAGGGTCACAAAGAGTCAGACACAACAGAAATGACTGAACAGCATCAGCTGGGCAGGAGAAAAGGGTTTCCATGAATAAGTGTAGGGAATCTCAAGGAAGAGACTCTCTAGTGCTAGGATGAATTTTAAAGTCAAACTTGGGGTCTTAGAGAGTGAGGGCTGGAAGGTAAAGGACAGGGTGGGGCTCAGACCCCAGCCTCCCAGGCTTGGAGGTCAGTCCCCTGCCCACTGCACCACACTACCTCTTCTCCATCATGTTAGGGGGGTGGGGGAAGGGGTTGGACTTGTGCCTTCCCTGGTAGAGGGGATTCCCGATGAGTCAATCCCACCAGGGCAGAGCTAGGCATGCTCTGTAATTGGTAGAGCCACATCACATCAGGCCCCATTGTCTGGACCAATGAGGAGTGGTCATCCAGCCCCGGACATGTGCCCAGGGTCATCCAGCCTGTGTGCACCAGAGGCCGGTCTTGAGTCCAAGTCCCGAGGCCAGCTCTCCATTGGCGATGGCACATTATGCCTCATCTGGCATGAGATACCATAAGGCTGCTGGACGGTGGTGCAGGTTCGGTTCTGTGTAGGGTGAGCAGAAGGGTGATGGGGGAGGATGGTCTGGAGCCCGAGGAAACCCCACTGAAACCTCAAGAGTTTCTTCCTGCAGGATGCTGAGGTTTCTCTTCTCCCTGGTGGCTGCCCAACAGGAAGCACATGAGCTCTGAGGCTCATGGTCTCATGGGATGAAGAGACGCTCTGTCCCAAGGGCTCCATTTTGGAATTGGTTTTGGAGCCCACCTGGAGCATGAGAGGACCACGTGCACAGCTAAGGAAGGAGCAGGGGCATAGAACGTTACAGCAAGAAGGGGGTTAGAGGACTTCCAGCCCACCCACCTCATCTTACAGAGAAGGAAACAGAGGCACTGAGACGGGCAGTGATTCAGTCAAGAGCAAACTCATCCATTCACCCATTCATCTGTTGTTTATTCTGGATAGTATTGGGTCTGATACTGGACTGGTTTTCCATTTCCTTCTCCAACTCATTTGACAGATGAGGAAACTGAGGCAAACAGGGTGAAGTGACTTGCCCAGGGTCACACATTTAGTAAATGTCTGAGGCTGGATTTGAACTCAGGAGGATGAGGCTTCCAAGCCCAGTGCTCTATACACTATGGCGCTACCTAGCGCCCCCCACCCATTTATCCAACAAACATTAACCCTACTCTTTGCTAGGTTTTACCACACTAGGGACTGGGTATGCCCACTAAAATCCAAGTGAACCTGCTTTCAATAGAGATGAAACACAGATAAGTAAATGAAATTTAATTACAAAGTAATTTGGGGGTCTGAGTAATTACTAGTAACATTAGTAACAGAGGGGATCAAGAGAGTACTTGAGGGCAGCCAGGATTTCCAAGAAGAAGAGGTGAGTAGGGAGAGCATTTTAGGCATGCATGGGGAAAGACTCATACAAAGGTGTAGAGGTGGGAGATGGGATGTTCTGTACAGGGAGCAACAAAGACAGTCCAGCTAGAATGTGGAATGAGTGAGAGAGCTGGCGTTCACAGAGAGGTCTGCTGTCTCCAAATCCAGCACCTTTCCACTATTCCAAGCTGTGGTCTCACTCTTAGAGGGTTCCAGTTTCCTAGATCAGGCTTCTCCTCACTCTTGGATGGGGTTGAACCATGGGCCTTCCTTTTCCAAAGGACTGGATTGGCAATGAAGGTCCTTGTGAGGAGGCAGCCCTCCAGCACTTCCTGAGTGTGTCCTCAGGGGTGTGGTCAAGGAGGGAGAGAATAGATGAATGTAGAGGTTAGTGTGGTATTGGCTCCAGTGACCAGAGAAAGTCAGGAGGAATAGAGAGAATTAACCCAAATGGCACTACCTGGTATCCCTCAGCTCAGCAGGCAGGGATTCATAAATCTGGAGCTGGAAGCCGACTTGTCCAGCTTCATTTTACAAATGGGGAAACTGAGGCCCCGGGGAAGTTAGTGGATTGTCTATAGTCACATAGGAAGTACTCATCAGAGGTGGAGATTGAACCCACGTGTTCTGGTTCCAGGGCCAGGACTCTTTCCCTGCTCTGGGTAGACTCGCCTCTGACCTAGTCATCACCCAAGCTCCCAGCACTGAGATCAGCATGTAGTGCTGGTGACTGCCCCCTTAGTCCTAAGACCCTGCTGGATGGCTGCCAGGCATCTCTGATTCCTTCCATCGGTCCATCTGCTGACCAGGCAGGAGAGAGTTAACTCCTTATCACCCCAAGGAGACTTGCCTGAGCGGGGTAGTGTGTGTGTGTGTGTGTGTGTGTGTGTGTGTGTGTGTGTGTGTGTGTGTGTGTGTGTACTCGTCTATGGGCACACCCCTTAGAGGAGGTTCCTTCCTGTAGCCCTCCCTCCCCTCCTCCTTGCTGTCTTACTCCCTCTCCGGATGACCAGGATCTCCTGCATCCCAGCCCAGCCTCTGACCCTCCAGCCCTGCCAGGGCTCCCCCTGAACCTCCCCCTGTTCCCAGAACCCAGGAGTGCTCCCTTCCCTGCCCATCCCCAGCCCAGGGCAGGCAGCTGGGCAGTGTCCTTTGGGGTGAGTAGCTAAGGCTCTTCTCATTTCTCTGAACCTGTCCAGGCTGTCAGAGGGCCCTCCAAATGAATGGGTGTTGGTGGCAGTGGAGGGGCATAGGGCAGGAGGAGGGGGTCTCTCTTTGTGCTTCTAGCCAGGGAGGAGGGGTAGGGCGGGGCTCCAGATTGTCCTCCCCAGACCTCAGGACCCTTTGCCCCCACTGAGTCTGGTTTGGCGTGAGACCTGCTACAGACAGCTGTGAATTCCTTGTAGGGAGTAGAGATGGAGAAGGGGGAGGCTAGAGCAAATGTCGGAATGGAGAAGGCAGGCCAGCGGGAGAGGCGGTGGGTGCTGGTGGATGCTGGTGTCTGAGGGGCTCAGCCTGATTCAGGGCAGGATTCTGGGTCAGGGAAGTGGGGTTTGGCGGGGGATGTAAAGGAAGAGAGGTTCTGGGGAGCAGGAGATGGAGAGGAGGGTCAGGGGCCAGGCAGGCCTGTCAAGGGAGCCATCCTTCCGGCAACCGGCCAGAAGACAGCTTTCAGGCTTAAGAGCCTACGCTTTGAAGGGGCTATGAATCAAGGATGCATGGTCACGGCTGCCTCAGCCAGGAAGCGTCTTTAAGTGGGTGAGGAGTGCAGCCCCACCCAGGTCTGAGGGAGCCCTGGGGGCTCAGAGGAGCTCCCCCACTCTGCCTTGCCCACGTCCCTCCCCTGGCTTCTGCCCCCATTACTGACACCTGTCTCTGGCCCCACCTTAGCTCTGGGCCCTGTCCTCTGTCCTGTGCCCCCATCCTGGTCCCAAATCCTTTTTCCATTCCTCTCTCCTTCCCTTTTCCTACCCCTGCCTCCCTCCCTACCCTGGTCCTATTTCCCCCCTCTCTTCTTTTCCCTTCTTCTCTTCCTTCCTGTCCTCATGCCACTCTCCATCCCCTCCCTGGCCCCATCTCTCCCTACTCTGACTTCTGGTAGACTGAGACTGCCCACTGTCCCTGCCATCCCAGAGCTGAGTAGGGGAGAGGGCCCTAGGAGCAAGAATCAGAGAAAACTACTTCCCTACCCTCAGAAGGCCAGGCCGTCCTGCCCTCGTGATGACTGTGGTTTCAGTTTGCCCATGAGGGTGACGTTATACGGCACAGGAAGCTCCCTTGTGTGGAGCACAGAGCCCTAGGTAGGGCCTTATGGAGGGGCCCAGACAGGAGAGCTAGGCAGGGCAAGCTGATGGTTAGTGCTCAGTGCTTTGCCATAGAGTGAAGGTTGGGAACGCTGGGACCTCAGAGCCTGTCTTGGAGAGTCCATTGGGGAGTTTGGGGAGGCTCCAGATCTTACAATGACATCTGCCAAGAACGCACAAACATAACACATATGTACATGTATGTTTGTGTTTGTACACATGTGTTTATATGCACACATGTTATATACACATACGTTTACATATATATATATTTAAGCAAACCTTCGATTTCATCAGAATGTGGGGAGCTGTCGGCGAGGGACATCCTCTCCCTATGTAGAGCTATTTGCTCTGTCCCTTAAAAGAGTTTGGGATATTTTAATATAGTTTAGTGCCAGGGGCACTGAGAGATAATGTGTCCTCCCCAGGGTCGTATGACCAGTGTCAAAGGCAGGACTCGAACCCAGGTCTGTCTGACACAGAGGCCCTCTCTCCACTCCACCTCTCTGCCAGTGACTTTTCTTTGTTTGGAGACATCACCCCAAAGGTTTCAGGGCCTGCCCAGAGTTCTACAGAAGGACACAGTGATTACCCAGACTGGTGATGCTGGTGAAAAATCAACAGGCTCCAGAAAAGTGATTGTTTTTTTTTTATTGTTTTATTGGTTCCTTTTATTTTCCATCATAATCATTTTTAGACATGCCCATCCCCAAACTGAGCTCTCCCTCATAACAAAGGAAAACAGCTCAACAAAAGCCCCCATGCCACGGCCTCCCTTTCTAGAGATGGGCACAGCCCTCTGCCCCAGAAACTCCCCCCTCTAAGACAAGGAAGCCCCGGCTCCTGATTCCCCAGGTCTTAGGGCTTTTCAGTGACACTGAGGCTGGCTTCCCTTCAATGGCCTCTTCATTTACATAAGAGAGTAATAGAAAACATTATTAAGAACATAATAATATTATATTAAACACATTATAATATTACAACATATCAGTGACACATTAATATCAACAATATATTCTAAACTGTATGATAGAAATATTATCAATTATATATGACACATAATACAATACTGACAGGCTTGTATGCTGTGTTGTTATAATGTAATGTTAATGCTATGTGGTATACATTACATGCCATTAATACATATTAATAATGACAAGTGATTATTGCAATAGCTAGTGTTCACATAGCACTCCCTAGGTTCCAGGTGCTGTGCTAAGCCCTTCACCATTATTATCCCATTTATTTCTTACAACAAACCTGGAAGGTAGATGCTGTTAGTATTCCCATTTTAAAGATGAGAAAATCAAGGCAAAGAGAGGTTAAGTGACTTTCCCATGGTCACTCAACTAATCCTTACAACAACCCTGGGGAGGTATGTGCTATCATCCTCTTTTTTAATTTATTTTTTGGTCTTTTTAGAGGGGGAGGGCAGGGCAATTGGGGTTAAGTGACTTGCCCAAGGTCACACAACTAGTAAGTGTTAAGTGTCTGGGGCAGGATTTGAACTCAGGTCCTCCTGACTCCAGGGACAGTGTTCTATGCACAGCACCATCTAGCTGCCCCTATCATCCTCTTCTTAGAGATGAAGAAACTAAGACAGACAGATTAAATCACTTGCCCAGAGTTACATAGACAGTAAATGTTTATGCGGCTGGATTTGAACTCGGATCTTCCTGCCTCCAGAACCAGCATTCTAGCCACTGCACGACCTAGCCACAGCATGACCTCTTCCTCACCATTTATCTCCTGGCTCTGTTTGCTTCTCTCTGCATACATTCTTGAAAATCCTCCCACGATTCTCTGAATTCCTTATCTCTGTCATTCTCCCAGAATCACAGAAGCCCAGGGCCGGAGGAGGGGGGCTCCTCAGAGGCTATCTAGTGCAGTGGCCCAGAATCCCCTCAAAAACATTCCTATGAATTGTTATCAGAGTTTTGCTTAAAGCCCCTCACTTCCCAAGGCATCCCAGTCCTTTTCTGAACAGCTTTGATGGTTAGGAAGTATCTCCTTCCATCAAACCTAATTTCCTTTACATTCAACTTATTTGACAAAGTGTGGGGAAATCTGTTTTTTTCCACTCCATTCACATGACACAATTTTCTCAGCCAGGGACTTCCAAAGAGTCTAGAGAAATCTAGAAAAGGGGGTTTATGGGATATAGTGGAAAGAAGCCTGGGTTCTAGTCCTGGCTCTGGCCCCAAGTAGCTAATCTCAGACAAAGTTCCTACTCCCCTCTAGGCTGGAATTCCCCATCTGTATAACAAAGACACTGACTTAGGATCTAGGAAGGATATAGAACTCATTTGGAGAGTATCTAGCCCACACTCATACATTCTCTCTTGTTGTACACATGGGGAAACTGAGGAGGGGAATGATTTGTCCAAGGTCAAGCAGCTAGTACAGGAAGCTGAGAGTAGGATTCAAGGTCTCTGATATCAAATTTAGGGCTCCTTCCAACCCAGTGCCCTGGTGAGGTAACCTCCAAGCTTCAATGTTCTATGAAATACTCAATAATAAAGCTGATCAGGGTGGGGGACCTTGGTATAGGATTCCCAATCAGCCTTCCCTCTCCCCTCCAGCTCCAGAGTAAGAGGATTGTAACCTTCTTCCATGTAAACAAGATAAAGTGAATGTTCCCTAGGATATGATGGGGCAGGGTCTATACAGTACTCTGCAAGCCTTAGAGCTTTATATTAATGTGGGCCAACACCCTTATTTTTACTATTGTTGCCATAATTGTGATTACTGGAAAGTCCTGCCTGAAGCTCCCATAGAGCCAGAAAACGGGATCGTCCAGAAGCACACTGTGTCTGTGTTTACTCCTCTGACCCCCCACTACGCTCCACACTAGAGATTCAGATCCAGAAGGGGCTTTCTTGCCTTATAAGGAGTTGGTATGATGCAGTGGAAAGAACGTATGAGCACTCAGTCTTTCAGGACATTATTTTTATTCATCAAACTAAAAAAAACTCTGAAATTTATTTTTTAAATTAACAACTAAACTTTGCTTAAAAATAGAAACTTCAAAAATATGACACAAAACACTGATTTTTTTTTTCTTCCTGTAGTGGTGATCGGCCTCTACAAGGATACAGTCCCTTTAACCAAATGATGATCTAACTGAAGCTGCCAAAACACGGGTGGGGAAGGGAGGGAGGTGCCAATGGCTGAGCTTCATTCTGTTAGTGGGGGCTCATGCTGTCAGTGACTGTGGACTCTCTATCCTGTTAATTTGTGGATAGAAAGCTGGACTGGAAGCCAGATAGACAGAAATACATATATATATGTGTGTGTGTGTGCGTGTGTGTGTGTGTATACATACATGTATATATACATATATCTACACATATATGTAGAGAGAGACAGAGAGAGGCAGAGACAGACATATATATATAGAGAGAGAGACAGACAGACATATATATATACATATATAGATAGATAGATAGAGAGAGAGAGAGACAGAGACAGAGACAGAGACAGAGAGAGAGAGAGAGAGACAGAGAGACAGAGAGACAGAGAGAGAGACAGAGAGAGAGATGATGAAGGTGCTTAAGCTCTCTCAGCCTGTTTCCTCACTTGCAAAATAGGAATAGCACTTACCTCTCAGGGCTTCTGGGAGGATCAAATGAAGCAACATATGTAAAATGCTTTGAAAATCTCAAAGAGAGAAGGACTGGACCTATTTCAATGGTTTGGGGAACTTCCGGGTGAGGGAATTCCCTCCACCAATACTGGTCAACTTGTTGTTGTTCAGTCATTTCAGTTGTGTCTGACCCTTTGTGACCCCATTGGAGTTTTCTTGGCAAAGATCCTGGAGTAGTTGGCCATTTCCTTCTCCAGCACATTTTACAGATTAGGAAACTGAGGCAAACAGAGGTAAGTGACTCACTCAAGGTCACACAGCTAGTAAGCGTCATATCTGAACTCAGGTCTTCCTGACTCCAGGCCTGGTGCTCTGTCCTCGTCAGCAACTTTCTGCAATTTATTGTCTTTGAGAGTTGTCAAGAGCATTGAGAGACTTAGTGAGTTGCCCAGGGTCCTGCAGCCAGAAGCAGGACTCAAATTCAGGTCTTCCTGTCTTAAAAGTCAGTTATCTGTCCTCTATAACACACTACCTCTCTATAATCCTTAAAGTGGTACCAAGATATAGCCCTGTGCTCTCATGGACAGTGACTTCCCCACACCTTCTCCCAAATTCTCCCGTTTCAGAAATCTTCATAAAGCTTTCCCAGAAGTCCCATTTCCAACAAGTCACTACCTCTACAGAGTAATGTAATGTTTGAGATGATGATGATGATGGGTGACAATGATGTAATTTGGGCTCAAACTAAAAGAGCTTATCATGCAATTAAATTAAAATGCAAAGCCCTCTTTTTAGAGATGTCTGACTGTACTTGGCACAGCCAGGACACAATGTCCTCCTGCCAAAAGAGACACAGCTCTTCAATAGCAGAGCAAAGCAGGACATTGCAGTAGAAAGAGATTTGACTTCAGAGTCATAGAATCTGGGTTAAAATCCTCTTGGTTTGTTTTTTTTTTAATTTTTGGAGGCAATCAGGGTGAAGTGACTTGCCCAGGGCCACACAGCTAGTAAATGTCTGAGGCCAGATTTGAATTTGGGTCCTCCTGACTCTAGTCCTATCCACTGTACCCTACAGCTGCTACTGGTTTGTTTTTTTAATCTCCAAACAAATCCACGGTTTTCTTTCTGCTCTTCCCATAGTAAATTCAAAGCCCTTGCCCCCACACCAGGTTATAGTTGGTCTTGGGACTTCAGGGAAAATATCTTGATTCTCTGCCCTGATCCTCCTGCCTCCCCTTTGTACCATAGCCACTGACTGGTCAGTCTCCTAGACCTAGCCTGTCTTAGTAAAAAATTGTACTATTATTTTACTAGTTACAAATTAGGGGCAGTTAGGTGGCACAGTGGATAGAGCGCTGGACCTGGATTCAGGAAGACCTGAGTTCAAATCTGGCCTCAGATACTTATTAACTATGTGACCCTGGCCAAGTCACTTCACCTCGTTTGCCTCAGTTTCCTCTTCTGTCAAATGAGCTGGCAAACCACTCCAGTGTCTTTGCCAAGAAAACCTCACATGGGGTCATGAAGAGTCTGAAAGAAGTGAACAGCAAAAGTTGCTAGTTATTGCTACCCCTCCACATCTCAGAAAGTCCCAAGGCAGGGGGACTGATACTTAAGGTTACATCTTCTACCTACTATGTTTTGAGAAAGAAATTTCCCCTGCTTGGATGCTGTTTCCTTATCTGCAAAATAACAGGCTTTAGGCCAAGGGATTGTGGTTCAGAAGTCTTGATCAAAGACCTGTGGGGTCTTTGGCTCCACTTTCAGGACACCTCCCTCCCCAGGGATAAAGGTGGATGCAACAGGGCCAATCTCAGGCCACATGGGCCCCAGATCTTTAGCCCTCTTCTCCTTAGTCCAAGCAAAATTGAGGCCAAAGACCCAAGTAGTATACATGTACACATATATGTGTGTAAAAGTGTAGATGTGCGATATACGTAGACACAGACACAGACCTGGACATGGACTGGACATGGACATAGACATGAGAGGGGCAGACCTGTGATTTCATTGCTATAGGGAATTTCTGATAAGGAAAATCTCTGCTAATACCAGGGAACCCCAACATTGCAATCTATGGTCTTTATTTTAATTTTTTAATTGTCAAACGCTTATTTTCTCCTTCCTACTCCCCCCTCCATTAGAAAAAAAAGGACTAACACCCTTGTAACAAATAAATACAGTCAGGCAGAACAGATTCTCATAGTGGCCGCGTGAGGAACTGTGCGTTCCATCTGCCTGTTAAGTCTACCAGTTCTCAGAGGTAGGTAGCATGTTTCATCATTGGTCTTCTGGCCTGATCAGAGTTCTTAAGTTTTTCAGAATTGTTTGTTTTTACCATGTTGTCATAGCATAAATTGTGCTCTTGGCTTGGTTATTTTAGACTCAGAGAGGTTCAATAGTTTGCCCAGGGTCTCACAGTCAGAATGTGTGGCAGGACTTAAACCAGGCCCTCCTGACTCCATGGCCATGCTGTAGTCACTATACTGAACTGTTCCCCCCAACCCCCCTCCAACCATCACCTCGAAAGCTGGCCGTGGTTCTCCTGCTTTCTCATGACACCCTCTGGTTTTGCCTACATTCTTGACCTTGTAAAACATTTGTTTCTTTCTCTGTTCCTGCTTGGCCTTGCAAAATCTTCTGTATCTCTTTCTTTCTGAAGACGACCCCTTAGGAAGGTCCTGAGAACCTCTGGGAAGAGATAAGACAGGGTGTCCTCCTCCACCCCAAGATGCCTGAGCCAGCCAGAGGGCCGGCCTTCCGGCTGGAGACTACAGAAGGTGACCAGGAAGGGGGATCAGCGGCTGCTGCTGCCACAGGGGAGAGAGGATCTAGAGACCAGCTGCCCCCCATGGAGTCGGCCTTCCAGAAGGAGAGCAAGGACTTCTCCCCTCAGATCAAAGTTAATCTCAATTACCGGAAAGGGGCTGGTCCTAGGTAAGCAGAGTGCTTCGCGTGATAACTACTCAGGGGCCAGGCTTGTCTTAATGGGCGTTCCTGGTTGGTATTAGATGGCAGCTGAGGCTCTTTTCATGGGCAAATAATCTCTTTGGGACTCACTCTCCTCCTCTGTAAAATGGGACTGGATCAGGGATTGTCAACCCGGAGTCTGTGAACTCATTAAAAAATATTTCATTGACTACATTTTGATACAATAATTGTCTTGGTAATCTTATGCAGTTTGTTTTGTGTATTTAAAAAACATTATTCTAAGCACCAATCCCTAGGCTTCAGACTGCTCAGTGGGTACATAATGCAATAGTTCCAACCCCCTGGATCTCTAACATTGCTTTTGCTTTTAAATCCCATGGTCCTTATCCCCAAGACCATCCTGGTCAGTCAAGGAGGCAATTGAAGAGAGCTGGGGGGTGTGGTGGGGGGAGAGGCAGCTGGGAAATGGCCTTAAATGTTCTTCCCACATGGGCTCTTGACAGCCCTCTCATCCCAGGTTTTCTCCCTCTTTAGTATATCCTGGAAACTGACTTTCCCTGTGCTTCTCCTGATTTTCACAGGCCTGGGTTTAATCCAGGGATGGGGAATCTTCAGCCTTAAGGCCATAGGTTCCCCACCTCTGGTTTAACCCTAAATGAAAGGGTTAGACTTCTAAAGTCCATTCCAACTTTAAATCAACCATAAGATTCTTACTCAGGCATCAATACTACAAAATACGCCCCCACATTTGATGACTGGGAAAATCAAATATGTCTAAGGTTTTGGGGCAGAGCATAAAGGATTGGCATCTAACTAGGTTCATAGAATGTTGAAGCTGGAACAGGTCTTTGAAGTCAACAATCAGGGCTGAGGGCTCAGGAGTGTGGCGGCTGAGGCCAAATTCACTATAGGGGCAGAGTTTTTCTCCTTGTGGGGGCATGGGCCCAGTTTGATCACCTCCATCTTTCATTTTCCCTTGGTCCTTTGGCAGCCCATCGGATCCAAACCGCTTTGACCGTGACCGACTCTTCAATGCAGTTGTTGGGGGAAACCCGGACAGCCTGAATGGCTTGCGGGAATACCTGATGCTGACAAGCAAGTACCTCACGGACTCTGAGTTCACAGGTAAGCCCCACAGCTGTTACCAGCAGTTTTTTGCACCCAAAGTAAGCCTAATGAATAGCTCAGGGAGAAGTCTGTAGGGCCACTCCTGCTTGGGTAGGCTGTGGTAGTGGTTTGGAAGAGAGGAAACCAGGGTAGGCCCGGGATGAGCTCACCTGGGTGCTGCCAGGGTTGGGGATAGCAAAGAGGAAGTACATCCTGTGCTAGATTCCTACTGTAACTAATTACTTTTTGTTTTTTGGAGGGGGAGGACAGGGCAGTTGAGGTTAAGTGACTTGCCCAAGGTTACACGGCTAGTAAGTATAAGTGTCTGAGGCTGGATTTGAACTCAGGTCCTCCTGACTCCAGGGCCAGTGCTCTATTCACTGTGCCACCTAGCCACCCCACTAATTACTCTTATTGGGCAGACAGTAAACTCTGTTTTCGTGTGGCTGATGGACTCTGAGATGGTCAGTGCAGGGTTTGTCCATGTTCCATAAAGAGTTCTAGGTTCTTTTGACCCAATGGGATGTATGGATGGGTATTCATGGAACTGTAATCAGCAATTTTGGTGCATGTATGTGTGTCTGGGGCAGGGAGAACAAATTTCATAAAACCTGCCTGATGGAAGCCGCAAATATTCTCTCAAATCAGCTTTTTAAGACACATTCAGTTGAAAAGAAAGAGGCCAGGACATAAGACCCCAGTGGCAGAAGAGAGAGAGATCCAGAAGCCCATGATCATTTCCATTCTTGCTAACTAGGTGCTGAGCTCAGTTGCTTCTGTGCTATTGAAGAAGTGTTATCCTATCTTAATGTGTGTGTCCTGAGACAAAGCCACTGTGGCACAGCCCTAGTTACAGCTCTAAATACAAAGCGGAACCTTGGTCGTTCTCAGATGACTTAGGTGCAGGAATTGTGCCAAGCAGCCATGTGTGCTGATAGTAATGGTATCTATTTCCCACATCAGTGGGAGAAGTAGCAGTATCGGAAAAGGTGAACTGTCCAGTGGAATCTCTAATGGTAACCTCTGAGCCCAGGGCCAACTATCTGTTCTTCCCTGTCTTTAAATCAGTCCCAGATTGAAGAGGTGAAGGCCAGAAGAATTCATAGTAAGGGGTCCTTGTAAACATTAAAACATTATAACTTGTGAACGATTGCTCTGTGAACTAGCTGTGTGAGCCTGGGCAAGTAACTTAACCTCTCTGTGCCTCTTCTATGAAATGAGGGAGTGCACTCAGTGACTTTTTACCTTTATATCTATGATCATAGGAGCTCCCCTCCTAGTCCCAGAATAATCTGACCTTGTTTCCAACAAATGTTGCACCATAGTCTGATCATAGTCCCCAAGGATGCCCAGGTAGTCTGGACTGGACTTGATTCAGGCTAGTAATTAAAATTCCTCTGGGAGTTTAGATCCGATATTAGAACAGTTAGCTAACTGCTAATAGTTAGCAAAAGGATATTTAACTTACTTGGCTGATGCAGGAGCAGGATGTTTAGCAAGGACAGGTATTGAGGATGCCTCCTAGTTGATTCAGCTAAATGAAGCTTCCTTGCCTGAGTTTCCCATGGAAACCCCTCAGCCAAGCATTCTAGCACCCCTGGAGCTCCTCAGGGCTGTTGTGTACTCAGGTGACCAGGAAGTGATATCAACAATTTAGTCTTTTGAGTCAACCTACTCTCAAGCCTGATCTCAATACCATTTAAGGAAACTTCAGCCTGACTCACTTGGGGGTAGGGATTGGGATAATGCTATCACACTGGGTTAATGACAAGCTCCTTGGTGCCTTTGAGCTTTTGCCTACATGTCTAAGTACTCATCAATACCCAGCCTTCCAGACCCAGACTAACTCATGCCTCTGACAGGAAGGCTTCCCTGACTACTCCAGCCTTCCCCAAGCTCTTCTAAAATTTCCTGTCTATACAACATATTCCTATAATGTTTTCTAATTATTTCATGTATCAGAGTCCTATCCTTGTAACTAGAGTATATACTCCTTGAGGGCAGTGACTGTGTGTCTTATATTTACCTGATATAGGCCTAGCTACACCATAGAGCTCAAGAGGGACTTGCTGATTAACTGGTCCTGAGGATGAGAGATTCCACTGGATCCTTGGAAAACTACTACCGGCATTAGCAAGGTTGAGGTGCCAGTTAGAACATGAAAGTCAGGCATTTAATCTCCTTCTCTATCTCCCTTTACCCCCCAACCTCCTGGACAGATGCCTCCACTGGGAAAACCTGCCTGATGAAGGCTGTTCTGAATCTCCGGGACGGGATGAATGAATGCATTTTACCACTCCTACAGATCGACCATGACACCCGGAACCCCCAGCCTCTCATCAAGGCCGTGTGCACTGGGGAGTACTACAAAGGTGAGAGGGGAGGAGGGGGAATGACAGAAACATACCTGGAAGCCAAGTCAGGATCCCTGGGTTTTCAGGACCCCTGCTCTGTCACTAACTATCAATTTGGCAGCCTCAAGTAAGCCATGAAACCACTGGATTCTTAAGGTGGAACGGACCTTAGAGATTGTCAGGTTGAACCCCTTCAGAAAGGGAAACTGAGGTTCAGAGAGAGGAAATGTCACTTAGGGAGGTTACTGATGGCAGCTGGGACTGGAACCCAGGCTGCTTGACTTCTAGCCCATTGTTTACTCTTCCAGCTTTGGTCCCTCAACAGCAAAATGGGGGAGAAGAACCCCAGCTCTACCCATGTCACAGGCTTGTTGTGAGATTTAAGTGAGATCAGAGAGGAGAGGATCCTTTGGAAAAGTGGGAATATTGTTGTTCTAGCCTAAAATGATGATCCAAGGTTGCCTCAAGTTTCTCTGAATTCTTCATACTCATGATTCCTTAGAGGACAATGACATTGCATAGCATTTACATATTATGGTTGCTTTGGCCATCCCCCCAGTCAATGTATCCAGTTTCTTGTTACCCCAAATTGCTTCTATGAATGTTTTGTTTTCCTTTGCTCTTTGTTCTCCTTCAAGTAAATGCCCAGCAAGTGGTTCCAGAGTCAGAAAGACCTGAATTCAAGTCCACCCTCAGACACTTACTAGCTGTGTGACCCAGGGCAAGTCACTTAACCCTGTTTGCCTCAGTTTCTAAACTTGTAAAAAGAGATAGAGAAGGAAATGGCAAATAATTTCAATATCGTTGCCCAAGAAAATCCCAAATAAGATCACAAAGAGCCAGATACAACCGGAATGACTGAACAGTGACAAAGTTGTGCTGTTGGATCAGAGGGCATGAAAAGTTTAGCTGCCTTTTAGCAATGTTCCAATCCAAGCTTGCTATTCCTCAGCTTTCTGGGAAATTTCAAATACCATGCTGAAGTGCTGCAGAGGATTTATAATTTCCCAGGGGTGGATATTCCCTTCACTGGTGCAGATTACAATCCCTTCATGTGGTCTCACTTTGTATACTGTTGCTTGGGTCCTCTCATAAATCCTCCATCGAGAATTCACTCAAAGCATTGCAGACTTTCCTCTGTTTGTTTTACTATACCTTAGATACTGGTGCAATAGCCAAGGACCGTCTCTTATCCCCCATTTTCCAAGATCATTTTTTGTTGTTGCTGAGTTGTTTTCAGTCATGTCTGACTCTCCATGACCCCATTTGGAATTTTCTTGGCAAAGATACTGGAGGGGTTTGCCATTTCCCTTCTCCAGCTCATTTTACAGATGAGGAAACTGAGGTAAACAGAGTTAAATGACCCACCAATAGCCTCTGGTCACCTTTAGAGTGAGGGGCCAGAGCCCAGGGTCACACAGCTGGTAAATATCTGAGACTGAGTTTGAACTCAGGTCTTTCTGACTCTAGGCCTAGTGCTGTATCCACTGTACCATCTAGCTACCCTTCCAACATCATAAGGCATGGTTATCTTATTACCACCTTTCCCAATCACAGATTCTCTCAGTGATGTCTTACAGGCCATTTCTCAAATCTAAGTCATCATTGCTCATATGTTGCAACCTGTTATACTTTGCCAGAAATTATAATAATAACACATTTATACTAAACTTTGAGAGGCAGTGTGGTGTAATGGATAGAGAGCCAGCCTTAGAATTAGGAAGACTTGGGTCCAAGTCCCGTCACTGACACATACTGGCTGTGTGACCCTGGACAAATCACATAACCTCTGTTTGCCTCAGTTTCCTCAACTGTAAAATGGACTAGGTGCTCTCTGTGGTCCCTTCCAGCTGTAAATTTATTAGTTCATATTTTATTTATGGTTTATTTTTATTTATTCATAGTTTTTATATATTTTGGTTTTATTTATAGTTTATTTTTACTTATTCATAGTTTATATTTGATCTATTTATAGTTTATAGTTTGTTTTCACTTATTTATAGTTTATCTTTATTCATAGTTCATGTTTTATCTCTTTATAGTTTATAATTTGTTTTTATTTATTTATAGTTTATATTTGAATTAGTTTATATCAGACTTCTAGGGTAGAGAAGTTGTATGAGGAACCCAAAGTCACCATCTACTCCATTCTCCTATTACTTTAATGGCTCAGATTTAGACAGGAGAGAAGCCTGTGGTTCATAGACTGCCCAGAGGCCCCACCCTTGTGACTTCTGCCTTGAAGGAGAGTCAGAAGGCAGAGAATGCAGTGAGCACACATCAACAAAGATGTGATTGACTCTCTGGGACAGGAAGACTCTGGACTCACATGCCTGCTTTCTCATCTCTATAAAGTCTTTATGAGGATGGTTGGGGTATGTGTAGGGAGGTTGGCTTGGAAGCTGAGCATGGCTGCTTTGGGTCTATGGGGAGATCCATGTGCTCTGGCCCCTCACTTTAAAGAGTGACCAGAGGCTATTGGTGGGTCCTTGGTCTCCATGAGGGCTAAGGAGAGGGCACTGTGCCACAGGGGATTGGTAACGGAGCCAGCCCCTCTGCAGGCCAAGAGAAGCCAGGAAAGACAGCTTCCTGTCCCCTTAAGCCCTTAATGAGTGCTAGGTGAGTTTAATTTCTAATGATGGCAAGAGAAGAGATCAGGAAAATTTTCATAAGACCTGAACAGAACACCTCTTTAGTCACGTAGCTGATTAAAAAGGCAAGGAGAGATGAATGAAATCCCTGAATGTCTGTTTGTTGACTTACACAAACCATATTTGATTCTGTGGTGCCTTCAAGGCTTTCCTTAAGCAAGTTGCCTCCTTACTGGGGACATATGCTACAATCTGACAAGGGTCCACGGCAGATGCAGCCACGGAGACGACTTTGTTGTTTAATGATCTGCTACATGTTGACATCCAACAAGGCATGAAACATGGAGACATATGCTTCCCAAAGGTGTTTACCATCATCCCAGAGCATGTTCATCTCAAGCAGACAGTATGGTGGAAAGAGTCCTGGCTTTGGAGACTGAGAATCTCAGTTCAAACTCTGTCCCTGTCAGGGGACAAGGTAGTAAGCATCACTATTTTGGGGGGATAGGGGAAGGCTTCAGGGGAGAAGTGGAAGCAGACAAGCTGAATCATGATGGAAGATAAAAATCCTGAAACAAGTATGAAAAGAGATAGAAATAGGGAGGTAGCATCTGTAGCAGCAAGCACCCCAGCATCCCCAGGGTGGCTGCCAACACAGGTTCCTAGATCTGCTTTTCTAAAGGAAAACAACTCAAAAGGGCTTAACATTCTTGCTTTAATCAATCAAACATATCATTTACCTAGTTCAGGGGAAAAAGTCAGCACCCTGAACTTCAGAGTATACAGACAAGTTACAAGCAGAAGTTACAAGAAGGCAGAGAAATATTTCAGCAGACAGGCCTCCAGCTGTCTGACCATTACATCCATACCTAGTCACAGTTGCCATAGAGGGAAGCATCAACATCTGGGTTTTCAGAGCTGTGAGGCTCTCAACAGCTGCCCAGAGTCTTGTCTGGTCAAATCAAACAACTCTTCTCAAAGTGAGCCCCAAAACAAAGCCTCACATTGGGATTTATATAGCCTTCTCCTGGCTCAGAGAATGTAACAACCCTCTTGACCCACTGCCCAATCAAAAAGCATTTCCGAAAATCAAGCCTCCCCGACAGGTTCCAGGTGCACTTAAGTCCATCAAAGGGCCTAGGAGCAGGGAAGATCTTAAATTCCCATTCCTATAACAGAGTCTTCTGTCCCCTCTCTGTCAAGAGGTGGGAACCATTCTTCATCCATCCCTTGGAATCATGGTTGATCATTACATTGATCAGAGTTCTTAAATCTTTCACAGCTGTTTGTTTCCCCCCCCCCCTTTTTAACAGTAATATCTAAAAATATATAATTTATTGAATTGATTACCTTTTACAGCTTTGCTTCTCTCAGGTCAATAATTACCTAGTTCCTCTGTTTTACCATAGGACCAATGGTTGTCATTTTAAAACATGATATTTCATTTTTCTTCCAATTACATATGAAAACAATTTTTAACATTTGTTTTGTTTGTCTTTTTAATGTTGTTTTTTGTACCAATTGTTCTCCTGGTTCTGTTCACTTCGCTGTGGCATCAGTTCATCCAAGTCTTCCCAGGTTTCTCTGAAACCACCCCCTTCATCATTTCCTACAGCACTGTAGTATTCCATTACATCCATGTACCCTAATATGTTCAATCATTCCACAATGGATGAGCACTCCTGTAGTTCCCAGTTCCTTGCTCTTACAAAGAGAGCTGCTATCAATATTTTTGTAGATAGGGGTCCTTTCCTTCCTTCTTTGATCTCTTTGGGGGTACAGCCTAGAGATGGTATAGGAAGGTTATTTTGGCAGCTTTGTGGGAGATAGATTGTAGAAGGGGGAGGCTTGAGACAGAGAGATCAGGTTTTTGCAATAGTCCAGACAAGAGATTATAAGGGTCTGAGTTAGTGTGGTGAAGAAAAGGGAACTGAGAAAGACCATATTGTAGAGATAGAATCAACAAGACTTGGCAACAGGGCAATATGAAGAACAGAAGGAAAGGCATTGGAGTGTATGGAACTAAGTCAACCTGGGCTCAGATTCCATCTCAGACACTTGCTAACAGTGTGACCTGTGGGCAAGTGACTCCAGCTCTCTCAGCCTCCATTTCCTCATCTGTGTGAGGACTTAGTGGCTTCCCAGGACTCTTCTAGTTCCACATTTATGCATTGACTCTTAGAACACCAGAAAAACCCTTCAGTGAAATCTATAGGCATTTTTAAGGGACTAATCTTACCCTGCCTACAGGCAAAATGAAGTGGGTCAAACATTCCCGCTGCTCAGATTAAGAGGTGCATTGTTGTTATTTTTCACTGGGAGGGTCATCTCTCTAGCTGGGGAAGAGGTGGGACCTGTTGGGAAATGAGTTTGCAAAAATCGGCCATGTTGGATTGTGTCTGAGATATGGTGCCCCTCCTGCAATGACCCTCGGACACTGTAAAAGCTCATCCTTTGAATACCAGTCTTCTGGTAGTTTTGACTAACAGGGGGCTATGATCTCAGGAAAACAGAAGTTTAGGCGATCCCCAGGGTAATGGAGACATTCATGGTGGATATGAACAAGGTTTGCAAATTCCCAACGAATCTGGGCAGCTGAGAAAATAGAATAAAAGATATCAAAGATCCTGAGTGGGAAAGGAGGTGGGCTGGTTGTGGAATGAGTCTGAGGGATAATGAGTAGATTGCTTGATGGCTGTATTGGTACAAATGAATGAATGGATGGATGGATGGATGGATGATGAATGAAGGGATGTATGCATAAGTGGATTAATAGATGGATGGATAAATGAATGAATGTCAGAATGAAAGTATGCATGGATGAATATCATTTATTAATTGCTTATTAATGTGCTAAACACCAGGGGTAACAAAGCATAAAGACAATAGGAGGAGGGCATTCAGCACATTTTGCTACGGAGAATTTCTAGAAAAACAGACAAGAATGGTCCCAAGATAAGATTCATTCATGCATTTTCTGGACAAGAATTTATTAAGCAACTACTATGCCTTAGAGAGAGGCAGCCAGGTGGTACAGGGGACAGAGCATTGGGTCTGGAGTCAGGAAGACTCATCTTCCTGAGTTCAAATCCAGCCTCAGGCACTTACTAGCTGTGTGACCCTGAGCAAGTCACTTCACCCCGTTTGCCTCAGTTTCCTCATCTGTCAAATGAGTTGGAGAAGGAAATGGCAACCCACTCCAGTATGTTTTCCCAGAAAATCCTAAATGGTGTCACAGAGAGTTGAACATGACTGAAAAATGACTAAACAATAACATGTCCAGACAACAGGGCAGAGTGGATAGAGGGCTAGTCTCAGAGGAAAGAGGACCTGGGTTCAGGTCCCTCCTTAGACACATACTGGCTTGGTGACTCCTGACAAATCAATCAACCTTTCAGTGCCCCCAGTGACTCTTAACATAATCCTTGCAGAACAGTTGCTGGCTGTATTGCATCATTGGCTCTTAGCTGGAATGGACCTTTGAGGGCATTTGGTCCATCTGCCTCATTTTACAGTTGAGGAAACAGAGGCCCAGGGGGATAGAGTGACATGTCTAAGGTATCCCTATTTGCAGAAGGAGTTTCCTTACCTGGTTCTCCACACAGTAAAGAAATCAAGTCTGGACCAAAAAAAAAGATGCCAGCCACAATGTACTGCAAAAATGCAATTCACTTCAATTCAGTTAAAATGTAGTTGGGATGGCTAGGTGGAGCAGTGAATAGAACACTGGCCTTGGAGTCAGAAGGACCTGAGTTCAAATTTGGCCTCAGACACTTGACACACTTACTAGCTGTGTGACCTTGGGCAAGTCATTTAACCCCAATTGCCCTGCCTCCCCCCCTCTAAAAAAAAAGCAAAAACATGTATTCAGTATTTGCTATGTGCATAGCAATGCCTTAATTCTGTGAATGTAAAGATGAGTGAGATGTATTGCCTGCTGTTCAGGAACTTGGACAAGATGTCCTCGTGTCAATCAATGCCTGTATATAAGATATTAATAATTAAGAATGGCTAACATTTATAAAGCCCCTACTATGTGCCAGGCACTGTCCTAAGTGCCTTACAATTATGGTCTTGTTTGATCCTCACAACCCCTGAGACGTGAGTGCTATTATTATCCCCATTTTTTACCTCAGTGGGGAAACTGAGGCAAATAGAGGTTAAGTGATTTGCCCAGGGTCACACAGCTAGTGAGTCTGAAGCCAGATTGGAACTTAGATCTTCCTCACTCCAGGCCCAGTGCTCTATACACTATGCTACCATTCACCATCCCTGTGACTTCAGAGAATCATAACATCATGAATTTAAAGGCAGAAGGGACCTTAGCGGCCAAGTCCAACCTCCTCATTTTATAGATGAGGAAACCAAGCTGCAGAGTGACTTACCCAGGGTCACGCACCTAGGAAGTGTCAGAGGCAAATTTTGAACTCAGATTTTTCACACCCCTCCCTGGCCACCCTTTTCCTATGTGTCTTGTCTCTTTTTTTAGAGTGTAAGCTCCTCGAGGGTAGGGAATACTTACTTTTGCCCTGGTACACTCAGTGCTTAGCAAAGTACATGACACACAGTACCCCCATAACAAATAGTTGTTTAGTAATTAATCTAATGGAAGGATAAGATGTGTACACTGAACTATACTCTTCCCCTTTCTTTTCTTTTCTTTTTTTTTTTTGGAGGGCAATTGGGGTTAAGTGACTTGCCCAAAGTCACACGGCTAGTAAGTGTGCTAAGTGTCTGAGGCCAGATTTGAACTCAGGTCCTCCTGACTTCAGGGCCAGTGCTTTATTCACTGTGCCACCTAGCCACCCCTCTTCCCCTTACTTTCAATGCTATCCCTGTCCCCACCTTGGATTGATGTTCTAGTGACCTTCCTCCAGCACTGCACATACACTGGTCCAGTCAGCCTCAGGCACTCCCTTGGTGGTTTCTCCTACTCACCCTGTCTGTTTCTTCAGGTCATAGTGCTCTGCACATTGCCATTGAGAAGAGAAGTCTTCAGTGTGTGAAGGTGCTGGTGGAGAATGGAGCCGACCTCCATGCCAGGGCCAGTGGGTGTTTTTTTGGGAAACAGAGGCAAGGAATTTGCTTCTATTTTGGTGAGTGCGTAGGTCTCTCCTGGGCTCTTGCCTGGGCATGCCATTGGCCTATTTGTTTTGCGTAGAGCTGGGGTGTGGATGGGGCAGTGTTCTGTGAACAGGGGAACTCTTCTAGTTGGCACCCAAAAGCCTTTATTTCATTCATTAGACAAATAGTCATTGAGCATTTACAGTCTTCATTATGTTACTGTGTACCTGAGCCTAGTCTGGCTGTACAGAATCAAGGTTGGCAGAGGAATAAAAGCAAGTGTCAGGTATAGGCCAGAGATAGTTCTTAGAATTTGCCCCCAAAGAGTCATGGCCACAGCTCTAAGTATACAAGGCAATGTATGACCCCATAGGACTGAGCTCAACACAGTTCAGTTGTAGCTGCCCACCTAGTTTTTTTGTTTTGTTTTGTTTGTTTCTTTGCTTTTTTTTTTTTTTTTTTGGAGGGGGAAGGCAGGGAAATTGGGGTTAAGTGACTTTCCCAAGGTCACACAGCTAGTGAGTGTGTCAAGTGTCTGAGGCCAGATTTGAACTCAGGTCCTCCTGACTTCAAGGTTGGTGCTCTATTCACTACACCACCTAGTCGCCCCTATCCACCTAGTTTTGAAAAATAATTTTGTTGATATCTTTGGTTTTTACATACTTTCACTTCCCAATATATCATTCCTCCACCCACTCAGAGAGCCGTCCCTCATTAAAAAAAAAAAAATAGAAACGAGAGGAAAAAAACAACTGAATCTGAGAAACATAGGGAGTCCACACCTGGAGCCTCCCACCTCTGCAAAAAAAAGGAAGGGAAGGAGGTGCATTTTCATATTTCTTCCATAGTTATTTTTAAAATAATTTCTATTTATGCCTTTTGGTTTTATTTTAGATTTAAATTTTTATTTAAATAATTTAACTTTATTTAAAATATACTTAATTTTTATTTATTGATGCATTTTGTTTTTATATCTCCTTCATTTCACCAGTCCACTCCTTTCCCCAGAAAGCTGTCTCTTTATAATAAAGAATAAAAAAGGAAAGAAAAATCAGTTCAACAGAGCTAATCAACATATTAACTGAATCTGAGTATATACAGTATTCTATACCCATAGTCCCTTACCTCTGCAAAGGGAGGTACATTGTATAGGTCCTTCTCCTGGTTCTGTTTTCTTCACTCTGCATCGGTTCATATAAGTCTTCTTATGCTTCTCTGAATTCTTCATATTCATCATTTCCATTATCTTCATGTACCACAGTCTGTTTGACTATTTCCCATCTACATTGCCATCTGTGGCCTGGTGACTGAAAAGCAGAGGGGTCTACGGGGAAGGGAAGGCTGGAAAGGTGTGATTTCCCTAACCTGCGTTCCTAAGGGAAATAGGAGCCACCTGCTTAAAAGTAGCGTCCCAGCTGCCCTCCTTCTAACCCCAGGGGAGCTGCCGCTGTCATTGGCCGCCTGCACTAGGCAATGGGATATTGTATCATACCTCCTGGAAAATCCTGACCCTGACCGCCGGGCCTGCCTAGAGGCTGTGGACACCTGGGGCAACACGGTTCTACACGCCCTGGTGATGATTGCTGATGACTCAGTGGAGAACAGCGCCCAGGTGAACAGCATGTATGACTACATCCTCCAAGTGGGTGCCCGCCTCTGCCCCTCTGTGAAGTTGGAGAACATTGCTAATCTCCAGGGGCTGACACCACTCAAGTTGGCAGCAAAGGAGGGGAAGATCGAGGTGAGTAAGGCCTACCCCATCCTGTTGCCTTCAGACTCTCAGAATCATAAGGGAGCTCGTAGACCACCAGGTTCAAGCTGTACCTAAATATCAATCCCTTTTGCTGGAGTTATAACTAAGATCAGATAGCACGGGTGCTGTCCCAGGGCACTGAAATTTATATGGCATTTGAAGTTCACAAGCTCATAGGCTAATATAATTTTGGAGCTAAGGTGGAAGGCACTTTAGGAACCCAAGGTCACACCAATAGTAAGTGGCAGAGGTCAGATTTGGACCCAGGTCTCCTGATTCTGGGACCAGTGCTCTTTTCACTGATTTATATTACCTTTCACTGATTACATTGTATTTTTATTATAAAAACAATTGACCTTTTGATTCTATTTAGATTCTAGTCTATGTTATTACATATAACTGGTGAAAATAGAAAGCTAATAGAAATCATTCTTCCTTCTTCAGGGGTCATGCTTTAGGATAGGGGTGTGGAACCTTCGGTCTCTCAGTCGCATATGGCTCTCTAGGTCCTCAAGTGAAACCTAGTTGAAGGACCTGCAGGTTCCCCAACCCTGATAGAGAATCTGCTACCCCTACCCCTTCTCCAAAAGAGTTCTCTTGGTATCCTAGGGTCCCAACTGGCTTTGTCTTACAAAATTAATTTGATTGCATGTTTTGTGTGGCTTGGCTATAGGGGTAAAAACTGCTCATTACAGTTTTACCCTCTGCAACATCCCCACAAAGTATTCTCTAGCCTCTGCCTTTAGTGAGAGGGAATCCACCACCTCCTGAGACAGCCCATTCCACTTGGGCACAGCTTGGATTGTTTGAAAGGTTTCCTTAATAGCAAACTGGAATTGGCCTCTCCTCAGCTTCCATTTGTGACTCCAATATACATACATACATATACATATATATATATATATATATATATATATATGGAGAGAGAGAGAGAGAGAGTCTACTGTGTGCCAGGCATTGTACTATTAAGTGCTTTATAAATATTATCTTATTTGGTCTTTATAGCATTACATTTTACAATTGATGAAACTGAAGCAGACAGAGGTTAAGTGACTTGTCCAGGGTATTACAGTCAATGAGTGTCTGAGGCTGGATTTGAACTTGGGTCTTCCTGTTGTTGTTGTTTGTACTTTGTTCTCAAAGAGGACCATGACATCAGGGAGGTGATGTCATGACATGCAAGTGAATTGAAGTTAAGTGAGGCAGGGCTATGCAAAGTTGCCAGCCTCACTATCTCCTCCTGACTCCAGGCCTGGCATTCTACCTGTCGTACCACCTACCTACTTTGTAGTTGTGTGATAATGGGCAAATTGTGTGGCCTGTCTGAGCCTCAGTTTCTTCCTCTATAGAAAGGAATTGGATCAGAGGCCTTTAAATTCCCTTTCAGCTCTGAATCCATGATTGTAGGTTCTTAAGGTCACATAGCAATGGTCCCTAACACGTCTGTCCTTTGAAATGCTCTTTGCAGACTGACCCCTGGACAGCCCCTATTCATGGCCCCAAAGTCTGAGCCCAATTCTGGAGACTGTTTGCTTGAGGGGGGAGAAAACAGAGTAGAGAAGAAACAAAGCCTCGGGATTTGTCCTCCCTTCCAGGTTTTCAAGCACATTCTGCAGCGGGAAATCCCTGGGGAGTATCGGCACCTCTCTCGGAAGTTCACTGAGTGGACATATGGGCCTGTGCAGGTGTCACTCTATGACCTGTCCTCTGTGGATAGCTGTGAGGACAATTCTGTGCTGGAGATCATTGCCTTTGGCTGCAAGGCCCCGGTGAGTGAGAGGAACAGCTACCACCATACCTGCACCAGACACATTCCAGGGATCACTGCTGGGTACCCAAAGAATCCTAATGTAGACTAGCTAGCCTCCCAGGGACCACCTAGGACTAGGCATTACATGGGATTCCTAGATGGAGAGCCTTAGAGGTCACTCAGTCCAATCCCCTTATTTTACAGATGAGGAAACTGAGGCCAAAAGGGGTTAAGTGATCCCACCCTTCCTCTCTCCCCACCCCTCCCCGCCCCATTCCCACCCCTCAATACTTCTGCAGCCCTGTTCAGTGACTATACAGGGTCCTAGATCTAGGCTGGAAGGGGCCTCAGAGGCCATCACATCCAGTACCCTTAGGTGCAGATGAGGACGTGCTGAGAGTTAAGATTATAGGCTTTTATTACTAGCTGTGTGACCTTGGGCAAGCCACTTAACCCCAGTTGCCCTGCTTTCCCCCTCAAAAAAAAAAAAAGAAAAGAAAAGGTTATAGGCTCTTAGATCTAGAATATGAAGGGGATTTAGAGGTCATCTAGTCCAATACCATCATTTTACAGATGAGGAAATTGAGGCCCAAGATGTACAGAGACTTGCCCAAGGTCTCCCAGGTAGTAAATTGCAGAGCTGGGATTGAAGACCAGATACTCTGACTCCCAATCCAGCCCTCTTTCTGCCATACTGCTCTGACTCCCCTGCCCTTTCAAGACCCTACAGGCATCACCTCCCTAAGTCCTGTAGGAAGTGGATCTGCCATTTACCAGCTTTGTGACTTCCCCCAAAGGCTCAGTTTTCTCACGTGTACAGAGTGACCCAAAAGTCCAAGTGAGGTGTATTCCATCTGAAAGCTGTGCTTGGACTTTTGGGATATGCTGTAAAATAATAGTCATCTGGCTTGCAGGGAATGTGAACTTTTGAGCATCGGACAGGCAGTCAGTCAACATTTAAGTGTCTACCCTGTGCCAGGTATTGTGTGAAGCATCATTGTCCCTGACCTCAAGGAGTTTACATTCTAATGTGAGAGAACACGTGCAAAAATACTATATAGATAATAATGTAGTGGAAGGGAATCCCAAAGAATCCTTTGTAATGGTCGCCTTCATCATTACTCCTATCTCCCCCAGGGCAAGTAATGATCAGGTGACATACTGATGGCAAAGGGGCTTATAATGACAAGAAAGGGCCGGATACACAAGCTATTGTTATAGAAAGACCAGTGGTGCTGACAGCTCTGCTTCATATTTACTGAGTGAGCTTGGAGAAATTTCTTAACCTCTCTGCTCCTACATAAAATGAAAGGGCTGGGCAAGATCGGCATATCTCAAAGGACCTCCCCTCGGGTCCCTGAGACCCTTTCAGGGAGTCCTCAAGGTCAAAACTCTCTCATAATAATGCTAAGACATTTTAATTTCTAATATAGTAAATATCAATAGAGATAATCCAAATCCACAAAAGCTCTTGGGGGAGGAAGGGTCTTCAAGGATCACTGGCCTGTATGATTCCTTCCAGCTCTAAATCCTATTGTCTTCTCCTGCTGTTCCTTCAGCCATGGTTCTTGTTCCAATGTGAAACCTGGAAAGACGTCCCACTTATCTTGGTGTTTCTCCCCCTAATCCCTAGTTTGACATTCCAGATGTGAAATCTCCTGTGGTGCAGACTTCCCATGTTTTTATGGATATACAGAGCCCTTGTCCTGAAGACTATCATTAATCAATCAATAATTATTTATTAAGCTCCTCCTATATGCTTGGTGTTGGAGGTACAAACAGAGAATGATCCCTACCTGCAATGAGCTTCCAAGGGCAGTTGGGAATGTGCCAGCTTTGGTCACCTCTCCATTGGCTCCCAATGTGGTTGCCAGCTCTCTGGGGTCTCCCAGGGCCAGAAGGTGCAGGGCTGAGTGAACTTTGGGATCTCCCTGGACCCCAGGAGTCCTTGATATGCCCTTGCAAATGCCTCATTTTTGTATTTTTCTTGTGTCCCTCTCCCAGAATCGACACAAGATGGTGACTTTGGAGCCTCTGAACAAGCTACTGCAGGAGAAATGGGAATCGCTGGTTACCCGATTTCGCTTCAATTTGATTTCCTACTTCCTGTATATGTTGATCTTCACGGCTGTCACCTACCACCAGCCTATCCTAGGGAAGGTGAGGACACACCCTAAAAGAAGGTTCTGGGGAGGGAGAGAAAAGGGGGGGGCGATTTTGGGAGACAAGGGAGAGGCTCAGCCTGGGGGATAAGGGAGGTTGGATACCTGTGAGTATATTGTCTAGGCAATATTCCACCATGTTATATGAGAGATTGTATGACCATTTGTCTAGTATATTGGGCAACATTCCAGTATGTTGCATGGGAGGTTGGTTGCCTATTTGTGTGGTATATTCTTCTGGTTCACATTGGACTAGCTGACCTCTGAGCTCCCTTCCACCTCAGATAGATGGCTGGGCAGTACATCGAAAGGAGCAAGGGGAAGGCTGCCTTTTTTTTAAGGGGGGCCACAGTATGGAGAGAAGCAAAGAAGACAGGAAAAGCCTTGGGAAGAGGGAGGGTAGCCTGGAGCAGGGGACAGGACAGTTGGTTCATGATAAGGGAAGGAGGAGGTCCTGAGATCCTCCTCTTGATCAAGGTTGGAAATAGGAGGGAGAGTGAGCCAGCCCTTGAGGAAAGGGGTGGGGGGCCTAAGGGGGACTCTGGACTTTTCTCCTCTAGAACTTCGTTCCTCTGGAAGCAACAGTGGGTAACTCGATGCTGCTGATGGGGCACATCTGCATTCTCTTCGGGGGCATCTATCTCTTCTTTGGCCAGGTGAGCGCCTCTTCCTTCTCCCATTAGCCACTGGTTGGTGGCAGACATGACGATGGGTCCAGCCTTTGCGTAGCCTGATCTTTAGCACCTGCATCCCAGTGGGACAAATGCTACTTCCTATAGAAAATCTATTCTGATCACCACCCACCCCCCAACCCCAGCTGGTGTCTCCCCCAGAAATTAATTGGCCTATATTTTATATTGAATTTTCTATGCACATGTTGTTTTCCCTCAATAGACAGCAAGCTCACTGAGGACAGAGTTATTTTCTTCTTTTGTCTTTATAACCCAAGCATCGTAGGCACTTAATAAATGCTTTTAAAATTGAATTTCACGACTTCCACAAGTCTCTTCCACTGTTTGCTCCTGCGACCCTGCTCAGTAGTGAGTCAGTGTAAGCCTAGAACAGAGGTAGGGGACTTGCCAGGGGCTGCACCTCCCACAGCCTTCTGGTGGATGTAGTCCACAGAGAATTTCTCCCAAGCCTTCCCAGACAAAACCATTGCCATAAGGTGTTCCTTACACACAGAATGTCAGAACTAGAAGGAAGGTCAGGGTCATCCAATTTAAGACTTTTATTTTACTAAGAGAGTATTTGAGGTCCAGAGAAATCGAATGAGTTGCCCATTCACACAACTAGTGTGAAGCAAAGTGAGGACCAGAAGACAGGTCTTTTGACAATCTATGGCAATATTCTTTCCATGGAACCATATATACCTTGGAACATGAATAATAGTCCTTCCCTCGGGCAGTTTCTCAAGTGAAGAAAGATGGAACAGCAGGTTGAAAAAGGATGCTCACAGGGAAAGGACACATTGTCTGGATAGTGGTTGGAGGGAGGAGATGGAGGAAGACAGGGAAGGATTTATTTACCTGGTCTCAGAGATGAATGATTAGGGGCTGGAAAATCTCTCAGCCCATAGGCTGATCCTGAAGCCTTCCCAGAATCTTTGGTCAGTGTCTGGAAAATGGAAGGAAGCATAAGCCTGGTGCTCAGGCAATAGTGTGGTCAACAGACCTGGGTCCCAGTTGGAGCTCTTCCACTAAGGGACTGTGTGACCTTGGCCAAGTCATTCTTCTTCCTCTCAGCCTTGTTTCCCATTCTCTGTAAAAAGAGGGGATTAGCCTAGATGATCCCTAAACTCTTCCACCTCCCCCATTCTGTGGTTCTAAGATGCTATATGGATGTTTGTCTGACTCTAGGGAGTCTCTTTCTGCCCAGTTTCTGAACCTATGCTCAAGGAGGGTGGTTATGGCAGGGATTTCCTTTCCCTGACCTCCACATCCCCAGTGGAGCATGACTACCAACCACTTTGTACTAGGAAGCATCCCCAGTGGGAGGGGCAGAGGATGTTTTGGTCTCAAGGTTGATTGGGGGTCCAGAGCCATCTCTCAAGTTCTCTCGTTCTTGTGTCTTGGGCAGCTTCAATACTTCTGGAGGAGACGCCTGTTCATCTGGACGTCGTTTGTCGATAGCTACTTTGAGATCCTCATGTATGTTACAGGATGTTTGGGGATGAACTGCCTGCTCCCCAGCGTCAGACCCCAGGATCTTTGTGTCTCCTCTCCCTTAGGACCCCAGAATGTCAGAACTAGAAGGGAGCTTAGTGATTGCATTGTCTAGCTCCCTTACTGTTATAGGGAGGAGAGAGAGGAAAGAACACACACCACTGCTGCCTCACCATCCCATAGGCCCAGAACAGCCTCCAACCTATATTCTTTCTCTCCCATTGCCCCCACCCCCACCCCAGAAAGAAAGAAAACCAAAACTCCTGTCACAAACATGTATAGGCAAGCATAGCAAATTGCCAAATTAGTCACATCCTCTCGTTCTGTCCATTGTATCCTTCCTCTCTCTGCCAGGAGGCTTCTTCATCTGGTTGGTCATTTCACTGGTCAGAATCCTTAAGTCTTCCAAAGTCATTACAATGTTCTCATTATTGTATACATTGTTCTGGTTCTGGTCCCTTCCCTCTGCATCAGTTCATACAAGTCTTCCCAGGTTTCTTGGAAACCACCACCTCCATTTCTTACAGCACAATAACATTCTATTGTATTCATAGATCATAACTTTTAGGCCATTCCCCAACTGACGGGTACTCACTCCCTCGACCTCTTCAAGGCTACAAGTTACAGAACAGGGGTCAACCTGCATTGGTAAAGGGTTTTCTCATCTGCAAATATTCTACTGATAAACATCACAGATCTTGTCTAAATAACAGATGCCATTTATATAATATTTCTGGGCCTCAATGCCTTCCTCATTAAAATGGGAGAAGGGAGTGGATCATAGGACCTCTATGGCCCCTTCCAGTTCCATTTACCTACATAATCTCATTCAGTTTTCAGAAAACCCATGAGGCAGTCAGAGCAAAGGTTATTTTGCCCGTCTGACAGATGGGTAAACTGCATCTCAGAGAAATTAAACGAAAGAGCTGAAATTTAAAGAAAGAAATTAAGAAAAAGAATCAACAAATTAAATGAGGGTCTCCTAGGATTTAGGAGAATATGGCGTTGGGGCCTACTGGCCTCTGTTTCCAACTGAAGGGCCAGATGGCCAGGCCAGTTCCTAGAGAACTTAATTCCTGTTTCTGCTTCCACAGAGGGGAATTCTGGGTTAATTCTGAACCTTATTCTCATTAGCCCCTGACTTTTAGCTTATCTATCACCCTCCCTTCTCTGGAATGGAAGAAGGCTTATCTGGGGACTGGGCTGAATTTATATTAACCAAGGTTGAAAGGAAGTCAGAAATTCTCAAATAATCTTTTCTTTCTAGACTGCAACATGTCGGACAATTAGCATTGGAAGGGCCCTTAAGAATCACCCACCCCACCCCCTCCTTTTCCAAACAAGAAAACTCAAGGCCTGATGCGCTAAGTAACAGAGTCAGGATTTAAGCCCAGGACGTGGGACTCCAAAATGAGGACCCTTCCCATTACCCTATACTACTTCCATAAGGGATTTTTGACTTTGGGCTGAATCTCTCCAAGGGGTCTCTGAATGTGTCTAGGTGGTCCTGAGCATGTATTCCTGGGACAAGGGTATTGGGGGGCCTCGGGGAGTCCCCTAGACTGGCAGTGGGCCTGATGCTGATGTCTTTTCCCCCAGCCTAAGCCAGGCACTCACCTCAGTGGTGGCCCAGGTGCTATGCTTTCTAGAACTCAGCCTGTACCTGCCCATCCTGGTTTTCTCCTTGGTTCTGGGTTGGATAAACCTTCTCTACTATGCCCGTGGTTTCCAGCAGACAGGCATCTACAGCGTCATGATACAAAAGGTGGGTGCAGCCCTTCTGACTCTGAGGGGTCCTATGAACTGGGCAGATGAAAAACAGGAGAAACTCAGTCTTGCTCCTACTCAGGCCAAGTAAAATTGGGCGGCAAGACCCAATGATGCTCCAGTATTTTAAGGTTCATATCAAGTGGACAATCAGTCAATCAACAAGCATTTCTCAAGCCACCTATCAGTTGTTTATGAAAAACATAAGTACTGGGGACACAAAGACTGTGAAAGAGTCCCTGCCCTCCTGAGGCTTCCATTCTAGGGGGAAAGGCAACTTAATAAATGTCTGTTGAATTGAATCAAATTGAATATTTAACCTAGATCAGCTGGAGAGGCTCATCCCAGCAAGTTGCTGATTTTTTTGGTCACCACAAGGAGGAAATGCAGTTTAGGGTTTAGGTCACTATGCTTGAGTCAGGAAGAGCTGAGTTCAAATTCTGATGCCTTCTAGAATCTCTGGAAGGTTTCCTTCCTTCAAGGGGCTTCTCTTTGGGGCGGGGGTGTCTGTTCCAGGTCATCCTCCGAGACCTGCTGCGGTTCCTCTTGGTCTACTTTGTCTTCCTGTTTGGCTTTGCCATAGGTAAGAGCCCCCCTCTTCCTAAGCTCTGAGGTCACTCCCTCCTACCAAGGAGCCTGCCCACTGCCTTTCTTGCTGCCTTTCCACAAATCTCTCCCCATTCCAGCCCATCTTCCAATCAGCATCCAATGTTCTTCCTGAAGAATGGTTCTGACCCTTCTAAACAATAAATTCTGGGATTTCTTTTACCTCCAGGATCAAACAGAAAGTCCTGTTGGTGTTCAAAAGCAGGCATCCCCCCTCCAGTTTTTTAGACCTTATGTCCCTCCCCCATACTCTGTCACCCAGTGACATTGGCTTCCTCGATCTCCCTCCATCCACAGCCCTACATACCCCTCCCTCTGGGTTGGCCCCCCACCCTGGAATATTCTCCCTCCTCATCTCTGCCTCCTGGCTTCCTTCCAGGCCCAACCAAACTCTCATGTTTTAGAAGAAGCCTCTCCTATTTCTCCTTAACACTAGTGGCCTCCCTCTGTAGATTCTCCTTTGTTTACCTGCCATTCACCTTGGTTTTGCCCATTTTTATATGCAGTTCCCTCCATTAGACTGTGAGCTTCTTGAGGGCCTTTTTGTAGCCCCAGCACAGTGCCTGGCACCTAACAGTGTTCATGGCCTGCTTGACTTGCAGCACTGGTGAGCCTGAGCAGGGAAGTCCCGCTGCCTACCTTCTCCAACCAGTCCCTGGCGGAGGTGGACAAGGCCCCCTATGGAGGCTTCGTGGAGGCCTCCTTGGAGCTCTTCAAGTTCACCATTGGCATGGGCGAGCTGGAGTTCCACAAGGAGCTGCAGTTCGAGGGCTTCATCATGTTCCTGCTGCTGGCCTACGTGCTGCTCACCTACATCCTCCTCCTCAACATGCTCATCGCCCTCATGAGCGAGACTGTCAACAGTGTGGCCACGGACAGCTGGAGCATCTGGAAGCTGCAGGTCAGCCTCCCTGCTCCTGGAGGGGAAACTGAGGCAGAGCCAGGAGCTGGCCCGAGATTCCCCAAGTGGCAGCCCCCTGGAGGAGAGGGGGAGGGGAAGGCTTTGACTCTCCTCATCTCTAGAGAGCATCAAGGCATGATAGAGGAAAAGGAGAGCTGGATTTGGAGTCAGAAGACCCGAATTTGATTTCTGGTTCTGCCATTATCTATTTGTGTGACCCTGGGCAAGTCTTTTAACCTCTTCAGGCCTCAGTTTCCTCCTTTGTAAAATGAGGCTCAGGCTGAATGGTCTCTAAGTCCAGGGCCTGTGTCATTTCACAGGGGGTTGGGGGTATAAGGGAAGAGAAGAGGAAGAAGAAGGAACTGTGCCTTAGTTTCCTCATCTGTAAAATGGACTCAATGACCTCTCAGGTCCCTTCCAACTCTAAATCTCGGATTCTAGAGCTTTCACTGCCCAGGGATTTGAGGGTCTTGGGAGTCAGTGGAGGGGGAATAGGAGATCAGGTAATCATGGTCCTCTTTTTGGGTCAATCCAAGAAATATTTATTAAACACTCACTATGTGTCAGACAATGGATTGGGGGCTTGGGTTACAACAAGAAACAAAAAGTATTGGTTTTTGCCCTCAAAAATCTGTGGAATAGTGGCATGATCTTAGGCAGATTGCTTTTCCTCTCTGGTTCTCAGTTTGTCCATATGGGAAATGGGGACACTTTGGTGCAGAGGAACCTAGAGGGCAAAAATGAGGGCATTGGGTAGAAGCCCGGCTTACATGGGTCTGGAGAAATTAATAGTATATAGTTAGCATACTATGGGGAGAGTGGTTCTCTGCCCCTGGCCAGGAGAAGACTGGGGGTAGAAACGGGCATGGAGGGTAGAATTCTAACTAAACACAAGGCAAAAAGAGTTGAACAAGGTTGGGGGTCACAGGTACAGCTGAATCAGGCACTCTCTCTAAAGATGTGGGAGGGGGGTCACAACAGGTAAGCCTGGGAGAAGGATCCCACAGGGACAGGTCCCTGGCAGCGGTGGCTAGCTCAGGCCAACAGAAATCCCCGAGATTGGGTGTGATGAGGATAGCTGTCACCAACTCAAGTAAACCCACACAGAATAAACCCATCTGATCTCCAAGTGGGTGCCCCAAGGCAGAGTCCCATTTGTCCCCAGACAACAAGCTAGTCCTGTCCTCTCATTTCCAGATGGGCCCTGCCTTCCACCCCCGGGGCAGGGGGTCTGTTCATCCTTGACATTCCTCTTCTGTTCTCAGAGAGCTATCTCCGTCCTTGAGATGGAGAGGGGTTACTGGTGGTGCAAGAGGAAGAAGGAACCATCAGGCATTCTGCTCACAGTGGGCACCACTCCAGACCAGAAGCCCGATGAGAGATGGTGCTTCAGGTAAGCTGGGGTGGAGCTGTGGAAGCCGAAGAAGGCTTTCAAACCCCCATCATGCTGGAGCACAGCCCTCTCTACCTAGGAGTATAGTGGGCACACTGGACCTGGCGGCCTCAGTCAGCCTCCCCGGTGCCAGCTGACTCCAGTCCTGCCCTCCATGTGCACAGCTACTTCAGAGGCTCCTGTACTGCCCCAGGCAGCTGGATCCATTAACTCCCTCCCAATGTCCTTTTCCTCCTTATGATCTAGTCTGTAGAGCTCCATAAAGATGCTGATGGGCAAGGCCCCTCATCATCAACCTTGATGATGATGTTGTGGGGTCCTTTCCAACCCTAGATCTATTATTTCAAAGACACGGTGGTCTCAGTAGACTGGGAACCCCAAATGGAGAGACAGTGCTACATGGCTGGCCCCCTAACACTCATGTGAGCTTGGTTTGTATTAACAGAAGCCTTCAGAGACTTCTGTATGGGTAGCCTTATGGAGGAGCCAGAGGTCAAAGTTCAGTGGGTCTGGGTGAGTGCTGTCACAGGCCTGGACCTGGGGCTGCTTCAGCTCTTCTTCTGATTGGCAGCTTGGCAGGACAGATGGAAGGAGCACCAACCTCTGGAGTCAGAGGACCCAGCTTCAAAGGGCACCTCTGACCTGTACTGGCTGGGCAGTACAGACACTTACCATCTGGGTGATGTCACTTCACCTCTGTTTGCCTCAGTTTCCTCACTGGTAAAATGAAGGATTTGGACTAGCCAGCCTCTGAGGCCATGTCCAGTTTTACATCTATGATCCCTGCACAGGGAACCAAGCCTTTCTTCCCACAATGAGAGATCTGTCTTAAACTCCCTTCACCTGGGAAAGGTGAATGGTCCTGAGAGCCCGAGGAAGCCCAACAGTCAGAAACAGAGCAAGGAGGCTCAAGGCATCTAGACATCCTTCTCTCCCTCTTCAGGCGTACTTGTCCTACACCTGTCTGCCACAAGATGGCAGTAAATCATGGGCTCAGGCCCTTTCTGCGGGCTTCCAGATGTGCCAGATTAGGGTGAGAACAATGGGTCTGTAGCCTCCGTCATTCTGGACCCTTCTGTAAATACAGCCCAAGCTCACAGTAGTGTTGCCATATTACACTGTCGATCCATTCTAGGTTCCCAGCCTACTGAGACTCCCATGTCTTTTTTTTTTTTTTTTTGCTTTTTGTAGGGGAAAGGCAGGGCATTTGGGGTTAAGTGACTTGCCCAAGGTCACACGCCTAGTAAGTGTTAAGTGTCTGAGGCCAAATCTAAACTCAGATCCTCCTGACTCCAGGGCCAGTGCTCTACTCACTGCACCATCTAGCTACCCCTCCCACGTCTTTAAATGGATAGATCCAGGACCGGAAAGAACCTCAAAGCATCATCATCATCACAGTAACATCTGGCTTCTATTTAGGTTTGCAAGGCACTTTACAGCACCTCATTTAATCCTCACACCCCCAAGGAGGCAGCACATCCTGACCAATCATCAGCTGATCACATGTGATAAAGATCAAATGATCACATCATCAATCCCCATTTTACAGATGAAGAAACTGAGGCAAATGAGTGAAGCAATTCGGATCTTCCTGACTCTAGTCCAATACTGATCTTCTGATTCACCTTGAGCCTCTAAGCTGCCTCAGAAGCCATTTAGTCTAACCCCCTCCTTTTTACAGAGGACAAAACAGAGTCTGGAGGAGCTGTGACTTACAAAGGCAGTCTCCACAATGAGATTTGCACTCAGGTCCTGTTATTCCAAAGTCAACTCGTGGCCTACCCAAGTGGCACCTTATTCTGTGTTTGAAAACAAATGTAGGACTTTAGTTGGGTAGGGGAATGGGGAACAAGGCCCAGCAAAGTTGGGTGTCACCTTGGGTCCTTTGGTTTAGGGCCAGGGGTGGGGAACCTGTGACCCTGAGGTCTCATGTGGCCCTCTAGGTCCTCAAGTGTGGCCCTTTAACTGAATCGAAACTTCACAGAACAAATCTACCCCTGGAAACTTTAGGCACTCCCTAGGGAAGGAGAAGCTAGGAGGTGAGGGAGCGGCTCCCAAAATGGGAAAGAGACAAACTGGGGTTCCCAGAGAGGCTGGAGCCACTCCCAGATGTTGTGATCCCTTTGGTCATATGTTTTAAAAAATGAAGATACATAAATACAAAACAAGAAACCAAAAAAAGGAGATAATTATATATCATATTATATTAAATATTTCTTCAGAAATAAATACATTAAATTAATTATGAAATGAAATATCATTATTTAACAAATGATATTCTAGCCCTTCTCTGTGCAAATACACTAAGTCAGAATTTATAACCTGCTGATACTGATACTAATAAAGTTGTCCCACCCCTGAAAGGTAACAACCCCTTACCTTGGGAACAAGCCCTTTTCTTCTGCCTTTCTTTAAATCCCTAGCATTTACTATGGTTGGGGCATGGCAAAAAGTAGGTGCTTAATTAATCCTTGATGATTTAGCTTAATTAGCTAGATTTGGGGCCTTGTTTGAATTTGAGGTTCAATGGCCCTTCTTCAACTCCTCTGCCCACAGTCCCCAGTTGGTCCTGGGGCTGCCTCCTTCAACAATACAGCCAATGTTTCAAAAATGAATCAACCCACAGACACTTATTAAGTGCCTTCTGTGTGGTGGGCACAAAACAAGAGGTTAGTAAGTCAATCTACAAGCATTTACTATGTGCCAGTGCAAACAAAGAAAGGCAAAACCTGTTCCTATTCTCAAGGAGCTTATGAAATGAGATTTCTCTCCAGTCCAGGGTAGTAGGAGTCATAGCCAATGGTCTCTGCTCAAACAGAGCCTCTCATACCTAGTGTGTGTCTGTGTGTGTTTGGGGGAGGGCGGACAATTCTGTACCCTGAGCCAGCAATTCTGCCTGCCTCAGCCTGTGGGAGTTTGTCTGTCTGGGGGAGGGGGGATGGCTCCCTGTGGTAGGATGGAAAGATTTAGATTCAGAGGATCTGAGTTCTAATTCTGACTTTAACACCTATTATTTGTGACCTTGTGAAAATAATTTAACTTCCACGGGCCTCAGTTTATCCTTAAAATGAAGGGGGTGGACTCAGTCACCTCTATGGTGACTTTTCAGCTTGAAATCTATGATGTGTTAATTTGGGTCTACAGAGTGGAGGAAGTAAACTGGGCCACTTGGGAGAAGGAGCTACAAACGCTGAAGGAAGAGCCAGAGGGCACCTTGCAGCCCGGGCAGACCCTCCCAGGTGAGTCTGCTCCCCCCAGGCCCTTGCCACACCCATCTCCAGGGCCCAGGAAGAGTGTTTCCTTAAGGAAGAGGGCCACTGCCAGAGCAGACAATTCAGTTTTCCACACCAGCAGCAGCAAACCAAGGAAGGATGGGTCTTCTGACATTTCTTTCCCTTAAGGCTTTTTGTATCAAGATGACCATTGCTGGAACCCAGAGAGAGCACTGGGGAGACGGTCCCCCACAACTGTCTGCCTCCAAGACCCCAAGCAAGGGCCAGAATGAAGAGTTGTGTCTCAGATGATTGTGTAGGTCCCTTGTGTAGAGTTTTGGGGCGCTAGGTGCCCTGAGAATGAGGCAGAGTTGCCTGGGACGAATTCACATGCTCAAGCCTCTTTCAGTCAAGTGGCAAGGTTTATGGTAATACCAATTGTTTGGGGAACTTGCAACTTAATAGGAATGAATCTGAAGCTTAAATAGAAAAGGGGCAGGGAAAGGAATGTTAAGGATGCTAATTAGATCATGCAAGGGTCTGAGTGTCTTTGGGAGTAGGCGTCAGTGTTCTATGGACGGAAAAATCTGGGGAGTCTGCAGAAATAACTGTTGCTGAGAGAGAAAAGACAGTTTTTGTATGATTGCCAGAGGCATGGCTCTTGAACAAGCACCAGAGACAGAAATCCTTGGGCCAGGCACCCCTGAGAGAGAATTACAGAATCTGAGGAATTCCAGGGCCAGGCCTGCAACATTTTCTCATTTACCAGAGACACGGTCTTCGGGGCTTTCTGGTCCAGGTCCCATCACCTGGTAGACCACATGCTTAACAATCCATTCTCCTATGTGGTCTTTTGTAGGAAATTGCCTACAAAAGTCGATCTGTTCTTACAGGATGTATACTTTTGACATGTATATTGATTTTTCTCCTATTATAAAGACATGAGAAATCAGGCATGGTGGGGTCAGTAGTTGCTGGTGTCTCTTAAGTTACTTTTTAAAAGGCTGATCCCTGATCTCTCCCATTCCTACAGAATCTTCAGTAAAAATAAGCTCCCTAATAAACACCCTGTATGATATTTGTAGCTCAAGGCATCAAGACAAACTTCACAGTTCCAGTAAGGGATGGAAAGAGAGTAGGGGCCCAAGAACAACAGTCATCCCATCCCATTCCATCCCCAGTGCCTTGCACACAATGGGTGCCTAATAAATGTCAAATGTTCATTAAGCTAAATCTGTCCTGCCATAGAATAGAGAGAATGATGAACATGAACATGAATAATAACCCAGACACTTAGCTATGTGACACTACTCTGGGCCTCAGTTTCCTCATCTATAAAATGAAGAGGTTTAAACTAGATGACCTCTAAGGTCCCTCCTTTCTAGCTCTAGCTAAGCCAACTCACCTCCTCTCCAGGCCTTGGTTTCCTTCCACATGTACCAAGACTTACACTAGCTACCTCATACTGTGGTTAGAAGGAAAGTAGTTTGTATCAAAAAAAAAAAAGCAGGTGAATGGAAATTATTATGAGTTATATATTCCTATAATTTATATAGTATATATTCATATATTTATGTAGTATGTACTTAATAATTATTATTGTTTTCAGGCCACTTCAGAATTCAAAGTTTATGGCTTTCTTAAAGGGGTCATCATGAAATGAACATGGGAGTGACAGTGTGGGGAGAGGATCAGAAGCCCTTGCTCCCTAATTCTGGCTTTTACAGTAACCACTCTGGTGAACTAGGGCCAGTATTTTCATCTCTTGGGCCCATTTTCTTCTGTATTGAATGGGGGAGCTCTAAATGTCCTTCCATTTCCACAGTTTTCTTTTCATTCATCTACAAATCCGAATTCAGTCCCTTATGGTAGCTTCTCTGGCCAATGCGGGGAACTGGGGGAGATAACTCATAATAATTTCCATTCACCTGCTTTTTTTTTTTTGATACAAACTACTTTCCTTCTAACCACAGTATGAGGTAGCTAGTGTAAGTCTTGGTACATGTGGAAGGAAACCAAGGCCTGGAGAGGAGGTGAGTTGGCTTAGCTAGAGCTAGAAAGGAGGGACCTTAGAGGTCATCTAGTTTAAACCTCTTCATTCTAATGGGGCATCCAGCATCCCTGCTGACCTGGGAGGCTGTGGGGGATAGTTGAAAGAGGATTGGACTATTTGTGCCCAGCCTTTCATGGAACCTTCCCAGCCCATACTGCCCTGGTCAGCCAGTCGGACACACTGTACCTTAACCCTGACATAGTGGTTTATTTTGGTCCTCTGAGAGTGAAGGACAATCACCAACTATATTTGGAATCAGAGGATCAAATCTTGGTTCTGCTACTTAGCTGTGTGACCTTGGGGGAATCTCTCATCATCTCTGAGTCTTGGTTTTCTTAATTGGAAAATGGGGGGTGGAGGAGTTGGATGAGACAGCCTTGAAGGTCCCTTCCAGCTGTAATTCAATTATCCAATGATCCATAGAGAGTGTCTTGGAGCCCTCTCTGTGCTGTCGTTTTCCTGCCTTTGTGACTTGTTGGATCTGGCCCTATGGGTAACATGGGAGCAGCAGTGGGCACTCCCTAGGTGTTTGCACACCCCTGGAGATTTCCCAAAATGACACATCATGCCCCACTGACCTCCCTCTACCCATCACCGACGTGGGTGAACTGACTTGTTCTCTCAGAATATTTTGCCCTCTGCCAATGTACATACCAGCCCTCTTCTCTATTATAGGCACAGCCTGGAGGCGACTGCTGTCATCCAGGACCCGGGATGAACCGACCTCAGAGGACCAGGTGCCCCTACGGACTTTCAGCGCCTGAAGATGGGAATGGCTAGTGTGGCAGCACCTGGAATCAACTGCAGAGGCCAAGGAACTCAGAGCTGGAACCAAGGCCACCACTGTGCTGACCCACGGAGGGGGAGGAAAGCCCCTCTTCCTGTGTTCCTGGTCCCTGACTCTAGAAGTACCTTATATGCAGGGGCCCCCAGGGGTTTTCATGCTCAGTTCTTCTTGTGGTATTAGAGCCCAGCTGCCTTAGATGCTTTGGCTAGCACGGAACCCTGCCTCCGCTGCATAACACACCAGGGTGACCTTGGATAAGTCACTTTCCTTCTCTGTTTCCAATCTGCAAAAGGCAGTGACCTAGATAATCTTGAAGATCTATTCCAATGTTGAGTCTATCTTATGATCTGCAAGGCAGCTAGGGGTCAGCCGGAACTGGCGAGACCTGAGTTTGAGTCCTGACTCAGGCCCTTGCTAGCTGTGTGACCCTGGGCAAGTCAACTAGTCTTTCTGAGCCTCAGTTTCCTCATCTGTAAAACAGGGATAAGAGCATATGCCTCACACGGCTGTTGTGAGGGTCTGATGAGATAATATATGTAAGGTGCTCTGAAGACCTCAAATACCCCACATAGAAATGCTAGCTTTTATTGGACTTGTTATTAGTAGAAGTAGTCTTAGTAATGTAGTAGCAGCAGCAACAGCAGCAACAGTAGCAGCAGGTGTAGCAGCAGCAGCAACAGTAGCAGCAACAGTAGCAGCAGCAGCAGCAGTAGTAGTAGTAGTAGTCATATCTGCATGGTACAGTACAAAAACTGCTGGATTTGGAGGAAGAGGCCCTGGGCTCTGCTATTTACTTGCGTGCCTTTGGCTAACTCATTTCCTCTTTCTGTTCCAAAATGAGGGGGTTGACTTTGACCTCAAATTCCGATTCTGTGATCCTGGCGGGGGGTGGACCTGGGGACAAGATGCAGGGATGAGGACCCCACTGTCATTCTCAGGAACGGAGAGACTACAGCCCTTCTGGGTACAGGCACTCATACCAGGGCAGGGCAGGTGTTCAGGCAGTGTCTACACACACAGAGTTGAGAATGCAGGTAATTCACTTTCTAAGTGTGTGTAGACATAGGCTTCCCAAATAAAGATGTACTAGAAACTGACAGCCCAGGGGAGGCAAGACAATGTATGTGGAGAGATGGTTATAAGGCAGGGGATACTGGGTCCCATGAGGTGGGACTGCAAGCTCCCTGAGGGCAAGGCTTTGATCTCCCCTAATGTCTAACATACTAGACAACCTCCTACTTCAAAGGTGCCTGGTGTCATCAGGGAATGTGCCCCCTCCACTGAAACAAGCATCCATCTTAGTAAACCTCTTCATGAGTTGTGATGGTCCCAGAAAGCCAGCACGCTGGTGAGGAACTCTTTTCAGGTGAACAGAGTTAACATGTCCTCTGGTGAGCCCTGGCAGGACCTTCCAGAGAATGACCTAGAACTGAAGCCCAGGAGAGCTGGGCTGTTCCTTTCTCTTTTTTCTTTTGTACTCTCAAGCCCCTAGAACAGTGCCTAGCACCGTATTGGTGCTTCATAAATGCTGGTCAGTTGGCTGCTTGACGTAGCCTTCAAATGATCTCCATAAGGCAATAAGGCTTTGTAGGAGGCTGGTAGTGGAAATGGAGCCCATAATTATAACTGCGGACTCCAACCTAACTTTCTTGGCTTACTCCATGCT
The DNA here is from genome assembly GCA_011680675.1 of Gymnobelideus leadbeateri. Lineage (NCBI taxonomy): Eukaryota > Metazoa > Chordata > Mammalia > Diprotodontia > Petauridae > Gymnobelideus > Gymnobelideus leadbeateri. Next base: position 556,645 of record WOXC01007511.1, on the reverse strand, counting down.
TTCCCCACTCTCTACTCCAGCCAAATTGGATTACTAGCTGTCTCCTCCAACTGACATTCCAGCTCTAGCCTGGGCATCCTGACTGAATCACGGCTTCCCAGGTCCTGGGCCCCTCAGCTGGAAGGGGGTGCTCCCTCCTCCCATACTCCTGGAGTTATCTGGAGCTCTTCTTTGCCTTCATCTTCCCGGTTTGTGTATATATCATCTTGTAAAGTCTTTGAGGGAAAGATCTTTGTCATTTCTCGTCTTTGTATCTTCAGGGCATCATAGCACAGTGTCTTGTACCTTAGTAGGCATTGAATAAATTTGTATGGATTTGAATCAATTAATATATGTAATACATAGATCATGCAATAAATTATGGAATTAAATTCTAATCAATCACCCACTCTCTGTGATGACTTTTAGATCTACGTGTTTCAACGAAATCTCTCCCCTTTGCTGTACTCTAGCATCACTCTCTGCCTGTTGGGTATCTCCCCCAGAAGTCAGTATTTCCAAGCCAGAACTCTCTATCTCCCTCCCTAACCCTGTTCACCTCCTCCCAATGTCCTTATTTCTGTGGAGGCACCAACATCCTTCCAGGGACCCAGGTTTGTAACCTTCAAATCCTCGTTCCTAATATCCAGTCATTGGCCAAGTCTTGTCCCTTCTTGTTTTCTCCTTACAGAGGTCCCATAGTAGGCACTTAATAAATGCCTCCTGCCTCTTGTTCCCTTCTCTCACCACACTAGTTCAGTCTCTCATATTCTTTGTTACAACAAAAGGCCTACAAACTGGCCCTCCCTAATCTGTTATTCCCTCCTCCGATCAATCAATCTTCTAAATTAACAAAATAACACAAATCTGATTAGGACACTTTTCTGCTCAAAGTTCTTCAGTGATTTCCTTTCTTTGGAGGTAAGTGACTTGCCCAGGGTCACATAGCTAGTGTCTGAGTTTGGATTAGAACTCAGGTCCTCCTGATTCCAGGGCTGGTGCTCTATCCACTGTGCCACCTAGCTGCCCCTTTGGTGACTTTCTATAGACAAAGATTTTATCTGTATCCTCAGTGCCTCTGAAGGTGCCTGGCACATAGTAGGTGCTTAACAGAGGTTTGTAGAAAGAATGAACAAATGTGATGTCACACTAACACTCTTCTGTATCTCAAACCCATCCCTTCCCTCTCTGTCACAGCCAATATAAGATCCCACAAGAAGGGGAAAGCAGCTCAGTCTCACAGAAAGAATCTAGGACAATGAGTCAGAAAAGCTAGGTTCAGGGACACGCTGGTAAAATGTTTAACAACTGGCTCTTTGGGGGGAAAAGTTCTAAGCAACTCATTTTAAAGTTTATAATTAACATTTTCTCCACCACTTTTTGATCAATACAACAATAAATCAAACCTCTATTTATGGTCACACGGAACAATTTAGCAATAGCAGGTTGGAGATACTTGGGTTTGAACCTGGGTTCTCCCTCTAATCCTCTGATGTGTTATTTCCCCCATTAGAACATGAGCTCCTTGAAGCAGGGCCTGCCTTACTTTTCTATTTTTATCCTTATTCTTAGCACAGTGCTTGGCAAACAGTAGCTCCTTAATACACGACCGTTTTGCACACAGCAAGCACTTAATAAGTCCTTCCTTTCTTTTTCCCTCCCTCCCTTCTTTCCCTATAAAATGGAGCTCCTAGCATCTTTGCCTGGTGGAGGGAACCAGCCCTCCGGCCACGCCCCCTTTCCCTGCCCCAAGTGGCTGGGGGCAGGATGGAGCGCTGGGCTTCGTGGATGATTCCATTCCAGTGAACTCCCCTTCCGTTCCCCCCCGCCCTCAGGAATGGTATGTCCCAGCACATTAAGAACGGCGGCCGCCGCGCGCTCGCTCTTTCTGCCGTAGTTGCCGCCATGGCTGCGTGGCTCGAGTTAGCATGCGGGCGTGCCCAGTGTTGGCTTTCGAGCCGAGGCTGCGAAGGATGAGACGCCCCAGCGGAAGGTAGGCTGGCCGACCCGGTGACAGAGACGAAAGCAGGCTGGGAGGGAGGGAGGAAGGACAGAGCCCGAGCCGAGGCCCGCTGTTCTCTGCGCCTGCGCTGAAGGCGTTTCCCCTCCCCCCACGTAGGGCATGCTCTGCCTCACTCTGCGCCTGCGCGTGAGCGAATGCTCTTTGGACCCTTCTGGAGCCACGTGGGGCAGTCCTGGCGATTCCTCGTGTCCGCCGGACTTAGGGGTCCCTGTAGCAATGCAGGGAACCCCAGATTTAGAAGTTAGATCAGGATTTGAGTCCTGGACAGGTCACGTGTCCCAAGGCGCCTCAGTTTACCTACTTGAAAGTGTGTGGGGGCAGTCCGGATGACCCATGAGGTCACACTTCTCTTGGGGTCCCTGGGAGAGGGGCAGTGGTCTTTGGGGTCACTTGGGGTGTAGCAGAGGCTACCCCCGAGGACCACCCCGAGTCGGGCCCCTGGATCTGCTGCGGAGTGATGAGAACCCAGAATAGGAAGTGCCGTCAGACGCGATAACTGACGATAGCCTTGGCTGGTGTCTGACCCGCAGCCCGCCCCACCCAGCCGGGTCCCCCCCATGGGGCTCAGCGGGGCTCCGCCAGGCTGCCGGACCCAAGCCCTATGCTTTCTTCCCCAGGGTAGAAGCTGAGAGCCACGGAGCACCTGGAGATGCTGCTGGTGGGAGCTTCCGCAGGTATGCCTTAGCCTTCAGCCACTCCTCCAAAAGCTTGCAGTCCCAGGGGCTGGCTGAAGAGTGGGACCAGTGGCTTGTTTTTTTGGGAACAACTCTAGACTTTTTGTATGTGTCTGGAATTTAGGGTTAATTGGCAGACTGCTAAGTGACCAAAGTACGGTGTGTTACTTGATCCTCCCCCTACCCCCATAGTGTTTATCAGAAAAGGACTTAGTGCTGTGGGGGCCCGGCTAAGGCTTTTTATGATGAGACAAAACCTCAACAGCTGGAATTACCGGCAGATTGTCAGTGCTGACAAGGTTTTGTTCTGATTCACCTTGGAATTTAGCTGTTTGTCCCTTGGCACAGAAACCCCAAAGTAATGATTTTTGGTTTTTCCTTTTTCAGGAAGGTGGATGCTTCTCAGGATGTGGTAAGTACTTTGTATGCTGATTTTGCACAGTCTTGGCTTTTAAATTGGCAACAATCTCAACCCAGCTCTTCCTGAGAGCTTTTGAAGTTGCTACCTCGGCAGTGAAAAGTAATCTTGTTTGGTTTAAGATGGTCTAATTAAGGGGGTTAGTTTAGTATTAAACCCACCCCAGAAGCTGGAGTTCCTTTCAGATTCAGTGCCCTTAAATGCCTGGACCAGACGATTGATTGCAGACTGGAAGGGTATGGGGTTTAGGGTTTTTTTTGGCTGTTAATGATGATACCACTCAATAGGAAGTGCCGTCAGATGCGATAACTGACGATGAACTTGATCATGTCTGATGGCAGCCAAAGGAGGCAGCTGGCCTAGCCACTCTGGAATTTTTGCAGTTTTCTTGTGTTCTTCCTTACTGATGCTTTTTTTCTTTTCTCCTACCTCCAGTAATGAAGAATCCATGTGATAATGAAATCAGTTACATAGCAGTGTCATCACCAGCAGCGCACAAGGAGGTAAGACTTAGAATGATGATGGAAAGGTACTAAATTAAAATTGATACTCTAGCAAGATATTAAATGATGAAATTCACCCAAAAAGCTGGAATTACCGGCAGATGGTTTGGTGGTGAGCCTAAGGTTTTCTGATTGTATCCTTGGTCATAAATAAGAATATTTGGTGTGGTATGCAATGAAGCTAATATATATTCTTAATTGTAGGCCATAAAAGACTGTTGAAAGATTTGGAGGCCTGAATGTGATGGCATTGGTGCTGCTTGGAGGAGATGCTGAAGACTGCTTTGAGGGACAAACATTGTTTGGGTTTCATGAAATTTATTTCCAGTTGCTTAGCAGAAATGTTTGGTAACATTGTTTACTGTAAATTTTCTGCAAAAAGGTTTAATTTAGTCTAGCTTACATTTGAGTGAAAGCTTAAGTTGTGATTAGCATTAGAGTCCCTTGGGATCTTGATGGTGTCAGCCAGGTAATCGGCATTCTCACCCCTGGGCGTGACCGTGGCTTCCTATATTTTGGAACAGAAAGGTTTAAAAAAAGTAATAGCTGGTTAATGCTGTAGAATTGACGCCAGCATGAGCAGAGTTAGTAATTCTTTGGTTTTCTCCCTGCTCGTCTTGCATTAAACTGTCTTGGCAGCCAAATGGCAACCTCAAGCGAGAAGTCACTGACAGACATTGAGGCAGAATATAAAGCTTAAGAACTGAAACAGGAAGATGACCTGTGGCATTGTTTAATTATAAAGAGCTATAGCACAACACCCAGTTTCTGAGAACATTGCTAAGCTATTCTGATCAGCTCAATGAACCGTGCGGAGTTCAGTGTTGGTGCTAATTAAATTTCTTACCTGGGTGTATAGAGTGTAGCCACTGAAGGCATTGATTGTATTAAGCTCATTTTAATTAAAATAATCAGAAAACATGTTTTTGTTTGTTGTATAAAGTAATTATGGGCCCCCCCATAAATAAAGTTGTGAACCTTGTTGCAAAAAAGCAAACTAAAGCAAAGTTGGTCCTTTTCTTTTAATTGACTTGGGGATAAAAATCAGGTGATTGTGAACAAAAACAAAGGTATTTAGGTTGTGGGGAGGCATTCTGATCATTTTGTTTACTGCTGGCCTTGAAGTGCAGAACTCACTTGTTTTACATTAAAGTGAAGGCCTCCTTCCACTTGACAAGACTGCCTGGCTTTGCCTCTTGTAACAGCAGAGTGCCAGGTGCTCTTCAGACTGGGACCTCCAGCCTGACAGTTGGGGGTGGGAAGGGGAGGGCCTTTATAGGGATCCAGTGAGGAAAGGGTTTATTTGAATACTTGGCAGAGGTGGCTTACTGGCTAGGCCTTGTACCACCAGTAGAGGACTGGGACCACTTCTGGCTGGGGTTAGAATGCTGACTCCCACCAGGGGTAGCTATGAGTCAGTCAAGGAACACAGACTTGGGACATCCCCTACCTCCACACCCTGGCATCTTGGCTGGTTATTCCCATGGTAACCCTGACCTTCCCCTACCTTAAATTTAGGATGGGTCCCAGGCCATGAATTAGGCCCTGGCCTGCTGAAGTGAGCTGGTTGGATCCAGAAGCTTTCCCAACGTCTGCTGGGAACAGCCTAGTGTGAACCAAGTCCCTGCATAGCCTCATCTATGGGCACCCTTTGTCATAAGCAGCCCCATTTGGGGCTTTCATTGGGGCAGTGCACTCTGGAGCACCCAAGGACTGCCAGCTACTGTCAGAGATGTAACTGTGAGGAAGCCATCTGTCCACTCAAGGAAATCCCAGTCCAGTGTTCTGCCTGAAGATACTGAGATAGGATCTGAGCCCAGGCCTCTGCAACACCAGCTTGCAAAGCCCTTCACACCCCATCACCCCGTCATCAGGCCTGATTTCACTATTCAGCTACTATACAGCATTCTGTAATGGCCATACACTTTCCACTTCCACATCTGTGATCTGTTCTCTGGGCTCCTGTCTATGGGAAGTCACTGTGTGATCTCAAGTGTGCTCCTGAGTGCTCCTAAGCCCCTTATTTTTGTGGTGGCAGCTGGGCGTTGGTGTAGGCAGAGCATTTATTTCCTTAAAGTTGTGGCCAAAAGACAGGCTCAAGAAAAGTGGAAGACAGATCCACCCAAGCTGGAAGGATCAGAGGGTGTTGGCAAGGGAGGGGTGCATTCTAGACAAGGGAAGGTCATCTTGGTACAGGCACTGGGAGAGCCGGGGGCCTCAGACCATCCAGTCCAATCTCATTTTATACACAAGGATTTTGAGCACCAGAGAGATGGCCCTGCCCAAGGTCACACCGCCGGACAAGTCAGTCACTGCCCATGCCTCTGGGTGGGAAAAGAGGCCTGAGTCCTGTGGAAACAACAGCGGCGGCCAAGGAAGTTTGGATCTCAGCTTGTGAGCTGTGTGATCATGGCCAAATTGGGGTGGGGTGGGATCTGGCTGGATGGCCTCTGACCTTAGAGCCATGTGATAAAGGGGAAAGAGGGGCTGAGGGAGGACTTGAGCAGAGAGGCATCTTCTGAGGTGGGGGCCCATTAGGGGAAGGAGAGGGGGCAGGGGCAGTATATGAAAGCCAGCAATGAGAAGGGCCCTTGGGTCCCCTTCAGCTGCTGTTCCTTCGAGCTGTGTGTCCTAGGTGGGGTCTGCTGGGGCCCTTCCTCATTTATCAGTCACAGGCTGCCAGGGATTCAGCATATACAGTGTCAAGGTAAGGTAAGGTTTGAAGGGCCAGGTGGCTAGGCCTAAGATAAGGGAGTCCTGACCTGAGTTCCAGTCCCATCTCAGACTGTAGTTCACTTCCCCTCATTCTCAGCCTCAGTATCCTCATCTTGTCAGATGTAGTGATAGCACCTACCTCACAAGCATGTTGTGATGATCCAGTGAGATAATACATGTAAGTATAAATGTCAGCTGTCTCAAAGAGACAAGCTTTGTTCTTTGCTCTGGAGGCCAGATCTAGGAACATTGGGTACAGGTTGGGGAAGATGCATTTGCTGGTGGTGGTGGGGGGAGGAGAATTTGGAAAGTACTGCTGGATGTGTGTGTGTGTGTAGATGTGTTCCTCTTGGTCCGCATCATAGGGACCCAGGGCACCAGCCCTAACTTTGCCCAGCTCTCCCAGCACAGGGAGGAGCAAGATGAGACAGCCTTTATCTCCTGTGGGATGGGTGGGAGCACTCTGCTCCTGCATCCTCTCCCCAGAGGTCCAGGCAGCAGCCAGCTCCCTGATGCACCCTCCTCCTCCAGAGCAATTAAGAGGAAGCTGAATTAGAGCCAGGCACGTCTGCAGAATCAGTATGTCAGTAACTGGCAGCTCCTTGTCCATGGCCCAGGCTTCCAGGCAGGGGGAGACCAGAGATGGATGGTGAGGAATCCCCATCTCCAGGTGCACTCTGCCTGGCTTCCCTTCTCTCTCCCTGAGGCCTGATCATCATTCTCAAGGGGAGGAAGCCACCCACTTAAATTCCCAGCCTGGCTCCTGGCTAACTAGAGGGTCTCCAGGCTCTAGGTGTCCCCCTTCTCCCTCCCCATACCCAGGGTGTCATGCCCAGGCACCAGAAGGTGGTCATATGAAGCAGCTGAGTTCCTATCGGAAGGGGATGGGTTTGAATGGGAAGCAGGGAGGATGCAGGTGGGCATCCTGATGGAGGCCATCTCTTGCCCGGGGCAGCCTTCAGAAGAGGGGAGACTGCCTTCCCCTGCCTCTATCTTAGCTCTTAAGGCTGGACCCTTCACTTCCTTTACATAGATTCTTCTCCAAGAAGCCTTTGCCAATGCCCCAGCTGCTGGTCTCTCCCCCCCCACTCCATGCCCAAATCGCCTTGTATTTATTGGATCTATATTTTGTGTGGGCCTCTGCATGGCCACACTATCTCCCCATTAAAATGTGAGTGTCTCCAGGGCAGGGATTTTCAATTTTGTCTTTTTATCCCCAGCACAGACGTCACTTAAATTCGACCTTCTGCAGGAAGACTTTTCCAGTAGCCACAGTTGCTAATAATGCCTTTCTTTCTCAGCCTTTTTATCTACTCATATACAGATATATACAATCTTTCTATTTCGTTGTGTTGTTCTGCTGTGTCTGATTCTCTGTAACCTTGGCAGAGATACTGGAGTGCTTTGCCATTTCCTTCTCCAGCTCATTTTATTGATGAGGAAATTGAGGCAAAGAGGGTGAAGTGACTTGTCCAGGGTCACACAGGAAGTAAGTGTCTGAGACTGGATTTGAACTCAGAAATATGAGCCTTTCTGATTCCAAGTTATGTGTTGTCTTCACCATTAGAAGGGGGAACTACGGTTTTTGCCTCTTTTTAAAATCTACTCCTTTGCACAGTGCCTGACTCTTAGTGAGCTCTTGATCGGTGCTTATTGACTGAAGCAGACAAACTAATTTAAGGGGCTCATCTAGGCCCTGGAATACCCAAGGGTGGCTGATCTGCATGAAGCCAGCATGAACCACTGGCTTTCTGCCCCTCATTGTCTCCTCCTGAGCCCCCTTCCTAGTCAGCTTGTACCCCTCACTCAACACTGTAGAAGGGATGGTCTTTAAGAGGCTCTGTACGGTCACACCTGAAATCCCAAGAGAGATCCACAGCCCCCCTCATATGAGCTGAGCCTCCTGACTCCTTCCCGGCTCACCCATCACCTTTCTGCCCTCAGTGTCTGGGCCTCCAGTGATGAGCTCTTGGCCCAGTGTGAGGAGTTCCCAGCCCAAAGCCACCCTCTCTCCTCCTTGGGCCAGCTTTGCCCAAATGTCCCCATGTTTGTCAGCTCCCCACCTTACCAAATCGACATGTCCCTTTCTTCCTTCCTATCAGAACACAAGATCCTTGAACACAGGAATTTATCTTGCTTTTTCATTTTTATTCCCAGTAATTCCTAGTAATCATTTAAAAATGCTTCCTTCCTTCCTTTGTTCCCTCTCCCCATCTGGCAGGCCTGAATTCTCATCACATCCTTGTCCCCTTCTGCCCTGGGACCTCACACATAGAACCCTGAAATTTTAAATTTCTAAAATGTGGGGAATGGATGAGATGGCCTCTGGAGCCCTTCCAGGCCTACATCTATCATCCGGAGCTGCAAGAAACCCTAGAGACCATCTCTGGCTCAACCCCCTCATTTTACAGATGTGGAAACTGAGACCCAGGGAAGATATATGATTTGCCCAAAGTCATGAGGGTAGTAAAAATCAGAGATCAGATATGAAGTCAGGCCCTCTGATCCTCAAGCCAGGGCTCTTTCCAAAATACCAGGTGCCTAGAGATAAGGGCAGGGTCCAGCTGTGGACTCGATTCCCACTTCAGGGCTAGTTTCTGTTTATTGACCCCAGGATTGACTTCAGGAACAGCCCCTCTGTATTTCTGAGATATGCCTTCCCTTCCCTTGCCCCCTACTCTACACTGGTGAGCAGGCCCAGCCCAACCCAGCTGGTCTGACTGGGAACCACAGTGGAGTGAGTGGAAAGGCCATACTGCATCTGGTGAGGGAGAGAAGGGGAAGGACAGACTTGGAGGAAGCGGGGGAGAGGTCAATGCTTTTCATGGTTGCAGATGGGCTCAGGGCAACCTGGGCACTCCTTATACAGGCCGTGGGTGGGGAACCTTTGCTGTGTTCCAGCTCCTGGCTCCCATATTCCTAACCTTGGCTGACGCTCAGGGATGGAGGGAGGGAGGATGAGGCTCCCCTTCATTTGCCACTTTGGGGAAGGAGGTGGGTGAGGGGGTGGCTCTGGCCTGGAAAGGGGCCCTTGGGAGCTCTTCTCATCACTTTCCATCATGAATCCAGACTGCAGTCTCTCTGAGGGTGCAGGTGGGAGGCGGCTGGCAGAGAGAAGCAGCCCAGAGCTGCTGGCTGGGGTGGTGATGTGGGCAAGAGACACAAGCTCTGAGTTGGTCTATGTGCAGGGGGTGTGTTGGGAGGACGCTTTGTACCCCAAATCCCCTCCCCACCAGGAATCACTAGACCAGCAGCAGCCCATCCTCCAGTAGCTGACCCTCTAGGGAGACATGAAACAGGGGAAGCAGACGAGGGCTAGACTCTGGCTGGCGCCTTTATTTCCAGCAAGGGAGAGGGAGACTGCCAGCTTGGGTGGCCTGTTCACACCCAGGGTAGGAGAGAGAGTGACAGGGACAAAGACAGGCCCCAGACAGACTCCGGCATGGGGAGGGACAGAGGGGAGAGCCACGGACTGGTACTGCGGCTGATTCTGAACTGTGTGGATACTGGGAAACTGTACAAAAGACAATCTTTAAAAAAAGCCCAAGTCAGCAAGCGGGCGCTGGGCCGAGCCTGTGCTGGGGGTAAAGACACTAAGACGGTAATGGGCTGGGGCTCATCCCCAGTCAACTCTGACCACCTGGGTTCTTCAGCTGCAAGGCCACACTGGGGGGGGGGGGTTGTGTTTCTAGAGCTGGGGCTCTAGCCTGGTAAGGGCAGTGGTTCTAGAGTGGCCACCAGGTGAGGCTCCAGAGCAGGGAGGGGCATTCTGAATCAAAGGACTTAGGTGAATTCAGGCCTGGGGTTTGGTCCCTAGTACACGGGGGAGTGAGTAAACTGGATGTAGGGGAGATCCCTAGCTGGGCCCACCTTCCTTCCTAAACCTCAGTAGCCAAAGGCCATTTCCAGGGCGATGGATGCCTTTTCTTGTCCTCTTTTTGGGTCAGTCCCCATGGGTTCCCTTCTCCCCCACATTCCAGGGCCTTCTCTAGAAAAAATGGATTTCTCAAACTCAGGACTACTGGTCTCTTCAGGGTCAATGGGTCCCTCTCTCTATGCCCCTCCTCCTAGGACTTGGGTGCCTGTCCCAACTCTGTTACTCCTGATGGGATCACAGACCAGAAGGAGGGTGGGCTTGAAGCTCTCTGAAATTCCTCCCCCATCACTGCATGAACAGAGGCAGAGGACAGGGCTGGGCCCCAGAGGAGAGGCCAGGGAGCACCCAGGAGCCAGTGATGACTTCTAGAAGGCAGACAATATCATAGGACAAACATGGGAGACAGGGATGGCAAGACGAGACCCTGGGAGGTGGACAGAGGTGGAAACCCAAGGAAGGGGCGATTCACTTAGTCCTCCCTCCCTGCCTGCTAGGGATGGGATGCTCTCCACTTGACTGGACCCCCCCAATCTGGGGGACCTGCCATGGGCACCCCACTCTACCAAGGGGCAAGGCCAGGATGTGTGGAAATAGGACAGGCCCTGAGAGGTCACCCCACCAGGGCTGCTTTTGCCTACACCCCTCCACCCTCCAATGAGACCTAGGTAAGGCTGATTGCTGTCCAGAGAGGAAGTTTCCTGGTGAAGTCTTTGGTCAGAAGACACCCAGGCTTCATCCCTCTGTACAGTTTTCCATACAAGTCACCCCTACCCTCTCCCTCCATGTCATGTCTGACTGACTATTGGGGCTGCAGATGCCTTCTCTACAAGAGGCTTGCTCTGTGTCTCAGCAGCCAGAGGGTTCTCCCCAGAATCCTCCTCTCCAGGCATACTGTCCTCAGATTCCTCTCCCCCTACAGGCCCCTCGCCCAGCTCCAGGATGGTGGGGAGGTGACCCTGTTTGGGGGAGCGCTTTCTGAGGCTGAGGAGGAAGGGTTGGGGCAGAGAGAAAATGTCTACATTATTGCCCAAGTCAATCCATGTGACACATGGGAACTTGCTGATGTCCTTGAGGGTGTCGGTGAGGTCACGGAGCACGGCCTTGGTCAAGCGGTTGCCATTGAGGGCGAGGGTGGTGAGATGGGGCAGGGAGCTAAGGATGGGCAGCAGCCGGAGGACCATGTCATCAGTGAGGTCAGTGAAGCCCAGTTCGAGGATTTCCACCTGGTTCCCGCAGCGCTGCAGGTAGGCTATTAGCCGTTCCAGGTCTCTTGACGACATGGAGATGCCCGACAGGTCCACTGTGTTGTCTGAGGGGGGCCCCAGCAAGGCCGCTTTCATGCTGTGTGTAAGCAGGGAGGGATAGGAAGGTTAATAAAGGCATGGGCCCTGCTGTGGATGTTTGCTCTACTCCCACACCCTAGAGGCAGCAGTGGGCACCTGGGAGGCCAGAAGTGATTCCTCTGAGTTCATCTTTATTGTCATTAAAATCTAGGATCCTATGAGGTTGCAGATGAGTAGTCAATCTGCATCGATGGAGGCAATTTCTATACTGGGAGTCCCCAATGCCAATGAGATCACAGGTCTGAATTGTACTCCCATGCGAAAAATTGTTATTATTTTAATTATTCATTCCACTTAAGTCCTCTGATATCTTAACACAGCAAAGAACTGACTGGGCTCTGAGAGGCTTTTGGAGGCAGAAGAGAAACCTGGTGGATGCTTGCCATACTGGGGAGGCTTCTTGTACCGTATCAAGAAAGAATGGACCTGCTCATGAAGACAAGCCTCTGCTGGGCAGGTATGGAGAGAGAGCCTCATCCCTAGGACACTGGCCCCTGAGGGCTGACTGCTTCTAACCCCAGTGACCCGTGACCCCATTTACTAGGCTGTGGGTATGTAACAACAAGAAAGCAGCCCTCTCGCCTCCCCACTCTCCTGGTCCTCCCCACATTCGAGGGGCTGACATTGTTTTCTGCTCTCCTCCTCAGATCTCCCATAGCACTTTGCTGCTATCTAATGCAATTATTTTGATATTTTTATTTGTCTTTTGTTTTTTAACTTCACCTTCATTTCTGAATCCTTCCTGATTCCTCTCCCAAGCAAGCCATCCCTTGTAAGAAAGATCAGAAAAGAAAATGGGGTGTGTGTGGGGAAACAGGGCAACCCCCCAAAGCCAACACAGACTCATGATGCAGGCCTGGTAATGTTCCACATTGCTTCTCCAGTGGAAGGAAGGGAGAAAACTCACTTTCTCAGCTCTTCTCTGGGGCTGAGCTTGGTCGCCCGGTACGTTTATTTCTCATTTTTTAGTATATTACCAGAGCTTGGAGCACAGTCCACACTACACTGTGAGCTCCATGAGGGCAGGGGCCATATTTTATCCTAGGGAGGCTGCTGAGACCCGGGGAAAAGTGCTTGGAGATCCAAGGAAGGAGCAGTCATTGCAAATCCATTGGAGGAGAGGGGAGAGAACAGTGCTAACCCTAGCTGGGGTCCCCTGGGTGGAGGTAAAAGCCTCCTAAGTGCTGGCATTCTACCCAGGGGCGTGCACTGTTGTGGGATGGGAATGGGGATGGACAAGGGCTCATGCAGGCCTGTTTCTGCCTGCGTTGGCCCAAGAACAGAGGACTTCAGCTTACTTCTCAGTCCTGAGCTGAGGCTTTGGGGGCAGCCAGGGGTTAGTGGGTGCTGTTGATATAGTTGATTTCACCACTAGAGGGCATTTCAGCCACATCTTGGTCCATCACCTGGCATGGGCAGGCCAACTTGGGCAGGCAAACTCCCCCAGCCCTAAATCCCCGCCAGGGAGGGCAAGAAGCCCTAGGAAGCCTTCTCTGATTGCCCCCCAGTCCCAGCCCTCAGCCCTCCTGCCTCTGAACTGCATACAGTCCCCACAGTCCCATACTGGCCCTTAATTACAACTGGTTTTGTCTGGTTTCTAACAACGCGTGACTGAGAGCATCTGTGTCTCCCCAGCCAGACAGGCAGCTTCTGGACTGAGGCGATGTGGTCCTGGACAGATCAGTCACCCTCTCTGCCTCTTAGCTTCCTCCTCTACAAAGTGAAGGTGCTGGATTTTATGGTGCTTTTTTGGATCTATGGGGAACTTTGCTACTGAGGTCCAGTTTCCTTGAGATGCAATTTGGTGTGGCAGACGAGTGCTGGGCTTGGAGTCTGGAAGATCCAGGCTGAAATCTCACTTCTGAGACTGATTAGCCCTGTCAAATCACTTAACCCACGCCCACCTCAGTTTCCTTAACTGTAAGGTGAGGTAGCACCTGCCTCAATGGTAGATATGAAGCTCACATCAGATAATCCACATGAGGGGTTTGTAGATTTTGGTGTGCTGTGTTAGTGATGATTATGGTGGTTGTTATTATAGCTCTTCACACAAAGCCCTTTCCTGGCCCTTTATGGGATGTTAAGTCTTAGTGATTCCCAGGAGAAGCAGCCTGGGAGGGTGACTGTTCCTCATAGCCCCCAGGGGTGTAGCTGAGAGCCATCAAGGTCATGGGAAGCCAAGCAAGCCTTTAGCTCCCACTTCCTGGCCTTAGGAGAGGACAGTCCCTCCTTTAGCTCTAGAATCTCTCTGGAAAGCTCTTCAGGAAATGCAATCCGCTGCACATCCCTATCCTGGGCCTTCCAGAGAAGGTCCTGCCCCCCTTTTAGGCTGCTTGAGAGGGAACAGCCCCACATTAGGGCCACAAAGAACAGCACCAGCCCTTCCACCACTGAAATGACCTTGTATCTACTTTGTATAGACAGGGTGTCCCAAAAGTCGGTGAAATTTTGTTTTAACAGCCTAAAGGCACTGCCTAGAATACAGCAGGAGATTACTAAATGCTTGCCGAATGACTGATCATTCACACTTGTAAAGCACTGACTATTTACAGAGTGGAAAGCTTCACAGATATCACCTCATCTGTTCAGCCATCCTTTGAGGTAGGTGATGTCGCCACCCCCTTCTTATAGCTGGAGAAACTGAGGGGAAGTAGCCTTGTCCAAAGTTGTCCAGCTAAATGTGGGCACGTGTTTGCAGGACCTCACAAGTATAATCAACATCATGTTGCTTGCTTTCTCGAGGGGTGGGGAAAGAGAGGAAGAAGGGAGAGAATTTGGAACTCAAAATTAAAAAAAAAATTAATGTGAATTTTTAAAAAATGTAATTGGGAGGGCCAGCTTGGTGGCACAGTGATTATAGCACCAGAGTCAGGAGGACCTGAGTTCAAATCTGATCTCAGACACTTAACACCTTGGGCAAGTCACTTAACCCCAATTACCCTGCCTTCCCCCTCCAAAAAAAGACCAAAAAATGTAATTGGGAGTATTTAACAAAACAAATAAAACAATATTTATAAAAACAAAAAGTTGTACAGCTTGTTAAGCATCAGAAGCTGAGAAGACCCTTGTCTACGAGACTCAAAGTGCAGGGAAGAAGGGGTGAGGAGAGGCCCATCCTATGATCCCACAATCTGTCTGTCTCTCGGGCCTCCTCGTTTAAGAAGATGTTCATGGCACTGAGGACCCCAGCATGCATTCATTCATTAACCAAACATTTATTCAATACCTCTTTTTCAGCAAAGAGACAGACACCCCTTCCCAGCCCACTCTCAGCCCCAGCTTCTTCTCTAGGGATAAGCCAGCCACAGAAACCCCATCTGTGCTAAGAAGGGCACAGAGTACTATGAGATCAGAGGGCCAAAGGTGACTTCCAGCTCTGAGGAGGTGGCCTTGAAGGCTGGGCAGAACTCCAGCAGGTGTGGAGCTGGGGGGAGGAGAGCCGTAATGGCGTCAGTCCATGTGTTCTGAGGATGGCAAATAGTCCACTGGATCCTAGGTCCTAGAAAGAATCTCACAAGGCTGTAGGCCAACCCTCTGGCTTTACAGAAGAGGAAACTGAGATCCATAGAGGTGAGGGGACTTGGGATCCTGGCTTTAGGCCATCTAGGCAAACCTCTTTATTTTACAATGTGGGAAACTGAGGCCCAGAATGGTTAATGGCAATGACTTGCCCAAGGTCACAAAAGGAAGTAAATAAAAGAGGCAGGATTTGAGCCCAGGGCCTTTGATACCAGATATATTTCTGTCTCTCCAGTATTCCATGTCAACTTGGTGCATGCACATGTGTGTGTGCGTGTGTGTGCGTGTGTGTTTGTGTGTGTGTGTGTGTGCACGCACGCATGTTTGTCTGTTTTTTTTTTTTAAAGCAATTGGGGTTAAGTAACTTGCTCAAGGTTACATGGCTAGTCATTTGATTTATGCGTGGGTGCTCATTTTCTGAGGCCGGATCTGATCTCGGGTCATCCAAACTCCGAGGCCGATGCTCTTACTCACTGCGCCACCTAGCCGCCCCTTTAGGGCAATTGGGGTTAAGTAACTTGCCCAAGGTTACACGGCTAGGTTTTTTTGTTTGTGTGGATTAGGTGTCTTGTTTGTGTGGATTAGGTGTCGGAGGCCGGCTCCGAACTCAGGTCCTTCTGATTCCAGGGCCGGCACTCTATTCACTGCGCCACCTAGCCTCCCCTGTCTGTTTTTCTATCTGGGGGAAGGGAGAAAGAGGCCATCTAGATTAGAGAGAAGGATGAAAAGGGAGGGTGGGGGTCAAATGCTCAATGCCAGGGATCTGAATTTTGCTGAGGAGGAGATGGGAGCCATGGAAAGGTTTTGAGCAGAGGAGAGTTGCGCTAACATCTATAGACAAGAATGCTAAATCTGGCAGTAGGGTGGAAGGGGAGAAAACCTGAACAGAGGGTAGAGATTGGTGAGGGTCCACCTGAAAAGGGATGTGTTTCTGGGGACAGCAAATGCCCCAAGACGGCACAGACTTGCAGCTAGAAGACTAACCTAAGTCAGGGATTTACAGCTAGAAAGCTCACCTAGAAGGTGTCCCAGCTTGGGAGCCAGGAGCCCCAGGATCTGGTCCCAGCTCCACCACTAACCAGCCAGCTGGGTGACCCAGTAAATCACTTCTCTCTTCCATAACATGGGAATGGTGAGTTACATGATCCCTGAGATTCTCTGGTTTTAGGGGATCTCAGAGCTTTGGGTCACCACGAGGGGAATGTCTCCATATCTACATGGGAGGTTGGGGGTAGAAGGAATGTATGCCTTGGTTCCACACACCCCAAGGGATATAAACCAACATCTGGCCAGGAAGGAGAGAGGCCACACAATGACCGGGGAGGGGCCTCTCTCCAGAGTCCTCCCTCCTCTCAAACCTCTCAGGATGCCTCCTGACCCACTCTTCACTCTCCTTCTCTCTTCCTTTTTTGTCACCTGGATCCCAAAATAAGCTCTCGGCCCTGCCCCTCTGTCGCCCAACCACATGTCCCTGCTGAGTGAGTCATCAGGAGGAAATGGATGCTGGAGGAAGAAGCAGCTGCTCTTGGAGGGGGTTTCTTGAGCTCTGGAAGCCGCTGCCCGCTCTGTGTACAACCCTGGGCAACCCTGCCACCAGCCCCTCGTAGCCAGCTCTGCTCTGGGGAGAAAGGGCAGCTGCCGGGCCACCCAGATATCTTCTCCCCTCTCTCTCTGTATTAACCGCCCCCCACTCACTTCTCAGCCCCTTGTCATCTGGCTCCTGACCCTACAGCTTGGTGGTAATGGCTTTTTTCCAGGTTATTAACCAGGCTCTCTACTGCTAAATCCAAAGGCTTTTTCTCAGTCTGAAGCCTTCTTGACCTTGCTGTGGCTATTGGACACTATGGACTGAGCTGTCCTATGGAACAGGAATCTTTTGGGCTCCATGATCATGCTTTCTCCTAGTTTTCCTTCTGCTTAACTGACTGTTCCTTCCTGGTCTCTTTTGCCAGACCAGGACAGGCCTCAGGCCAGAGGTGGCATTGGAATTGAATGTTTTTTTTTTCTTCTTTTTTTTTTTTTTGGAGGGAGGAGGGCAGGGCAATTGGTGTTAAGTGACTTGCCCAAGGTCACACAGCTAGTAAGTGTTAAGTGTCTGAGGTCAGATTTGAACTCAGGTCCTCCTGATTCCAGGGCCAGTGTTCTATCCATTGAGCAACCTAGCTGCCCCTGGAATTGAATTTTAAAGAAATGCAAGGAATGTACTGTTAGGTGATACAGTGGACAGAGGGCTGGACCTGGAGTCAGGAAGATCTGAACACAAATCTCTTGCTAGCAGTGTGACCCTGGGCAAGTCACTTAATCTCCCTCAGCCTCAGTTTTCACTTCTGTAAAATGGGAGTTTTAAATAGTACCTATCTCCCAGGGTTGTTGTGAGGATCAAAAGAGGTAATATTTGTAAAGTGCTTTTTAAACCTTAAAGCACTATGTAAAAGCTATTATTGTTATTATTATTAATAGTAGTGGTGGTAGTAGCAATAGTAGTAGTATTGGTGTTGGTGGTAGTAGTACTACTATTAGTAGTAGTATAGGTAAGGAGGCAATGAATTATATCATGGAAGGGTACAAGAGATGGATGACACGTAAGGTTTGTTGAATAGGAAGGTCAGTTTGGCTAGGCTGAAGAGGGAATAAAGGGAAGGTCAAATCAGAACAAGGTTGTGAAGGCCTTTATGTGACAGAGGAGCTGGTATTGGATCCTAGAGATAATTGGGAGCCAGTGATGTTTACTGAGCAGGGTCAGACCTTTGCTTTAGGCATACTCCATCGACTTCCACAAAGCGCAAAGCTCAGGGTTGCCTGGTGAGTGCATCTGAGCCTCCTTTGCCCTTTTCGGACATGCTGTGCCTGGCCTGTGACCAATGGGAGCCTCTCCCTTGAAACAAGAAGGGGGCAGGACCTGGAGCAGAATGGACAAGTGGAATAGGAGACAGAGATCCCAAATGTTAAGAAAGGTCACTGACTAACCTGGATGTGCGTGGTGTATCCTAGAAGGCAGGTGGGAGGAGGCTTCTGAGTCAGATTTAGAGTCTGGCCAGAGACCCTGCTGCTCCTTCCTGGGGGTGGGGGACCAGGGGAAGGAAGAGGGACCCACAGAACCCCTGGTTCCTAGAAGGGACCTTGCAAACCATGCAGCCCAAGTCCCTCCTTTGACCCAGAAGGAACCTGGGAAGTCACTTGGCCAAGGTTAGCAATCAGTAGCAGAGCCTGAATATGAAGGGGCTCTTTTTTTTGGGAGGGGGGATGGTGTTTGACAGGAGGAAACCAGAGGAGTTAGGATAGGTCCAAATCACCCAGAAAATCAATAGATCAATAAGCATTTGATAAGCAGTTCATTGTACTAGATGCTGGTGATACAAACATAAAAATGAAACACCCTGCCCTCAAGGAGTTTACCTTCTATCAGAGAAAACACTGAGTACTCATGTAAATCAACAAAATAAATGCACAGAGATTTGGGGTGGGGAGGCCCTAGCAGCTGGTGGGAAGGGAGGCCTCTTAGAGGAGGCTGTCTTTTGACTGAGCTCTAAAGTTAGTTAAGAGTTAAAAGACAGAGGGAATGAGGGAGTGCATTCCAGGCAGAAGGGACAGCCATTACAAAAACCTGGAGACTGGAGATGGAACAACAACAAGGCTGACTGGTTTGGGGGGACCACAGACATATCAGGGGAGGAGTGTGGCGTCAGCCTGGAAAGGTAGGTCTGAGCCAGTTTGGGAAAGATTTTGTATTTGATGATCCCCTTGCCTGGGCCCAGCCCTGCCCCAAGAACCAGAAGACTGGCTGGGCTGGGATTTGTGGGTACACTCTGGGTCTGAGTCAGGTCTGAGACCTGAATTTAGATGCACTCCTTGGGCAGCTATACAGGCTGGACACACACACATTCATATCCATGGTGATGGGACTGGTTTTAAGTCACCATCTGGATTCTGACCTGGACATGCAAACACAAACTCAAACATGTACCAGCTCCCTGTCTCCTCTCCTCCATAGCTTTCTACCTCTCACATATGCATACACGCCCACACATGTGTGCCCTGCTTTAAGAAAATCCAAGTCTGTGCATGAAGATCCAGGTTTACATCATAGAAAAGTAGGGGAATGATAATTTCACAAAATGATTTCATTGCTTTGCAAAAGGTCAGAGCATCTGCATGACTAGATAAGACTGTGTGGCAGAGGAGGGGCAGCATGCTTAATGAATGGAGACAAGTCAGGGAGACCTGAATTCAAGTCCCACATCTGATATGTGTGACCCTGGGCTAGTCACTGCCCCACGCAGAGCTCTAGGTTATTTTCCAAGAGAAGATGACAACCTGCATCAGAATTTCTTACCAATGAAATCCTAGATCCAGGCTCTGTCCCTGGTCCCAAAGGTTTCAACCTTGCATCCCATTCAATGCTCAGCTTTTGTTTTCTATCCCATAGAAGGTTTGATTTTCACACATACATGACATATTCATGACTCTGGAGGAATCCCTCCTTCCTTCCCCTGATATGCAAAGTAGGCTCTTTCCCATACAACTTAAAAGTCACACTGGGACACATGGATCACATGCTATCAACACTAGACCCCTCCCCTTGGCCGCCCCCCTCTTCCCTCCCCAGACTTCTAAAACCCAACCTCTCTTTCTCTATCTCTTTGTCTCTGTTTCTCACTGCCAGCCCAGGGGGCTAACAAAGGCAACCCTCCCATGGGCCAGGCTCTCTGTCTGGCCAGAGAATCAGAGCCTTCCTTCACCTCCAGCTCCAAAAATAATCCCTCCTATCCCCTCCCCCTCTCTCCTAAGCACAGCCATAGGCTGATCAATAGTAAGGATTTTGAAATAAAAATCTGTCTTCCTGTGGATCTGACTGGTAATCTGCTCAACAGGAGAGAAAGACCAAAGGGATGGAGGGATGAAGGGATGGAGACTGGGCCTTGCTTTGCATGGGGGTGGGGAGCTGAAGCTTCCGGGAGCATGAGAAACAGACAGACCAGGGAAGAATCCTGTGGAGACCACCCCAACCGCCTCCCTTCCCTCTGCAGTGGGAAAGGCATTTCCCCAGAGACTCTGAGAAACAAGCTTTGGCTTATCTAAGAATTTAGGGCAGGAGGGTGGGAGATAAGAGGTTCTGGGAGGGCCCAATGCCACCAGGGCAGCATGGCCATGATTGGAGAGAGGGTGGGAGGAAGGTTGGGGCCCCAGGACTGGATGCACACTGAGAGTAAGGCTCCCAGCCATCCCTCAGCTGAGTTTTCTCCGATTTAAAATGAGAAGAGTGACCTATGCTTCCTAGGGGGCTGTGTACAGAATGAGGGACTTGGCAAGACAGGTGAGGTAACCAAGATAGCAAGAATCACAGCCCCTTAGAATATCAGAGCTGGAAGGAACCTTCAAGACCAGAGAATTTCAAGCTCAGGTATTTCCTAGCCCTCCTAGAGGCCCACGTACACTAAAGGCTCATGGATCTTGAGCTAGAAGGGACCTCAGGGGCTGCCATCCAGTTCACAAGATCACCCATTTAGGACTGGATGGGACTTTACTATACCTATCCCCTTCAACTCACTCTCAAGAAAATAATGGCACAGGGGCGGTTCTGTGACACAGTGAATAGAGTATTGGCCCTGGAGTCAGGAGGACCGGAGTTCAAATCTGGCCTCAGATACTTAACACTTACTAACTGTGTGACCTTGGGCAAGTCACTTAACCCCAATTGCCCCCCAAAAAGCAAAAAAAGAAAAGAAAAGAATGGCAAGAGAAGTTAACTCATTTGCCGTAACAAGACTCAAACCCAGATCTTCTTGATCCGAAGCCCAGTGCTTCATCTCCTATGTGCCAGGATGCCCAAACACAGGCTGCTGCTGCTGGAAGCTGCCTGCTCTCCTTTCTGGGGAGGATGAGGATTTGGAGGGAAGGGCTCCAGAGGTCAAAGTACAGGCCCTTTCCCCCTTGCTGGGTCTGATTCCTCCTCTAAAAAGTGAGGGGGGAGATGACCTTGAAGGTCCCTTCACCTCTGGCCTTCTGTGACTAGGACATCCCTTATTCAATCTCTCTCGTCTCAGCCCCATCAGCAAGAAGCAAAGCTCCCTCCATCCTACCTGGCCACTCAGCAACCCCAGGCTGAAAGAACCACCTGGATGCCCTGAAGGGGTGATGCCTTGGGCTTGGCTGCCGAGTTCCTGATCTCCCTGCCCAGTAGGCTAGGCAGATGTCAGCATCCCCAGGGCCTTATCTATTGCCAGTGGGGCACCTGTGGGCCTAGGACATGCTGGCTCCTATCTCCTGGGAGGTTTCCTCCCTGTTTTCTCCCCTTACTGATGGGAGGGCAGAACCTCTGGTCTCTTCTGTAAGGAGGCCTCAATCTCCTCACCTAAAATGGGGGTGTTGGACTAGATAACCTCTAAGGGCCATGCCACTCTAAATCTAGGGTGCTCTGATTCTCCCCCCACCCCCAGCTCCCCAGACCATTCACCCTCAAGGACCAGGCAGCAGACAGCAGGGAGGCATTAGCAGGTCAAGGGAAGCCATAGGCCCACTCAGCCAGTTTCACAGAATCCCAGAACCAGAGCATTGGAGGGCTGACCCCTTCATTTAAGTGTAATACCCAGTAAGTGGAATTGCCTTAGATTTCCCAACACTCCGCCAAGTGTTCTCTTTACTCCATGCAGTCCCTCTCATGAAACAATATGGATGCGCTTCTGGTGGGCATCCTCAGGGCCTACCATGGCGCCTCTCACACCCAGACCTGTCAGATTGAACTGAATGAGACTTTTGCCTATGGGATCATGCTGGAAGGCCCTCAGAGGCCATCTGGTGCAACCCTCTCATTTTATAGATGGGGAAATTGAGGCTTAAAGAAAGGGACATAACTGTCAGCAATGTAATTTGAACCCAGCTGTCTTCTGATTCCCGGGTCCAGAGCTCCTTTACTAGTTTGAGATGAATGAATGAAAGAAAATCTCTTTGTGGTCTCTATGTTCCTGATGACACAACTCATTACTGGACTTATTTCAAAAAAATGAAAAGAAAAAGACTGAAAGTCAGCCCTTCCTTTCAGATGCCTTGCATGAGCCCTGCTGTCCTTGTTCAAGAGCCTTCAGGAAGCAGAGCAGAGGGTGCCCAGCCCCCATCTTCTCTCTTCTGACCCCCTGGCGACTAAGGGCACTGCTGTGGAGGCAGCTGGCCAAGGTCTGTGGCGTAGCTAACCGGCTCAAACCTGGGGCCTGGGTTCCAGGGCCTCCAAGCAGCTGAGCTAAGCAACCAGCACATGAGGTAGTCATTAGTGCTACAGGGATGCCCCCCCCCCCCAACTATTCCTGGGGCCTGGAAGCCTGGTGTGTGTGCCACATGTTTGGATGCCTTTGAGCTGGGGTTCCAGGGAGAAAGGTCTGCTTTGAAGTCTGTTTCCCAGAGCTAGCTTGGGCCCCCTTTCCCTCCTCAGCTAGGGGAGCCCCTCCCAGGCCTGGCCCCAGGCAGAGGGGGCTAAGAGTTCCTGATGGAGAAGGGCTAGGGTTGGGGTAGGGGGTACAATTCACACATCTGGAGGAAAAGGCAGCTGCTTCAGGGATTGGGAGCTCAGGGACAGGTGGGTACTTTCTGGGTCTGGGTGTGTATATCAGGCGGTTAGGGGGGTTTCTTTTGTCCATGGGGCTTGACCTGAGGCAGCCTCCAGAAGAGCAGCATCAGATATCAGCTTCCCAACATGGTCTTTTCTCACTCATTGCCCCTGATCAGTATGGGGTTGGGCTACATCTTCCCCATGAACAGAAACCCCTGGGGGATGGGGTGGGACCTCCCATCTGGCCAGAAGCTCCCTGGGAACAAGGCTCATACTTTCCCCATCTTCCTGGAAGTTTTCCAGGACAAAATCTCTGGCTTTCCAATCCTCTTTTCCAAATTTCATCCTACCCTGGAGGATCCTCCCTGCCCAGCCCAGGGCCCAGGAAAGCATGGGCCACAATGGAGTTGACAAGGGAGAAAGACATGTTTCTAAACTATTTTCCTGTGCAGAAATCAAATGAGTTTTCAAAACTTTATCTAGAGACCTCTAGGAAACCCTGGCCTTGGGCCCCTTAAGTCTCTGGGCTGAAGAAGGAGGGGGAAAGCACTTCTGCCCTTGAAAGCCTCTGGTTAATCAGGCTGTAGCCCCACCAGCCCTCCCTCCCACCTCTTCTGCCCCCATTCATCCCCATCTCCAACTCCACCCCCTCTTTCTGGCTTTACCCTCCCCCTTCTCCCTGCCCTGGTACTTTTCCTTCTCCTTCTCCTCCTTCCAGCCCCAACCCTGCCGGCCCAAGAAGGCCATGTGGCAAGTGCAGCAGATTTTCCAAATGTTTCTGCCAAATTAGGGGAAATTGTTTTTAAAGCCATTCAGGGTTTATGGGTCTGGCTGAATCAGCTGCACACTCCAAGAAACTTTAGACCTTCCCTCAGAAAAGTTAGATTTTTGCCAAATATCACACATCATTCACACATGAACACATGCCCCCCCACCCCAAAACACAACAGACCCCCAAAGTGCTGCATCTAACCAGATTGCCTCAGCTGGCAAGCAAACCCTCACTGCCCACCTCCAACCCCTGCTGCCCTGTAACCAGGGCCTTAAGCAGGAAAGATCTAGCTCTGACATGAAAGGCAGTGGGCATAGGGGACCTAGGGCTACATTTAGAGTCAGGGAGACCTGAATTCGAATTCCATTTCTGTAATTTATTAGTAGTGTGACCCTGCTTGACCAATTAACCTCTCTGGGCCCTGACCATTTTGCCTAGGATTCCCTTGAGCTCAGGCCTTTTGGGATGGAGACAGAGCTGGGATCTCACCAAGAGCCATTTACCCCTCCACAGAGAGAGGGGATGATCACTGTTGGGCACCCTGGAGACTAAGGGAGAACCTGGAGAGTTCTACACTGAAGGGAGTGAAATGCTTAGAGACAGCATCTTGCCACCCAAGATTTCACTGGTGTGGCAAACTCACACTGAGGAAACTCCCTCGACTAATGATGATCAATAACTGTTCCATAAATTAGGAGCACAGGATTGTAGATCTTGTGCTAGAAAGCACTTATGAAGGAACCATATAATATCACCCTCTCATTTATAGATAGGGAAACTGAGAGAGAGAGGAAAGTTACATGTTTTCCCAAGGTATTATCAAAGGTGGCAAATGGACTCAGGTTCTCTGATCCCAGAGACAGTCTTCTTTCTCACAGTCTTAGAGAACTGCCTGAGAAGTTAAGTGGCTTGCCCTGGGTCACACAGCTAGTATGTATCAGAGAGAGAACTTGAACCCAGGACTTTCTGATTCTGAGAATTTTTTTTAACCCACTTGGCCAAGATGTCTTTGGTCATTCAATAAACTGTCAGAGACAGCCTGCTGGGGATAGGAGTCAGGGACCTTGGTTCAAGGAGTGACTCTGTTACTGATTTGTGATGTTGTCTTTCCTGACTTATCCCTTCCTGGTTTGTTCTAGCTCCACTAGCTTTTCCCTAGGCCCTGAGCAAGAACCATTGTTATCTGTATCCAGGCCAACATAGCTGGGGGAATGAGGAAGGGTATTTCTAAGAGGCCAGACATGATGATGATTCAGAGACCAGAAAGGTAAGGCAGATAGGGAGAGGAAAATATAGATTGGGGGGTTGGGGGGATAGGAGAAGAATCTATTTTTTGCCTAGAGTTTCCCTGTCAATCAATGAAGAATTAATACGCATTAATTACATACCTATAATGTGCCAGGTACTGTGCTAAATGATGAAGATACAAAGACAAAAGCAAAAAACAGTAGCTGTCCTCAAAGATAATGACTTCAAGGGTACCTGCAGTTTGAAAAGATAGTGGTGCCTTCAACAATAATAGAAAGTTTGGAAACTGGATGGATTTAGGGGAAAAGATAATGAATTCTACTTTGGACATGTTGAGTTTGCAATTCCCATGGAACACCCAGTCTTAACTGTCCTATAGGCAGTTAGTGATGTAGGACTGCAACTCAGGAGAGACTTGGGCTGGATGTATAGATCTGGGAATGATCTCTATAGAAATGGTGAGAGAACCAGTGGGAGCTGATGAAGTCAGCGCAAGTATAGAGAGGAAAGAGAAGAGGCCCCAGAAAAGAGCCTTGTGGGAACACAGTAGTGGGCATAATGGGGATGAGGAATCATCAAAGGAGACTGAGAAAGAGAAGTCAGACAATTGAGAGAAGAACCAGGAGAGAGCAATGTCTGAAAAAACACAGAAAATTGTGAACAGACCCAATCATTCTGCAGAGCAATTTGGAACTGTGCCCAGAAGGCTATAAAACTGTACATACCCTTTTAACCAATAATATCACCAGGTCTGTATCCCAAAAAGAAAAAGGTCCTAGCTGTACAAAAATATTTATAGCAGCTCTTTTTGTGGTAGCAAAGAATTGGAAATTGAGGGGATGTCCATCAACTGGGGAATGGCTGAACAAGTTGTGGGATATGATTATGAAAGCATACTATTGTGCTATAAAAAATGATGATCAGGATGTTCTCAGAAAAATCTGGGAAGACTTACATGAACTGATGCAAAGTGAAGCAAGCAGAACCAGGAGAACATTGCACACAGTAACAGCAATATTGTAAAATAGTCAACTGTGAATGACTTATCTAATTTGATCCAAGACCATTCCAAAGGACTTAAATGAAAGATGCTATCTACCTCCAGAGAAAGGACTGATGGAGTCTGAATGCAGATTGAAGCATACTTTAAAATGTTTTTTTCTTTTTTTTCTTTTATTTTGGAGGGCAATTGGGGTTAAGTAACTTGCCCAAGGTCACATGGCTAGGTTTTTTTTGTTTGTGTGCGTTAAGTGTCTGAGGCCAGATCCGAACTCAGGTCCTTCTGACTCCAGGGCCGACGCTCTACTCACTGTGCCACCTACCCGCCCCAAAATGTTTTTTTCTTTATTATTGTTTTTGGTCTGCATTTTCTTTTGCAACATGGCTAATATGGAGATGTTTTGCATGACTATACATGTCTAACCATCAAACTGCTTGCCTTCTTCAAGAAGTGGGGAGAGGAGAGAGAGAGAATTTGGAACTTTGAATTTTTTAAAATGAATGTTACAAATTTTGGTTTACATGTAATTAAGAAAAAAATAAAAAGCTGAATAAAAAAAGAAAAAAGAAAAACTCAGAAAGGAGAGAGTAACCAGGAGAAGAGGGTAGTCAAGGTGGATAAGGGACCACTGAGGATGAGGATTGAGAAGAGGATGAGAGGAAAGATAGTGGTGGCAACCACTGATAGGTGGTTAAGAAAGGGAGGGTGTCTAGGGAAGGTTTTTGGTTTGTTTTTTAAGAATGAGGAAGATCTGAGTATGTTAATAACCATCAGTGAAAGAAAGAAGCAGGATGGAAGGAGAGACTGAGGATTAGAGAGAGGGGGGATGATAGCTGGGGCTCAGAGACTCTAGGACTCTGTGGCCTTCTCTCTTCAGGAACCCAGCCTGATAATTCCTGGAGCCTGGTCCCACTGGGGAGGCTGCTTCAGTCTGAATGATAGAACCACACTGGGCTCTCTTTCTTAGGTCCCAGATCCTGACCCAGGAGTGAGAAACCTATGACCCTAGAGGCACACCATCCTCCCCGCCCCCCACTCTAACCACCGTCTTCCTCCTCCTCTTTTTCTGACTCTCTGTCTCTGTCTCTTTCTCTCCCTCCCCCTGTCTCTTTCTCTCTGTCTCTGTCTCTCTCACTCTCCCTCCTTTTCTCTCCCTCCTTTCTCTCTCTGTCTCTCTCCTTCACTCTCTGTCTCTCCATCCCACTTCCTTCTCCTTGTTCTCAGTCCTTCACTGCAGAGAGTATTTATTGCCTTCCAGCACTGTCTCTCTTGACCCGCCTAATTGGTTTGCTTTTAAGAACACGGGAGTTACCAGTTGGAATTCTAAGAAGCTTCCAGATGAAGCTTCCCGTTGGTTGGTTTTAGGACACACAGAAAGCAGAGGATCACATTTTAAGGGAAGAGAAACTGCATGCAGCCAAAGGGAATTAAATTAGCCAGATGTTAGATGGTACCTCTCAGTGACAAGGCCAAGACACTGGAAGAGACAGGCCAAGTCATGTCCTCTGGCCCATCCTCCTCTCCTTTTCCTTCCCTGCCCCCATCAGCTTCAGTAGAGGGTTGGTTTGCCATGCCTGGAGATAGGGGGATGGACCAGTTGACCTCTGAAGTCTTGTCCAGGCCAGAGCATCAACAGGCACATTTTCTGCTTTGCTCTCAGGAAGGAGAAAAATGAATCCTTGACCAAAATTTACAACACAGCCAGGAATGGGGGAAAACCAGGCACCTATCCTGATTCTCCACCCTCCTGCTGGTGACCTGCCTCTCCAACTCCTGGCTGGGCTGGAAAAGCATTTCCCAACCTAGTCACGGCTGAAAGGCAATCATTTTGCAGGTTCCCAGAGAGGAATGAGTTTTCTAATTAGAAACACAGGGGAGCAGGAGGGATCTGGGGCTTCCAGGGCCGAGGGCCAGCCAGGCAGGTTGTGAAATACCTGCTCTGTAATCACTGCTGTGGGCACTTGGCAGGACCTCCCTGCAGCTTCTGTGGCCCAAAAGGAGGCAGGAGGGCCCTGTCACTCCCCACTGTCCCCCTTTCAGGTGCTGCTTGGCCCTCTTTCCTCTTCCTCTCTCTGCCCCCTCTCCTCTTTGCCCCAGCTGCCCCTCTCTTCTCTCTTCCAACCCCACTCCTCATTCTTGTCCCCGCTCTGCACTCCCTGCCTCCCTCCTTTCCTCTCCCTTCTCTGCCTCTTTTATGCTTTCTCCTACTCTCATCTTAAATCTCTCTTTTCATTGCTCCTCCTTTTTTCTTTCCCCTCAACCTATGCTCTGTGAACCCGTTTTTTAAAGAAATATTTTGACAAATGTATTTCACTATAACTGGTTTCCTTTGCAATCCTGCACCTTATCTGATGCATTTAAAAACATGATTCTGAGAAGGGGTCCAATAGGCTGCCTGCCCAATGGCTCCAGAACACAGAAAAAAGAGTCCTGCCCTACAATCTCCTGTTTTTTAAGCCCCTCTTCCTCCTGGGTTGGAGGATCTCCCTCTTTGGATCTGCCTTGGCCCCCTGCCCATGCCTTCCTTGGAGGGGCCTCTGTCACTCTCCCCCAGGGGCCCACCACCTTTTAGGGTCACAGATGGCAGCTGCCACAGGCCTTAGAAGCCACCTAGTCCCACTCCTCCATTCTACTGAGAGCCAGGGAGGGAAGTGAGTTGTCTAAAAGTTGTATAGGAAATGTCAAAGTTGGGGAGTGAACCCAGATCTGCTGTGTTCAGTACCAATGCTGAATGCTCTCTCCATGTTGCCATGCTTATCCTTCTCCTAAATTCTCCCTTTTCTCTGCACCTTAGGTGCCCTGCTCACTGGTGTATGAAGGCAGAGAGGATCACAAGTTTAGGGCTGGAAGGGACCACAGGGGCCATCTAGTTCAGTCCTTACAGATAAGAAAACTGAGGCACAAGGAGAGGAAAGTGACTTGTCCAAGGTCACAGAAGTATTAAATAGAAGAGAGTCAGGTCTTCTGATCCCAAATACAACCCACTTTTCACTGTGCCACAGTCTTCCCAAGCTCCACTGTTGTCTCTTAAGTCTTGGGAAGGCTGTTCCATGAATGAGGGATTAGCCCTGCTGACGTGTTCTGTTTGGCCCCAGAGAACCAGGACCAGTAGGTGGTTGCAGAGAGCCCAGTTTAGGCTGTATGGCAGGAAGTTCTTCCTGTCAGGGCTGTCCCAAAGGAAAACGACCTTGGAAGATGGTGGATCTTCAAGCAGAGGCTGCAAGGCCATTTGTCAGGTGTGTTGAAGTAGGCATTTTAGGGGCAGGGAGTATAGGGTCAACCACACAGCTGTTCAAGCCCATTCCAGCTCTAAAAATGCCATAATTCTGTGCAATCTGTAACAGCTGGGAGGTTGGGGACTCTCCTGGAGATCTCTAAGCCCGGCAAAGAGCTTTCTTGCCCCAGGGAGGTGGAGGAAAGGATTAAATGGCCTCTGGAGGGGCCTTCCTTTGGCTTACTTTGCTTTCACTGGCCAAGTCTGGGTGACCTTAATCATAAAGATCTCTGTCCCAATCCAGCAGGACCCTGCCTGCTCTGCTCTTCTACCCAGAATGCCTCAGGTTTGAGCTAACAGTCCAAGACAGGTGAGATAATGAGACAGTCCATGGAAGGAGCTAATTTACCAATTTGTGTTAATGTCTGTTTCCCCATGGTCTAAGTGCTCACCTGACATCCCAACACCATTAAGGAGCCCAGCATTCGTGGGGGAGGGCACTGTGTGTCAGCACACACAGCGTCCAGCTCTAACCTTGACCCTAACTCTAACGGAAACTTAGGGAACATTTCCATGTGAAGAGCCAACAGAGCTGTCAGGGACTGAGGAGGGGTGTAATCTGAAGAAGACCCAAGGGGACAGACTGGTGCTCCTGATGGAATGAAAGGATGGCCCACCACTGGGGTTAGAATGTAAGCTCCTAAGATAGGGACTGTTTCACTCTTTGTATGTGTAACCCCTGAGCTCAGCATAGCATCCAGCCCATAGCACATGCTTAATAAATGATTGTTGATTGACTTACTGAGATGGAAAGAAAGATACATCAAGCATGTATTAAAGGCTTACTCTGTGCTAGGCACTGTATTACACTTGGATACAAATTACAAAGAAAGACTGTTCTTACCCTCAAAAATCTTGTATTCTAATGGGCAAACAACAGTAGGACAATGTATACAACAAAACGTAGCAAATACAGCAATCTAGTGATGCAATATGTCCAATGAAACAGCAAATATGGCACCCGAGGAGGGCAATGTGTCCAATTCCTGAGAGTCAAGGGGAGGACCTCGATCCCAAAGAAGAGTGTTGCTGACTCAGGCATTTCTGATCTGGATCGTACAGTTGGCCACTGGGCCTCCTGCCATCACTGAGGTCCACGATTCTCGGTTGACCTCTGGGGTGTGGGATCTTTGCAGTATGGATGCTCTGAGAATATTTTCTAATGTGTGTACAAATTAGAAGGCTTGCCAAATCCTCTCCTGAGGAGTAATCTAAGGAAACAAGTGGCACATACATAAGGAGAGGATCTTCTGGGTGTGAGGGAGAAGGGAAGAGGCTCTTCCAAGGCTACGCACATAGTTAAGAGGCAGAGTCAGGATTCAAACCTGGGTTTCCTGACTCCAAAGCCAATCCTCTTTCCGTGTTGTCTTTCCAATCTGGGCAATATAAGTATAAGCAGGCGCAAATGAGAGATCCAGACTGAGAGAAGGGAGATCATTCGAGGGGGAAGAGAAAGCTTTCGGCTGCGGTGGAATGAATGGAAGGAGGTGGCCCTTCAGGAGAAAGGTTTTCACTGATGGAATATCTAGCCTCTGAATGCACACGAGTGGGAGCTCGAACGTCAAGTTCAGAGGGACAGTTAGAGGTCTGGTTTGGCTGAAATAGAGAGAGAATAAAGGTAGGGGATGGTGAGAAATAACTCAGAACACCCCTGCAGAGTCAGGCTGGAGAGAAGGAAGCATTGCCTAGGCACTGGGGAAGAGGAGGCAAAGCCCCAGGGGCAGGCAAGTGCAGGGGGAGATCAGGTGACAGGCAAGGGGCCAGTCTGACTGGAATGTAGAGTGCGGGAAGGGGAGTGATGGGAAAATGAGTCTGGAAAGTTAGGTCGGAGCCAGCTTGAGGAGAGAATGAATCACCATGCTGATAACTGTGGCAGCTGCGTGACGGCCTCGAGGGAGATGGAGGAGAAGGTGGTTGGGGACATCAATTGGCTTGTTGCTGCTCTGTTGTTTTTCAGTCATGTCTGACTCTTTGTGACCCCACTTGGGGTTTTCTTGGCAGAGATATTGGGAGTGACCTGCCATTTCCTTCTCTAGCTCATTTGACAGATGAGGAAACTGAGGCAAACAGGGTTAAGTGACTTGCCCAAAGTCACACAGTAAGGGTCTGAGGCCAGATTTGAACTCAGGAAGACTAGTCTTACTGACTCCAGGCCCAGGACTCTATCCACTGTGCCCCTAGGGGCTAGTTGGGTGACTAATGCAAAATATCCAGGAGAGAGGTTATAAAGGCTTCAGGGAACTAGGCTGGTGGCTGTGAGGATGGAAAGGAAGGGATGAATTCCATGGAGGTGGGACCCATTATGGGGGAAGGGGAGGGAGAAGAATGGGGGGAATTCAACCCCTTCTTACTACAGAGGAGGAAAGTGAGTCTGAGGGAGTCAGCCTGTTTGGGGTCACAGTCAATAAATATCTGAAGCTGAATTTGAACCCAGGTCTAACATCCAATCTGTCTCAGGATGACTCTGAAATGATGGGTCTTAGCACCTGGGAGGATAAGGCCCTCAGAAAGGCCCTCCCGTGGCCATGGGACTACTTCGCAGAGGTGGGACTGGGGGCAGATTGCAGGGGCATCTCTGTGGTTCCCACTCACACAAGGCCAGAAGGTGGCCAGCCCATCGAGGAGACTGATCTAGGAGGCAGGTGGGGTTCAGTGCAAAGGACTGGCCTAGAGGGAGAGGACCAACTCAACCACAAATGCACTGTGTGATCTTGGGTCTCAGTTTCCTCCCCTGTAGAATGAGGGCATTGGACTCCCGTGATGTCTAGGTCCCTTCCATCCCTAAAGCTGCTCAGCACAGTGACTCAGAGGGTGTCAGGCAATTGCTTCTCCACCTCTTTCCTTGTTCTTGCCAGGTCACTCCCCTGGATGGTTTCTTGGCTGCCTCTCCTCTCTCCCTGTGACCCACGCCCCTGCTTTATGCAAAGTACACCCCATGCCTTAAGCGGGGTTCCACATCTATGTCCTCTACATACATATGCCAGTCATGGTTGGATTAGACTCTGTGCTCCATCCTTGGGGTACTGAACCTGTACCTTGGCCAGCCCTGAGGAGCCAGATGGGCAGCCCTGGGCTGAAGGCAGTGGGCAGAAGGGTGAAGTAGAAGGAGAAAGCATTAGCAGGTGTGTGTGTGTGTGTGTGTGTGTGTGTGTGTGTGTGTGTGTCTGTGTCTGTGTCTGTGTATGTCTGTGTGTATGTACGCATGCATGTGTGTGCATGAGTGTATATGTATGACACTGTGCATGAGTGCATGCATGTGTGCGTGTGTCTGTGTATGTATGTGTGTATGTATGCATGCATGTGTGTGCATGTGTGTACGTGTGTCTATGTATGCCTGTGTGTATGTATGTGTGCACGTGTCTGTGTGCATGTGCATGTGTGTACGTGTGTCTGTGTGTACATGTATGAGAGTGTCCGTGTGCACACGTGTGTGTCTGTGTATGCATACGCCCTCACACATGTGTGTGCCCTCCTTGGCCTGCTCCCCCCTTGCTCACCTGGCTTGGCACCATGGGAAGGACCAGGAGGGAGAATCGTAGCCCCCTCCCCAGAGCTGGTCCTTCCAGGGGCCTCTCTGTGCCACCTGAGCCAGGACACTCTAAGCTCAAGGACAAAGGGCTTTTGCTTTTCCTCTCCATCGGCAGCACTCAGCACAGGGCCAGGCACATTGTGATTTCTAATCCATGTTGGTTGAAACAATCAACAATGAATATTGCAAAATTACAGAGAATAACTTTGATTCCAAAGAGGAGATAAACTGCCTCTGCAACTCTTTCTGCAGAGGTGGGGGGGGGGGTCCACGGGTGTGGGATGCTGTGTATAATGCCAGATTGTTGGAAGCCGACTAATGAGTTTTGCTGAATTTTTGTCTTCCTCTTTTTCTTTAAAAAAACATTTTTTCATCACATGGGAAAGCTCTCTGGTAGGAGAGAGGGGCAAACGTATGGACATTTAAAAAAAATCTATGCAAGGTAAAACCAAGCCATATCAATTAAGTCCATTTAAAAATAAATGCTTATTGATGTTGAACTTGATCAAATGCAGTGCCCCCTCCATCTCCATGCTCCAGCCTGGGGCTAACTGGAGCAGCATGGGAGGGGCAAAGGAATGTGGCTCTTTGCCAATGCCTGCTTGGAGGGTACTTCCCCCTACCTTTGACCTTTATTCCTGTTATCCTTCTCAAATGGCATATGAACTTTCCTGCTTCCTAATATAGCAGGGGGTGACCAGGCAAATCTCTGATATGTCGGACTGTGGTCCTTCTGGTGAGGAGCTACAGAGCTGTTCAGCTTTGTGGGAGATACCTAGTTATTTTTTTTTTTCTAAAATGGACTCTGGGGGCAGCTAGGTGGCACAGTGAATAGAGCACTGGCCCTGGAGTCAGGAGGAACTGAGTTCGAATCCGACCTCAGACACTTGGACTGTGTGACCTTGGGCAAGTCACTTAACTCCAACTGCCCTGCCTTCCCCCCTTCCAAAAAGTAAAATAGACTCTGTCACTCACATTTTGGGGGGACCCTAAGTGTGAGCCACCCCAACCTTTGTTTTCAGGATTTCCTTGGGATTGTTCCAGGGTAGGACTGACCCTTTTTGAGATGAACCTCCCCACCATATATATATATATATATATATATATATATATATATATATATATATATATATATATATATATATATATATATATATATACACCATGAACGTGGGTCCCCTTGATGTGACCCCCTGGATTTCTGGATAAAACAAATATTCTGCCAGCTGACTCACTTTGCTATCCCAATAAAAGCAACACAGCATCTGTCTGGGGTCCATGGGAAAGAGGCAAAGAGAGGGGGGACCCTCTGTTTTCCTTCTCAGTTCATTTTGGAATTAGCCTCCACGTCAGTGTAAATGGAGTGAGTCACGTCTACCCCCTCTCGGTGTCTGAGTCTTTCCTCTCCTCTGGCCTCTCTCGCCAGCCCTTCAGATAGCAAGCTCTTGTCCTCCCCAGGATCCCTCACATCACTGGGATGAACAAATCTCCAGCACAAAGCCCAGGTGTAAGATGTTGCCCACTCGGTCAGAGGACTGCATGCTCTGTCTGTCGAGAAGGCCGCTAGCTGGGACTGAGTCACAAGCCGGGTCTAGCAGGGCTGGGCTTTCTCTTCATTTGATGCTATATATAGGTGGCAAGTGGTTTGCTTGGTTCACAGAGCCATCTCTGATCTCCCCCTGCCTTGTCTTCTAATAATAACAATATTTAGCATTTTGAAGCTGACAAAATGACTTTCAAACATTCTCTTATTTGATTCTCCCAATCCCGGGAGGCAGGGTCTTGACTCTCCATTTTATGGATAGTGATTTGTCCAGGGTCACACAGATATTCAGTGTCTGAGGCTAGATTTGAACTCAAGTCTTCCTGACTCAGGCCCAGGGTCCTATGCACTGAATCACCACACTGACTTCAAGTACTTCCTATCTCATGGTTTATTGTTACCTTAATAATAAACCTTTTTCTACCTATACTTTAAACCAGTGTAATAATGGTTTTCAAAGTACTTTCATGTACATTAACTCCTTCCATCCTCACAACAGCTCCACAACCCAGGGAATGACTGTATCATCCTTTTCCAATATATAAAGGGTAGAAAGTGAACCTTGATTTCCAGATTGGTCCCTTCAGAGAGTTTCCCCTGAGAGACCAGAAGCAAAGGACCAGTCCTGAGAGAGGTCAGTGGTGGTGGGGTCTCCCCACCCCCCTAGGCAAGTGAGGGAAGGCAGGCTCCCTGCCCTCCCCTGGTTCCTAATAAAGCCATCTGGAACAAAATTCACTTGGGCCTTGGAGCTGCTTCTCCCCTGGGCTTCTCTGAATTTCCAAGCTCATCAGAAGCCACTCTGGTTGGGGTTTCCTGGGGTACCAGAAATTCAGGAGTGAAATGTGCTGAGCCTGGGGCAGGGGGAATCAGGCCAGGCTGCCACCAGGAGACTTCCTGCTTCACCCTCTCATGGGAGAAGAAAGGCACTTCTGGGTAAAGTGGGGGCAGTCTGGGGGCTGGGCTCCCTATCGCCCCCGGACCTAACCTTATGTGGGGGATCCAGGGCCCTACGTCCCAGCTACCAATTAGCCAGCGACCTTTCCCACTCTCTGACAATTCAGATCCAGCCAGATGCAGCTGCTCCTCAGAGCTGACAGCTAATTAATTGTTACTCTGGGGAATATCTCCTCCCTCCCTCCCTCTCTCTACCTCTCTGGCTCATTCTCGTGTCTGATTACATGACTATGTTTTTCCCTGCCCTCTCAAGGGCTAATCAGTTTCGGGGGTGGGGGTGGGGGCAGGAAATAATGTGTACAGATCTGGGTGCTCCCCCGGGGCTGCATTTGGGGAAGGGAGGACATGGAACAGGAGAGTGGAGTTTTATCTGGCTAGACCTGGCCCCCTGAGGCTCTCCTATTCACCACCATCTGGTTGGGCCTGAAAATCAGGAGAATGAATCAATCAACCTGCATTTATGGACCACCTTTCGGGGACTTCCTGGGGCATAATTATGGGAGAACATGGACAGGAATCACATGGGATGGGTGTGCACAGAACCTCAGAATTTATGAGATCACAAAACCACTGGAGTACTGGCAAATATGCCAGGTCCTGGGCTCACAGGCACCAACCGCAGTTACCTAGATGACCATGAAAGAGGTCCTGCCCTCAACAAGCTTACATTCTCTAAGGAGAGGCAATATGAATACATAGAGTTATATACAAAAATGTGCAAAATAGAGCCAAGGTAATCATGGGATGTGGGGAGGTGTAGCAGCTGTGGGGATCAGGCAAGGAAGGCTTCAGGGACTGAGTCTTAAAAGAGACTAAAAATTTGAAGAGGCAGGTAGGTAAGGAGAGAGTGAATTCCAGGAGGTAAGGAGAGAGTGAATTCCAGGAGGTAAGGAGAGAGTGAATTCCAGGAGAGAAGGAGAGAGTGAATTCCAGGAGAGAAGGAGAGAGTGAATTCTAGGAGGTAAGGAGAGAGTTCCAGAAGTGAAGGAGAGAGTGAATTCCAGGCGGTAAGGAGAGAGTGAATTCCAGGAGGTAAGGAGAGAGTGAATTCCAGGAGAGAAGGAGAGAGTTCCAGAAGTGAAGGAGAGAGTGAATTCCAGGAGGTAAGGAGAGAGTGAATTCCAGGAGAGAAGGAGAGAGTGAATTCCAGGAGAGAAGGAGAGTGAATTCCAAGAGGTAAGGAGAGAGTGAATTCCAGGAGGTAAGGAGAGAGTGAATTCCAGGAGAGAAGGAGAGGGTGACTTCCAGGAGAGAAGGAGAGAGTGAATTCCAGGAGGTAAGGAGAGGGTGAATTCCAGGAGAGAAGGAGAGAGTGAATCCCAGGCATTGGGGGAGGGGAGGGGACCTATGCCCAGAAAGATACAGAGACAGGAGACAGGGTTTATGTTCCAATAACAGAATGAAGGA
The DNA here is from genome assembly GCA_011680675.1 of Gymnobelideus leadbeateri. NCBI lineage: Eukaryota > Metazoa > Chordata > Mammalia > Diprotodontia > Petauridae > Gymnobelideus > Gymnobelideus leadbeateri. The sequence continues at coordinate 520,327 of WOXC01007511.1, read as the reverse complement.
CAGATTGACTGTCCTTGGAATGCAGTGTGTGTGATATGGAATGATTTGGAAGCAGCCTAGAAAGGGATTTAAGCGACAAACAGGAGTTGCCTTTTATGTTAAAGGGAACAAAGCCTTAATGGAGTTTATTGAAAGAAGCGAGGGGTGAGTGACCCTGTCACACTTGTGCTTCGCAAGCTGTGACAAGAATGTTTGGAGCAGGAGGCAAGGAGGTCGATTAGGGGGTATGCGGAGGGTGGGGAGGAAGAAGACCAGGCACCCTGGAGTACAGACACAAGGAGTGGGGAGCAGGAGACAGACGACGACCCTGCAAAGGAGGTTGAGAAGGGGCAGGCAGGAGGAGAACCCCAAAGACCACGTGCCCACAGAGAAGAGTGTGCCCCAAAGGAGGGGCGCTCAACACTGTTACTGGCTCCGCTCTGCTCTGTCTACAGCCTGAATTATTAGCACGTACCCCCTTGGTTGTGTTTTTAGCTACCTTTCTATCTTCCAGCAGACTCATAGCTCGCCCCCCACCTCAAGAGTAGGCACTCAGTCTCTTTGCACAAGCCATGTCAGGGATCGGTCTTCCCCATCAGACTCAAAGCTCTCTGGGGGTGGGGGTGGGGCATCTCTCCTGTCAGAAAGGAGAACTTCATCTGTTTAAGAAGCCACAGCCCCTGAATTCAGAGATTCGGGAATACATCTCTGATGAGGGAGACATGCTCCAGCCCACTCCCCTCCCCCTACATTTCCCAGATAAAATTCAGGGCTCTTTGAAGACAGAGACTGGACCTCCCCTCATCAGACTGGGATGCTCACAATGGCAGGGACTGTCAAATGGGGATCTCCCTAGGACAGGGGGATAGGTGCTAAGGAGGAGGACGTCTCTTCCTTCCTACGGGTCCTTCCCATCACATGGGATGATAAGATCGTAGTAACTGGTGTTGGCAGGGACCTCAAAGACCATCTAGCCCGACCTCTTCATTTTACAGATGAGGAAACTGAGGCCCAGGAAAATATGGACTTGCCTAGACCTAATGGTAAATCAGGGAGGAGATGTCCAGCTCCAATACTTGAACCACCCTCAGGGGAAGGGTGGGCCTCCTCACTGACCAGGCTGGAACTCGTCTCCCAGGAATTAATAGGTCCCCCCACCCCCACTAGTAAAGACTGAATGATCACTTGCTGGTTTTGCCATAGCAGGGATTAATTTTTGAGAATCCGCTGGGCTCCCTCTCAGCTCTGTGATTCTCCAGCTCCATGGCAGCCCCCTCCCCACAGGATCCCAAGGGGGACTTACCAGGCCTGGGATTTCCTCTTTACAAAACTCTGGCGTTTCCACTGAGAGTGAGGGCTGAGATGATATATCAGCTGCCTACAGAGCTTCTCCATGGTGCCCAGAGCATCACCCTCCTGCAAGGGCAACAGCAGAGGCTGATTAGTGAGGGGACCATTGGGATCCCTGCCCCAGATAGGAGTCTCACCCACCAACCCCAGGGTGGAAAAGAAGGCTGCTGGGCAGTCTTCCTCAGCTTTCCCATCTCACCTATGAAATGCAAGGCACAACAATGAAATGATAGGACCAGTTGTTTAACAGACTTATCTGGACCATAGCATTATATAATTAGAGCTGGGAGAGACCTGAGAGGTTACTTGGTCCAGTTGTGTGAAACTCAGATAGAAATGGGGGGGCCATTAAACCATAATAAGGACCCCTGTGGGTCACATATCAGTGTAGGACATCACATATTAACATTATCTGTGTTTTGTTGTATTTTTATTTATTTTAAAAAGGATTTCCCAATCACATTTTGATCTGGTTCTGGCTGCACTTGGGAGAGGATGAGAGATGGACAGTCAGAGAATCGGACTGGTGGCCACAGAAGGTTACAAAAGCTAGAAGAAGGTCCCCTTCCCCTGATCACTAGGGCGCTCCTCTATGAAAAGGTTGTAGGAAGACATAGACAACAATTGCCCGGGATAAGAAAGTATGAGTGGGCTCTGATCTGTATGAGTGGGGGAAGCATGAACAAGGGTCACCGGTCTGACAAAGCACTGAAGTCACCTAGTTCACATATCCTTCCCCCTTGCAATCCTACCTTTTTTTATTCCATCACAACACAGGCTGAGTGGAGCAGTGGATGGAGGGCTGGACTTGAGTCAGAAAGAATTAGATTCAATTCCTGTCTTAGACACCACTAGCAGTGCAACCTTGGGCCAGTCACTGAACTGTTGTATACCTCAATTTCCTCCTCTGTAAAAACTGAGGCAGTTGGATTCAGCTATGTTCAATTGAAGATTGTGATTGGCTAATGCCAACATTTATTTTATTTTTTAGTTTAAAAAATATATCTTAAACTTAACATCAACAAAAACATTCAGATAAGGGAACAAATTGTCAATTGCTATAAACTCCAAATTAGGGCTTGTTTGTTTTTTTAGCAAAGATTATATTAATTTTAGAAAAAGAGTGTGGCATAGTGGAAGGAATGCTCAATTCAGGAGCCCAAAGGTAACTCCCAAAGACTGTAAATGATGGATAGCTCTGCCTGGAGGGGAAAGAATTCCCACACAAAGTCACTGGTCATTGACATAAATGAACTTGAATTGGCTGCATCTTTTTATTATCCATTTTCCTCTGGAGATGCTGGATGTCTGTGAGTCATGCCACATCCTAGTTTCTGAAAAGACCAGGTTTCAGGTCACCCAAAGGGCAATCAAGAGGTGAATGGTGGGCAGGAGTGAGCCGTGCCACATTATCAGTGATGAACTATGCAGGAGAAGCAGCATCAGGTATCTCATTAGAGATGAAAAAGAAGTGGGTCAGGCACACATTATGAACAGAGCAGTGCAGTGGATAGAGCATTGACCCTGATGTCAGGAGGACCTGAGTTCAAATTCAGCTTCAGACACTTCATAGCTGTGTGACCCTGGACAAGTCACTTAACCTCTGCCTCAGTTTCCTCATCTGTAAAATGGGGATAATAACAGCCCCTATTCCCCCAAGGTTGTTATGAAAATCAAATGAAATAATATTTATTAAATGCTTAGCATAAATGCCTGGCACATAGTAGGTACTTAAATGTTTCCTCTTCCCCTTAAAATAATAACAAGAAACATTATTTTTTCAAATTTTCATGCCTCTTTCTGATCTCTTAAGTCTGTGAATTTTCTTTGGAGTTCTGTGTTATTATTCTTTAACATGGCTGTAGTCAGTGGGTGTGTTCTGATTCTCCTTGCTCCACTTGTCTCTCCCTATTTCTTTGTATTCTTCATACCTGTCATTTCTCATGGCACAGGAATATTCCATTTAATTTGTCTGGCACACGTGGTTCAACCCTACTCTGTAATTGGACTTGTGACTCATTTCCAAGTTTTTGCTGTCACAAATAATGCTGCTAGGAATATTTTGGTACAGTCCAGTCTTTTTCTCCCTGCCAATAATACCCTTAGGGTATAATCGTATTAGTGGGGTAACGGTCAAAGGGTATGAACAGTTCCATAGCTATTATATAAGACCATATCACTTTCCAGAAAGACCATGACTGCCCCATCAGCAGGATACCAGGGGGCCTATTTCTCCACAGGCCCAGCTGGCATCCCAGGTAGAGTTTTGTGTCTGCATTTCCTTCCACCCAAGAACATGAAAGCAAAGAACAGACCAGAATTCTGGCCTAGACAGTCAAGAAGTGAGGAAAACACGTAAATAACCAACAGATGATTTTCTCTCCAAATTTTCCCAGCTGACCTGATTTCAATCTCAGCCTCTCCAGAGCCAAGCCTGCCATACATGTCCTCAGCGTGTGCCAGACAAAGGCTAGCCTGAATCTGGGTTACAGGTCACTGGGCTGCTTGTCCACAGCAAGCAGGAGAGGGGACCAGACTGTGGGTGACACAATTTCGTTTCGTCCACAGGCGCTGTCTTCCATATGTTTGTTAATGACAGATGCCAATTCAAACAAGAAGATAGGCAGGGATGGGGGAGGGTCATCAGAGGCTAAGACAGTAGAAATAGCTGGTATATTTATGTAATAGATAAAGTCAGAAGGAACAGAAAGACAATAGATTCGCTAGATGCCTGAGATCGCCAGAAGAATTAGAGGAAGGGGGAACAGGAGAAGGGTAGTCACTCACTCTAAAAGGACCTATAGAAGAGCAGTACTGACTATAACTTTGGGTCCACTGACCAGACCCAAAGTGAATGTTCATTATTTATTAATTTATTAATGGATAGCTTTATATCAACCTGGAGGGAGGCAGTAGCTGGGCTCTGGCCTAAGTCCTGTTTTGTTCGACATTTTATCTTTGGTAGAAAGTTTGCTAAAGGCCCAGATGGTAGGCTGAACAGATGTGTGGATAACTCTCAGTTGGCAGGGGTAACAGTGGATAGCAGAATAAGGATCCAAAGAGATCAGTGTGGGCAAGAATGGACCACATCTCAAAAGACGATATTTGATAGTGGTAAATGTGAATACCTTCACTTGGCCTCAAGAAATCAATGTACAAAGACAGGATGGGGGAATCAGAGCTAACATAACGTTTTAAAGTTTACTAAGCAATTTACATATATTATCTCTGGGTACAAGTTCAGAAAAGACCTGGGAATTCAATATGAATCAATAGTAACCCTGCCCCCACCTTACCCCACCTCCCACCAAAAAAGAATCGAACTTAGTATTTTTTCCTGAGTCTATAATTCCATTGGTGTAGGGGGCTTTCCTCTCCCAATGCAGAGCAGCACCTTCTCTGAAACGTATCACCTTGGGCAGTTGCTGGGGGGGACTGAGAGGTTCAGTGATCACACTGGCTGGGATAGGTCAGAGTCTCTGGTTCCAAGACCCCTGTAGGCAAACCTCCTCCCTTCTCTGACTCTCAGTTTCCTTAGCTGTAAAATAAGGAGTTTGGACTGGATGGCCTCTGAGGCCCCATTCAGTACTAGACTCTTACAATGATGAAACATATTTACTTGTTAGAAGGGTGGAGGACTGTGGATATGTTAGGGTGTATGCATAGCCTCTTAGTAGTCAGGAAAGGGAGTATTTTTCCAATATAGCAGTGTTTCCCATAGCATTCCCCAAAGGTCTATGTAAAAACAAAAGATGTCAATAAAAACATTTTGAAACCATTTTTAAAAGGGTTGTGAGAACCTTAAAGCACGAATCTGGGCGGGTGTTCCCCTGCCTCTCTGTATTTAACACTATCCCGCATGTCAGCCCCTCACTAGAAAATGGGAATGAGAGTGAGAGAGGATGGTCAATTTGCCAGTTTATTTTGCTTAACTGTTTCTCTTTGTTATAGGGGATATTTCTACTGGGGGCGGGGCATGTGTTGAAGGAAAAGTGACATTAACATCAAAACAAAAACAAAAACATCCCAAAGCTCACAGCACTTTTTAAAACCCAAACTGAATGCCATGTAACTATAATGATGAAGCTTTTCCCTAAAGAGAAGATGAGTATCTCCCTCTCTTCTTTGCAGGGGTGGAGGGCTATGGATATGGAACACTGTATACACTGTTAGATGTGACATTGTTTAGCTCTGATGAACTGTGTTTTCCCCTATTTCTTTTTTATTTTTTGTTACTTGGGATGACTCACTGGGTGGGGGCAAGGAGAAAGATAAATTTGGAAAATAAAGGCTATGTAAAAACAAAAGATGTCAATACAAACATTTTGAAACCATTTTTAAAAGGGTCGTGAGAACCTTAAAGCACGAATCTAGGGGTGGGGTTCTCCTGCCTCTCTGTATCCCCCACAGGCCCCAGCACAGGGCTGGGCACACTATAAAAAGCCCACTGCTTGTAGCAGCTGCCAGCCCAGGCAGGCCCTTGACAGCATGGCCAACCCCTTCGCCACCAAGGCCCCAGGAGACCTGGGCAGAGAAAGGGAGCGGGTGTCGCCTGGGTCTGGGGCAGGTGCCTTGCTGCTGTTGGCCCCACCTCCCCTCATCGAACCCCCGCTCCACTGAGACAGGCTGGCATCTGGGCCTTGAAGGGTTGTTAAGCTTCTTCAATATGACCTGTCAGGAGGAAATGAAAAGGTCGGACTGTGGAGTTGGCAGCAGTGGGGGTGGTGGTGGCTCCTCATTGCCAAGGACGATTCCCTGATCTCTCCCAAGCATCACTAGTGCTGCTCAGCAATTAGAGACTGGGAAAGCAGGGGAGTGGCTGAGGGTGGGTGGGAGGAGGACGGCAGCCACACAGAGGGAGGAGGGAGGAGGGAGCTTTGGGAGGCAGGTCCCACCCTTAGCACACATCAGGCCAGAGAAGACCAAGTCCTCCACCTTCTACCCCCTCAATTGGGTCTTGTAGAAAGCTCCAGAGCCTGGCTTCGGGACTGGGGCCAATGAGGGCAGGAAAACCCTACAAATTGCCCTCCCTCCTCTCGCTCCCCCCCCCCCCCGGGGCCACCCCCCACCCCTAGGCCTCCAAGAAGAGAATCATCGTCACTCCCTATTTGACCTTGGGGACGGGGAATTTCTGCAGAAGAACAGATGAGAGAGAAAAAGAAAGAAAAAAAGAGTGGTCAGGGAGAGAAAGGGGGAAGGAAGGGGAAGAGAAGATGGGATGGAGAAGATGTTTGCTATCTATCATTCTGCAAATAAACTTGGAGGTGGCTCCCTCCTATTCCTTCATCCCAAGCAAACAACAAAATAAAGAACTCTACAGGTCAGTGTTCTCAGAGGCAACCATTCAGTTCAAATCCAACCCCTTCATGGCCTGGCGTTGCAGTGGGGGTGCTGAAAGAACCCCCAGAGAGGAGCCCTAGGGGAAGCAGAGCAGGCAGGGGACAGTGTCTCCAGAGGGCTCCTCCAGAGGCCAGAGCTTGGTAGAAAAAGATAAGGGAGATGAGATGTGAGAGAGTCAAGCAACATGGGAGTTTTAGGGAGTGCTCTCTGGAGCCTGGGGGAATAAGTCCCCTTCTTGGCCACTCTCCTTCATGCTTAGCTTCATTGTGGGGTTGGGATGGAGGAAGGGCTACAGTTGGTTTTGGAGTTGGGGGACCAGGGTTCAAATCCAAATCATTTATGGAGGAGAGAGTGAGGCTGATGACCTTGCACACCTCTGTCAATGCATGTTCAAGTCAAGACATCACCCTCATGATGTCATTGGTCCTCTTCAAAAATGAAGGCTGAACAACAACATTTATGTGACCTAGACCTAGAACCCCAGTTTTCTTCTCTGCTAAGTGAGGGGGAAGGGACAAGATGATGGCCAGGGTCTCTTCCAGGTGAAGATCCTATAGAGTCAACCAACCACAGAGATAAATTCAGGGAGCTTAGGTGGTCTGTGTTAGCCCTGAGTGACCTCAGTTTCCCTTCATTGCCTTGTCTCCCTCATAGACACACAGACACACATCACAGTCCTAGTCCTGAGTGTCTGACATCCTCTCCCTACCATTGACTAGCAAGTGTCTTGGACACAGATTTTCCCTAGTCTTTCGAGGCACATTGGTCATGGTACCTTGGACAGAGCCCTGGATCTGCCATCAGAAGATATGGGTTCAGATGCTGCCTCTGATGCTTACTTCCTGTGTTACCTTGACTGAGTCACTTAAATTCCTTGGGTCTCAGTTTCCTTCTCTGAAAAATGAGTATATTGGACCAAATGGCCCCTTAGGTCCTTTCCAGCTCCAAATCTGCAATCTGGCAACCTCCAAGCTACTCTAGGAAGCTCTCCTCGGACTGCTAGGGGTTTAGGGGAGTCCTTCCTTTCCTCCTTTCTAAGAGGCAAACCTTCAATTTCCCCTGATAGGAACAGTACTGGTCTGAATTGGAATCCAGGCAGGGGGACATGGGCTTCTCCCCAGGGGGAGGACATCCAGAGTGTACCTAGCATGGTACCTGCCCCTCATCAGCAGGTAGAAATAACTGAGCTTAGCACCTAATGAGCAAGAGCGATTTGTTAAAACAGGAAGCTGCCAGGGCCAGAGTTTTCTCCCAGCATCCTTGCTCCTCCTTTGCTTGGCTTCCCCCTGCTCAAGCAGGAGCAGCCTGGTGGTCAAAGGACCTCAGCGTCTATCTAGTCCAACTCCCCCCTCCCCCATTCTGTAATTGAGGAAACTAAGGCCCAGGGAAGCTAAGTGATTCACAAAATTATCCATCTAAAGTAGGATGAGACCTCAGAGGTCATGTAGTCCAGCACCTTTATTTTACAGATGAGGAAACTGAGGCTAAGGGATGTTTAGTGACTCATCAGAGGTCCACATGCTGCAAGAATCAGAGGTGGGATTTGAACACAGGTCCTCTGACTCCAGAAGGAGAGCTCTTCCCACTATACCATTCCACCTCCAGAGTAGTACACTCTGGGAAACGCCAACACTTTTCATTTTCCAGGGCACTTATGAAGGGAGACACTTTGTCTCTGGTGCTTAATACATGTTTATAGATTGGGATCCCAGGAGTCCTTCCTGCCTTGTGTCAGAGGGGAAGAATATGCATTTATTAATCACCTGCTATGTATCAGGCACCATCCTTTACAAATATCTCATTTGATCCTAAGGTGCTATTGTAGAACCGAGGAAACTGAGGCAAACAGGGTGACTAGCTTAGGGTGGCACAGCTAGGAAGTGTCTGAGGCTGGACTTGAGACTCATCTTCCTGAGTTCAAATCTGACCTCGGATAAGTACTAGCTGTGTGGCCCTGGGCAAGTCACTTCACCCTGTTTGCCTCAGTTTTCTCATCTGTCAAATGAGACAAAGAAATGGCAAAACACTCCAGTAATTTTGCTTAGAAAACCCCAGATGGGGTCACAAAGAGTCAGACAGTACTGAAAACGACTGTAGGACAGCGTCCTGCATGCAGCCCAGGTCTGAAGGATCTCTCCGAGTTCTCTCCCCTCTCCCCACGCACACCTGTGGCTCCTGCCCTGGGCATCTCTCCCTGGTGGCAGGGGCAGGGTGGGGGTGGGGCCGGATTTGAGCAGAACTCACCTCTGCCCAGGGGAGCCCAGAGGGCACAGAACCAGCCGAGGCTGCCTCTGGAGATGACCGAGAGCCCAGGGATAGGGCAGGAGCAGGCGAGGGGCATGGGCAGCTGGGCGCTCCACAGACACGAGCCCAGATCCCAGGCTTGGTGGTGGAGGTGGCCAGGGGAAGGCTGGCACTGAAGGATGACGCCTCGCCCACAGAAGCGCGGGCATCCAGCCCAGGGCGCTCCCTTTGTCTTCTGTGGCTCCAAACTGCCTCCTTCTGGATCTGGTTCCATCTGAGGGGCTGGGAGAGGGCCCGGGACCAGCAGTGAGGATCCAACAGCATCTCGGGTCTGTGGCCTGGAGGGAGCGTGGGGCCAGAGCTCCTAACCCAGTTATGGCGCTGTTGACTTTGGTCCAAGGGCGCCCACGTGCTCAGTGGCTGAACGGGATTTGAGCCCAGTCCCGGAGGACTAGGCCAGCCAGCTCCCCATTGCCTCTTGGCCAGGGCTTTGGCTCCAGATTGGCTCCAGATTGGAAGCCTCTAACTGGCTGCCTCTACTTTTCTCAGGTTCAGTTTCTACATTCCAAAATGGGTGTAATGAAAGCCATATTACCTACTTCACAGGTTGTTGTGAGGCCAACTAAGATAATGCACAATGCTTCAGAAGCAGCAGGTTGTGGAGGGCCCCTGCGTGACCCTGAGCAAGTCCCTTACTTCTCAGTGCCCCAGGCAACCCTGTTGTTGGCCTTGTTATCCAGTTGTTTCAGTCCTGTCTGACTCTCCTGACCCCATCTGGGGTTTTCTCAGCAAAGATACTGGAGTGCTTTGTCATTTCCTTCTCTTTTTACAGTTCAAGAAACGGAGTCAAAGAGTGTTAAGTGACTTGCCCAGGGTCACACAGATAGCAAGTGTCTGAGACTGGATTTGAACTCAGAAAAAGGAGTCTTTTTGACTCCAAGCCCAGTGCTCTATGCACTGTGGCGCCCCCTAGTTGCCCAGGCAACTCTTTAGGACTACACATAACAGGTAGAAGAATGGAGGAAGGAAGGGAAGAAGGAAGGAAGGGAGGGAGGGAGGAAGGGAAGGAGGAAGGAAGAAAGGAAGGAAGGAAACAATTATTAAGTACCTACTATGTGTCAGGCACTATCCTCCAGAGGCAGATACTATTATTAGCCCTATTTTACAGGTGAGTAAACTGAGGCAGACAGTGACTTGCTCAGGGTCACACAGCTAGTAAGTATCTAAGACTGGATTTGAACTCAGGTCATCCTGACTCCAGCCCCAGCACTCTAGACACTGTACCACCAGCTGCTTTATTTGACAGCTCTGATAGTTGTAAAATCATGGACAGGTTCAGTCTCTGTACATATCAATAATAAGAATAGCTGACACATCCATGTATGCATAGACACACAACATGTACATGTATGTATACACATGTGTACATGTGTATATGTAAGCATATACATATCACCTGAGGTTTGGAAAGCACTTTGATCCTGACAGGCAGGTGTTACTGTCTTCCCCATTTTATAGATGAGGAAGCCGAGGTGTCGGAAGATAAGGAATTTGCCCAGGGTCACACAGCTAGTCGGTGAGTGAGGCAGGTTTTGATCTCAAAGCTTCCTGTTTCTAGTCCTGCACTCTATCCACAGTACCATCTGGCTGCCTCCTATCGAGTCACTGCCCATCTCTGGACATCATCTTCTTCCTCTGGAAAGTATGTGCCCTGAGATCGACAGTCTCTCTCTGCTCTAATATTCTACAATTCCATGAAAAGCCTAGAGTTGTTTGCCTCCAGTGGCCGAGAGCGCTATCAACCCTAATGTAGCCACTCCCCCCAATCTGTTCTTGGAGGCAGGGGATGAGGTTTCTGCCTGCTTGCCAGATGGAGACAAGGAGATGGAGGGATTTCCTGTAAACCCTTTGGCCCCATCCTTGCCTTCTCCCTACTTAATGTATCAAACAGCTGACCACTCTGACCCCAGATTCTAAAGACAGGCTCTGAGCTATCTGCCTGGATAGATGAATAATTCCCCATACCTTGTTTGGCTTGGCCCATTATCTTATCAAAGGGTTCTGAACATCCTTCAGATGCCTCACGGAGCGGGCATGGAAGGTGTTATTATCCCTGTCTTATGGGTCCAAGAAATCAGCTTCATGGTATAGTTAGAATGCAGGTTCTCCACCCCTGAGCTAGAGCATAATTCTTGTGAAGAAGATCTGGGGGTCTTGGTGACCTGCAAACTCAGCATAAGTCAAGAGGGTGCTTGCTATGTGAGCCAGATCAGCTGATGTGATGGTGGGTTCTTTTAAGTGGTAAAGCCTCTGAGAGGATGGTGATGGCCATGCCACTGTGCTCTGCTCTCTGACAGTCCCATTTTAGGAAGGGCGTGATCTCCTGGAGAATCCCTGGAGCAGGGGACCATAATCAGTTTAGCCTGGAGAAGAGGAGCTTGGGCAGTTTGGGGGCGGAGTGACAGCTGCATTCAAGTACCTGTGGCAGACCCAGAGGACAGAACCAGGTACAATGGGTAGAGCTACAGAGAGGCAGCTTGAGGACTGATGTTGGGAAGGCCTTCCCAAGAATCAGAGCTCCCCCAAAGTGAAACGGGCTGCCTGGAGAAGCAGCTGAGTGGATCTCAAGGGAGATACTCAAGGGAAGACCATATGAACACTTGGCAGGGATGCTATGGCAGATCCTTCTATACTGGGTTGGATTAGGAGTCCCCTCTAACTGTGAATGGGAGAGAAAAAGACACCCATCATTGAGGAGGAAGACCAACTCAGAGCAGAGCAATGGACCAAGGTGGGCAGGGGGAAGGGCAGGGACATGGGGAGAAATGGACCGAGGGCCTGATCACTTTAAAATCTCACAGCACCCCAAAGTCACACTCTCTGGAAATAATCCAGAGAGAGGGCCCAGATAAAGGGAGTGGAGACTTCACAAATTGCAGAGGGGTCAAAATGCCCCCCCCAAAACCTTTCTGCCATTCACATCCATTCCTGGACATATCCCCTAGAGACACAGACAACCTCCCTTCCTTCCCAGAGAGTGGGAGACTGTACGAGTCAGGGAAGCATCCAACACCAAAGCAAGCCCTGGACTGCACAGGAGCAAAAGGGATGGGTTTGGATTCTGAGGATCTGGGTTTGAATTCTGACTTGGCAACAGCCTGTATGACTCTGGCACTTCTCTTTCCTCATGTCTAAAATGGGGGTTGGACTTCTTGGGTTCCTTCCGGCCCTAGGTCTATGTGTCTATGACTTGTGTGGCCTTGGGCAAATCTCCTGGCATCTCTAGGATTGTTTCCTCCTTTGTAAAATAAGGGAACTGGATTAGATTGTCCCTAGGGTCCCTCCCCAATCTAAAGTTATGTTCCTATAACCTTTCTAAGCCTCAGTTTCCTTATTTGTAAAATGAGGTGTTTGACCTAGAGGGTTTCTGGGTTTTCCTCCAGCTCTACAGCTGAGAGTCTATAATATAAAGGGAGGGAAAAGGCAGTGGAGAAACAGTAGTAGGAAATGGGACTTCAGGATGGGGTGGGGGAAGAGGGGAGGAGAGGAGGAACACCCCGGGGCTGGAGGGGCCAAGCCTCTCATTGCCCCCAAGGCTGGGCCAGAAACAAAGAAGGCAGTACATTTATGTCTGTAACTTGTTCCTGGGGCTCAATTATTCAGCAGTATTGACTATAAAAATGCACAGGGAGAAGGTGGGAAGGGGTGGCTGAACCATGTGGGAGTGAAGGAGGCAGGTTGCTTTCAAATCCCAGCCATGAGACCAATTCACCCAGGCACCAACTGGGCTGGGGTTTCCACCTCCCAGAAGGAAATTGGAACCTGGCCATGTTCAGGCTGTTGGGAGCTCTGGAGACTTCTGCCCCAGGAGAAGGGACCAAGGAGGAGGGGATGGAGGAGGACGGGCTGGGCACTCATTCAATGATGCGTCTTTGGGGAAGGAGGGTGATGGCGGGGGTGGAGAGAGAGACAGAGACAGAGACAGAGAGACAGACACAGAGATAGAGAGACAGAGAGTCTGAGCCCTGACTCAGAGACCCTGGGACAGTTATTTACTTCCTGGTGCCCCAGACAATACTCAAATTGCTTACCAAGAATTTCCCTGCACAGAAACAAATACAGGCTCTAAACCAACCAAACGAGGACCGCCTTTTGCCTTTCTTCGTATCCCCAGGGCTGAGCACAGTGCCTGACAAAGGATGAGTGCTTTTGTCCAGTCATTTTTTGAGAGATGTCCAACTCTCCATGACCCCATTTGGGGTTTTCTTGGCAAAGATGCTGCAAGGGTTTTCCATTTCCTTCTCCAGCTCATTTGACAGATGAGGAAACTGAGGCAAATAGGGTGAGGTGACTTGCCCAGGGTCACACTGCTAGTAAGTGCTTGGAGGCCAAATCTGGAGTTCTTCTGACTCCAGGCCTGGCACTCTGTACACTGTGATGCCACCTACCTACCCCCTTCAGAAACTTACTGAAAGAGTACCTGACGCTGGGCAAATCACCTCAGTGGCTCAGTGTCCTCATTGGTGAAATAAGGAGATTGGAGTAGATGAACTCTTATTTCTCTTCCAGCTCTAAAATGTGGATCTTATGATTTTGTTTTTTACATCACCTTCATTTTCCAATATATGCTCTCCTAGGTAGAGTAATGAATGGCATACTGGACCTAGGGTCAAGAAGATCTGAGTTTAAATCCATCCTCAGACACCTGTTGGTTATTTGAGCCTGGGCAAGTTTGCCTCAGTTTCCTCCTCTGTAAAATGGGGATCATTATAGCCCCTATCTCCTAGGGTTGTTGTGAGGATCAGACGACATTTGTAAAGTCCATAGCACACACTTAATAAATGCTTGGTCCCTTTCCTCTTCTCTCTCCCTACCTAGTAAGCCATTCCTTCTAACAAAACAAAAAGAATAAGGGAAAAAAGGAAGAGAGCAGTTCAGCAGAAACTCAGCTGGTTCCAACTTGAAAGACAGGAAGAAAAATCAGCAAGGCTGGGGATGGGTGGGGAGCAATCTATGGGCCCATCTAGGTAGCATTCTACACCTAGAGTCCCTTATTTCTCCAAAGAAGGAAAAGAGCGATATTTCTCATTTTTTCTTCTGGGACAAGCCTGGGGAAATGGTTTCTCGTGTTTCCTCCTCAGTGCTAAGCGTAGAACTAGGCAGCGATTGATGGACTGACCCATCCATTCAGTGACTCCTCCATTCAGCTGAAGAAGTGACTGCTGTGTGTTAACAAAGGCCTCAAAGCTGACCAAGAGCTTTACCCACATCGTCTCATTTGTACCTTAAAACCACCCCATAAAAGACTTACATCAACTGATGCAAAGTGATGTGAACAGAACCAGGAGAATGTTGTACACAGTAACAGCAATATTGTTCCACAAAGAACCGTGAATGACTTAGCTATTCTCAGCAATACAATGATCCAGAACAATCCCAAAGGACTGATGATGAAGCATACTTTCCGCCTCCAGAGAAAGAACTGATATTGTTTGAATACAGACTGCAGCAAGCTATTTGTCACTCTTTTTTCCTTTTATTTGAGTCTTCTTGTACAAAATGACTAACATGGAAATGTTTTTACATTATTGCCTATACCTCAATGCTTACCATCTCGGGGGGGGGGGGGGGATGGAGGAAGAGAGGGAAAGAATCTAGAACTCAAAACTTTAAATGAAATGTTTAAAAAAGGCCACCCCATAGAGTAGTCACTGTGGTTATTATCCCCATTTTGCAGATGAGGAAACTGAGGCTCAAAGAAGAGAGGTAGGCACCTGGTCTCATAGCTCATATGTATCAGAGGCAAAATGTGAACTGGAGTCTTCCTGACTTCTAGTCTAATACTCCATCCACTATGCCCTTCGGCTTCTCTCTCAAGCATTTACTAAGCTCCTGCTGTGTGACTGTGTGGAGACTTGTCTCCACCATCCCCAGTGGCTTCCCTCTGCCCCAGTCATCCCACCCCACCTTGGCTTTGTCTACATTTCCAATTTCCTGTGGAGGGAGGGGAGATTAACAGAAGGTTCTGTCTGTGATGAAGAGCCTGGGACTTCACCCCTGTCCCAGGGAAAATCAGGTTCCCTTCAGCTCATCAGCAGGAAGCTTTCTGGCACCTGCTAAGATTCCCAATCACCTCTTCAGCAGGACTTGGCAGCCTCCTCCAGCATCCTGCCTTCCTTTCCTGGCTCCCCACTAGTCATTGTGCCTCAGATCCTGACTCCCTCCCTGCCCTGCATCGCCCCGTCCTCAGTTCTTCTCCTGTGCTGGGGAAAGATGCTGCTTAAACCAGATCAATTACTCAGCAAACATCCACCGAGCATTCGCCACATTCTCTGCTGGGGCACAGAAGGTGGGGTGAGGAGAAAGATGCCAATGTCTCAAGACAGGGTTTCTGCCTTCCGAGCTCCCGGATTACACATCATCTGAGCTGGAAACACCCTAGATGTTGTCTAGGGTGCACCTGTGTTTCAATCCTCCCTGGGTGACTTCAGGCAAGCACTGACCCTCTCTGGGCCTGTTTCCTTGTTTATACAATGGTGGGGGGGGGGGTAGGCTACATTCTCTTCTAGCTCTTAATTTAAGGTCCTATGGTCTTCTTACTGCAAAGGAAACCAGGAACCACACAGTTTACAGAGCTGTAGCAATGATAACACGACTGATCAGTTAGAATATGGAAGCCCTGAAGGAGTTGAATCCTTTGCACCCATACTGCACAGTTCTGCTGCACTGGAACCAATGAGCACATTTTACATAATTAGAACTTCCAACGGGACCCATTGTTCCTGCTCGTCCGGACCTGTCTCTGATAACACGCACTTCTCTACCCATTTGAGGTTGGCCAAGCGCTTTCCCCCGATGACCCTGAGAAGCAGGTAAAGAGCCCAGGACCATTGCCACTTGCAGATGAGAACAGAGGAGCTCACTTACTCGTCTGTGGTTGCACGGCCAGGGTGCCCCCGAGCTGAGATAGGATGCCAGTGCTCTCTCCAATAATTTATGGTTCAGGGAGAGGGCATTCTACAAACTGGGTGCAAAGTTTAAGTATTGGGAGCTCAGAATGGTCTGGACTGGTCAGACAAGGCTCTAGGAAGCACTCTGGCTGAGCCTTGAAGGCTGAGGAGAATGTCTCTAAGCAGCTGGGAAGGCAGCATCTCTTCAAAGAACATTTCTCCATCCCCCAGTACCCCACAGGGGAGAGGGGGGTGGGGAGAATGAAAGAAGATAAGGGGAGGAGGGACCAAGAAAGCCAGAGTATGACTCAGCCATGGAACTAGCTCAGTGCATTTCTGGGAAGGAGAAAGCAGGGCTTTGGGCCCTTGCTTCACACCACAGCAGCCCATCTGGAACTTCCACTCCAGATGGAGAATTCCACTGAGGAATGGAGGAAGGAGAGAGGGAATCATGGGTTGCAGCCAGAGGGCAAGAATTCCAAGACTTTTCCCAGGGATGCCTCAGAAGAGAGGCCATTGGACATTGTCCTCTCCTCCCTCTGTATCAACACTCCCATAGAGCTGCATCGGCCAGGAATCTGTCTATTCCTACTTTTAGATAAAATTGTTTAGATTGCATTAAAGCTCTGTGCCTCAGTTTCCCCATCTGTATAATGAGGGTGTTAGATTAGATCAGGGGTACTCAGTCCCTCAAGGGTCTGTGGACAGACTTCAGGGGTCCATGAACTTGGATTTTACATTTGGATTTTACATCTTTATTTCCATTAACCTCTAACTGAAGATGAGCATTTCCTTCAATCATGGAAGAACAATAGCTGAAAAGGGGCCCAGAAGCTCTCTGAGGGGTAGACAAAGTATCCCTGGACCAGTTGGCTGATGGTTGACATCTTTCCTAGCTCTAAATCCTACAAGTACATCGTTTCTGGTTTGGCTTTTTCTTGTCTATGATCCCGACCCAAGACCTCCACCAGACTCTAAATCAATCTACAACTTCTCCTTCCCCTCGTCTTGGCACTGTTGTACTCTCTCCTCTCCATCCATCCTTGTTATTAATGTGGCCAGCCTCAGGAAGATGATGTTGGTAGCCTGGTAGAGGTTGGACTGGGGAGGGGAGAGACTTGAGGCAAGAAGACCAGGTAAGAGTCTGGAGAGAGGTAATAAGGGCTTGAACTAGATTCACAGTTCTTAGGGCAAAGTATGCAGAATGGATGGATGGATGGACAGATGGAGGGATGGATAGATGGAGGGATAGACAGATGGATGGATGGATGGCTTGACTGGCTGGCTAGACAGACAAATGGACAGAGGGACACACAGACATATGGATGGATGGATGGACAGAGAGAAGAGCATTTATTAAACTCTTATGTGCCAAACACTACATTTAGGAGAAGCCAGCTCTACTCTTGGGGAGTTCACAGTCTAATTGGGGACAAGATACACAAGAGGGCCCAGATGCAGGGTGGTTGACAAGGCCCAGGCATCCTTAGGGTGCATCGGGGGTCAGAAGTGGGAAAATGATAAGCAGCGTGAGGACCACAATATAGGAAAAAAGACAATGACAACAAAACTGCATGTTGTGAAGTTGCAGTGACCAAGCTTGGCCCCACAGAAGAGCAATGACGAGATGCCCCTCCCCCTCCCTGTCCCCTCCCTCACCAGAGGGGGGGCTTTTCTCCTGGTTTTAAACATTATTTAACATTGGGTGACACATAATAAATGCTTATTGATGATGATGATGATGATGATGGTGATGGTTTCAATCAATCATCGAGCATTCATTAAGAGATCACTCTGGGTTAGGCCCTGTGAGGACAGAGAGATGACTAAACAGCTCAAGATGAATGGGGAGGGGGAGAGGCCTGACCCAGGGCCATTGACTGTGCATTCTAAAACAACCACCAGCAAAAGCCACAGGAGCAGGGAGAAAAGGAGGTTAGAGAGCACAAGTGGAGAGAGGGCAGGAGCACCTTGGAGAATGTCTTGGAGGCCCAAGCGGGGAGGCATCTGTGTGAGGGCAGAGCAGGGCCTGGCCTCCCAGGCTCCCAGGCCTCACCCTGCCTCGACTCTGAAGGGATCAGGGCAAGCCGTTTCCAGGGGCAGTCAACAGGGAGTGGAAGAAGAGCCTCAGAGAAAGCCAGGAGTCTGGTGGGAGTTCCCCTGAGCGCAGGGGAGAACCCAAGCTCAGATCTCATTAGCAATCACACAGAAAAGGACCTCTGGGGAAGCTTGTTGGCCTCCTGGGATCCCCTGTTTAATCTGGGGGTCCTGATGGGCTTTATGGATGCTCAGAGCAGGTAATCGGCTAGCAGGCAGGATTTAAAGAGGGAAGGCAAGTCTGTGGCCCCATCCCTCCCCACCTCCCCTGCTGGTGCCCACCTTTAGTTGATCATTGTCTTCAGTCTAAAGCACCTGTCTCCCTATGGTCCTCTGAAACAGAATAGCTCCTGGGGAGGGGGCCATATCGCATCCTCTAAAGATTGGGAGTATGGAAGCGTGGGGAGGGTGCTGGATTTGAGGCCCAGAAAGCCATGGTTCAAAGCCCCACCTATAACATTTACTACACTTATAACAATTATCCATAACCCTGGGCAGGTTACTTGATCTCTGTGCCTCGGTTAAATAAGAGGGTTAGATCAGACAGCCTCAGAGGCCCCTTCCAGGTCCACAGCTTTGATCCTAGTCACTGACCCTCTCCAGACTTCAGTTTCCTCCTCTATAAAATGAGGAGGTTGAAGTAGAACTAGCTCAAAAGCCCTGATTCCATGAATGAATTCTTCAGAAACTTTGCTTTCCCAGACAGGAAGGCCAGAGCCAGAGAAGAGCTTAAGGCGCCAGGAACTAACCAGACCTTCTTCATCAGGAAAGAAGGAAGCAGGTGTCTGAGGGAAGGAGGACAAAGTCAAAGGGCGCTGGAGAACAGGGCAGAGGAGTGGCTGAGACCTGCAGCTGTGGGGAGGCCTCAGTGCCCTCTGGCAGAGATGAGTCAACACTATGGTCCATGGCAGATGTGAGCAGCAGCCAAGTGACAACCCAAGGGGCCAATGCACAAAGAGAGGACAAAATATGGTCCCTGCCCTCGAGGAATTTACATTCCAGTGGAGAGGTAAATAACTGTGTCTGAAGAGGATGTAAATAGAAAACAATTTCCAAGGGGAAGGACCAGCAGTGAGTGGACAGCTTGGCCACCTCCCTATGAGTTTTCTAGCTGCCGTCAGAAGGCCTCCACTCTTGGAAGAGCCTTTCAACCTTCAGAGCCCCCAGAGGCAGTGGACCCTCCCCTTAAACAAACCATCTGTCTGGTCTGTTCCCATCAAGCAAGAGATGGATAGAGCCAGCAGGAGGGAAGGCTGGGGCTGTGCTCTCCTTGGCAGCTCCCTAGAGAAAAGAACACTAGGAATCAGAAAACCTCTACTAATCTACCTTTTCCCTCTCTGGGCCTCAGCTTCCCCACTCCATAAAGAGACAGGGCTGGACAAAATGATCTCTACAGCCTCTTGCTGCCCTGAGATTCTACGACATCTCTACATTTTTGCCCATTTATACTTTATATAGCATGTTTGTACATATTTGTTTGCCTACCATCTCTTCTATTAGATGGGGAGCTTCTTGAGGGCAGGAACTGTCTTTTGATTCTTTTTTTGTATCCCCAGTGCTAAGCACAGTGTATGGCCCATAGTAGATACTTAATGAATATTTATGAACTCACTGGCATTACAAGGTGAGTGAAAGATGCAGAGCCCAGGACTGGGAGCAAGAAGGAGGGAGTAGAAACAACTAGGCTGGGGGGAGATGGATGGCATCCTTCTGCCTGTTCCCCCAAATCTCAAACTTCCCCACATGCAACCCTAGAGGACACTTCCCCATGGACCCAGATAGCCGCCTTATACTCCTAAGCTCCCTGATGCTCTAGAGATCCCTCCCTAAGCCTCCAGATGACTTTCTACCTTCTAACCCTTCCTTGTCCTTACAGACTGGCCATAGGACCCAACAACTCCCCAGCCCCTCTCTATGTCACACCTTCCGTGTCATTTTCATATCTCACTCAAATTCCATATACCTGGACCTTCTCCATGTCCCTAGAACATTCAGGGTCTTCCCAAGGTTCTCCATGTCATAGGATGATTATAGGATCATGTCGTATAGACCCCCAGAATCCTCCACACACCCCAGATGCCCCACTGTACCATCAGGTTCATTCACATTCCCTCAGAAGATCATTGATGACCCTACCATCCCCTCAAGCTACCTTCTTTTATCTCTCCTCCCTTTATATACTCCTTGCCTTCACTCTCCTCTCACTCCTCAACCCTTTCTATTCCGGCTTCTGACCTCGACACTCAGCTGAAACTGCCCATCTCCAAAGTGATCAGAGGTCTCTTAATTGTCCCATCTGATGTCTGTCTGTTTGCTGTTTCTCAGTCCTCCCCCTTCTTGGCTTCTTGGTTACATTTGACACCACTGACTATCCCCTTCTCCTGACACTCTTTCCTCTCCAGTTTTTGTGACTGTTCTCTCATTCCTCCTCCTATTGTCTGGCAGCTCCATTGTCAGGCACCTTTGCTGGATCGTTCACATTGCACCCTCTGTGGGTGTTCCCCAAGGCTCTGTCCTTAGCCCCTTTTTCATCTCTCTCTATATTTTCTCTTGGTGATCTCATTAGCTTTCATAGCTTCAACTACCATCTTTATGTTAGACTATGTTTGTCCTTCAGTCATTTTTCAGTCATGTCCAACTCTTTGTAACCTCATTTGTTTTTTTGGGTTTTCTTGGCAGAGAGACTGGAAAGATTTGCCATTTCCTCCTCTGGGTCATTTGACAGATGAGGAAACCAAGGCAAACAGAGTAAAATGACTTGCCCAGGGTCACACATCTTCCCCTTCCTTCTCTACTTCCCAGTGTCCATGTTTCCACTGAGGACCTTTCCATTCTTCCATTCATTGCTAGGTTTAGCAACTTCTGAGTCATCCTCGCTGTTCCCTTTTCCTTGTAAGCACCATTCTGAATCAGTCGACAAGCCCTCTTGGCTCTACTTTCCCAACAGCTCTCACATCCATCCCTTGGTCTCCACCCCCAAAGTCACCACTACAGTGGTTCTGCCCCTCTTCACCCCTCTCCTAGACTATCAAAATAGTCTAATTGGCCTCTTTGCCTCAACTTCCTCTCTTCTCCCCTCCATCTTCCATACAGATACCAAAGTGATATTTCCAAAGCAAAGGTGTGACCCTAGTACTTCCCTGCTCAGCAAGCTCCAGGAATCCCCACCTGGCCATTTTAGGCCCTTCACAAGATGGCCCCAGCCTACCAAAGTTATTGCCTTTCAACAGGCTCTCCCATCCCACCTCTACCTCAAAGGATTCCTAGTTTCCTTCAAGGATCAGATGAAGTACCACCTCCTACAGGAAGGCTTTCCTGATTCCCCTGACTACCAGTGCCTGGCCCTTTAGATGTTGAGAGCTTCAGGCACCACATGTAAACTGAATGTGTTGTCCAGATCCACATGCCCCATGGTCAAGGCCCTTTCCTATCCTAGAGGCAAAAGCTGCTGGTGGGTTGTAGGAGGGGGCAAGGGGATGGGAGAAAGAAGGATGGGAGGGGAGGAGTGAAAAGAAGCTATAAAAACAGGGTGGGCTTTAGGGTGAGCTTTAGGACTGACTTGTTTGTTGGATTAAATTATTCTGGGGTATGTGTGTGTGTGTGTGTGTGTGTGTGTGTGTGTGTGTGTGTGGTGATAGGAGCTCTGTGCCATTTACTTATTATATTTCCTACTTTGCCTGGAGGTGAGGTTCAAAAAAATTAAGTGGCTGCCCTCAGGACACACAGGTAGTACACAGAAGTGTTAAAATTTGAACTCAGAACCTTTGACTCTATATGTGTTTCTCTTTCCACATTGTACCTTGCCCCTGAATAGAACAGTAACTAATTAGAAATTAAATGACATTCAATCTGGGAAGGGATATATTTCTTCCACTTGAACTTCTAATGACCCTCCTTACTCTGGTGTATTATTTCTTTTTCTCTTGTAAATTGTTGGGAGGTGGAGAGGAGCCTCTGGTGTTCTGGGGTCCTCCCTGGGCAGAACTCCCTCAAGATGGAGACTGGCAACTTATTTTCAATTTATAGGAAAAGAGGATCATATATCTAGGGCTGGAAGGACCCTCGGAAGTCACCAGGTCCAAATCAATCATTTTATAAATGAAGAAATAGGCCCACAGAGCTTTAGTCATTTATCCCCTGGTTCAGGATTTGAACATTAGTCTCCCTGACCCCAAGTCCAGTGCTCCATCCACCATCCCATGCTGCCTCTATAAATCTCCAATAGTTTTCATGTTAAGTGAGTTGCCTGGAACACAGAGGTGGCAAGTGACTTGCTAGTGTGTGACAGATGGAACACTTTAACCCAGGTCTACCTGACACCAAGGCTGCTTCTTAAAAATTAACCCGAGGGAATTGGAAATTGAGGGGATGCCCATCAATTGGAGAATGACTGAACAAGTTGTAGTATATGATTGTGATAGAATACTACTGTGCCATTAGAAATGATAAGCAGGATGCTCTCAGAAAAGCCTGTAAAGACTTAGACAAACTGATGCAAAGTGAAATGAGCAGAAGCAGGAGAACATTGTTCACAGTGACATCAGCATTGTAAGGATGATCAGCTGTGATTAACTTAGCTATTCTCAGCCATACGATGATCCAAGACAATTCTGAAGAACTCATGATGAAAAATGTCATCCATCTCCAGAGAAAGAACTGATGGAGTCTGAATGCAGACCGAAACAAACTTTTACTTTGCTTTATTTTTCTTGTTGGATTTTTTGTCTTTGTTTTCTTTCACAACATGACTAACATGGAAATATGTTTTGCATGACTGCACCCGTATAACCTATACCAAATTGCTTGCCTTCTCAAGGAGAAGAAGGGATGGAGAAAATTTGGAACTCAAAAAAAAATTAAAATAATGTCAAAATTGTTTTTACATATAATTGGGGGAAAATAAAATATTAAATTTTAAAAATCAGCCCTAGAAATGTACTCTTATAATCTGGAATGTGAGGAGAGAGGGGATAGAAGGGAAAGAAAACCTGAGTGTAAATCCTGCCTCACATAATTAACAGAGATGGGACCCTAGCAATTTACTAACCTCTCTGGGTCTCAGGTTTACATGTTTGTATAATAAAAGGGTGAACTCAATGGTCTCTTAGGTACCTTTCAGATCTAAATCTATGATCCCATGAAGTAAGTACTAAAATAAAACACCAAGATGTTTGGCCAACAGGAGGAGGTTAATGGCATATAATTAGGAATGGAGGGCTCTAGAACTCTGACCCCAAGGAGCCAAGGAAAGTCAGATAGCTTGGAGCTTCCAGCTGGGGTGAGGGTAGTTTGGGATTAAGGAAGTTTCAGAGGCAATGAAAGATGAAAGCCTTGGGACTCGAGGGAAAAGTCCTGGGGACCAGCTCCAAGATGGCACCAGTATGCCAGGAAACTGACAAGTCTTGGATCTTTCAAAAGGTATCTCCAAATGCCTCAGCAAAGAGAAGACCATTTAATTCCTTGAAGTCTCCCCCACCATTCATTATGTGAACTCCCTGCTCCAGTCATGCTGGTCTCCTCCCTGTAGCCCAAATACCACCCCCTTCCCCTAGGAAGCCCCTTAACCATTCCCAGCCAAAAGTGAGCTAGCCCTGCCCTCATCTTCTGACTATGGCACTTAGCTTATACCAAGCATATGGCACTTGGCACTCAGCTTCTATCTTAAATGCAAGGTACCTGACTCCATAGCTTATCTCCTCCTTCCCCAACCCCATGCCCTCACAGACTCTAAGGTCCTGGGGGCAGAGACTATCAGAGTCATTACTGTATTTAGTTGTCCCACAGCTGTGCCTACAATGTGCATGGCACTGCTCTCCTAGTATAGTAAGTCTCACATAATATGGAACAGTTTTAAGAAAGTATTTTATTGATATTTTTCCTTTTAGATCACCTTAAGAATAAAACACCAAAAGTAAGACAAAATTACCAAAGAAGAAAAGAATTCAATTCAGCCAAAGCAGCCCCCAAACTGGCCACGTCTGACAGTCAGTACCATGCTCTACACCCACATTCCCTGTTCCCTTTGACCCAAATCTCTGCAGAGAGGAAGGAAGGTATCACAGCTTACACCTGTTTAGTGAATACATGGCCAGTCTTCCAGCTCAATTCCCATGGCCCTGTGTCCTCTCCCCAGTCTACTCCCTCCATCCCAATCTCTACTTTCTTGGCTCCTTCAGAGGGAGACAGAAAGAATCCATGCATTGTTTTGGTCCCTTTCAACCCATGAATAGAACTCTTCCCCTTTTCCTCATTTTCAGACAAAGACACCTGAGCTCTCGGACACTGGTCAGCTGGCCCTCAGCCCCATGGCCCCAGGCAGCAACTGTGGGGTACAAGAAATGGCGGGGGAGAAAAGACTGGAGAGGGGAGAGAGGATGAGGCGAGAAGAAGAGTTTGGAAGCATATTTAAAAGCCTTTCTGGTTCAGGAGAAAAATATTAAGAAATAAATACTTCTCCAATTTAAAGTATTTTCCAGACTCCCCCCATTCTCTTAGGCCTAACGCCCCCATTTCTGAAAACATTTAAATGGCAAGAATTGAAAGCAAGACTTTGGAAAATGGATGAAGAGTTGCTTTAAGAGCACTGGCTTCCCTCACCCCTTAATGGGATTCCAGTTATGAGCCACCTAAGGGCAGGCAGTACCTTCTCCTGCCATTCTTTGAAGGGATCAGGATATTGATCAGAGAGGAGCGAGTCCCTTGGATTCCTTTGGGTCACCTGTGCCCAGCTCAGGAAGAATCCCTGAAGGAAGTGACCAAAGAGATTAAAGGACCAGATGGGCCCCTGTTAGGTGGTCCTCCACTTGGAGGTACTCAGCATATGAGCATTGGGCTTAGTGGGGAGCCTGATCTGATCAGCTTTAGCCTGAGCTCAGCCCAGAGCCCCCAGACTCAGGCAGCCCACCAGCCCCAGCTTCCCCAGCCCCAGAGCCTAGAGGTGGATCACCACACCCACCAAGGCACGCATCTTTGAACATGACCAGTGTATGGATTTCTTTTCCTTGAACATGGTTTTTTGTTACAAAGGAAGGTATTTTCTAATGGGAGACACTTAGCAGGGGAGGGAACTAATAACAGTGCTGGCAGAGAAGGAGAAGAAAGAACAGAGGTTCATAGAACCATTTTTTAAATGCATGGAAAAGAGTAAAAGGAAGGTCTGAGGGAGACAGAGATGAGCAGCCCAGCTTTGGAGCTAACTCTTGAGTTTAATATAGACTTTAAAAAAACAAGCTGTTAAGTAAGAGATACTTGCGGTTTCATCTACTAAATAAATAAATAAAATGAGGTTAGACTGGATGGTTGGTGAGGTTCCCTTTCAGTTTTAGATCTATGATCCAGCAACATATGAGGGTATGCTCTACCATCCCAAGCTTACTCCCAAGTTGGGAGGGAGAGTAGGACCTGGGCAAGAACCTTTGGATTGATGGAGGATGGGGGTTCTGAAGAGGAGCTGGAGACAGGGAGACTGAAGGGGAGAAGATGAGAGGGAGAAGAAGGGGAAAGACAGAGAAGGAAGGAAGGGAGAGGGGAGAAGGAAAGAAGGAAAGAAAGAGTGAGGAAGGAAAGAAAAAAGAGGGGGAGAAAACAGAGAGGGAAGGAGGAAAGAAGGAGAGAGAAAGAAAGAAAGAAAGAAAGGAAAAAGGAAGGAAGGAGAGAAGGAAGGAAAGAAAGAAAGAGAAACAGGGAGGGAGGGAAGAAGAGAAAGGAGGAAAAGGAAGTGGAGTGGAGGTTTCTTTGGTTTGTGTATCAAACAAAGAAAACCACATGCAGCAGATGACCATGCCTTCCAGTAACAGGGGGGACACATGCCAATCCAAACTGGCAAGGGGAGCCATATTGGCAAGGGAGACTAGCCAGGTTGCCAAGGCTCAGGGAAGGGCCAACCCAGATCTAGGTCAAGAGCAAGCTAGCTGGAGGACATCTTGGCCTTCATTCAGGGAGAGTCCGGGGTCTGGGCGGAGCTCAATGGCTGTTGAGCTCTCTGCCCTCCCACGTTTTCAACCTTCCTCTAGGAGTCCGGCTGCTCTCCCAAGGGTTGGTTTGGGGTCTGAGAAAACCTGAGTCTCCCATTCTGAGGTGGAGGGAGGGCAGGCCACATTCCCATTTCATTAACAATACCTGTGGGGCACAGGTCATTGGTAGGGCTGGGATTCATTGAAACATCCCAGACTCCAGGTGACTTGACCTGTATGTTGTACAAACACACAAGCTCACGTGTGGGCCCCCAGGACCACAAAGACCACTATTCCCCAGCAGACTCCAGCATTCATGGGAGTCATTCCCAGAGGAAACAGCAAAGACAGTGACTGCCCTCAAGGAGGACTTCCTGATTTCCAGTCTGAAGTTACTTTATCAAGTACACACACACACACACACACACACACACACACACACACACACACAAGTATCCCAGGTGGGATTTGAACTCAGGCTCAGACACTTGCCTGAGGTCACAAAAGTAGTAAGTAGGGTCACAGGTTCAGAGCTAGAAGGGAGAGCCCCTTGTTTTACAGCTGAAGAAAGTGCCAGAGGAGGACAGGGCAGATAATGGGAGAGCCGAGATTGGAACTATGTTCCCCTTATTCCAAAGCCATCACGTTTAGCCTCCTTTTCTCAAGTCTCCTTTTCTCACTAGGGAGAAATCAAGGCACCTGCCCCTACCCCCCCACTGCCCCACCAAAAACAGAGAGGCCTGTAGGCACCCAGACTATGAACAGCTGAGCCCAATTTGCTAAGAGTGATGGTCCTAAAGGTTGCTCTTGAGGGACTTCCCCTCCTCCCGGGTTCAGACCTTGGGAGGCCAGTGCAGCTTTGGTCCACCCAACACTACTGCCCAAGTCAATAGCTCCAGCCCTGACTCTCAGCTCCCCGCCTGTGCCTCGGCCTTCAGGCATCCTCCGCACCCTGATGTGTCCCCAGATGAACTCATCAACCCACCCCCTCCTTTGTGGCATTCCTGCGCCTCCCAACCCTGCCTCTGAGGAAGTGCCTCCGGAACTCTGAGGATGATGTGGATAATTATAGCTCCCACTTGGAGAGCACTCCAAGGTTCGAAAGCCCCTTTCCTCATGTCAACCCTGTGGGTGAGGGACTGTGAGCATTCTCTATCAACTCCATTTTGCAGATGGGAAAACTGAGTCTCAGGGAGTGACACAATGTCCCCAAGGTCACATAATTCCTAAATGTCCGAGATGATCTTTGAACCTTGGGCCTCTGGCCTCAGGCCTGATGTTCCCAACTAAAGGACCCTACCTGGAGTCAGAGCCCAACTTCTCGTCCTTCCAGGGACCAGTGGAGATGGGGGACCTGGGTGTGAACCCCGCCTCTGATGTTTAGAACCTACGTGTCTTTGGACCAGTCCCTTTGCCTTCCTTAGCCCCTGTTTCCTCATCTGTAAGATCCAGGGTCCTCTCCAGCTCCCGAGCTCTGGATCAAATCTACCCAACTATGTCAAGGGCTCTCAGGAGGCAGGGGTCTGCCTGTGTCAATCAATTAATCAACAAGCCCTTATTAATCACCTTCTGTATGCCAGGCCCTGGGAATACAAGAACAAAGAATAAAACAATCCCTACCCAGAATGAACTTAGGTTCCAGGGGGAGGCAAGGACATATAGGCAAATACCTGGTATTTAACTACTTTATAAACATGTATTTATTCATTATCTATCTATCAATTCAATGTAAAATGTAAAAGCCTTAGTATCATTTAAATCTGATAAAGCTTAAAATGGCCCTAAGACTTTGGGGACACCCCATAGAGGGTGAATCAATGCAAGTATATGTAGATGGCAGTTTGGGAAGGAGGGCGGACAGCTGGGGAGATGGTGGTCTTCCCCAGTAGAGTCTAGCATGGATCTGGCTGTGGAGCCTCAAGCCTGGCTCCCTTCTCCAGGGCCTGAGCCTAGGAAGGCCTGACAGGGCTACTTGTTCACCTCATCAGTCCTGCATTCAATACAGAAAATCCAGGGCATGGCTTGATACCTGGCATGAAATAGACAGGTCTTTAATAAAGACTGACTCAATTGGCATCATGGGATTTGGAATAGGAAAGGAATCTTAGAGACCATCAGGCCACAGGGTAATTGAATTAGAACTGGAGAGGATTTTAGAGGCCATCATCAACTCTCATTTTTACAGGCAGGGAAACTGAGGTTAAGGGATTTGTGAAAAGCCACCCAGGAAATAATTGGCAGAACCAGGATTCAAACTCAGGTCCTAATCCAGGGCTCTTTCCAGTGCCTCCAGTTGCCTTCAGAGCTTAACCCTGGTCATTTTACAAAATAAAATGACTGAGGCTCAGAGAGGCTTCCTCAAGTCCACACAGGTTGGCAGGGAGCAAAGCCAGGATACAAATAAATGCTGGCTGAGGTGAGGCCAGGGTGGCAGACCCAGAGCTGGCCAGGCACCTCAGAAACCATCTAGAACAATTCCTTTATTTTACAGAGGCAGAGACCAGGCCTGAGAAGATGGAGCGACTTGGAAGCAAACATTAGAACCCAGATTGTAGCCCAGGCCCTTTGACCCCAGAGACAGCCCTTTCCACTGCACTGTGGACCTCAGAGCCTGGGGCCAAAGGCCCCCAGCTCCCAGCCTGCCTGGTATCTGCACACCCAGCTTCTGGGGGAGCCTGGGAAGGGAAAGCAGAGGCAGCACCCTACTCATGTTCCTGGCATTGAGCGTGACAAGGAAAACAAGCCGGGGAGAGAAGAGATTCAATCTGCTCCCTTTCCAGGCAGTAAATTTGCTCTGATTAAAAGCAGCAATTGCTCCAGTCAATTACTCCAGAGAACACACATCTTGTGGGGTGATTCCCACCTGCTCCCCAAGGACACTGGTTTGCCTCAGGTGTCCCTGGTTGAGGGGAGTTCTGTGACAATCTTTCCAACTTCCCTTGCTCCCACTCCCACCCATCCACATGTGTACACATAAACACACACACACACACACACACACACACACACACCAAGCTATATACAGCCAAAAGCTAGAGTTAAAATTCTGTCACCTACCAGCTGTATGACCTTGGATAAGTCACTTCTCCAGTCTCAGCTTCCTCACCTATAAAATGAGGGGCTTAGAGTTGAGTTTTCTTCCAGTTCTATGTCCCAAAAGCCCACAGACCCATATCCCCCATCCTGGACCTCTGGGAAGCCACCCTAGACTGTGAGGTTCCTACTGTTTCCTTAAAACATCTCTGACTCATCCACCTGGGTGATTGATCCCCATGTTCCACAGCCCTGGTGGCCACAGAGGCCTTCAGATCTCACTCAGGAGAGTCTCCAAGCATGTGAGTCTGATTCTTCTTACTGAATCTACTGGTCCACCGATCTGCCAGCAGCCTCCTGGCTCTCCCATGAACAAGCCCCTCCGGACCTTCTCTCTGGCTCTCCTCACTGGCTGGAATGCCCTCTTTCTGCTCTGACTACTGACCAACCTGGCTTCTTTAAGTTTCAACTAAGACCCTATATTGTACAGGAAGCCTTCCCCACCCCACCCCCAATTCCAGGGTTTTTACTCTCTTATTTCCTGTGGATCCTTTATATAGTATGCTTTGCATATATTGGTTTATATATCATCTTCCCTACTGGATTGTAAGCACCTTGAGGACAGGGACTGTCTTTTACCACTATTTTTTGCCCTTAGAGTTTAGTGTAGTGCTTGGTACATAGGGCCTACTACATGCCAGGCACTGTGCTATGTAATAGGGATACAAAGACAAATGAAACTATCCCTGCCCTCAGGGAGCTTACACTCTTATCTTCTTCTATTCTGGGTGGGCAGGGACCGTGATCTCAAGGGGCCCTTCCTAGGATCACAGGCTCAACAGGACTAAAGCTGGAAAGGGCTTTAGAGGTGATTCTAGTCCAACTTCCCTCATTTTAGAGATGAGGTAACTGAGGTCTATGGAGCTATGATGACTTGTCCAGGGTCACCTACACAGGGAAACTTCGAAGGCAGGATTGAGCCCAGGTCTCAGCCACCAGAGCCAGTGCCCTTTCCATGGTTCCATGATGCCTCTCCATCCCTCTTCTGCTCAGCCTCTTGTCTCTCCCACTCCCCCCCAGTCTTCTGGGCATCTTTTTGGGCAGGAGGAGCCCAGCCCTCCTCCCAACTCCTTCCCTAGGAGCAGGCTAACTAGTCATGGCCTAGAGGCTGGTTGGTGAGCATTGAGGAGCTCAGCCTTCTTCCCCACTGCCACCCAATTCACCTAATTAATGTCATTAGATCAATTAGGGCCACTTTCATCTCTAAATGTACAATCCCATCATCTGATCTCTCTGATCTCCTTTCAGTGGGAAGGGGAGAAATGAACTCCAGGATCAATTATGTTTCATCTTCCCTGCAGGGCTGGCAGCCTCATAAGCTTGTCTTTCTCATCTTCCTGTCTCCTCCCTGCACCGAGCTCAGTAATCTGGAACGAGCAGGGCTCACTCCTATCACCTCCCTTCTCTTGGGGGGGCAGGAAGAGAAGAGGAGAGACAGTGGGGGAAGGTGGCTTTCTCCTTCCTCATCTAACCCCAAGGCTCCCAACCTTGCTCTCTTCCACAGCCCCACCTGAACAACAAAATCCTCAGGTTGACCATCCCATATCTGGTCTCAGGGCCCAACTTGTTCCCAACCAAGAATGTTCCCCCTCGTATCCCCCCAAAAAAACAGTTTTTACTTCTCAAATTATATTGCAAAACTATTGGGGACTGGTTAAAAAAAGGCAAAAGCAGCCAGGTGGTAGAGTGGATAAAGCATGGGGCCTGGTATCAGGAAGCCTCATCTTTTTTAGTTTAATTCCCATCTTAGACACTTACTAGCTGTATGACCCTGGGTAAGTCATTTAACCCTATTTGCCTCAGTTTCCTCATCTGTCAAATGAGCTGGAGAAGGAAATGGCAAACCATACCAGTATCTTCACCAAGAAAACTCCAAATGGAGTCACAGAAAGTCAGACACAACTGTAAAAATGACCAAATGACAACAGTTCAGTGGAACAAACTGGACGAGGAAGAATCAAACAAGTGAAAATAATCCAGTGTGTGATAACCCCCCCCCCCAAAATTAATTACTTGGGGAAAGAACTATCTATTTAACAAGAACTGCTAGGGATACTGTTTAGCAGAAATCAGGGTGAGGTCAACATCCTATACAGTTTATTACAATAAGCTCAAAATGTATCACTGACCCGAATACTAAATATCACAGCATTAAAAAATTACAAGATCGTGGGGGTGGCTAGGTGGCGCAGTGAGTAGAGTGTCAGCCCTGGAGTCAGAAAGACCTGAGTTCGGATCCTACCTCAGACACAACGAACACACAAACAAAAAGCCTAGCCGTGTGACCTTGGGCAAGTTACTTAACCCCATTGCCCTCTAAAAAGCAAAAAAAAAAAAAAAAAAAAAAATTACAAGATGGAATGCTGTCTTGGGGAGAGGGGAGGGGGAAGGGAAAGGAGGTGTAAGAGAGAAAATTTAAAATTTATGGAAGTGAATGTTGAAAACTAAAAGTAAACAAATTAACTTATAAAAAATTACAAGAGGCAGCTAGGGGCGAAGTGAATAGAGCACCGGCCCTGTAGTCAAGAGGACCTGAGTTCAAATCCAGCCTCAGATACTTAGCACAAAATACTAGCCATGTGATCCTGGGCAAGTCACTAAACCCCAATTGCCCTCCAAAAAAAGCAAAAAAAAAACAATTACAAGAGAATTAGATCAAATACCATTCACAAGTACAGCTAAATCCTTAATCAAACAGTGTATGTGTGTGTGTGTGTGTGTGTGTGTGTGTGTGTGTGTGTGTGTGTGTGTGTATGGAACTGACACAACTGTATAAGACAAAAAACCACTGCCCAATAAATAAATGATGAAAGGCCAAGAACAAACAGTTTTGAAAAGAATCATAAGTTATTAACTATATAAAAAATTGCTCCAAAGAACTAATAGGAGAAATGTAAATCAAAAGATCTCTGAGGTTTTGTCTCACACAAAGAAAATTATCAATAATAAAATGTGGGACTGGTCAACATTAGAAGGGCTGAGGGAAGGTGGGCTCATTAAGCCAAGTCAAGAAGCATTTGTTAAGCTCCTCATATGTGCTAGGCTGTGAACTGGTCCAATCATTATCAATTTGGAAATGATGCTAAGAAGAGTTGTATGTACCATTTGGTCTAGAGATCCTGTTGTTAGGCATTTACACTGAGGAGGTCAATGAAAAGAAAAAGGACCCATATATGCTGAAATAACTAAAATAGTACTTTTTGTCGTAGCAAAGAAGAGGAAACAGAGTCATTACATAGGGCATAGTTAAAACTGTAGCACAGGAAGGTAATGCTTATTACAGAAACAATGTAGATAAAGAATTCAGAGAAGCATGGGAAGATTTGTATGAACTGATGCAAAGTAAAAGTCAGCAGAACAGGAAAACAATATATGAAATGACCACAACAGTGTAGATAGAATGACAACAAAATAAACAAAACTGAAGGCTGTGAAATTATAATGCTCCCTTTAGCCCCAAAGAAGAGCTTCTGCAGAAGGAAACTCTGGGTGTAAAATTCTGCATATAATGTTGGATTTATTTCATGCTTAGGTTAGTTTACAAACTCCACCCCCCCCCTTTCTTTAAGGGATGGCTCTTATGGAGATGGAGAGGAGAGAGATGTATTGGGAAATGCAAGCAATATAAAAACAATATCAATAAAAATAGATTTAAACTCACTTTCTACATTCTCCCACCCTGCCACATACACCCAAAAAAGTGTTTATCCAGCCTTTACTTGAAGATTTATAGTAAAGGGAAGCTCACTACCTTCCAAAGCAACCAATCCTCAAACTACCTTTGTCCACTTCCACCCATCTGAGTTCTGCCCTCTGGGCTGGAGCAGAACAAGGTGGAGCTCTGTCTCAAAAGATAGTCCTTTTAATACCGGAAGGCAGCTATGATGTCCCCCTTGTGTCTTCCTTCTCCAAGCCAAACACCCCCTTCCCATCAGAAGAAATGAGCTAGAAGGGACTCAGAGGCCATCTGGTCCAACCCCTTCCTTCCCCAGCCCTGTCTACAGGAGTCAGTCATTACTACTGTTTGATCACCTCCTACCTCCCACTGTTCACTGCCCAGCTCTCCCTCCTGCAGTTAATTAAAAACAAGTCCTAGAGGCAGAAGAATTCTTCTTATATGGGCAGGAGTCCTTGTTCACCACCTGCCAAGCCTCTCCTCTCTCTGTCTGTCTCTGACTCTGTATCTCTATACAAAAATTGGTACTTGGGATCATGTGACTGGGGAATCACTGGGGTCAGGGAACCCCTGCCTTAAGCCCCAGACCCAGGGCTGAGACAATCTGTCCCCTGGAACAGAGAATGGGAGATCTCTGGGAAGGTTCTTGTCCAGCTCTCTGTCTCCAGTGAACTCTTGAGGGGCCGTTTCCTGCTTTCAAGGGAAAGGGAAAACCTCACCTTCTTGAGGCATCCCAGAGGGGTAGGTAGAGAACGTGGAAGTGGCTAAGGGGCTGGCCTCCTCCTGAGGCCAGGGCATACTGGGCACAAGTGCCAGGGTGGAACAAACCATATGCCCCTTTACATACATGTCTCTGCCATCCTTGAGGATGAGGACTGTTTTAACTTTGTATTCCTAGCAGTAGCTGAGTGCCTGTGGCCTGGTAGGACCTTAATCAGTCCTTGCTGACTGTTCTCCTTACATTCTATATTCTGTAGCGCTAAGCTGGGGCATCAGAATCCCTAGATCTCAGATTACAGCTGGAAGGCACCTTTAGACGTTCTCTTTGCCAACTTCTCTTCATTCTTTTTCTTTCTTTCTTTGTTTCTCTTTCTTTCCTTCCTTCCTTCCTCCCTCTCCCTCCCTCCCTTCCTCCCTCCCTCCCTCCCTCCCCCTTCCTTCTTCCTTCCTTCTTCCTTCCTTCCTTCCTCCTCCCTCCCTCCCTCCCTTCCCTCCCTCCCTCCCTCCCTTCCTTCCTTCCTTCCTTCTTTCCTTCCTTCCTTCCTTCCTTCTTTCCTTCCTTCCTTCCTTCCTTCCTTCCTTCCTTCCTTCCTTCCTTTCTTTCATTCTCCCTCTTTCTTTCTCTCTCTTCCTTCTTTCTTTTTTCCTTCTGTTACTTAGCTATTCTTTCATTTATATTTATTTCTTTCTTTTCAAGTCCTTTGTTTACAAAGAAGGACATAGATCCAGAGAGAAGACATCATTTCCAAATTTATGGGACCTAAGACTTAGTGCTGGAAAAGGCCTCAGACTGGTTCAACCCTCTCATTTTACTGAGGAAACTGAGACCCAGAGAGGTTAAATAATTACTCAAGGTCAAAGCAGCTTCTCTCTGAGGCTGTGGGCAATTTCCTTCTGGAAGAGAAGGGGAGAGCAGAGAGGGGGTTGGGAAGACGTAAGAAGTGAGATCCTGAGGCCCCAGCCTGGTGGAGGGGCACCCCTACCCCCTCCCTACTGAGGTAGCCCCTCCCCAGAACTGGGGAAACAAAGCCCACTTTATCAGGGAAGTTCCAGTTCCCACGGCTCCCTCCATCCTCCCCAGTAGCCGGCATGCTGGGAGGACTCCCTGCTGTTGTGGCTCCAGCGCTGGAAAGGCCCTCATGTGCCATCTAGTCTCCAGCAGCCAGAAGGGAAAAGGGCAGATGTTTTTATCTGATTTTTTCTTTCACTCCCTCCAACCCTTAGAACCTCACAGGAGTCAGATGCTGTTTCCAGAAGCTGGTAAATGCTTTGGGATTTAGCTTCTAACCCAAGCTATCCCAGCCCCCATCCATGTCACCATACCAACAGCTCACCATAGACCTTGTCTGCTCTATTCCTTGGGTGCTAAGCTGTAGGATAGCTGGAATGGGCCATATGGCCAGGCTTGACACCTCTAGGTCAATTTACCCACTTCCCTGGCTCTCAGGGAGAGGAGGAAGAAGAAAGGCTGGCTTAGACCTAGAATTCAGCTTCTGATGCTTACTACCCGTGTGACACTTACTGAGGGGCCTCAGTTTCCTCCTCTGTCCAACGAAGGGGCTGGACTAGATGGTATATGGGGGCCCTTCCAGCTCGGAAGCTAAGATCCTATAGATTACTTAACAGGCCCCAGTTTCCTCATTAGTAAAATGAGGAGGGGTTGGACAGGACGGCCTCCAAGGCCCCTCTCAGCTCTAGAGCTATGATCCTATCAGTTTCCTTGGGTGCACTGGATGGGTTCCATCCTCCATCACTTGAACATCTTAATGAAAAGAAAAGTCCGACCTATCCCAATCCTGCCCACAATGTAGCCACTATAAGAGGCAATGTAACCTACTGGCTTGGGGCAATGCACGTAGCGGGCCAGGCTGATGATGAGGTCGTGCGAGATGGGGTCCACCAGGTTCCGAAAGCTGGCATAGCGGTAGAGGACGTCATCCAGTGATGTTGACTCCATGCCCAAGTCCTGTGGGAGCAAAGGGATGAACCAAGGTGAGCGGCAGAAGCCTTGACATGGGGACCCCTTCTGAACTGGCTGGTGTCTGCTTCATTCAGCCAGGGAGAAACTAAGTGCTAGACTCTACTAGTACGTGCCCAGTGCAGACTACGGAAGGGCATCTGCAGGTAGTCCAGGACCAGAAGAAGGGGTACATGGGGCTCCCTTCAGGATGGCTCCCTTGGAGCCAGTGGGAGAGAGGAAAAACACCTGTAACAATTCAGGGATGGCTTGGGCTTCCTTACCTACAGCATCCTCTAAACAGTTCTACCTGAAGCAAGAGAAGGAGGTGGTTAAGCACCAAATTTGGAGTGAGAGGACTTGAGTTAAAGCCCAGCTCTGCCAGATACAATGTGTGACCTTGGGCAAGTCACTTCCCTTGAGCCTCCCTCTCTGGCCCCCTCCAGTCCTATGATGATAACAAGTCCAGCTTTGATACTGAAAACTGAACAATCATGTCAATTTTCTCAGGTCTCCCTCATTTTAAGAAACTGGATGACTGTCTCAAAGCCTATATTCCTGGCGCCCTGGGAGAGGTCATCCTTGCCACCACTGCCCCAGAGAAGCCTGGCTGCAGGTTTGCCTGGAATACACAGGGGTTAGTGGGTTTGTGGCAGGCATGAGGTCTCTGATGCCCATGCCCGTTGCTGGTGTTGACACTGATTACTACACTCAGTGGAGGGACAGGATGTTTGCTAAGATCCTTTTCCCCTGAAACAAGGGATCTTCACCTTTTGGGGGTCATGTCCCCCTTGAGCAGTCCAGTCAAACCTCAGGACCTCTTCTCAGAAAGAAATGCTAAATTTCAGTGAGACTTAGTAAAAACAAAGATGTAATTTTTCCCCCATTCAGGTTCCTTGACCCCTTGAAATCTATATGTGACCACAGGGGTCAGCGTGCTCTAAAGCAAAGACAGGGAGGGGGCAAATGTTGTCTCTGCACTGCCTATCTGCTCCCTACCTACGCCACTCCACCAGCGCTGTAAGCCATCGGTCCCTGCTTTCAGGAGAGACCTCCAACTCCCATCCACTCCATCCCCCCTAGGCAGCTTCTCCTCTGAGCCCTTGGCCCCCCAAGATGACAAATCTGCTGCTTGGATTTATAGCAACCAAAGGAACAAGTGGAAAAAAATCAGCAGCTGGTCTCACCCTGGAGGGGAAAGAGAAGAAGAGGGAGGGAGGAGAACAGAGCAAACCCACCCACACACCTTCTCCCAAGGATGCTCAGAGAATGAACAAGTAGGGGAGCAGGGCAGATCAGAGATTTGTGCGGTGGGCTCCTCCTATCTCCCTGCCAACACCAGCTGAAGCCCTGGAGAGGGCGGGCAGGAAGCAGGGAAACTTCTCAGTGGGAGAGAGATGGTGTGAACTGGCAGTGTGCCCAGGATGCCCACTCCATGCCTGGACATCAGAGTGACAGCCCCACCTCCCTCCCACTGCCCTGGGGACGGGGCTTGGGAAGAAGTGAAGCCCAGTTGACTGAATCATTCATTCTGACTCTAGTGCATTCTCTTGGACCCTAACTACCTAGGTTACAGGAACCTCAGTTTCTTCATCTGTAAAGGGGGGATGATAACAATATCTACCTCACAGTGTTCATAGGATCATTAGATCTAGAGATGATAGGGGCTTCAGAAGCCATTGAATCCAAACCCCTCCATTATATTTACCAGTGAGAAAACTGAAACTTAGGTTGCTAAGTGATTTACCCAAGGTCTCATGGGCATGAAGAGTCAGAGGGAAGATCTGAACCCACCAACTCTCAGTCCAGACCCAATGTTCTTTCCACTTTCGAGGGTCAAGAAGGAGGCATCACCCGACATTGGTTCTCAATGATCAAGTCAAGTCATACAAGGAAGACCAAACCTGCCCCTTTGGGGGCTGGAATAATAGAAGGATGTGGGAGGCCCCTCCCAGCTCTCCCAGCATTCTAGGCATTGGTGATTCTAACTCTTCCAGCGTGGGCTCGAGGCTCCCAGAGGAGAGGGCTTAAAGTTAAGCATATTTCCAAATTTCTTTGACCTTGAAGTTGTCCATTGTTAGACAAAGTCTTTTTTAAGGACAATGATTTTTATTTCTGCACTATCTCGAGCTTCTTCTTCTTCTTCTCTCTCTCTCTCTCTCTCTCTCTCTCTCTCTCTCTCTCTCTCTCTCTCTCTCTCTCTTTCTCTGTAATAAATGTCTGAGGCTGGATTTAAACTCAGCTCCTCCTGACTTCTGGACCAGTGCTCTAACCACTACACCACCTAGCTGGCCCCATCTTGGGATTTTCAATATGGCTTCTCATCCTGTGGCCTCAATTAAACCTCCCAATGTTCTTAGGGGTAAGGCAGGAACTCTCATTTGCATTTTGCAGTTAAGGAAACTGAGGCCTGGAGGAAAAAACAAGTTTGGGGGAGGGAGGGGGCAGAGCCCTGGTTTCTCTCCCCTTCCTTCCTCCCTGTCTGGGCTGGTTCTGTTAGAGCACCTTGTCTCTTGCTCAATCTTAATGTGATGGCAAGTTAGTGGAGGTGGCAGAATGAGGGAGCCTCATTCAGGGACAAGCCGGTGATTTTGTAAGCTGCTTTTCCGGTGTCTCTGCAATTGAGAAGCAGGGAGACTGCCCCAGGAGAAGAAGAGCCTGTATTCCTTATGAGGGCTGAGCACTACCAGAAAGGAGGCCCCAATGCCCAGCATGGCCTCCCTCCACCCTGTACCTCACTCTCTCCCAAGCAGGGGCTCTCCCCTAAAACAGAAAAGCTAGAAAATGTTGTGTGGCATGTGAGGGGCCAACAGTCTGTCAAGTGATAGGCATTTATTAAGTACCTGCTGTATGCCAGACTGCTTGGCAGTTTCCTCAACATGAGGGGATGGAACTAGATAACCCCAAAGGGCCTATTTGTGTCTAAATTTATGATCCTGTGGGATTGGGGGAAAAAGTGGCTGTGCCCCCACCTTGTCCAGGGGCCAAGGGAGCCTTGTTTCCAGCCTGGTGTGTGGCCCAGCTGGGAGGGCAGGGTTCAAGGCTGATGGGTGCCTTTCCTGCTCCCTCCTTCCATCTCATGCCTTCCTCCTCCCCCCATCACTCCCCCTGCAATATTCTCCACCAGCTCTGGTTCAATCTAAAAGCTGTTCCTCTTAATTCATATGTAAATTGATAACTTCCATGCTCTGCCCTGACTTCACTGGAGCACAGTGCCTGCCTCAGGCCAAGCAGCCTCCTCTAGGAGGAGGCCCCACACAGGCCTCCTTGGGATGTCGGAGGGTGAGCCTTATCCCCCCATCAGGAAGCAGAGATAATTCACTCCAGTTCTTGCCCCTGAGCTGGGGCCACATTTGGGAAGAAAGAATAGTGAATTTGTTTTTTTTTTTATTTTTCCTATCTATGAAGCATGAGCTAGCTACAGATTATTTATTTCTAGGTTATCCAATTTCCATTAAAACCATCAGCCTCCTCCTGCCCCCTCTTCCACTCTGTACAATGTCCCTGCCTTCATTCAAATCTGGCCTCAGCCACTTAGAAGACCCAGAACAACTCATTCAACCTCAGTCTCCTCATGTGTAAGATGGGGATAATAACAACACCTCCTCGGGCTGTTGTGGGGTTAAATGAGATAATATTTGTAAAGTGCTTTGTAAATCTTAGAGAATGATATAAATGCAAACTAGTGTTATTCATTCATCCAATCAGCAATCATTCTTAGGAAGTAGGTTTCCTTGGCTATACCCTACCTTTGTCCCTGTCTCCCCCAGGCCTGCCTCATGCTTCTTCCCAGAAGCCTTTAGGGGTGGATGGAGTAGCAAATCTTTGGGGTAGCAAAGGGGTATCACAGAGGGGCGGTCAGTTTGGGAATGGCTGACCGGGTGCTACTGGGCTTTAAGAAATGAGAAAAGGGAAGGTTTGGGGAGACCTGGGAAGACTTGGGGGACATGCTGCTGAGTGACATGAGGAGAGCCTGGAGCAGCTCCACTCAGTGAAATGAATGCCCAGCCGTGACTTCTGGCCACCGTCGACGTGTGGATTTGTTTCACTTGGCTGCATATTTGTCACATGGATTTTGATTTTCTTTATTTTTCAGAGGAAAAGATAGGAAAGAGAGAAAATAAATATTTATGAATTTTTAAAAAATTTTTTAATTTAAAGAAAAGATTAGCAGAGCACCAGATACAGGAAGAGGGTTGGAATCCAGAAGGCCTGAGTTCAAATCCTGCCTCAGATGCTTGCTATGTGAGGTTGTATTGGATTTGGAGTCAGGAAGACCTGAATTTAAATCCTAACTCAGTTGCTTACTAGCCATGTGACCCTAGACAAGTCACTTAACCTCTGTTTGCTTCAGATTCCTCATTTACAAAATGGGCAAAATAACAGTCCCCACCTCCCAGGGTTGTTGTGAAAATCATTTGAGCTAGCGAATGAAAAGCTCTTTTGTAAATGCTGGCTCTTATTTATTACCTGATGTTTGTGGTTTAGGGGCCTTTTTCTTTATCTATAAAGTTAGGGGGAAAGACTAAATAATCCTTCAGGTCTCTTTTAGCTCTAGACCCTGGGATGACCAGTGACTTCACCAATCCTATCTCCCCAGCCCCAGAGGACTCACTAAAACAGAAGAGTTTGGGGAGCTGACCCAGGAAATGTGGGAGAGACTTAGGGAGCAAAGCAGAAGGTGGGGGGGAGGCCCCAAGAGGCTTCCTCCAGATCTCTCTCATTTAGGGTCCTCTCCTATGCCTCAACTGGCTTCCATCCACTCCTGCAGGCAGGGGAATGGACAAGATGACTCTGGGAAGAGGGCCTCAGGGACCCCAGGGGGGCCTGACTCTAGGGTGCTGCTTGTTGGCATGGCCTGACAACCTGACTGGCAGCCAGTCCTTGCTTTGCTCAGCTCTGGCAGATGGTACCCTCCCCAACAAGTATCTCTGTGTTTGTTTGTTTTTTAAATTTATTTTTCTCCAGTGGATTCCTGGCTGAAGAAGGGAGGGGGAGAGAGAAGAAGGGAGAGAAAGAATGAGGGTGGGAAGGAGAGGGAGGGAGGAGACAGGAGGGAGAGGAAGAAGGAAAGCACAGAGAGAAGCAAGGGAGGGGGGAAGGAGGCAGAGGAAGTGATAAAAGGGGGGAGGTTGTCCTCCTGGGCCTGATTTATGGCCATGTTAGCTAATGGCTCCTGGGGCCATGACTCATTCGGGGTGTGGGGAACCAAAGGTCTCAGTCACAGGAGTTGGGGGTGTGGAAGAGATGGTGGGAGGGGGCCCCTGGGCAGCGGTCTGTTCCCATCCCACAAAGACTTCAGGTAACTCCCGTGCTCCATGAAAAGGAAAGGAGAGAGAAAGGAAGGGAGGGAGAAAGAAAAGGGGGAAAGGAGGTAGAAAAGGAGAAAGGAAGGCTAGAATAAGGGGGGAGGGAAGAGGGGAGGGAGGGAAGATGGGGTGTGGGGTGCTGAAAAGAGGGACATGAAATCAGAGGATCCCAGCGCCGCTGCTTCTTACCTGCATGACCCTGGGCAAGTCACTTTCCTTTTTCTGTGACTCAGTTTCCTCCTCTGTAAAAGGCACTAGTTTGTTGGACTAGACAAGCTCTCAAGCCCCCACCCAACCCTAGATCTCTGATCTTATGAATGAAAGAGACCGTGAAGTCTCAGCTGAAAGGGCTGGAAATCTACACCTCCCAAATTCTGAGTCAGTAGCTTCCGGCATATTCCCTTTGGTGGCCAAACCACCAAATGCCTTCCTGCTTTAAGGGGGCCCAGAGAGGCTAAGGAACTCTTCTCAGGGTCACACAGCTAGCTAGTCCCCAACAGAGCCAAACTAAACGCCAGGTTTCTGAATTTCTGGGACCTTGGATGACCATACTAAGCATGTGAATTATTTGTTCCTCTATGACATGCTCTCATCTCCCTCCATACCCCAATAGAACGTGTGTGTGTGTAGCTTGGCACACATGTACAGACATAAATACAGGCTTAAGGTGTCCCAAAAGTCTTAGTATAGTATGGCTTTAAACTGCACTGAGACTTTTGGGATACCCTGTGTTTGTGCCTGATATCTTCCCTGACAGACTGACTGGAAGCTGCTTGAGGGCAGGCACTATTTTATGTTTTGCCTTTGTATCCCCTGTACTTGGCACACAGGATGGGGCTTGATAACTGACATGTTAATTGACATAAACCTCTTTCCCTTTTTCTCCAGTATGTCATTCACCTGTCCCCTGTATTTCTGCATTGCACAGTGGGCCCCCAAGGGTGGTCTTAGCAAATCTTACCTCCCTCTCCAACTTTCAGAAAGAGGAGAAAAGATGGCCCCAGGTTTGGGGAAAAAGCAAGCAGATAAAATCAAGACAGCTCCCCTCCTCCACTCTGCCACCACTAAGCAACACACTACCATGGACAGGGGGACAGGGGAACCCCATAAGGAGCTCCAAGTAGAGTTCTCCATGCCAGGATGTGGCCACAGGGGACTGGAGCTTCCCCCCTTCCCCTGGAGGGATCCCTAGGGTAGAGAGTCCACAAGACAGCTGCCTTGGTCAGAACTGTCCAGATGTTGTGCCAGGTAATGGAGGCAGCCGTGCTGGGAGCCCTGCCACCCCCCCCCACGTCCCACCCCCACCTCCGAGGGCTTGAATGGGCCCCTTGCCCGAGTCAGCTGGGCTGACATCCTCTCTGGGGAGGTTTCCCTGTCTTTCACATGGCCATGCAGGGGGAACAGAACAGACACCAGCTAAGAGGGGAGATAAACAGGGGAGTTCCATTCTTAGGGATTGATCAGGGCTGTGGCTGCATGGGATTTCTTTATTGTGTGCTGGAGCCCAAGGAGCCTGGGGTGGGGGAGGGGGGAGGATGGCAGGAGAGGGAAGAGAAAAGAGCCTGAGGAGGATGAGAGGTGGGAGCCTCAGTGGGGGTGGGGGAAATGTTTGGAGGTTTGGGATAAAATGATCTTGTGAACAGAATATTTTTGGGACTGCTCACACAATGAGTACCCTGCATACTAAAAAGGAAAGGAGGAGGGGAAGAGGATTCTCCTCTCCCCTCCCTTTTCCTCTTCCTCCTCTTCTTTTACTCCCCTTCTCTTTCCCTCTTCCTTTCCCTCCCCTTCTCTCCTTCCCCTTTTCTCTCTTCCTTTCCTTCTCCCCTTCTCTCTCCTCCCTCTCCCCTTTCCTTTTTCTCTCTCCCCATCTCTCTCTCTTTCTCTCTCTCTCTCTCTCCCCTTCTCCCCCCCTTCCCTCTCCCATTCTCTTTCTCTCTCTCCCTCCCTTCCCCCTCCCATTCTCTTTCTCTCTCTCTCCCTTACTCCCTCCCTCCCTTCCTCCTCCTCTCCCTCTCCTTCCCTGCCAGCACTCTAAATAGTTTTTCAATTTGGCTGCAACAAGTCAACTTGGCTACAGGATTCCCACTGGCTCTGCCTGCATTTCCTCATATACCCTGGAGCCTTCCCCACCAGCCACAGCTTGCGGGGGGAGCAGAATGGGGAGGGAGGAGCCTGCCCCCCTCCCCCCCATCTCCTCAGCACAGACCTTGGTCTTTGCCTCTAGCCAGAATGTCCCTCCTCCACTGAGGAGGGGAGAGGACATCTTGCACTTTTTTTGGCCCTCTGCCCAAGGTCCATAATGCCTGCCCCTTGATTTCTCTCCAGCCTTGAACCACCCAGAGATGGCATGTGCCTTAGAATGGTGAGCTGGCAGTTCCATCGTGGCTCGGTGACCCCAAGAAGTCACTTCCTCTCTCTGGGACTCAGTTTCCTCCTCTGTAAAAATGAGGACATCTCCAGAAGTCCCTCCCAATGCCAACA
Source organism: Gymnobelideus leadbeateri (assembly GCA_011680675.1). NCBI lineage: Eukaryota > Metazoa > Chordata > Mammalia > Diprotodontia > Petauridae > Gymnobelideus > Gymnobelideus leadbeateri. The sequence goes on along the minus strand of WOXC01007511.1, from coordinate 477,176 downwards.
GCCTCTGATACCAAGACGCTACGTGGGCTGCTGCCGCTTCCCATTGCTCTCCTCCAACGTGTTTGCTTTTTTCCTCTCCTTTCCCTCTGTCCTTTCCCAGACAGCCTGCTGGCTGCTTCTCCATAATCGAATTTCCCAAAGCCTTGATTTCTAGCTGCTCCTCAGCAAATAATAGGTTTTTCTTCCCACCCTCACTTTAATCTTTACCCTGAAGAGATTTAAACTGCCTTCTCCCTGCGAAGCCCCAAATGGAAGAGAGGAGGAATTAGCTTGTGGACTGTCTCGCTCGTCTCCCTTCCAGACACGAGTGCCTCCTTTTACACAGACAGTTGGGATGAGAGAGAGGAAACGCGGCATGAATATTTACCAGCAAAGGTGGCCAGTCAATACTGAAGCCACCACAGAGCCTGAATGGGCACCAAGGGTCCCTTAATGAGGCTGGCATCCAACCAGAATAAAATGAACCAGGAGGAAGAGAGGGAGAAAGGACTTTGTACCCTACTGAACCCAGGAAAGGTTTGGGAGAGTCTGAGAGTCTGGGGACAGCCCCAGGGGACATGCCAACGGTGGGACTTTTCACAAGACTGAAGAAAGGGTGGGGTCACATCCTGCCTTTGTCACTGTTTGACCACAGAGTCAGTCGACAAGCCTTTATTAAGCACTTACTGTATGCCAGCCACTGTGCTAATGTCTGGGATACAAAGAAAGGCAAAAGTAACTCCCTGCCCTCAAGACTAGGGGCAGGAAACACAAACCTTCACCAATATGGCAGTAACATGAACCTTCACCAATATGGTGGTAATAAACCTTCACCAAGATGGCAGGCAGTCTATACAATTTTCAGTTTTCTCAGCTTGGCTCAAATTCTAATCAGGGAGGTAAGAAGCAACTGGGTAGGGAGAAGATATCCACAGAGGAAAGAAAAGCTCATCTCAGAGGGGAAGGCACTTCCTGAGGGCTTAGTTTATGAGTCTGTAAAATGAAAGGGAGGATCAGAGGGCCTCCAAGGGCCCTTCAGCTCCAGACCTCTGATCCTCTGATCTATCACCTCCCAGGCCCCTTCCAACACTGCCTTAAAGCTAGGACCCTAGAAATACCATTTGCCCCACTTTAGACATGAGGAGACTGAGGCCAAAGGAAGTTAAGTGACTTGCCCATGGTCACATAGCCTGTAGTGTCTAGTATTAGCAGAACCAAAATTTTATCACATTCAAGATGTGATAAAAAAAAACACATTTTGAAATAAATCTATTTTCATATCACAGAAAATAATTGAAGTCCCAGGAGCTGGAGCACAATGGAGCAATGACCCCAGTGGACATGCCAGAGGTGGGCATTTCCCAAGCCCCAAGAGGAATGCAGCAGAGACAAAGAGGTGACATTTTCTCCAGAAGTCACACTGGGCCAGGGACAGCCCAGGGCTCAGAGGCAGCAGCCAGGGACACAACTGGGTGTGGGCACTGCCAACAGCCAGGATAACAGCTGTCTGCAACCCAGGAACACTGTGCCAGGAGGTGATGTGTCATGTTCCTCCCCTGGCTGGATCTTTAGGGAGGGAGTGGGTATGTGGGGGTGTGTTAATGTGTGTTCATCCAAAGTCACTCTCCTCTGAATTTGCTTTCTGAAATGTCATTCTAGAGGGCAAGGGCTGGGCTGGGCTGCCAAACTCAGTGGAGGGCCAAATGAGATGAGAACATGAAGGGAAGCTTGGGACTGAGGTTGAGGGAGGACAAGGCTGGGCAGCAAGGCTTTGAAGGACTGGAGATTTTGAGCTGGAAGAGCCATACCTGCTCCGTTCTACAGAGGAGGAAACTGAGGCCCAGGGAGAAAAGGGACTTATTGTCATCCACACCTGGAATTCTCTCCCTCCTCATTGTCACCTCTTAGAATCCTCTGCCCTTCAAAGCTCAGCTCTAATGCCACATCCAGCAGGAAACCTTCTGTGATGACTCCATCTGCTTGTGCCTTCCCCTCCAGAGATGTCTTCTCCCTACCTAGTTCCTTCTTGTCTCCATGATTAGAATCTGAGCTAAACTGAGGAGAATGAACATTGTAAAGACTGCCATATTGGTGAAGGTTTGTGTTTCCTGCCTCCAGTCTTGAGGGCAGGGGTTGTCTTTGCCTTTCTTTGTATCCCCAACATGTAGCACACAGTAAGCACTTAATAAATGCTTGCTGACTGACTCAAAGGTTTCCTTGCATCTACAATGTGTCCTGTATGGACATATTGCCTTCCCCATTAGAATATAGGGACTATATGGGACTTTTCTTTGGCTTCCTTACACCTAGAACAGAGTAAATACTTAATAATTTAGTTTATTAATAATTCAGCACTTAATAAGTGCTTAATAAATTTCTGTTGATTGATTGTCAGTCTGAGTTCACAAAGGAAGCTAGTAGCACATCTGGGATTCAAATCCATGCCCTCAGATTCCACACTCAAAGCGCTTTCTCTCTCTCTCTCTCTCTCTCTCTCTCTCTCTTTCCCCCACTCCCCCTTCTTTGTCTTCTCTCTTTTGTTCTCTCTTCTCTCTCCTCTCTCTGTCTCCTCTTTCTCTGTCTCTCTCTGTCTCCTGTCTCCCCTCTCTCTCTCTCTCTCTCTCTCTCTCTCTCTCTCTTTCCCCCACTCCCCCTTCTTTGTCTTCTCTCTTTTGTTCTCTCTTCTCTCTCCTCTCTCTGTCTCCTCTTTCTCTGTCTCTCTCTGTCTCCTGTCTTCTCTCTCTCTCTCTCTCTCTCTCTCTCTCTCTCTCTCTCTCTCTCTCTCTCCTCTCTCTGTCTCCTCTCTGTCTCTCTCTGCCTCCTCTCTCTGTGTCTCTCTCTGTCTCTCTCTGTCTCTGTCCCTCTCTCTCCATAACCTTTCCCCCCTCTCCCTCTCCCTCTCCCTCTCCCTCTCCCTCTCTCTCTCCCCAACATCCTGCTATGTGGCCCCACTGAAGTGACAGAGGTCCTGGTAGATTGTGGGTGCTCAGGAGACAGCAACCAAGCCAGTCCAACAGCATTTGTTACAAAGATTACCTTCAGGTGAGCCTCATGTGTGACTTGGCATACAGTAATAGCCTTAAAAGTACATGGTGCACACTGTAGGTGATTGATAAGTATTTGTTACATAGATGAACCCATACCTATCCTAAAGATATCTGAGCTCATCCTTCAAGGCCCAGAAAGTCTTCATTTCCTCATGACAGCTATGCCTCATAGTGAGCTCTCTCCCTTCTCCTGATCACTTGGTGTCTATCTTCCTTTTCAGGTATTACTTATTCAATATTCCCTTGTATTACTCACTATTTTTCTCTTTGAATGGAAATGACTGGGGCTTTGTATCTCCTATTTGTTGGTTGATGGATTGGGGTGGGGAGAGAGGGGAGGAGGCCTAAAATAGGCCTCTGATACTCTCAATGCTGGAAGGAACACTGGAGATCTCCTAGCCCAACCAGAACACAACACAAATCAATAAGTATTTAATACCTCCAATGCACAAGGCATTATGGATATGAAAACAAAACTGAAAACTAGCCCTGGCTCCAAGGCACTTACATTCCACTTCGGGGGGGAATAACATGTCTGCAAATTGGTAATTTATTTAAGGAAAAAGCATTAACAACTGGGAACAAGAGAAAAAGCTTCCTGTAGAAGGCGGGACCTGAGTTGGGTTTTGAAGGAAGCCAAGAATTCCAAGAGGTATAGTGAGGAGAGAGGGGACACCAGGCCTGAGGCACAGCCTGCACAAAGGCACAGAGAAAATTCAGGGAACAGCCAGAGAGCAGGGGAACGGTAAGGGCCACCCAGACTGTCAAGCCAAGGAGTTTGTAAATGTTTATTCCAGAGGCAAAGGGAGCCAGTGAAGGTTTTTGAGCAGAGTAGCAACATGGCCATACTTCCTACCCAACGCAATAAGCCCCACCAAAGAATCTTTGACAGGTGGTTGGAGGCCTCTGCTTGAATGCTGCCTGGCAGACATAAGGAATTTACTGCTTTACATGGCAGCCAGTTTTGCTGTTGGGCAGCAGAAAGTTCTTGGCTATTGAAACTGTAACGTCTTTCATGGGGAGAGGGAAGAGGGAGGAGCAGGGAATAGGTCCTGGATCACATTACCCAGAGATACACTATCCAGAGACACATCACCCAAGATACAATATCCAAAGACATATCACACAGGGACACAATATCCAGAGACACATCACCCAGGGACACACACACACACACACACACACACACACACACACACACACACACAAAGGGATTCTATATGAAAGTAGGACTCTCCATTCCATGCTTCTGCTTTAAAAAAAATTCTACATGTAACTTTCAAAACTGTCCTGTTGGTCTGTGCTTCCTTCTGAAATACCTTGTTTCCCCTTGTGCATTTCTAAAATGTTACATGGCTCTGGTTTTTTGGCATCAGTACTGCTACTCCCTTCCTTCCTGATGCTCGCTGCTCCCCCCCCCCCAACACATACAACTAACCTGGAGAAATAAAGAAAAAACCAAAACAAACAAAAAAACAAAACCAAAACTTCTTGTAACAAATAAGCCTGGTTAAGTATAATCAATCTCCTCTCTGTCAGGAGAGGAGCAGAACTAGGATTCTTTGAGAGAAATTTCCTTGATAATAGGGGAGTGAAAAGCCATAAGAAATTAGGTCAAATGAGATAATATTTGTAAAGTGCCTAGTCCAGCACTTGGCAAATAGTAGACACTACATAAACGCTTATTCTCTTCCCCTTCTCCCTCTCTTTGCCTAGGCTCACACAGATAGGGTGGTCCCTGGCCTATTCTCTGTCCTCCCATCATCACCCATAATCTGGCTTCCCTAGAGTAGCCATGGTCCCTAACTCAGGGCTTTGTCAGTTGCAATGCTTACAGAGGTGTCTGAGAACCACCGATGACAGACACATCCCACCCTGCTGCCACTGCTGCTGCCCCCCCTGCCTCCTGACCTTGTTTGGGGTTAATGAGTAGACAAACATCTCCTAATGCCTACGGGCTAACCTTTTACCAGCAGCCCCAGCTGTCTCCATTTAGGGGTCTCAATAAGTGGGCTGCTGGATTGGGTTTTTTTTCCTTAACTTGGTTTGAAAGCATTCAAAGAAACTGAACCCTTTGCATGAAATGGGCCTCTGAACCCACCCCAGAAAGTAATTTAATTAAAATCCATGAAACAGAAACAGTAGTTGCAGTAAATAAACACCAACCCAGAAGGAGTGGCCTGGGGAAAGGAACACAGTGATCACGACTCAGCCTGGAGTCAGTTTAGAAAGGGAGCAGAGCAGAAGGCTTCCTGAGCTCCAGAGGAAGCAACCCCTGCTAAATGGCATGGGCCTCCCCACCTGCTCTTGGTTCCAAGCAAGGAGGGCCCTTCTCAGGGTAAAGGGCCATAGTTCAGAGTTTACAGAGGACAGGAAGGTATGGCTAACCAACTGGTTGTGTCCCTCTGGTATATCCCTATCCTTCTCTGCCTATAAAAAGGGAGTAGTTGGCTTTCAGGCCAGGAGAAAGCCAGAAGAGGTGTTAGAAGCCACCCAGTCTAACCCCCTCATTTTAGAGATGAGGAAGTGAGGCCTGTCTAGGGGAAGAGATTTGTCCAAGGTCACACAGGAAGTAAGAAGCAACCAAGGTCTTCTCACTCCAATCCAGCATGCAATCTGATTCTTCTAAGACCAAAGTCTTTCTACTGGAGGAGCTAAGAATTGGATTCTTCCTGTGTACTCTCTCCCTATCCACTACAAGCCCCAATGCTAGAGACAGGGCCCCCACTGGGCAAAAGTGAGAAGTGAGATGTTGTAGGCTACCATATTGGTAAAGGTAAGTCTTCAGCCTCCCCTTTTTTTATGGCTTTTCTCCTGTCCCAGACATCCTATGTCCTTTTCAGGTGTTCACTGCCCTATTATAGAAACACGCCCCCCAAGAAAGACACTGATAGTCAATGATAACTAGGTGGGGAATAGATAAGTTTAAATCAAAGTTTATTTATTCAAGAAAGAATGTGTTAATTCAATAAGGCAAATGGGAGCACAGAAGCAACCCAGAATTCAACACTGGGTAAGCTGAAGGACCAAGTTGGCCCTGAGGAAGGGAAGGGAAAGTGTGCTTTTCTCCTTTAGGTGGGAGCCTATGGGTGAGAAATACTGCATCTACTACCAGACTTGGTTTATGGTTTGTTTTGCTGAGCTTTTTTTTTTCTTTGTTACAAGTGCTAGCTCTCTGGGCATGAGAGAAGGGAGGGTTACAACTAGAAATGAAAATGACATGAAACCAAAAGATATCAATAATTTTTTTTAGAATGTGTAGCTAGTCAGAGGCAACTGCATTTTAAATCTGAGTTTTTTTACTAGAGAATAAGACTGCTAAGAACAACTTAGTCAATGTGAAGTAAGCAGGGAGTATTTCAGAGGGACAGGAAAAGACTGGCTGTCCTGTAAAATCCCAGGCCACATCCTGCAGAGTGGCCCTGAGTTCAAATCCTACTTCTGATATTTAGTATTAATCTGTGTGACCTTGGGCACCTCCCTGGGCCTCAGCTTCCTCCCCTGTAAAATCAGCATGTTGGACAATAATAATAACTAACATTTCTATGGTGCTGACTGCGTGCTAGGCATTGGGCTGAGAGCTAGATAATTACCATCTCATTTAATTAGGTGGCCCCCTAACTCTAGGTCAATGATCACTAAAGCCCACTAACCTTCCATGAGCCTCAGTTTCTCCATCAGTGAAATAAGAAGGTCAGCCTAGATGGCCTTTGAGGTCCCTTAGCTCCCAGATGAGAAAAATTGGCCCCATGTCCTAGAGGGTGGGGCAGGTGGTGAGATAAAGTGGGTGCTAGATTTGGAGTTAGAGACGTGAATCTGGTGTGACCTTGGGTGAATCATCTTACTTCTCTAAATGGGAGAAGCTGTGCTTGATGACCGCGGTGCCTTCCAGCTCCAAGTCCATGATGCTAGGATCCTGATTTTTCACCTTCCTCCCCCCTCCCCTGCCTAGAATGTTCACGCAGAAAGCTCTGAGTTCCTTCCTATTTCCCTTGCCTCAAGCCTGTGGGCCAGTGGCTGCTGGCACAGCTGGCTTAAATCTGTAGGAATCTGTGCCCAGCCTTCTGGCTCTCACTTCTACAAAGCCAGGGTGAGTCATGCTGGATAAGGAAGCTAACTTGCTCCCCATTCTGACAGGGAGCTTAAGCATCAGAGCTAGCCAATGTCCCCCACCTCCCCTCCTCACAAATGACCCTGAGTCTGGAGTTCCTGCCTGCTCCCCTCAATCCACCCCTTGATTCCCCTCCCCTGCCCCCAAACTCCTACAAATTCAATTATTGGGCTTAATGACAGTATTGGGCCAATAAGCTGTGCCATTCGAGGCCACTGAAAGAGTATCTCTGAAGGGTCCTGGTGGGGAGGACTGTAGGATTCCTGGGAGGCTCCCAGGGGCTGGGCCAGGAAGCCAGTTAGAAGCACCTTGTCTTTAGAGCCCCTAGAATGGGGAAAGGGACCAAGGAAGAGGAGAGAGGACAATGGCAGAAGTGTGAAAGCCCCCACCATCCAGAATGGAATCTCCCTTAACCAGAGGCAGTTTCCCCTTCCTTTATGCTGCCCCCACCTCTGAACACTAAGGGAACATGGTAGGATGGGCTCTAATTACGGTGGTGTGGGAGGTGGGGTCCCACCTCCTAATCTTGACCTCTGGGGCAAGCAGAATGGGCTAATTCATCTTCCAAATTACCCTTGAGTTATTTAGAGACAGCTTGAATTTCATTTCAAGTCAACAAAAATGGATTACGTTCATACTAAGCATAAAGTACTATGTCTGCTAACATTACAGAGACGCAGACTAGCCCAAGCCTTCAAAGAGCTGGTGTTATATGGGTACAGCATGTCCACAGGAGGCAATGAGGGGAGGGAGAGAACGGTAAGAGGCAGGAAGAATCAGGCAAGCTTTAGAGAATCCGGACATGGTGCCAGAAGGGTCTTTAAAGGCCACTGAGTCCAAACCTCTTATTTTATGGCTGAGGAAAACAAGGCACAGGAAGACTAGGGGACACAGAGGCTCACTGGATAGCCCAAGACTGGATCTGAAACCAGGCCTTTGTGACCCATCTAAGATGCCATGTTTTAGTGAGAGAAGAAAAATTCTTTGGAGTACAGGGAGATGAGACTGGGAATTTTCACACTTCTGGAACAAATAGCAGTGCAGATTAACTAGAACATGCAGGAGTGTGAAGAGAGGGGATGGGGGACAAACCTGGAAAGCTGGATCCAGATTGCTGAGAACCTCACAGGGAATAGGGAGCCATTGAAAAGTCTTGAGCAGGAGAGCAGCAGGAGTGGATATGCACCTTAGGGAAATGATTTCGGCAGCTGCCTAGCAGATTGGAGAAGGGAGGAAGGAGAGGTTGGGAGACAGAGAAGGAGCCCTTAGGGATGACAGCTGATGGAAGCCCTAGGTAGGGTGAAGAGGTTACATAAAAAGAGACCCATGGTGAATGTGAGAGGTGTCATGAGGGTCACCAAGTCAGGATCTGGAGAGTGTGATAGGAGGCAGGAGAGCTGGCCATGGAGTATTAAAGATCTGGGTTCCAGTTCTACCTCTGGGCAAGTCACTTAACCTTTGCAGTAAGTGGCAGAAAGGGTGATGTGCTAAGAAATGGGGAGGGGGAAGTCAATGTGGTAAGCAGTAGTCTGCTCTGTGCTCAGCAGGAACTGCCTAATGAGCTCACAGTTCAAGCCCCTCTCCTTATCCCTAGATCCTGGATGAGAGAGGCATCATCACTAGGACACTTACCTGGGTGACTGGGTCATGGGCCAGTGGAATGAGGAGCTGGCTTTGAACTCAGAAGACCTGGGTTCATATTCCAACTCTGTCCCAATCTAACGTTGGGCCACTCAACCTCTGTGGGCCTCAGTTTCCTCTTCTCTAAAATGAGGTTAGACTAAATGGTCCTATCTGTCTACTCTAGGATCGAGTGATCAATCACCTCAAGCCCCCAAGAGCATCCATTCCCTCTCATTTTCATCTGTAGATTCCATCCCTTCATTCCACTCCTATTTCTACCACTTTAATGAAAACCCTCATTGGCATCCACCTAGATGGTGTATCCTTACAGGTCTCTTCTCACTTCCATTTTCTCCCCAACTCTAGTCCTTCATCCTGTTGCTGGAATTCTCCTTCTTACACATGGATCTGGGCACAAGTCACTCCTTTGCTTAAAGGTCTTCAGGGGCTCCCTATTGTCTCCTGGGTCACATTCATACTCCTGTGACTGCCATTTGAGGCATTCCACAACATGGTGCTGCAGTGGATAGAGTGCTAGACGTGAAGTCAGGAAGGCCCAAGTTCAAATATGGTTTCAGACACCTACTAGCCATGTGACACTGGGCAAGTCACTTCACCCTGCCAGCCTCAGTTTCCTCATCTGTAAAATGAACTGGAGAAGGAAATAGCAAAACTACTCCAGTATCTTTGCCAAGAAAAACCCAATGGGGTCACAGAGAGTTGGATACCCCTGAAACAACTCAACAACAACATAAAATCATAATAATATATATTATATAAGTAATAATCACTACATGATTATCATGATGTGCCTGAATACCCTCCTTCCTCCTCCTCCTCACTTGCTGAACTCCTCTTGACCCTTTAAAGTTCCACTGAGAATTGCAACATCACAGATTTGGGCATCTAGGGTGCTCAGAGGTCATTCAGTGCAACCCACACCCAAAAATCAACTCCCTCAAGCCCCCTGCCTGCCACCCCATTGTTAATGATGTCCTACCCAAGCCCCATCTCTCCTACACACAGTCCTTTGTCTTGTGACTCCAATGTACTGATCCTAGAACATTGCACGTGTCTTGTAGGCATTTATGGCCCTGGTAAAGCATGGGCCCTTTCTGGGGGAGGGGGGGAACCATCTTATCTAATCTTTGCAGTCTCCAGGGCCTGGCAGAATGGATGTGCTACACATAGCAGGCTAAGGATGGCACCATTTTGGGAATTTCATCGAGAGAGGAAACTCCCAGATGAGAAAATTATCTCCCAATGCACGTTGGCACGTTCTCTGCAACTTTAAGAGAGATGCCAGAGGAAGTGAGAAGATAAATGACTTATCCAGGATCACATGTGGCTAGTGTACATGAATGCATGGGGGAGAGTGGAATTGGAACCCCGGGTTCTGAGTTTCAAGGTCAGTGCATGTGCGCTCACGAACTCTCTCACTCTCTCTGTCTCTCTGTCTCTGTCTCTGTCTCTGTCTCTGTCTCTCTCTCTCTCTCTCTCTCTCTCTCTCACACACACACACACACACACACACACACACACACACACACACACACACTCACACACACTCTGAATGTCTCTCAGTGTGCCCTTAAAAACAGTTGTCTAAAGGGAGGAAGCCTAGTACTAGAGAGATAACCTTCAAACTCAGACAGACAGACTCTGCCTTATGCTGCCTGTGTGACCCTGGGAAAGTCACTGAGCCTTTCATTTCCCCAGGCATCTCTCTAAGGCTGTAAACTGCAGAAGATTTCCTAATATGCATTAGTGTTGGTGGATTTCTTACCAGGAGTTCCCCCAGGCTTCTTAGAAGTCACAGATTCAAACTCCCCTCTCCATTCCCACCCCCACAATTGATTAAAGCTGGAGTAAGCTTTAACAACTGCCTAGTCTAATTATGATTTTATAAGGGGGAAAATCCTATGAAGTGACTAGCCCAAGGTCACACAGTTTATATCTAGCCAGCTGGTGAAGACAGCAGTGTAACCCTGACTTCTCTCCAGGGTGCCAAAATTGAAAGGGCACTTATGGCCCTGGTACTTCCTCTAGCAGGAAGAAACAAATGCACATAGCACCTAGCTAGCAAGATTAATTAGTTAAAATAGGAAGCCACCAGATGGGCAGGCTTCCTTGGCATCCCCTGGGGAGCTGCTCCCTAGCCCACCTTGCCCTGCTCTTTCCCTCTGCAGCCTCCCCAGCTTGTGCCCTAGGATCTCCTCCCTCCCCGAACCAGCGTCCCAAGATTCCAGGTCTCCTCCAACAAGACGTTTGGTCATTATTGGAGGCAGGCTTTCTAGATTGCCCAGGCTTTTGCAGTGGTGGTCCCAGGTGGGCCCCATCAAGGAAGCTGGAACTTGAACTCAGATCCTCAAACCCTACATTTCAGTGTTTGGTCCACTGTCCACTGTAACATACTTCATTTGTATTCTGGTTTGGGGGAGGGTTCAAGGGGGAAGGGGGAGAGAGCAGTGAGGAACATGGGCTTCTTGGTTTGGAATCACATCGACAAGGAGTCCTATGAGGCTCAACGTCTTAGATGACCCAGGATTCCCCAGGGGAGGAGAGAGAGAGGAACAGGGGCAAAAGTCACAGCTTCTTTCTCCAGGAGAGGACCTCAGTGGATCCCCCAAAACATGGAGGGCCTCAACCCGATACTTCTCATTCATTGGAGGAAGCTTGTTCCATCTAAGACTCCCCCTGGAAGAAACCAGAGTCTCAGAGGTACTGAGGCCAAATCCCTCATTTTACAGAACAGGAAACTGAGGCCCAGAGAAGGGAGGTAGGTGTCTTGGCTAAGGCTACATATAGAGTAAACAATAGGATCAGGACTTGAAAGCGGTGCTCTGCCTCTAAATGCTGTATGCTTTGGAGGATCGATGACACCCCTGGAAGCCCCTTCTCTCCCTGAGGCCTGGAGCGCCTGGTCCTTTGTCTCCCTGTGCTCCCTGACACTGCCCATGGGAAGGGAGGCTGCAGTTGCACATCTGGAAACGATTAAACCAGCCTTGCTCGCCTCTCCCTCCTCACAGCCTCTCCTGGGGCTTGGACTGCGGGTCTCTGGTTCCTCCCGTTTCCTTTAACCCCCGCCATCCCCTGCCCAGCCACATGGTCCAGGAGGATTTTTTTTTTCTCTTCACCTCTAAAGATAAAAGTCCAGACTGAGAGGCCTGACGGGGCAGGCAGATGATGAGCTCAGATTCAGTCTCTGGCCAAACCTCCACAGATGCTGGGGAGAGCTCTCCCAGAGAGGTCGGAAGACCCAATGCCAGAGCAGGCTGAGGAGGCATGTCTGCCCCAACATTTATCATCTTTTTCTGTCATATTAGCTAATTATTAATTAGCTAATATGATTAGCTGTCATATTTCTGTCATATTAGCTAATCTGATAGATATGAGGTAGTACCTCAGAGTTGTTTTAATTTGCATTTCTCTAATCAACAGTGGCTTAGAGCATTTTTGCATATGACTATAGATAGCTTTAATTTCTTCATCTGAAAACTGCCTGTTCATATTCTTTGACCATTTGTCAATTAGTGAATAACTTGTATAAATGTGACTCTGTCCTCTATATATTTGAGAAATGAAGCCTTTATCAGAAACACTGGTTGTAAAAATTGTTTTCCAGCTTTCTGATTTCCTTTTAATCTTGGCTGCATTGGTTTTGTTTGTGCAAAACCCTTTTAATTTAATGTAATTAAAATTATCCATTTTGCATTTCATAATGTTCTCTATCTCTTGTTTGGTCATAAATTCTTCCCTTCTCTCACTCCCCCTTACCTCCCCCTTCTTCCCCTCCACTAGAAAAGCTTTTTCTTGCCTCTTTTATGTGAGATAATTTATCCCATTCTACCTCTCCCTTTCTCTTTCTCCTAGTATATTCCTCTCTCATCCCTTAATCATGATTTTTTAGATATCATCCCTTCATTTTCAACTCATACCTATGCCCTCTGTCTATATATACTCCTTGTAATTACCCTTATAATGAGAAAGCTCTTATGAGTTAGATCATCTTCCCATGTAGAAATGTAAACAGTTTAAACTTATTAAGTCCCTTATGATTTCCCTTTTCCTGTTTACCTTTTTAATGCTTCTCTTGAGTCTTATAATTGAAGGTTAAATTTTATATTCAGCTCTGGTTTTTTCATCAAGAATGCTTGAAAGTCCTCTATCTCATTGAATATACATTTTTTTTCTCTCTGAAGGATTATACTCAGTTTTGCTGGATAGGTGATTCTTGGTTGTAATCCTAGCTCCTTTTCCCTCTAGAAAATTATACTGTACATATGTAGAAGCTGTTAAATCTTGTGTTATCCTGATGGTGATTCCACAGGAGCCATAGTTGTTCTGTGAAGTTTGGATTCAGTCAAAGAACCATACTTGAGGACCTAGAGACCCACATTAGGCCTTGAGGTCACAGGTTCCCCACCCCTGGTAAACTATTCCTTGCTCTCCTAATTTGCTTATGGAATCACCCTTTATATCTAAAGCATGTACCCATTTTGACCTTATCTTGGGATATATGGTGTGAGACGGTTGTCTATGCCTAGTTTCTGCCATATTGTTTTCCAGTTTTCCCAGAAATTTTTGTCAAATAGTGGGATATCTCAGAAGCTGTAGTTTGTCAAGTTTATCAACCTGGAGTCTCTGGGTTTATCAAATAGTAGATTGACTATTTATATAAGTCATTGACTATTGTGTCCTGTATATCTAGTCTCTTCCACTGATCTACTACTCTATTTCTTAGCCAGTACCAAACAGTTTTGATGATTGCTGCTTTATAATATAGTTTTAGATCTGGTATGGCTAGGTCCCCTCCCTTTACATTTTTTTCATTAATTCCCTTGATATTTTTTAACTTTTGCTCTTCCAGATGAATTTTGTTATTTTTCTAGCTCCATAAAATAATTTTTGGTAGTATGATTGGTATAGCACAGAATATGTAATTTAATTTAGGTAAAGAATTGTGATTTTTATTATATTAGGTTGGCCTACCCATGAGCAATTGATATTTTCCCAATTGTTTAGATCTAACTTTATTTGTGTGAAAAGTGTTTTGTAATTGTGTTCATATAGTTCCTGAGTTCGTCTTAGCAGGTAGGTTCTCAAATATTTTATATTGTCAACAGTTATTTTAAATGAAACATCTCTTTCTATCTCTTGCTGCTGGACTTATTGGTAATATATAAAATGCTGGTGAATGGTGTGAGTTTATTTTATATCCTGGAACTTTGCTAAAGTTATTCATTGTTTCAAGTAATATTTTAGTTGATTCTCTAGGATTCTCCAAGTATACCATTATAACATCTGCAAAAAGTGATAGTTTTGCTTCCTCATTGCTTATTCTAATTGCTGGTATCTCTTTCAGGAAGTGATTGGTGAATTTTTTAAAAGTACTATTGGTTCTAGGATATCAGGGCAGTTTTCCTTGATAATTTCTTGAAAGATGCTGTCCAGGCTCTTTTTCTATTCATGGCTTTCAGGTAGTCTAATAATTCTTAAATTATCTCTCCTAAATCTATTTTCTAGGTTCAGTTACTCTTCCAATGAGGTATTTTACATTTTCTTTTATTTTTCATTCTTTTGATTTTGTTTGACTGATTCTTGATGTCTCATAGAGTCATTAGCTTCTATTTGCTCAATTCTAATTTTTTTAAGGAATTACTTTCTTCAGTCAACTTTTATCCTTTTTTCAAGCTGCTGATTCTCTCTTACATAACTCTCATTTCCTTTCCTAATTTTTCTTCTTCTCTTATTTGATTTTTAAAACCCTTTTTGAGCTCTTTCAAGAATGCTTTTTGGACTCAAGACCAATTCATATTCCCCTTTAAAGCTTTGCATATAGGCATTTTGACATTGTCATTTTCTTTTGAATTTGTGTTTTGGTCTTCCCTATTACCATAGTAGCTTTCTATAGTCAGGACTCTTTTCTTTTTTTGCTAACTTTTTAACCTGTTTTGTGACTTTTAAAGTTAAGTCCTGCTCCTGGGGCACTGAGGGCCTTAGTATGGTAAGGAATTTGTAGATCTTCCCTGCCCATTAATAGACCTAGGGATGTTGAAGATCTTCTCTGTCCCTTAATGGGACTTGAGTAGAACCCAATAGGAGGGGCTTGATTCAGGGGAGGCTTATTTTTTTGGAAGACCTATATCTTTTGTTACTTTGTAACTAGGCAATGGGTCACAAAGGTTATGATGTCCTCTGACACCTGAAGAAGGGTATATGTACTTTGAGGTGAGGTCTTACTTTGGGATTCACTCATGGAAAAAGTTGTGTGATTTGGCTAGATGAGACTCTGGGTAGCCATTGAGCCTTCCGGCTTTGAAAGCCCAGATGTTGGTGTTTCTCTCTCTGGTAACTAACTATGTATGCATGTATGTATGCATGCTTGCATGTATGTGTGTATGTATGTATATATGTATGTATGCATGCATGCATGTATGTAATGGTCAGACTGCTAAATGCCTTGTCTGTTGGTCTGTTGAATTGTGTCATTTTCTCTGTCTGTATTTTTGTCTGCTTGTAATTTCTGTTTGTATTTTCTGAAGTTCAGAGTACTGACTTTTTCCCTTGAATTTAGTGAATGATATATATGTATGTATGTATGTATATATAAAATTATAAATATGTCTATATATATGTATAAAATTAAAGATTGTTGACCCCTTTAAAGTTGCTTTCCTTTAGTAAAGCAGATCAAAGAACCTTGCTAGCAGCCAGCCTGGGTATGCTAGGGTGCTTGCTGTTACAGGCCTGGGGCCTGATCACTGGCTTTCTGTGCTGGGGTCTCTGGGGCTTAGGACTTGCCCACTCCACTGGGGTGGCCCCACCCAATTACACCTGTTGCGCTAGGTTTCTGATGCTGGCAGTTTGCCTTTTGTGCTGGGGCTGGAAGCCTCACAACTGGCCCATTGTGCCACTGGCCTACTGAGCCAGGACTGAGGGATCCCTGTTGCTGATCTCTGTGGCAGCTAAAAACTTCTCACTGGCTTGCCTAGACACCACCTACACAGGGCTCTGTTCCTTTCACCCAAGTGAAACAGATCTCCCCGAAGTCCTTCTAAGTTATCTTAAGCTGGGAAATGATTTCACTCCATCTTTTGTGGGTTCTGTTGCTCCAGAATCTTTTTGGAGGCTTGATTTAACATTGTTTCTGAGGGAAATTGGGGAGAAGTCAGGTAATTTCCTGGCTTCTCTCCACCATCTTGGTTCTGTCTCCCCTACAGGCTTTTTAAGCTGAGAGGCAGCAGAGCAGAATGGAAAGAACACTGACTTTGGACTCAGGGAGCCCTTGGGCAAGTCCCCTAACCTCTCAGAGCCTTACTTTCCCCATCTTAAAATGGGGATAATAATCGCCTCTAAAGGGACAATACATGCAAGGTAATACACTGTAAACTTCAAAGTACCATAGAAATATGAGCATTACTCTTGTTCCACAATTCCCCCATCAGCCCTGGTTTCCAATTAAGGTCTCTCTATACCAGGCATAGTGGATGGAGAGCTATGCCTGGAAACCAGCAGCCTATGATTATAAATCCTTCCTCAGACACTTCCTAGTTGTGTGACCTTGGGCAAATCACGTCTCCTCTCAGTAAAATGACAGGTCAGACTGGGTGACTTCTAAGATTCCTCTCAGCCTGGGCATTCTGTGGTTCAACGAGGACTCAGAATCCTGCTCATCCCTAAGCCACCAGACAGAACAAACTTCTTTCTCTCTTTTCTACCCCCCACCTCTTTTTTTTAGTCTCTGATAATTGGAAGCAGGAACTAGTGCCTAAGGAACAGAGGGACCCTATGGCAGATACTCCACCCCAGCAGCCTGAGTAACAAAGGCCAAACCCAGGCTATTGGGAGATTGTTCAGGCACCTGAGGGAAGGGACAAGCTTGCATTCCTATGTAGCACAACTGTCCAAATCTTCCCCAACTATCTGTTTCTCCCTGCACAGTGCTGAGCCATGAAAACTTAAGGTACACATTTTGCTTCATCTCTACTAAGTTCTTTGAGCAGCAAGGTGGAGCAGTGGATAGAGTGGTGGTCCTGGAGTCAGGAAGATTCATCTTCTTGAGTTCAAATCCAACCTCAGACACTTACTAGCTGTGTGACCCTGGGCAAGTCACTTCAACTTGTTTGCCTCAGTTTCCTCACCTGTAAAATGAGCTGGAGAAGGAAATGGCAAATCATTCCTTTATCTCTGCCAAGAAAACCCCAAATGGGGTCACAAAGAGTCATCCATGACTGAATAGCAACAATAAATTAAGTCCCTAGCTATGTGTCCTTGGATAAAGTTGCTTAACTACTCTGGCCTTTAGTGTGTTTCTCTGTACAGTGACAGGAAATGAACACGATAATCTCAAAGGTAACCTCCAGCTCCAACATTCCTAACCTTAACCCTTGCACTCTGTTCAGTTGGCAGTTCTCTGTACAAAGAAAATCCTTCTGTGACTGGAGAAACACAGGTCCATGACTGTTGATGGAACTGTAGATGGATCCAATCACCTGGGGAGTAACTGAGAAAGTAACTAAAAAGTCCATACCCTTTGGTTCAGTGATCCCACTGGGGGGCCCTCCCTACATCCAAATATTCCTAGTGGCACCATTTGTGGTAGCAAAACAATAACGAAGGGATAAGGATCAATGAAGCAAACATGCACAGAACAGAACATGTGGTGACAAACCATAAGGAATGTGCAGAATTCAGAGAAGCATGGGAAGGGTTACGTGAACTGATGCAGTGAAGCAAACAGAACAAGGAAGATGATATACACCATGTCTGTAACAATGTTGGTGGGCATGACATGGATGAAGATCTAGAAAGGGCTGCTTTTCTCAAGCCATGAGAGAACCAAGAGAGAATAATATTCACAAAAACTCAGAGAGGAAAGAGTGTCCAGGAAGAGAAGGCGGCCAGCATTTTCAAAGGCTGTAGAGAGGAATGAGGACTAAGAAAAGACTGCTGTATTCAGTTTGGCAACAAGAGACTGTTGAGAACCTTGAAGGGAGTGATTTCATTTGAATTATGGTTACAAAGGGCTGAGAAGGAAGTGGAGGCACTTCATGTAGATGGTTTTTTCTAGGTATTTAGTTGAGAAGGGGAGGGGGGATATAGGTATGATAACTAGCAGAAGATGGTAGGATCCAGCAAGAGGCTTTTAAGGATGAGGGTGAGTTAGGCGTGTTTATAGGAAGAGATCACTTGATAGGAGGAGAGTGAAGAAGACCAGAGAGAGGCAATCAGACAGAAAAGAAGGGAGGACCAAGGAGAAGGATCAGCTCTTTATCCTAGACCACAGTGAAGGAGATAATGGAGGACAATAGCGGAGGGATGTGAGACGAGGAGGAGGAGGACAGAGGGGGGAGCTCTTAGCAAATGGTCCCAACTTTTTGGAGGTAGAGACTTCAAGGTCCTCAGAGGAGAGGGTATGTGCATTCATGTGCCACCCCATATATTGGAGAAAGAACCTGAGTCCAAGTCCATGGCAAACCATACAGCATCTCAGAGCCTCAGTTTCCTTATCTCTAACTTGAAAGGGTTGGACTCTATGCTCCCTAATGTCTCCTCTCTAGTTCCAGCCTTCTGCCACTCTGATTTCGAGTGTATTTCCCTCCAAACAGTACCATCTGTTCACAGGGTTTGCCCAGCCCACCTGGGCATCTGCCAGCCCTGCCTGGGCTCAAATGCCTTCCCTCCTCAGCCTGCAGAGAAGCTCCCCCACCCCCACCCCTCTAGGCTGTTTTTTGCTTTGTTCTAGCCTTGACTGTATATGAGAGTGACAGGTGCCAGCCTTGGTCCCCCGTGCCAGCAGGAACACTTCTGTTTTCTCTAGGAGTCAGAACCGCCAACTGGCTTGAAATCTCTGGAGAGCATGTGGGTCTAGAGTTCTCTCAGTTGGGAATTATGTGAGCTGGCCACAGGCCACAGCCAAAGAGAAAAGGGCTGGGCAGGGCAGAGGCCGACAGAGCCAGACAAAACTGGCATCTGCTGGTGCCATTGGTAGCTTCTCGCTGGTTCCCCAAGCTCTGCAGCCCAGGGACAGAGGAGCAGCTGTCCTATGTTGGTCCCACAAGCTGTCGAGCTTATGTCCCATCTCTAAGGGCATGTGGGCTGCCCTTCAGGATACATCCACCCTCTTGGCAGAATGCGGACTATGTTGGACCTTTCAAAGTTCTATCAAAAATAACTGCTCACTAGGCAGGATCTCAACTATTTGTTCTATTTTATAGATAAGGAAACTGAGGCAGACAGAGGTAGGTCACTCAGCTAATAAGTGCTTGAGCCACTTGAGCCCATGTAGGGGTTCCACACCAAAGTTTTGCTCCTACCAATTGTATCTGTTCTGGACTCAAAAGCCTCAGGACAGTGAGAGCTTAATGACTTACCCAGGGACACAGAGATAATATGAGTCAGAGTTAAAACAAACTCAGCTCTTCTGGGTTCCAAGGCCAGTTGTATCTACTATGCTCCCCCTAGCCCAGCCTCCTCAGAGAGCTGGGACCAGCGCTGTCCAGTTGAAGGGGACCTCAGAGGTCTTCAGACCCAACCCTCTTATATGGCATGCAAGAAGACTGGGAAAAACAACTCCCTAAGGTTAGAAGAGATTCGAATACAAGCCCTCTGACTCTTCCCACCAGTCTGAACCCCTCCTCTTTACAGAGGGGGGAACTGAAGCCCCCAGAGTCAGCTCACACCTTCATGATTGGCTTAGCCATCTCTTGGCACCTTGGTTTCCCCATCTGCAAAATGAGAGGCCTATGCTCCATAACCTCTAAGGTGCCTTTCAGCTCTCAAGTGTATGATCCTTTGGGCCCAGGGGACTTGCCTGAGGCCTCACCCAAGCTGGCAAGTGGCAGAAGCTCACCCAGACTCACACCTAGGCCCCATGACTTCAAATTTCACATTCTATCCACTGTCCCACACTGCTTCAGAGAAACTAGAAGAAACTAAATATGGATTACCGAAGAGCATCAAGCCGGGATTCTTAACCTTTTCTGGATTGAGGACCCCCTTTGGCAGACCAAGGGAGCCAATGGACCCCCTCTGGCAGTCTGGGGGTGCCTGTAGTCTCCTTTTGATGGTCTGGGGGGCCCCTTCTTTTTTTCTTAAATGTATAGGATTACAAAGGAACCCAATTATGCTGAAATACAATAACCAAAATATACATATTTTTGAAGTTCATAGATGTCCAGATTCAGAACCCCTGACACTTTAGACAATACAGGTGCCCCTTACTTTATTGAAGATGCCTATAAAGTAAACTTCTATATACTGAATCCTATTTTCCCTTTAATTTCAGTATAAAATTGGAGATATGTTCACTTGAAGCAAATTAACTGGCCCAATCGTGCTGCTTGAGAATGAAAAAAGATACGTTTAAAATGATGTATTTAAAGGAGAGGCATGAATTCTCCAGTTAAATAACAATACCCAAAATATATCTCCAAATATCGATGCAAATTATTAATGTTGTTTGTATATATGAACCAATGACTAGAATGAAAATTCCAAAGGAGATCAAGGTATTGGGGCCAAAGGAAAGAGAGTTGAGAATGCCCCTTTCCCCAGCCCCACCTCATCAGCTTCCTTCAAACCCAACAATTTCAGTTTTCTCAGCCCCTGTCCCCAATATCCTTTGGCAGGAGGCCAGACAGCCTAGCTATCTTTGGGTGTTCCAACACTGTTTCCTAGCACCCTGGTGGAAGCTGCTGGCTTTTTAGAAATGAACAGGTTGCTCTGGGCTGAAGTGGGTAGGAGAGGCAGAACCTCGGTAGAGTCAAAAATTCAGAATTTAGCAGAAAACCAGCCTAGAGGCCAGGGAGGGGAGCCCTGGGGCCTGGGGTAGGGGGAAAAGAGGGGGAAAAGTCATCAAAAAGAAAAGAAGGACATATCAGAGAAGAGGTCAGCAGTCCCTGGCAAAGTTTTAGCAAGTTTTATTAAACAGATAGTTTAGGAGCACTCCAGAGAGGGAAAGGGATTACCAGGAGCCAGCACAGGTTCACTAAAAACAAGTTATACCAGACTGGTCTCCCTTTTTGACCGGGTTACTAGACAGTGAAATGCTTAAGACCTAGCACACCCAGATATCAGCAAGGCAGCTAACAAAGGGTCTCATAATATTCATGTAGGGAGTAGGGAGGGGGGTTGGTAATGCATCGGAGTCACAGGGCCTGGGTTCAGATCTCAACTCTATGGCTTACATACTGGCTATTGAGGTGGGCATGTCAGTTTCCTCGGACCTCCGTTTTCTCAGCTATAAAATGAGAGTTGGATTAGGTGGCTTTTGAGGGGCTTTCCAGCTGCAAATCTATGGTGCTATGATCACTGTGGACAGGATGGAGAGATGGAAGCAAGGTGATGGTACAGTTACATGGATATGAGAGAGCCCTGGCTTCTTGGTTTTTTGAGGGTTTTTTTTGCTTGGGCAATTGGGGTTAAGTGACTTGCCCAAGGTCACACGGCTAGTAAGTATTAAGTGTCTGAGGCTGGATTTGAACTCAGGTTGTCCTGACTCCAGGGCCCATGCTCTATTCATTATACCACCTAGCCACCCCTGAGAGCCCTGGATTCTTAAAGGCATCATACATAACTTCCCCAATCTCTGGGAGTTCCTAAGAAAGTGGGACTTGGAGTGTGTGTGTGTGTGTGTGTGTGTGTGTGTGTATGTGTGTGTGTGTGTGTATGTATCTCTACTCTTGGTCATGGTCCAAGAGTTGGCCACCAGGAACTGCCTTTTCTCAAATGTAGCAAAATCTCAAAGGTTGTAAAGGTCGTCCGTTAAGACCTAGAGGAATTGCTATCTGTATTGGTGAAAGGAGTACACACACTGTGAAAATCACCAATTCTTGAAGTATTGAAGACTAGGAAAGGAAACTGAGGCCCAGAAAGGTGAAATTACTATCTTTTAATGGCATTCCTCTTTCCATCTATATACTTCCTGTGGGAAAAAAAAATCATTCTTTTCAATGAAATAATATGTTGAATGCCACCTTTTCCATGAGACCTTTACTGATTCCCATAGTTTATTCATCTTTCATTTTCCTGTCAAGGAAACCAAGCCCCAAGAATAGTTCCCAAAGTCAGCAGCTATGCAGCTGGAATTTGTGCCTCAATCCCCCGGCCCCAAACCCAGTGTTCTTAAAGCCCCACCTTCTACTGGAAGCCTTTCCCAAGCCCTCTTAATTCCAGGACCTTCTCTCTGCCTGTTTATCCTGTATACAACTTGTCTGTACAGATTTGTTTGCTTCTTGTCTCCTCCGTTAGATTGTAAGCCCCCAAGGACAGGGACTGTTTCTAGCCTTTCTTTGCATCCCCAGTACTTAGCACAGCACCTGGCAAATAGTAGGTACTTAATAAATGTTTATTTACTATTAGCTGACTGACTGACCATCTAGTTGAATGACTGAGTTTGAGAGAAGAAATTGATTCCTGATTAGAGTGAAGAAAACAGTACAGGTTATTCCTGATGCTTGGATAGAAGGCAAAGAGGAAGAGGCTCTGAATTTGGTCCAGTCAAACTGATCAACTTGTTCTCCCTCACACATAGCCTTTGCAATGGCTATATCCCATGCCTGGAAAGCACTCCTTCCTCATCCTCTTAGAAGCTGCAACTTTCTGCAAAACTCAATTCAACTATCCACTACATTA
The DNA here is from genome assembly GCA_011680675.1 of Gymnobelideus leadbeateri. Lineage (NCBI taxonomy): Eukaryota > Metazoa > Chordata > Mammalia > Diprotodontia > Petauridae > Gymnobelideus > Gymnobelideus leadbeateri. The sequence continues at coordinate 454,778 of WOXC01007511.1, read as the reverse complement.
AGCTTTACCAAATGTCCCCAGCTGCTAGGGTCTAAAAACAAAAATTACCTTGTTCTAATTTGTTTGCAAACATGTTGTCTGTTCTGATACAATGCAAGTTTCTCAAGAGCAGGGACTGTTTCATTTTTGGCTTTATAGTCCTAGGACCTAACATAGCACCTGACACATAACAGGCACTGAAGAAATGCTTGATTAAAAACTAGGGAGCTTCAGCATGGATAAGCTAACATTCCATCCTGATGTGCTAACATTCTATGTTATGTGAAATGGGCTGCTTCTGGAGGTGGTGGGCTTTTCCCACTGAGGTCCCTTTCAGTTCTAGAGCTGTAATCCTGTGATCCTATAACATGCCTATACCTGTACAACCATACCTTGGACAGTTGTTGTTGTGGTTGTGATTGTGGTTGTTTTTCAGTCATGTTTGACTCCTTGTGACCCTATTTGGGCTTTTCTTGGTAAAGATACTACAGTGGTTTGCCATTTCCTTCTCCAGCTCATTTTATAGATGGGGAAACTGCGGCAAATAGGATGAAGTGACCTGCCCGAGGTCACACAGCTAGTAAGTATCTGAGACTGGATTTAAACTCAGGTTTTCTTCACTCTAAGGGCCCTCTATCTACTGTGCCACCTACTTGCCCTAACCTTGGACTGTGCTGGCCCTAATAGACATTCAGCAGCTCCCTATGTGATGGCTGTTTGATGAGAATATATGCAACTCCAACACACTTGACTTGCCTGGCCAGTACTAGATGTTCTGAGCCAGCCACCAAAGTCCCAAAGAGGGCACCTAAGTTCTAAAAATAGCAGGGAACAGAGAGGACCCTGGCGGCCTCTTCTTCCCTGCTGCAGAACAAAGACATGGGTGCCTCCCAGATCTGATGTCAGACAATAACCCTCTCATGTGGGGACAGTCCTTTTCCGTGGCTGCCAACACCTGATCTCACCAATTCTGACTTCTGCCCTGAGTCCTTCCAGGCTGACCAGCAAGGTCCCTCTAGCCAGGGCTCCCTAGACTTCTTGGCATCTTCAAGACCAAACCTGAATGGACAGTATGATAGTAATTCACAACTTCACGTAACAGGACAGTAGAAGCAACATCATCCCCTTGGAGGGGGGCGATTTCCTGCTTCCCCCGATCCTGAAACCATCACCAGTGTGAAACTGCAAAGGTTCTCTAGGCAGGATGAGCTGAGGCAAGCTGCTGGCCTCAGATCCCTAGTGACAGAGGCACCCCTCTAGGACTTCCTGCACACTGACCGATTGCCTTGAGCAGGGCTGACAGCTGTTGGTGTGGTCCCAGCCCCTGCAGCCAGCCAACTCTAGGGACGTTCACTTTTGTACTACTGGGTGTATGTGGCTCAGTGAACTCTGTCAACTGGTGGGGTAATGACCGGAGTTGGGCAGCTAGGTGATGAAGGGGAAGAAGCCCTGGTGCGAGCAAGATGGAGCCCATCCTGCCAGGCGTTCTTCCTGAAGCTGGGACAAGAGAATGGTGACAAACTGGAGGGGGAGCTTCTGGGGGGATATGCCTAAGGCTTCTAGGCTGCCATATGACACTACTGATTCCTACTGACCTTGGTGGCCAGCTAAACCCCCACTGGCCCTGTACTTGGTCTGCATGGTGCTCCAATGCTGGAGTATCCCTGAGACAGGAGGTCCGGGTTCTGCTTTCCAGATGGAGACATTGAGGCACAGTGGGGTTAAAAGGCCCTGCCTTTGATCGTACAGTCAAGTTGAGGCCCAACAAAGAGCAGCATTAAGAGGGGATGGAAGTGGGCTGGGGCAACTCTCCTCAAATATTTTCTCATCCTGCAGTCTCCAGGCCTCCTAGGTGGGAGGGAATTGTGTAACCTGAGGGGGTAAGTGAGTGGGCAGATAGGAAGGGAGCGGGCAGGGATGAGGTTAGAAATTTCAAAAGGAGAGAGGGAAAGAACCTGGGCAAAGGAGGGAGAGAAGGGCAGCCTCTGAATGTCAATGAGAGTTGGAGACAGACAGACAAATGTGCAGAACATATGTGAGGGAGAGGTTCCCCCGACTCCCAGGGAGAGGGAATGTCTGAGGCAGGATTCCAACTCAGTTCTGCTACCTTCCATGTCCAGAAACTCCTTTGAGCCTCCAAGCAGTTCATCTTTTCAGAGCTAGTCCCCCATTCTTCTCCACTTGTGCACCTCCCCCAAAATCTGGGTATGTGCCTCCCCCCCCCACCAGGGTCCTATGGTCCTAGGGCCCTCAGCAGCAGCAGCCATCAGGAAATGGGAATGAGCTCTTGCTTGGGATTCAGGAGACTAGGCTCAAATCTTGGTCCTGCCACCTGTGACCCTGGGCAAGTGTCTTCCCCTATCTGGGCCTCAATTTTCTTTTCTGATAAATAAATAATAGGGTTGAACTGTAAGATCCCTACTGGGGCTCAGTTTTATGATTCTCTTCAAAGCCAGGACCCCCAGGTCTGGAGAAAAGACAGAGATGAAGAACTGGACCCCTGGGTTCTCTTCCTGGTCCCAGTCCAGAGGGCAAGGCTTCTTCTCCCTTCTCATAGGGGATCCTAGAGGTCATGTGGTCCAAGCCACCCATTTCACAAAGGTGTGAAAGGTGATTGTGATGGAGTGGCATGGTGCTGTGAGAAATGACGAAGACAAGCTGGATGGTTTTAGCAAAGCATGGAAAGACTCCTGAAATGATGCAGAGGGAAGTGAGCTGAGCCAAGGGAGTGCTGCACACAGTGACAGCAATGCTGTTCTAAGAACAGCCTGGAGTGACCAAGTCCTTTTGGGTGTCATAAATACTCAGATCAACTACAAACGAGCTATGAAGGAAGGTACTGTCTACCTCCAGTGAGAGAACTGATAGGAGGGAGTATGTATGGAATGTTTTTACATATGCATTGTGTGTGTGTGTGTGTGTGTGTGTGTGTGTGTGTGTGTGTGTGTGTGTGTGTGTGTGTGTGTGTGTGAGTGATCTAACCTCAGACACTTCCTAGCTGGGTGACCCTGGGCAAGTCACTCAGCATTGTTTGCCTCAGTTTCCTCATCTGTAAAATGAGCTGGAGAAGGAAATGGTAGCCCATTCCTGTATCTCCACCAAGAAAACCCCAAATGGGGTCACAGAGAGTTGGAGATGACAGAAACAAGTCAATAATAACCACCTTCTTCCCTCCCCCACCCTCCTCATACTCATATACACAGGCACTAGATGAATAGGAAGATGGCTGGGAAAACCCACACAGGATGGCCCTAGAGGAAAGCTGGTGAAATGAAGCTCCATGAATTGAAGAGGGGAAGGCTGTGGGTGTAGAAAAGCACATTCACCCCCCGATGTGAACATCAGGTCAGCGGGGGGTGTGTGAATCAGAGGAGGGAGATCACAAAGAAATCCAAGTGGGGTAACCCCTGAGGTCCGGGTGCGAATCCAGCCAGAAAAGTCCCATGCTCCACTCAGAGGCCACCAAATGGGATCTGTGACTCAGTGTCCCACACCGAGTCAGAGGCGTCATCAGTGGGACCTAGGAGTCCTAGCAGTTTGGCCAGTGGTCCTGCCCCTCAGCCTGCTCCAGGGAATCCCATCACTGCAATACCACATAGTCAGCTGGGGAACCATCTCTGAGCCTTTCTATGGCAGCTGAGGCAGGGGGGGGGCGGAGAGAAGCAGCAGAAAGACAGTGAGGGTAGGGGAGAGGAGAGAGAAGGAGACAGAGAGACAGAGAGAGACAGAGACAGAGAGACAGAGAGAGACAGGGACAGAGAGAGAGGGAGACAGAGACAGAAAGAGGAGAGACAGAAAGACAGAGAGAGAGACAGAGATAGCAACAGAAAAAGAGAAGCCAGCTTCCTTCCCTCCTCGGGGGAACAGCTGTGAGAGCATAGGTAGAATAAGGCCAAGGGCCAGCCCAAAGGCTCAGTGCCGTGGCTGCCAGCCAAGGACAAAGCATCATGGGCTCAGGCACTCCATCAGGGAAACTGTAGGTTCCAAGGAGACTCTGTAAGACACTGCCTTGGGGTCTTCTGGAATAGGAAGAGAGGGGCAGGGATGGAGAGGAGGAGGAGGAGAAGGAAGAAGAGGAAGAGGAGGGGGGGCAGGGGTGAGAGAAGAATGCAAATAAGACTTTCCCCCCTTTTTCCTCTTCCTATTTAGGGGCCTGTTCACCAAGGGGTGGAAAGGACACAAGGGGTGAGAAAAGTCTCCTAATTTGTCTCTACCCACTCCAATCCATCTTCCACATGCCAAAGTGGTTTTCCTGACAGGACCTTCTGACCAGGTCACTCCCCTACTCAATAAGCTCCTGTGGCTCCCTATCACCTCAAGGACCAAATACAAATTCCTCCATTTGCTATTTTAAAACGTTCACATCCTGGCCCCAGCCCTCCTGGACTTTGTCTACATTACTCCCTTTCATTTACTCTGCAATTCAGTCCCAGTGGCCTTCTTTTGCTTCTCACACATGATGCTCAAGCTCCAGTGACTATGCCTTTGCCCAAGCTGTACTCTCCTCCTTGAATGCCCTCCCCTCCACCTCTTAGAAACTCTGGTTTCCTCCAAAGCTCAGCGCAAGCATGCCCTTCTCCATGAAGCCCTTCCTGATACCCTGAGAGACTAGGGCCTTCTCTCACAGTTACCTTATTCTGCAGTGAGTGTGCTCCCAATGTCCTCACACAGCTTCAGGCTCCTATAAGCTTGAATAGCTTCAGACTACAGAAAGACTTCTGGGACAACCTGGACTCATAAGCTGTGTCTCCTGATAGAATCTAAGTTCTTTGAAGGGGACGTTGTGTTGCCTTTGGGCTCCCAATGCTGGGCATTGCACCGTGCCAGGTACCTAGTGGGTGCTTAATAATTGCTTGGTTCATTGGCATACACCTGGAGTCACTGAACCCAAGAGAATAATGGACCCTCCCAGGATCCCAGATGAAGCCACAGTGGATCATGGATGGGATCAGAGGTTTAGAGCAGGAAAGGCCTTCAGAGGCTGGGGGGGGAGGGCCCCCAGAGGCCATATAGTTCACCAGCCTCACTTTATTTTTTTTTTGAGGCAATCAAGTGACTTGTCCAGGGTCACACAGCTAGTATGTGAACTCAGGTCCTTCTGACTCCAGGGTCAGTGCTCCACACCTGCCGCATTTTGATAGATAGGGAAACCAAAGGCCAAGGAGCTGACATGATTTGCCCAAAGTCACATAAGAAGTGAGCATCTGATGTTGGACTCAAACCCAGGCCCTTCGACTCCAAAGCCAGGGAAGATGGGGAATGAGGGCATTCCCAGAAGCAAATAAGTGTGAATAATAAATAAAACCTTCACTCATATGATAGTGGGATCATTAATTTAGAGCAGGGGCTCATAGTCTGGAGTCCAGGAACATGTTTTAGGGGGAAAAAAAGTTAGCTATTTCAATATAATTGGTTTCCTTTGTAATTCTATGTCTTTTTTATGCATTTTGAAACATGATTCTGAGAAGGTGTCCCCAGCTGCCAGAGGGAGCTAAGATGCAGAAAAGATTTAGAGCTTGAGAGGCAGCTAGTCCACCCCTTTTACAGATGAGGAAACTGAGGCCAAGGTGACCCAATGGGCCCAGCACAGAACAAGATAAGAGGGGCACATCTGGTGCCGCAGGAGCGGCAGGGCCTCCGCCTGGCCCTGATTCTGGCTCTGGCAGTCGTAGACTGAGGCCATAAAAGCCAGGGCCCAGATAGAATGCTGCAAATTCCTCTTCAAAAGCCAGGCAGCCCTGCTGGGCCTAGGCCCAAATCCAGGCTGGGCCAGGGCGGGAGAGGGCAGGCCATGAATGAGAGGGCCCGTGCCACACTGCCACTGGCTGGCTGGCCATCCCACCCCACCCCAAGACAAGAGGGGCATGGACTGTTTTCTCCATCTTGGTCTCTCCTGAGGAGACAGGGATGTCCCAGCAGCTGGTGGCTGGCACCTGGAGGTATGATCTGGACAGGTACCTCAGAGCACACAAGCCCAGCTTCACATCTCAGTTCTACTCCATAATACCTGGGAAATTCTTTTAACTTCCCTGGGCCTCAGTTTCCCCTTCTGTAAAACGAGAGGTCTAAGCCTATGGCCTCCTTCTGAGCTCCCTCCCAGCTCTGGAGCTGAAGCCTGCATCTGGGTGATTTGTCAGATAAGATCAAAGGGAAAAGCAGAGCAGACCCAGGGCACCATGGGTTTCCTAAAGTGGCTCCAGATGTCCCAGGGAGACCCCATCTTCCCAAAGAGACCAAAGGGAAACAGGTTTGAGGTACAAAGCAGAAGATCCAATTCAATCCAAGAGGTATTTGGAAGGAGAGGAGGGCTCTGACCATGAAGGCAACATGTTGGAGAGTAAAGAACAGAAGATATGGGGTCAGAGGACCTGAGTTCAAATCCCTGCTCTGTCATTTACTAAGCATGTGACCTTGGGTGAAAGCCTTCCCCTCTCCCAGTCTCCTTTCCTTTCTCTGGGGCTTGCATCCTTGACCCTGTAAGATAGGACCTTCGTAGGCCCCAGAAAGGAGAGAAAGCTTCAGAACTTGCCTCTGGGGCTGGTGAAATAAGGAGAAAAAAATGCAAGCCAAGAAACAATCAATCGGATGGCCAAAGGAGAAAGCGCTGGGAGTTCTGAGAAGAAGGGGAGCAGCAGGGGCCTGAGCTGGCACTGTGAGACCACAGAAGGCCTGAGGACCTCAGGTCAAATCCTGCTCTCTCTCAGCCTCATTTTCCTTATCTGTAAAATGAGGGGGCTGGGCTATGAAGTCTCTACTGGCCCTCAGTCCATGATCCTCTAGTCCCACAAGGTTTTGTGGAGGAAGGGAGCTGTTCTCTCCAGGGAAATACATTTTGGGTCCTGAAATCAAAAGCATTTGGAGAAGCCATTCTCAGAAGCTGCTGGAGAGGTTCTCCCATGGCCCTGCAGGGCACCATGGCAGCCAGAGGGCACAAGCACCACACTGCTCCTTAATTCTTTTCTTAGAAAAATGTCTGGACCCAGACCTGGCCAAGCAGCAAGAGGGTGGGGAAGAAGGAAGGGAAGGAGGGAGGGAAGAAGGAAGGTAGAAGGGAGGGAGGAAGGAAGGAGAGAGGGAGGAAGGAAGAGATGAGGAAGAAAGAAGGAAGGGAGGGAAGGAAAAAAGAAGGGAGGGAGGAAGGAGGGAGGAAGGAAGGAAGAAAGAGAAAGGGAGGGGGGAGTTGGGCACTGAGGAAGAAATGTAAAGGAAGGAAGCAAGGAAAGAAAGAAAGAAAGAAAGAAAGGCATCATCAAGTTTGAAAGTCACTGACTTGGTCCTTTCTTTTTTAGTTTAGGCAGTGAGATGAGTTTGCATTAGAACAGCTTGCAGTCATGCTAAGGCTCAGCTCTGACCCATGCTTTCCTTGCTGGCTCCCCCTTCCTTCCCACTAAGTCAAGGGAGACAATTCATTCTCATCCCTTTCAAGGACCTGGCTGTACTCTTTTCTCTGTCTCTGTTTCTGTCTCTCTCTGTCTCTCTGTTTCTCTGTCTCTATCTGTGTGTCTGTCTCTCCCCCACTCCCTCTCTCAGCAGCAGACACAGCCAGACCGGGCTCTCCCAGAAATCCAACCACAACCATGAAAAAGAGAAGCAGAGGAAAACCAAACCAAACCAGATGCAAACAAACAGCCCAGATGCTGCAGCTTGTAAAACACGCCCAGGCTACAGCCGTTTGGGGATCAGCAGCCACACATTGAAGCCCAGCTGCCCTGGGACAGAGCTTGCATATGGGCGCAGGCTCCCAGGCACTCAGAACAAGGCAATGACCAATAGAAATGCCCCTGCACCGAGCAGCACCCCTGTCCCTGGCTCCCACTGGCTGCCCCTTCTGCAAGGACAGAGGGGATGGAATAGGAGGGGGCAGGGCAGAGGGCAGCTGCTCTAGGGAGTCCAGCCCTCATCCCTGTGAGGGTTAATGGGGGCTGTTGTAATGGGACCCTGAGAAAGGTGGAAACTCCTGAGAGATCACAGAGTTGGGAGCTGGGACCTTGGAGGCACTCTAATCCATTTATACAGGTAAAGAAATTGAAGCAGACAGAGGTTCAGTGACTTACCCAGAGTCACATAGTCAGTAGGCATCTGGGATTAGATCTGAACTCTGGGCTTCCTGACTCCTGGCCCAGTGCTCTGTCCCTGTGCCGTGAGCTGCCTGCACACCACTAGTTATTAAGTGGCAGACTGAGGCTTGGAAACTTGGTTTTCTGATTCTAAGCCAGGCACCCTTTCCATGGCAGATTTGACTACTTCCTATCTGTATGACCTTCTGCAAGGTCACAAGGTCATTTCACATCTCTGGAGGAAAGGACTGGACCAAAGGCTCCTTAAGGTCTCTCCCAGTCCTAAATCAATGGTCCCACACTCTCCCAATGCTTTTAGACAGGTTGTTCCCTGGGCTCTGAATACCAACCTCTCCCTCTATTCAGTACCTACCTATGCTTTGAAGCCCAATTCAAATGTTACCTCCCTTGGGAAGCCATCCTTGATCCCCATTGTGCCCCTTCTTATAAGTCCTCATCAAGTATTATGACCCCAGAAGGCAGTCACTGCCTTGTCTAGCCTTTGTAGCTGCCCCGGGGATCCACAATAGGGTTGGAGGGGACCACAGCATCTCAGAGCTGGGAGGGCCTTCAGTGGCCAGTTAGCCCCAACCCAGACCTGGATAACCCCCTCTGTGTTACAGCCCCAATATCACACCTCAGTTTCCCTTTGCCAACCCCCCTCCCAGGTCCTGGTTATCCTCTCTGGGGCCGAGCATAAGGCCAAGTGCTCCTCCAAGGAGCAGCCCTCCAAGCCTCTTCCCAGACCTTCCCCACCTCCATCCTCCAGCCAACAGGCACATGGCACATGGGGCACAGACTCGGAAGCGTCCCAGTCCTCCTCCAGATGCTCTCTAGCTGATGTAATGCACTTCTCAAGCCTGGCGCTCAGACCTGAAGAGCCAGCTCCAGGTGGGGTCTGACCCAGGCATCACCTCTCTGCTCCTGGCTCTGTGCCCTGCAATGCAACCTAAGCCCTCATATCTCTCCCCATAGAGATAGTTCCTTGAGAGCAGGGCCTGTTTCCTTTCAGTCTCTGAAGCCAAACCCCTAGCACATAGTAGGCACTTAATGGATGTTGGCTGACTGACAAATCACACTTCCAGTCCTCCATTAGGGTATAAACCTCCCCTCTGCTCCTGTGACTTTGTCCAAGTCCTTTCCCTTCTCAGGGTCTTAGCTGCTTCCTCTGAGAAACAAAGGGTCAGATCTGATCCCTAAGGATTAGGGTCAGAGAATCAGAAATGTCCAGCTGGAAGGGACGTCCAAGGTCACATGAGGAGCAAGTACAGAGAGAGGGCTGGAGCTCAGGTCCTCTGGTCCCAAAGCCAAGCTTCCCTACCTTGTCCATGTTGCTCCTCTCAGAGCCCCTTCAAGGCCAAGACCCTGCAACAACTGCTCAATTTAACAAATATTTACTGCATTGATTCATGTAGGTTCTGGAGCACAAGACATACATGCTCCTCCCTTTACATGCATGCGCGAGCGAGCGCACACACACACACACACACACACACACACACACACACACACACACACTCTCTCTCTTTGTCTCTGTCTCTGTCTCTCTCTCTCTGTCTCTCTCTCTCTCTGACTCCTGAACAAACACAGAGACCCACAAAGAGAAAAAAAAATAGATCAGCCTAACCACAGGTGGAGGGAGGGGACCCCTGTGTCCCCAGAGAGGTTCCCAAGCTAGACATTAATAGGGTCTCTGTGTCCTCCCTCGGGGAGCAGCCAATGGGGTGAAGTTCTGCCATAGGGTCAGGCCAGTCTTGAGCTCTCCCACCTGGCCCTGGAGCTTCATTTTTCTTTGCTTTCCCCACTGCCTCCAAAGCCCCCTACTAGTTGTGCCAAGGGCTTATCCTGGCCAAATGGTTGACTCTTTCTGCCCAAGCCAACAGTTTCAGAGACAGAGACAATTTGCCGGGCTCTCTCAGGCCATTTTCCATCATGGGGACCTTCTGTCCTGCTCAGTGGGACCACCCCTGGAGTCAGACAAGAGGGGAAAGGGGTGGCCCACCTCCAGATGCCAACCTCTTCATCCCACTTCTCCCCAGTAGGCCCAGCCTTTCCCCCAGTGCAGATAGGCTTTCTCCTGTTCTTAAAAGGTCTTTAGTAAAGGAAATTCAGTTAGTCAATCTGCATTCATTGAGAGGTTACTAAGACCAGGTAGTATTGTAAGGAGAGGTTCAAAGGCAAAATGCAGCCTCTACCCCAATAATAAAGAAGCATGCAGCCATCTCTGTCTAGACACCTTCATGCAGTGGAAAGGGGAGGCAGTCATGGAGGGGAGGGATTCGGGCTGGGGCTTGAGGAAGCCAGCAAGCAGAGAGAAGATCGAGGCTTCCCAGGGGCCATTTGACAAATGAGGAAAGTGAGTCACAGAGAGCTTCAGTGACTTGCCCAGGGAGACAAGCTAGCAAGTGTCTGAGGATACACATGCAAGAGATTCTCTTTTCATTAACCATAATGGGAGCAGTGACCCTAAGAAAGGAGAATCCAAGAAGACATAAGAAGCAGAAACTGAGCCTCAGGAATGCCAAGTCATCTGACTGAAACACTCCAAATGCCGGGATGGCCCCATCAGCCGCAGGTCCAGCTGTTTGACCTTGGATCAGTCACTTAACACCTTCCCCAAGGGTGAAGAATCATCTCGGCAGTAGCAGAGCTTTCACAAAGGCCCAGGAATGACTGAAGCCAACTCCTGCCTTCCTTTTCGGGAGCCAGGGAGAGGCTGGAAGAGGCTCTGGGGGTGGAGAGGGGGCAGAGAACACACCTGCCACCAGGCACCAAGGTTAGCTGCCAGATCCCTTCCCCCAAGGCCAGAGCCAGCCTGCTCACAATCAGTGGGAAGGAATCTCCTCCCTCCCCCAGGCTGCCCTGCCAGTCCCCTCTAGTGCAGGAAGCAGACAAAAGGGATTTCCTCCTCGGTATCACAAGGAAAAAATGCAAATTCTTGTACCTTTTTCAGAGCAAGGCCAACTCCCTCCCTTCCCTCCTCCCTCTCCCGCACCAGCCAGCCCCAGCCACCTGGTGGGTGGAGAGGTGAGCCCCCTCCCTGCTGGTCCCCAAAGCACCTGGGCCAGCCCACACCCCCCCAACCCCCAGGAGGGAGGGAAGCAGAGCTAGGCCAGCAGCAGCAGCAGCATCAGTCACTGCCCGCCTCCCTCCAGTACTTTCACTGACTGGCTCTCCACCCCCGCAGCAGCCCCAGCTTGCTCCCCACGGCAGAAGAATGATCTTGACCTTGCAGACAGAGCGGAGCAGAGCTGGGGGGGGGGGGTTTAGGCATAGCTGGGGGGCCTGGGCACAGCTGGGGGGCCTGGGCACAGCTGGGGGGCTGAAGCCGCAGCTTGTTGCAGGGATCACTCAGTGCGAAGCCCTGACTTAGGGATCTGGGGCCTGCTCCTCCCCAGTGGGAGCTCTCTACTGATCAAAGGAAGCCTGCACCTTCACACACAGGGCACTGGGGTCCTCCTCAGCACTCACATCTAGAAGGTGTTTATCTCATTTGATTCTCAGCCACTCTGGGAGGTGGGTGCTATACCCATTTTACAGATGAGGCAGACAAGGATCAAGTGACTTGCCCAGGGTCACACAGGTTACAAGTTTTTGAAGTGGGCCTCCTGGATGAGGGATCAAGGGCACCCAGCCAGGGGGATTGAAGGGATGCTGGTAGAGGGTGGTACAAAGAAAGGTGTCCTGAGCCCCCAGCCTTTCCACTGCACAATTCCTAAGAGGGAATGAATGACATTTGCCTCCTTCTCCAGGGAACTCCTGGTAGTATCTGATGGTGCTGTAAGTGGCCTGACCTGCATCCCTCATGCTACAGTTTAGGGTCTCCACCAGGAGACTTAGACTTGAATCCAGTCTCAGATATCAACTAGCTTTGTGTCAAAGGTAATTCACTCTCCTCTCTGAGTTTGTTTCCTCATCTATAAAATGGAGGTAAATAAAACATTCCACAACCTACTCCACAGGGTTGTTGGGAAGAAAGCCCTTGCTTTAAAACTCTAAGGAAACAAGTTATTATTACAGCTTAATCTCTCTAAATCCTCAGTTCCCTCATTTGAAAAATGGGAGAAACAATACTTATCACTGCCAACTTCTCATGCGTTTTTCCCCCCAAGGAAGGTGTTCTGCAAAGCTTGAAATGCTAAGGAAACCAGTCTTTCCACGTGGATTCATGAAGTACTGTACCAGGCACCATGGTAAGGAAACACTGGGAATGCTGTCAGCGCCCCAAGTCCAAGAGTGTGTGGTGGGGAGTCATGTACACAGGAAACCTGGGAAGGTGGGAGGTGAAGGGAGGAATGAAGGGCTGGTCCTAGAGGAAACAGGAGCTTACTGACCAGGGGACGGCACAGCCAGGCCCCAGCTGTAGGAATATCAATCTGACAGCTGTTTGCAGGATGGACTGGACATAGGACCAAGCCATTGCAATCGTCTCTGAGAGAGGTAATGAGAGCTGGCCTAGCCTGGTGGCCTTGACCTGAGTGGAGAGAAAGGGATGGTTTGGAAAGACTAATTAGATATGGAAGCTGAGGGAGAGTGAAGAGGGGGAGAATTACACTGAGACTTGAGGCCTGGGAGCCTGGAGTTGGCATCCATGATCCTGGGGAAGTCCATGCTCCCATAATGCAAAGCCACACGCTGCCTCCAGAATTCACTATGTGTCTAAAGTCCAGGAGCTCTGGAGCCAGGCAGGGCTGGTTTGGCCTGACCCAAGTCACCCCAAATGACCCCATCCAGCCCTGCCCTGCCCAACTCAAATCTAGGCCCTGATTCTGACCTTCAAAGCTATCCTAGACTTCTCCTTTGAAAGGGCTCCCCCAAAGGCAGGCACTTTCTGGAAACTGATTATATTTTGAGCCAGAAGAGACCTCAGGGGCTCTCTAATCCAGCCCTCTCATTTCATAGCACTGAAGTCCAAGAGGGGCTATGATTGACTTAAGGTCAAACAGTAGCAAGACACAGAGCTGGGATATGAATCCAAGCCTTGAGCCCAGACTCAGTGTTCTTCCCACTGTCCTATGAATGGAGGGGGGTGGGGAAGAGAGTGGTTATTTTTAAGTCTCAGATAAAGGCACCTAGCCACCCTCTGGATACCCAGACCCCCCAAAAAACCCAAATGACGCTCTCTTTCTTAAAGGAAAGCAAAGCCTCTGAGAAAATAAAGGATTCTAGTTAGAAATTACGTAGCCCCACCCCCTTGTTTAACAGATAAATTAAGATTCAGGGGGCAAAACCATGTCTGGCTGCTCAAGGTTGCACAGGTACCAAACATATGCTCTCTTAGAATGATGCTTGATCTCAATCGTAGATGTAAGAACTGGGAGGGGCCTGAGGCGTTATCATGCACAATCCCCTCATTTCACAGAGAGGGAACTGAAGTGGGTCACCTAGGGTCACACAGCTGGTAAGTGTCTGAGGGAGAATTTGAACTCAGATCTTGGCTCTGAGTCCAAAGCTCAGTCATGTATCGGGATGTCCCTCCTACCCCTGAGTCCAAAGCTCAGTCATGTATCAGGATGTCCCTCCTACCCCCAGCCACCTTTCTATGAAGCTGACTCCTCATCACCTTTATCATCACCAAGCCTGCTCCAAGGCACTAGCCTCCTCTGGGGGCTCTAGTGGCCACTCCATGGCTCTCCATGGACCACGGCCACCCTCACAGCTCATGCCCAGCCGAGGTCCCCTGGTCCTTCTACCACCTTCATGCCACACCACACTCCTGCACTCCCCAACCCAACTCACTCACATTCCCAAGGTCCCAAGAGGCCTTGGGGTCTAGGGGAAAATGCTCAACTCAGAAGATCTGGCTTCAAGTTTGGTTTCTTCCACTGAGTCATGAATGACCCTGGGCAAGCCTTACCCTCTCTAGGTCTCAGTTATGTCCTCTGCAAAATGGAGGCTTTTATGAGGGGAGTGAGTTAGTACGAATCAGTAGAGATAGAAAAAAATCAATAAAATCTAAAAAAAAAAATACCCCACACATAAAAAGATAAAAGTTTGGAAGGGGAGGCAAACAGGATAATTTTATTTCTACTCTGTTCCACTGAATACACATTTTGTACAAACAAGTTGCAAATCACAGAAGTTCCTGGTTTCACAAAGAATCTTCTTTTGTTCTTTGCATATGGAAGTATTTGTGTTTGTTAATGATTAAATTTACAATAAAGGTAAAATCCAAAGGAACAAATTAATAAGTCAATTATAAGGGGGTGGAGTAGGGACAAGACTGGATGACCACCAATGGCCCTTCCAGTTCTAAGCATTCTATGATCCCAAAGTTCTGACAATGAGATGACAAAGAAGGACGGGGCTGGGGGAGTGGGGGAGGGGGGAGGGTGGAAGTTTGAAGTCACCGTTTTCCCCACCCCTGCCCAGGGGAGGCTGCTATTGGACTGGAGAGAACTTGAATATGGACGAGAGTCTCATCTGAAGAGTTAAAGCCACAGTGGAATGGGAGGCCTGGGTTCTCCTCCTGGTTCTTCTGGGTAGCCAGCTATCCGACCCTGGGCATAGTCACCGTGCCTCAGTTTACCCATGTGTAAAATGAGTGCATTAGACTAGATGGCCTCTGAGGTCCCCTCCAGCTTGAGGGGCTCTTAATATTATTTTGTGCCAGGAACCCCTTTGGCCATCTGGGGAAGTCTGTGGACCCTTTCTCAAAACAATGTTATTAAATGCTTAAAATAAAATACATAGGATGACAAAGGAAGCCAATTATATTGAAATAAAGATGTCACTTCCTCCTCCCCAATCCAAGTTCACAGACACACCCCTCAAAATCTATCAACCAACAGAGCCTAAGTCATTCCCTCTCTCTGGCCTCAGATTCCCCCCTCCGTAAAAATGAAGGACTTACCAGTTTCTGGGCCTGTCCCAGAGCCCCAAACCCACCCACCAATCTGCTCACCAACTCTGACTCTGGCTTCCTTCCACTGCGGATGACTCTGGAGAGTGCTTTACTCTCACCCCAGGGAATTCTGGGGCCAAACAAGATAAGGGAAATCCCCCCCTCTCTGCTAATCACAGCTTGGACACATCTATTAGCCTCTTCAGGGAGCACAGTGACCTGGTGTGGCAGACAGTGTGCTGGGTTTGAAGTCAGGCAGAGCTGGGTTCAGATCTGACCTCTGACACTTCCTAGCTCTGTGACTTAACCTACCTGGACATCACTTGTGAAATGGGAATAATATCAGACCAACCTTTTGGGGTCCAGATGGCCCTTCGGCCATTTGACGAAGCACATGAAATCTCTTCTCTGAACAGTCTTGGTAAATGCACAAAATAAAATGCATAGAGTTACAAAGGAAACCCAAACTGGATTGAAATAAAATCATCGAAACATTTTTTGAAATGAATTCAGCTCCATCCCTCCTGAGCCCACTCTGTTGCTTCATCCCTCTGCCCACCCCATAGCCCTGCTGAGACAAAGCATCAAAGCCCCAGGCCACATTCACTGGACAGTCCTTTGGGTCTCCAGGAAACACTGGGAAATCCTCGTTTCCATTTCAGCACAGAAAGCTTCCCTTCTTCCATCCATCCCTCTCAGCACCTTCAGCCTGTCGTCCAAATCATTCACTCACCAAACACTTACACCTGCCTACAAGCTGGTGGGAGCTTACAGCCTCACAGGAAAGGCCCCCTCATGGCCAGTCAGTCAACAAGCATTTATTTAGCACCTACTGTGAGACAGCTAACACACCCACTAAGCGTTGGGGATACACAGAAAGGCAAAACATGGTTCGATTCCTCACTGAGCTTGACATGCTGGAAAGGGAGACACCATGCATGAGACAGGCAGCCTGCTGGGAGAGAAAGCCCTGAGCTCTGGAATCTAAGGATTACACATGACAAACTGGAAAGGACCTAGGCCATGGCATCCAGCATTCACTGATAAGGAAATTTAAATGACTTGCCCAGGGTCACACAACCAGACAGTGAGGTGAGATCTGAACCCATTTTTAGCCTGACTCCAAGGCCAAGGTTCTAACTATTTGGCCATGCTGCCTGGCTCTGAATCTTAGCTCCGAGGCTTTAGACATTGTATGAGCCTGGGAGAGTTGCTTCCCCACCCCCCTTCCATGATTTCCTCATCTGTAAAGTGGGGATAAGCATCCTTGCAGGCCTTGCCTCCCAGGGTTGTAAGGAAAGCCTTTGAAAACCTTAGTTTGCCACAGAACATGAACTGGTTATTATCATCATTCCCAGAATGCAAAGCAGAATGTGACCAGTCCTAAGTACAAGTCAAGTGCTCAGAGAAGGGAGTCCAGAAGAAGGAAAAGCCTACAGGGGGAAGCAGGGAGACTTTAGGGTAAATATGGCTCTGGAGTCTTGTTCCTTTGAAGGAAGGGTAGGTTTTTGACAAGTGGAGATGGGAAGGGAAGGTGTCAGAAACTCTCCTCCTTCTTGAGACCCAGTGAGGTACCTTGGGGGGTGGGGGATGGGGCACTGTCCTTTCACCTAGGGTTGATAAGCACTTCTTTTGTCTTATCACTCTCCTGCTGCAAAGCCCACTATGGCTCCCTACTGATTCCTGCACCAGACAAGATTCCTCTTCCTGGCTTCCAGGGCCCTTGGTGATCGAACCTCCCTTCCCTATCCAGCCTAGAGTTGCTCTACACCCAAAATACAATCACTACAACTCAGCTGGGGAAGAGGCTTCAGCCACCACCTAGTCCAGCTGTACCTGTCACAATACCCTCCAAAGGAAGTGATTAGCCAACTGCTGCACCAAACAGAAGAAATCGAATCCCTTTCCCCCATGATGGACCTTCTCCAGAGCCTTCTGTCTCCAAACTGAACATCCCCAGTTCCTCCAACCCGCCTTCAGATGGCCCCATCTCATGGTCCTTCGCATTCTAGACACCCTGACACTGCAGTTCATGAATGTCTCAGCTAAAGTGTGGTGTCCAGAGCCAAGCCCCCCCACCCTGCTCCACTCCCCCCACCTGGCCATGATGGGTCTCCTTACTCCCCCCCTCCAATGCAGGTTCCTTCCTCCCTTCAGGTCCTCCTCCTTCCCCGCCACTCCCTCCTCTATATTCTTCAAACATTCCCCATCTTTCCAATTTTACCTCCTCCAGAAGGCCCTCCAGGGACTAGCCCATCTCTTCTGCTCTTCATTTTCTGAAGCCTTCCAAACACTCCCCTAACTGGCCCACTGACACCATTTACAGCAAGAAGGGACCTTCTAGATCATCTAAGCCTGGACCTCTCTGACCCAGAGAAGGAAACTGAGGCACAGAGAAGGCAGATCACACACACACACACACACACACACACACGCACGCACACACACACACACACGCGCGCGCACACGCACGCACACACACACACACACACACACACACACACATACACAATGACAGGGGTGAGATTCCAACCCATGTCCTCTGGTTCCAAAGGGAGCACCTTGACCCCTACTCTATCTGAATGAATCCAAGCTATGACTACTATTCTAACAGACTTCTGTCCTTGAGGCTGAGGTGAGCCTGGGACTCCTCTATCCCTGCCTCCCTGACAGTACAGGAAGCATCCACCCTTTTGGCCACTCCCTCTCCCCATGCACATATGGAACAACCTTCTTCCTTTAAGTTACAGCCGGCTGCCAAGGAACTATCCATCACGTGACTACTGATTTGTAGGCAACCTGGATTGTTGGACCAGGGGTAGACAAGATGGGCAGATGCCTAGGGCAAAAACACATGGAGGGGGTATATAGTTTTTAATGAGATATAGTTTGTAATGTTATTCAAGAGTCATATTAAATGCACACGTTCTTTAAAGCTAGGAAAGCCCACTTACAATGTCAGGGGAGAAGTTAGTAAGACTATAAATGGCTCCTTGGTGGACAGTAACACACAAGTGGCATAACTTCCCTAGGGCATGGATATGTCTTAGTTTAGCTCTGACTTGTGGCTCCTGCTGAGCAGAATGACCTCTGGGGCCCCGATCCCCACCTGCTGCCTCTGAAGTTGGTCTGAGGGCCTGGGAAATTTCCCAGCCCTTCCCATGTTCTGATCTCAACTTTATTTCCCAAACATGTCACTGGTCCCTGCCAGCCAGGGGCACTGCAGGGCACCTTTCAGGATTCAGAGGCTGATCCTCTGGTCCTCCTTTGAGGATTCAGAAGGTACTTTGGCATCTTGTTAGGCCAGAGGATTATCCTTCTGAACAGCAGTAATATCCAGACACATCCAAGCACCTGCTGGTCAGAAACACTTAGAACCAGAATTTCGGAGCGGGAAGGCACCTTAACCTCATCTCGTCCAGTCCATCTGTTTTGCAGCTGAGGCCAGGGAGGCTGTGACTTAGCTAAGTTACATGTTAGAGGAGATCTGAACCCAGACCCTTTGAGTCCAGAGCCAGGGCTGCTATGCAGCCTCTGATCAGTCAGCTAGCACCAGGCTTCTCTCTTCCTCTTCTATGTGGCAGTCACGCTGGACTCCTCTCTGGTCTGTGGCCTTTACCCACCCTGGCCCAAGATCATTGCTCAAAGTCCTGGGTTCAAATCCAGCCTCAGACATGGATTGGCAAGTTACTTAGCTTCTGCCTGCCTCAGTTTCCCCACCTGTAAAACGGGGATAATAACAGCACCTACCTCACAGGGTTGTTGTGAGGACCGAATGAGATAATACTTATAAAAAGCACTTAGCCCACATAGTAGGCGTTCTATAAACAATTCTTTCCTTCCCTCCTTCTACCTGCTGCCCACTTAGCTTTCCTGGGCCTCAGTTTCCTCATCTGTAAAAAGAAGGGACTGGACTAGATGACCTCTAAGGCCCTTCCAGCTCAACTGCTATGATCCTAAAGGACTTTAAAAAATCCACCTCTAGCCCAATCTCCTTATTTTACAGATGAGGAAACCAAGAGCCAGAGGAAGAAAAATGACTTTCCCAAGGTCAAACAGTCAATGGCAAAGCTGGAATTGAACGCAGGCCTCCCGATTACAAATCCAGAGCCCATTCTGCTCTTAGGTAGTGGCCTCTTTCTGTTTTTCCTGTTTACACTCACGAGTGATTTCTCACTCCTCTGGGCCCAGGGAGACTGGAACAACACTGAGCCGGCATGAAGTGGGTGGGAAAACCAGAGATGTCCCAATGACTTCACTTCAACGTCCCACAGGGAGGGAAGGGTCAGGGCTAAGAGCAGAATCCAGGACTCCTGGCTCTCAGCTTCTACTCTCCCTGCACTCCTGTCTCCCTCCAACCACTGCAGCTCATAGCTCAGCAAGGTACACCCCCTGGCTAACCCAACTGAGCCATGCAGAAACCGGAGCTGAGGAAAGCCAGCTGGCTCAGCAGCCCCCAGATCCCTGGCTTGGAAAGGTCCTTGTCAGGGCATCGGGGCCATTTCCCTGCCTCAGAGAAGAGCTGAATTCTGACCACTCTCCAAGGAGGACAACCTAAAACAAACACTGTTCCTCCTATCAGCAGACAGACCCTCCAGAATGCTATCTTGGATGTTGTATCATTATAGGGACCAGGATGGGCTCAGAGGAAAATCTGAAGAAATAGACTTCATGACCTTCTTTGCAAAGGTGGGGGTCTATCGGTGTAGAATGTTATATATAGTGTAGGATTCTGTTGGTGTATTGATTAGTTTTACCAAACTTTTTTTTTTAACTCTTTTTCTTTCCCTTCCTTCCTTCCTCTCTCTCTCTCTCTCTCTCTCTCTCTCTCTCTCTCTCTCTCTCTCTCTCTCTCTCTCTCTCTCTTTCTCTCTCTCTCTCTCTATTTCTCTCCCTCCCTTCTTTCTTTTTTTAAAGGAGGTATAGGTCATTGAATAGGGCCAGGAGCAGAGAAGTATTTGGGAAATAAAGGTGACGTAAAAAAACAAAAGATAATGTTTTTTGTTTTTTTTGTTTTTTGTTTTTTCAAAGAAAGCGAAGCTATCCTGGGACAGGGAGCCTTGGCCCATGCAGCCATCTCAGACCAGGACCACCTGGTGAAGGGCTAATGATTCCCAATTTCCGGGACTCAACTTTCAAAGTTTACATCAATTCAGAAAGCTTTAGGACTGTGAGAGATCACACAGATCCTCTTACTAGAGGATTCTGGGGATCCACAAGGCAGAGGGGAGCTGTGGATAATAGACTTCAGGGAGTCTATGAATTTGGATGGAAAAAAGCTATATCTTTATTTTCACTCATCTCTAACTGAAATTGAGTACTTCCTTCATTTATTTAAACAATGATTCTGATGGCCAGACCACTGGCCAAGGAGTCTATGACCTGGGGAAGGGAATCCCAGCTCTGGTACCACCCCCTTCATTATATAGAAGTCCAGAGAGGGGAAACTATTTGCCCAACATCACACAGCAAGCTCATGGCAGAGACAGGATTCAAACCTGGACACCCCAAATTTGCCACTCCTTCCATTCAAAGGTGCCAAGGATGGTGGATTTTCAATAGGTCGGCAGAAAGCATCTATGTGTCCTCACATATGAAGCAACTGTTAGAAAACTGTGGGATCAGGGGGCATCTGAGACGAAGAGACTGTAGAGGGCAACTTCATCTGGTTTTCTGCTCCCATTGATAAAGCAGGAAACAGAGGCCTAGAGGGATAAAGAGACTTGCCCAAGGTCACTTGGCTAATGAGCTCTTGAGCCAGGACTTCAGCCCAGATCTCCTGACTCTAGGCCCCAGACTCCTCTTTGCATAATGATGTTAGGGAGGCAGGAACTTCTCAAGGGATAATGGGCATGATGGACAGCACATTTATAACATCACACAACTTTAAAAGTCAGCGCTGGAAGAAAGCTGAGAAACCTTCCAGGCCAGGAGTTCTTCACCTCCTTTATGTCATGGACCTCCCCCACCTCTGGCAGCTGAGAAAACCTGTGGACCTTTGTGAACTCCTCAGGCAGCTTGACAAAGTCCATCGACCCCTCAGGCAGCCTGACAAAGCCTATGGACCCTCAGGGACCCCTCAGGCAGCCTGATAAAGCCTGTGGATGGAGCCCAGGGATCCCTATGGACTCCTCAGGCAGCCTGACAAAGCCTATGGACCCCCAGGGACCCCTCAGGCAGCCTGATGAAGCCTGTGGATGAAGCCCAGAGATGCCTGTGGACCCATTGGGCAGCCTGATGATGTCCATGGACCCCCAGGGACCCCTTGGCAGCCTGATGAAGCCCATGGACCCTGGTTTTAAATAATTGAAGGAAATGCTAGATTTCTATAAAGGCTGCTGAAAATAAAGATGCCATTTTTTCCCATCCAAGTTCACAGATTACCTGAAATCTACATGGACCCCGAGGTAAGAACCCCTGATTTAGTCCAATCACCTCATTTTACAGAGGAAGAAACTGAGACCCGGGAGGGGAAGAGATGTATTCCCCTAGGAACTGAGATTATTCATGGAGCTGGGAAGGAGGGGGCATTGCCTGCCATTGCTGGGCCAGGAAGACCTGTCTGCTACCTACTGGCATAGAACGCTAACCCTGTTAGCACCTCCACCTCCCAGAGGAAGCAGAGAGAACGGCAGACAAATCACATCAGTGTGGACTAGACACCGAATCATCAGAAGCAGCAGCCTGGATTTCTCCCAAAGGCTCTGGTTGGGGCTTTGGGACCAAAATGCATCAAGTGAGAGCCCAGAGGACAGACAGGCAGCTCCTCACCAGAAGAAACAGCATCGTGCAGAGAAGTCCAGACAGAGACCTTGTTCCTAAGAACCTGGGAGAGCTGAGCTCTGGTCTCCACTGCTTGTCTCTGTCAGGAAACCTGCCTCTGAACAGAACTCACTGTTCTCCCTGCCTTTTCCGACTCTCCCTTTGCTAGCTGGATCCACAGAATGTCAGAACTAGGAGGGAACTCAGATCACCTAGTCCAAAGTCTCCTTCTTATAGATGTGGAAAATGACGAGGGAATCTCAGAGAGGGGAAGGGCTTTGACTGAGGTCACCCTGCAGAGCCAGACTCCAGGGCTCCTGACTCCAAGGAAGGGTTCTTTCCACTGTGCCACATGCTCTGGGTGAATGAAGAGCATACTTTTGAGAGCTACTTGGTAGCTAGGGGCCAGTAGAGAAGGTGCTTTTGTGCAGATTTTGTCCTTTAAAGTAGGAGTGTGTGTGTGTGTGTGTGTGTGTGTGTGTGTGTGTGTGTGTGTGTGTGTGTGTGTGTGTGAGAGAATGTTCAAAGGGCAGGCTCAGAGCCCCACACAGTTCGAAGGAGACTATGTGTCTGCTCACAGTCCCATCTATCCCATTTCTTTTCTCAGCAGCATCCTGTTTTCCTCCCTCTCTCTAGCATAGCCTAGGGGGCAGTGAAGTCCAGCTCTCCCAGCTTCCAGCCTCCAATGTTGGCTGCTTCCAACATGTGTATAAGTGGGTACAGGTGTGCAGGAGGGAGAACTGATCTGTGATCCCCTCAGGCCCAGGAGCCCCCCCTCCCCAAGTGCATTCTGCTGGCTATGCTGAAACTAGGGGAGAAACAGAGAGAAAATGGAGCCCAGAGACCAGGAGGGTCAGAGCTGCACCAACTGATGAGGACTCCCCGAGCTGTCTGGTTCCTTGTTCTCCACCCCCTAACCCTAGGCTCCCTTCCCTGGACCTAGGAGAACCCTAGGGATCAATATGGACAAATGTCCTGCCCTCCTCCATTCAACCCCCCCCCCCCGCCCCCCGCGCCACCTCCCCACCCCGGCCCTGCCTGCCCTAGCTTCACGTTCCTTATCCAAGTCGCCCTCCCTCCTTAACACATCCAGTCCTCTGATACAAGAGAGAACACAGATCCCCGACTGAGCCATCTGGGATCCCCGCGCCGCCCCCCCCCCAAGTCCTGCGCCCCTCTGTGAGAAGGCAAAAACGACAGCAGCAAGGCTGGGCATCCCCCTGGAGAGGGCGCAGCCCAGTCTCCGCGCCTGCCTCGGAGGGCAGCCAGGCCAGCGGGAAAGGGTGAAAGCAGTCTGCGGGGATCCCGCCCCCCCTTCTAGGCTGCCCTAGCAGGGAACCACACGAACAGCACCAGCAGCATCTCAGCTCGGTGAACCGGATACCTATGACCCTGCCCGGCCTCCGGCGGCATCGCATCCTTAGGCGCTCCCTGCCCGGCCCCCTTCTCGGGGCTCCCCCGTGTCCCTCCCGCCCCGTGCGCTCCCCAGGCCCCCGCATCTTCCTCGGTGTCCCTTCACGTCTCCCCCGCTCCTGCTTGGCCCCCTCCTCGGTGTCCCTCCCGGGTGCCCCCCGACCCCCCGCGGGCTCTCACCTGGCGCAGGTGGCGGAGCACCTCGCCGGCCTGCTCCTGGCGGCCCTGGCGCACCAGCGACAGCAGCTCCTGGATCATGTTCACCCGCCGGTGGTAGGGGGGCAGGCCGGCCCCGGACGCGGACCCGGAGCGGGCCGCCTTGTCCCCGGAACGCAGCAGCAGCGCCGCCCACAGCTCGCCTCGCTCGCGGGCCAAGGTCCGGCGGCGGGGGACGGCCGGGGCCGGGGCCGGGGCCGGGGCCGGATTCGGGGCCGGGTCCGGGTCGGCGGGGGGCGCGCCGGGGCTCTCGGCCAGGCTGCCCTTGGTCTGCCGGGTGCCCATGCCTCTGCCGCGCTCAGCGCCGGGCCGCCGCCGGCTGCTCCATCCTCAGGCTCGGCTCTGCTGCTGCCGCTGCTGCTGCTGCTCCTCGGTCCCTTGGCCCCGCTCCTCTCCGGCTCTCCCCAACGACTCGGGGCCACGAGCCTGGCCGCGGGTCCCGCCCTCCCCCGCCCCCCGGCCGCGCGCCGCCCGCTGCCCCTGAGCCCAGCCCAGCCCCGGCTGCCGCCGCCGCCGCCGCCGCCGCCGCCGGGGCCGCAACTTTGGGGAAACTGTTGCACGCGGGCGGGGCCGCGGAGGGAGGGGAGGGGGCGGGCGGGGCTCGGGCTGCCCGAAGCCCCGCCCCTGAGAGACCACGCCCCTGATCACGCCCCTCCCGGACTGGGGCCCCCACGCGTGAGCGAGCTCTCGGGCCCCACGCCGCCGCCGCCACGGCTGCTGGCGGTGGCACCTCACGGTCCCCTCCCCCAGCGCAGAGGAGGAAGGGCGTGGAGGGTCACCAGGGCTCACCGGCGGCCGTGCTGCCCAGGGCCGGTGGCAGATGCCTCGGCTGCTGAGGGCCGGGCTGGGCAGGGAGCCACCCTCGGTCCACCTAGCTCCCCGCTCTTCCTCCTCCTCCTCCTCCTCGGCCAGCCCAGTGTCGCCGCTCCCTCTGCTGGCGGCCGAGCTGCCAGAGCGAGGGGCGGGGTCTGGGGGGCTCCCTATCTCGGAGGGGGCTGGCTCAGACTCGAGTGGGGACTGCAGGCTCCGCCCCAGCTGAGCGCCTTTCGCTCTCCTCCCCTCGGCTGTGGCGGCTCCAGGAGCCCGGCTCTTAGCGGGAGGAGGTTTGGGGGGTGGGGAAGGAGAGCCGCTCTAATCCTTATCCCCCCCGACAACGGTAGGGTGGCGGGGCACCGGGCACATCCAGTTGTTGCTTCAAGAGCCTGGTCTCACTAGACCCTCGGTGTTCTCTTCCTTGCTTCCCGCTGCGGAGGTTATCTTAGGGGGGGTGGAGGTGGGTAGGTAGGGAGGAAGAGAAGGACGAGTCCTCCACTAATAAAGGCCTCCCTGGGCTATGGGACAGGGGCCATCGGTTGTCAATTCTCTCCTCTGCTGACCACTGACCTTTCTCTTAACCACAACGACCCCAGCCCACAGCCAAACTTAGGTCAGCTTCACGCTGTTGGGCGTCCTCGAGTTCGCGCCAGCTCGGAGATCTCTAAGAGGAAACAAGGAAGCGGCTCTGGGAAACGATGAAGGCCCATTTTGTGCAGTGCCCGGCTTCCTAGTGGTCACTTCTCATCTCCCCCAGAAAAGTCCTCCCTGCTTGTAAACCCTGTCAAGCATTACTCACCCATTCCATACTCACACAACCTACTTAGCCAGCGACATTCTAATTCCCATTTCTTTTTTTATTCCTGACACAGACACACAGACACACATGATGCTGACAGTATTCCCCTGTGACCTTGGTAAAACCAGTTCCTCTGTAGGCCTTAGACCTCAGTTTCCTCACCTGTAAAATGAAAGACTGACCTTCAAGTTCCCTTCCTCCTCCAAAACTAAACCTCTGCTCCTACCCCCCACTTTGGGGAAAAGTGGGGGGTTTAGCTAAAGCCCATGGATCCCCAGTCTTCTCTGTTGGTCCCATACCTCCTCAGGCAAATGACTGAAGCACCCCTTAGTGAAAGAGATTGCTCAATCAGGAAGGTTTCCCAGGGAAAGTTTCTATTTCAGGAAGAGGCTTTTTTGTGTGTAGAAACATATCAGAACCATAAATGGTCAGAGGTCAGAAAACACCCAGTCTGGGACCCTCTGTTTTGACAGAGTGGGAAACAGAGGTGGAAAAAAAGTGAAGGGCCTTCCTTTTGCAAGGTCACAAGTGGTTTTAGATCAGGGACTTGGCTTTCTGAGAGGCCTTTACTTGATCTGCAGCAATGCTGGTGCTTCCTCCTAAGTCACTTTGTATCTAGATGTTCACATGTTGTTTCTCTCTCTGCTAGAATGTCATTTCTTTAAGGTCGGGAAATATTTTACTGCTTATGTGTAGCCATTGTTTGATAGGGTGCCTCAAAGATCACAGGTGCTTAATCAACGATTGCTGATTCATAGGGATTCAAAGCCAGATTTTCTGGCTCTTGGTCAAGGCTCTATAAGTCATCTCAATCTTCTGGGCCTCAGTTTCACCAGATTGCCCCCTTCCCCGGCATCCTTCCTGTAGCCTTTCCCTTCTATCATTAATCAGTCAACAAACATTTACTAAGAGCCTACTAAGGCACTGTGCAAAGCCCTGGGAACACAAAGCAGAAATAGTGCCTGTCCTCAAGGAGTGGACACTCTAATGCAGAATTTTTTAACGGGGACAGAGGGTGACATTGGACAACACCCCTGGGGTGGGACAGAACAAGACTGAACCCCTCACACAGGGGCTTTTCCCTGTTTGGGGGAGTCCTGATCCCTTCAAGGGCAGTCTGGAAAAGTCAAGGGACCCCTTCTCACAAGCACATTTTTAAATGCATAAAGTAAGCTATGGAATCGCAAGGGAAAGCAATTGTATTGAAATAGTTATAAAAATGTTTTAGACCAAAACCAAGTTCACAGATACCAGGTTAAGATCTTGGGATTTGGGCCAGGAAATGGATGGGAGGTTGATGGGAGAGATTCCCTCCCTCCCAGACCCTCTAGAAGCTGCTCTCTCCTGATGGTTCATTAAGGTTGAGGAAGAGGACAGAAACATTCCTAGGCTCTGGGGAGGACTAAGAGCCACAGCTGCTGCCTGCATTGCTGAGGAAACCATCCCCAAGGGGAAGGAGGGATGTCAGGAAAGGGAAAAACAACTCAAGGCCCCATGTCCTTTGACCCATTTCCGGTTTAGGAAGGAGGAGTTCCTGTTCACTAGAAGGCTCACCTCCCTGGAAAAGACATCTGGGGAGGCTGAGACCCAATCCAGGTTAGGCAAAAGAAGGCTGATCTCAGCTTGTTCCAGCTCTTCCTCCTTGGCCTCTTGTTACACCTCTGAGGGAATCAAGTTAAGGGACTTGCCCAAGGTCACATATCTAGTGATCGACTTAATTAGCCCAGTGATCTTGTCTGTTACCTGGCTCCAGTCATCCTTCCCTGTCAAATGACAGTTGGACTAGAGAGATAGTCCCTAATAGCCCTTCTTGCTATAAAGCAAAAACCTATTGCCTCCAAACAAAGAAGAGCTTTCTTGTTAAGTGAAAAGGAAATATAGCTTAGAAAGTAAGAAAAAGAAGACTGCCACCCCATTCTGACACTACCTACTTACCAGGAAAGATTGGGGGGGGGTGGGAAGGGGAAGTAACAGAGAGGAGGGAGACAGAGACATACAGAGAGATAGACAGAGACAGAGGGAGAGGAGGAAGGGAGAAACAGACACAGAAAGACAGAGACAGAGATCAACTCATAACAAGTGGGCACGAACTACATACTACTGTCCAAATATACAATAATTTTATGAGCCATAGGATCCAGAGCAGGAAGGGACCTCAGAGGCCAACTAATGCACCCCCGCCTTCGTTTTACAGATGAGGAAACAAAAGCCCAGAGAGTGAAGTGATTTGCCCAAAGTCACACCATTAGTAAGCAGGATTTGGATGCAGGTCCTCTGATTCTCCAGTCAAGGTGACTCCACGTTGCTCCCACTCCTCTATTAGAATGTAAGCTCCCTGAGGGCTTTTTATCCCCAGAGCTTGGCATATCACTGGCACTTGTTGACTGATGGATAATTATTGGGGCCACTGACATTCTCTTTCTTCAGTCCTCCTGGAAGGATCCTCAGAGGTCAGGTGGTCCCTCCTCCCCATTTGACAGAAGAGGAAATCGTTGAGGTCCCCAGAGAGAAAGTGACCTCTTTGAAGTTGAGGAGTTAGTGAGTACCAGGAACAGGATTTGAACCAGGGATATGCTGAAAGCAGCTCCATCCAACTTTATGAAAAGCTGAGTGTTAAATTTTCAGTGTGAGCATCTATACCTCAGAAATTGACAAAGACTATGAATTACTGCTTTTAAAAACTGTTTAGACTCAAGAAAGTGACAGAGAAATTGTTGGTGGTTTAGATTAAATTTGAAAGTGTGTCTGTACATTTCCCCCCCAGAGATCTGATTGTTAAACAGCACACTGTTGATGGGAATTCAGGTTTTCCTGAGTTTGATTCCAGAACATCTGAAGTTTTTTTTGTAGTTACTGGAAGGAGTAGGATTTCAAATTCAGTTTTCTTAGGTTTAATATAAAATCATTTAGTTTAAACACCTTTTCTAGGATCATGATCTAGAAGGGGAGGGGGCGGGGCAAAGGGGAGGAGTGGGGTGGAGAGGTGTGCTCTTACTTGCTTTTTTTGTAGTTTAGTTGTAGCCCACCAGCCCAAGGCCCCTCCCCTCCACTCACCCACTCTAGTCTGCAAATGAGATGTCTCTATAAGGGCAGGCATTGATCACGGCTCCTTTCCTCCGCACTGAGGTCCTTCCACCCCTGCCTGTCCACTCTCTAGCTAACCCCTGTCATGAGGGGCTCTCGGGTTATCTCTGCTGGGGAAGATTAGGCAGGTCCTTGGCAAGGAGAGTGCATTCTCAAGGGAGCTCTTCTCCCTCCCCCTTCTTTTCTTCCCTTCCTTCTTTCTCTTCCTTCTTTCCCTCCTTCCCTTCTCTCTCTTCCCCCCTCTCTACTCCCTTTCCCCTCTCTCTTTCTCCTTCCCTGCCTCATTCTCCCTTCCCTCCTTCTCCCTCTCTCTCTTCCCCATCTCTGTCTTTCCACCTCTATCTTTCTCTTTCTGTGCCTTTCTCTTCTCTCCCTCTCCTCTCCCCCTCTCTCCCTGTACTCCCCTTTGTCCTTCCTTTCTTTCCTCCTCTTTCCTTTTCTCCTCTCCTTCCTTCCCACTCCTTTCCCTCCCTCTTTTTTATTCCCTCTCCCTTCCCTTCCCTTCTCCTCTCTCCCTTTCTTTTCTTTCTCCCTCCCTCCCCTCCTCCATCTCCCTCTCTCTTCTTTCCTCTGACCCTCACTGCCAATCTTTTGCAGCCACTTTTGAAAGGGGAAAAGTGGAGGCCTAGTCCTAAGGAAGAGCTGGCCTGGTCCCAGGATGGTCCTTCTCCTCCCCCCACTACCTCCTGCCATCTGGCAGGGGACTGAATCCCCTCCCTTATGTATTCCTTTCTTGGGACCTTAGAGGCTTTTTGGTCTTCAGGAACCTTTAGTTAAAATGCAGAAGCCTTCTGCTTAAGCCTTGGTTCTTGATTAGCCAGACCTGGGGTGGAGATGATTCATAGATAGCTTAGTGCAAGACTCTCCTGAATGGTACATGGATTAGGCATTGGAGGAGAGGGGGAGGGGAGGGGAGAAAGTAGCAGTGGCCTACTGAAGGCCTCTGAAATCGGAGCTGGCAGGGTCCCAAAGCTAATTCTACTCTGAGCTCCCATTGGGAGTTCAGGTGGAAGCTAGAGATGGATGATGAGAGAAGGAACAAAAAAGGAAAAATCCAAATATTTAGGGGGATCATGAGGCAATTTTAACCGTGGCAGGAACCTGGAGATGGTCATAGTGCCCATCCCCCTACCTCCAGGCCAAACCAGGCTCCACCCAGAGGAGAGTCTATAAGTGGGGTTTTCCAAGACAGTTCTTTGTTGTTTTGTTGTTATTTTTTAAAATTACAAAATATAGTTGGGTATATATATATATCCCCATATATGCACATGAATACAGATATAATCCACATATATACATATACATACACACAAACGTACATACACACGGTGTCCCAAAAGTCTTTGTGCATTTGTAAGCTTCAGTAGCTTAAAACTATTTAGCAGCTACAAAAATTCTGTCACCAACACCAGTTTCTTTGCATGTTCTCTCTCATGAACATAGTTTTGTTCCTTTCTGGGTTCCTCTTCGCCCTCCTAACCACATCCTAACCCTTATCACTGACCTCTCGAAAGTCTTTCATGGTTTCCAAAGTTCCTTTCTCTAGTCAATGTGCTCATTGAGCCCCCTACCGTTGGTGACCTGTACTAGGAACATTATCATTCTCCTTTCACAGCTGAGGAAACTGAGGCCCGGAAAAAAAAGAGACGAGACTTTCTCAAGGTCACACAGCTAGAAGCAGAATCAGGTCTTCCTGAGTTCAATCCTATGATGTCCACAAGCTTTCCACAAGTTCCCTTGGTTATTGCTTCCAGTGTCTAATGAGGCACTGTGGTGTCTTAGGAAGAATCAAGACTGAGAGTCATTTTATGAATGCAGAGAACAGAGTTTAGAGGTCACAGGTTCAAATCCTACTTGTTATTTATGGCCTCAGTTTCCTCATCTGCAAAATGATGGGGTTGGACTAAATGATTTCTGAGAAGCCTCCAAATCCCAGATCTATGATCCAAGCTTAGAATTTAAAGACTTTTTTCTCTTTTCTTGAAAATCAGTACATTTGCCCTTCTCCGTTCATAGTGATACAGTTCCATGGTCCCTCCCTTGTGCTCCACGACCTTTCAGATATCACTGACAATGGCTCAACAGTCACATCTGTCAGGTTTGGGGAACATAGCTCATTTGAACCAGATGGCTTGAATTCATCCAAGGAAGCTTCTTCTCCCATTATCCCATTTGTCTTGGGTATCAATTCTGTGTCAGTCATTTTTGTGGTATGACAGTGGTCATTCTCCAAGACTTGAGTAACTGCCTCCCCTCTGTTGTGGCTGATCATCCCATCCAACTTCAGCAGCTGTCCTCTCCCTTTTTTTCATCCTCCTCTTTGCTTTGATATAGGTCGCATTTTATTGTTGTCATCTCAAGTTGTTTTTGTTTTTGGTTTTGGTTTTGTTTTTGTTTTTGTTTTTTCAGAAACCTCAGCTCATTCTGAGTCTTTGCCCTCTTGATACAATCTTCCCAGTACTGTCCCATGCTTTCACATTCACTCTATGTTACCTGCATTTGCTTCCAACTTTAGCCTACATGTGTACATAGTTAAATTTTAATTTGGAAAAAAACTTGAACAAAATAAAATCTAAATTGGTTAGAGAGTTCCCTGTGCATCCACATCTGACTCCTTAGACAACTACTACTTTTCTTTCTTGTGCAATTGCTTCCCTTTGTTTCTTCAAAATTTCATTCTTAAGAGTTTCCTATCCCTCCCAAACTGACTTTCCATGTAGAATTTTACTCTGTTGGCTCCTCCCTAGCCTTCTTGTGAATCTTTTGAAATCTGCCCTCCAAAAAGCTAAAGTTCATGTCAGACTATGTCCAATTACCCTCTACTGTCTCATTAACTCTGAGATGGAGTAGTCTCTTCCCTCCAAGGTTTTCCTCATTTCTATTCCAATAACCAGTTCTTCCCTGAGAGTAAGAATCAGAGTCAGAATAAAATTCCTCCATTAGTTTTTTTTAACTTTTCAAAGGATGGAATCAGAATTGAGAGAAGTCAAGAAGTTGTTCTGCTTTGAGAGAGAGAGAGAGAGAGAGAAACTAACATTGTTTCGAATAATATGTTTTCCCATATTACTGTATCATGCCTCTGTGTCATATTTGTGATCTGTTTCCCAAACTCTTCATCTATAGCCTCTCTTTGTCCAGGTGGTCTGTAATATATACCAATGACAAAATCAATTTCTCCATTAATTTTTACCCAAATGTTCTCCACCATGATTTCCTTCTCTGGTTCCTGGTTTTTCTCATTGAAATAGACTTTTAAAAATTTTACACACACACACACACACACACACACACACACACACACACACACACACACACATATGTAATTCTACCTCCTGCTTCCCCTTTTAACTATTTTTAATAAGGTCTACCCATCCAGAGCCATCCAAATCATACATAACAAATCTCAAGGATATCTATGAGGTCAAGCTGGTCTCATAGCAATAAGATATAGAGCTCATCTTGCTTGTTGCCTAACCTTTCGTGCATAGACATTTGATGTCATGAATCTTATTACTGGCTTGTTTATTTCTTGGATTTTGTCTCCAACTTCTGGGTATCTCAACTGCTATTTTTGTTCCATTGTTGAGGCAATCTAGTTTGATAAATAATTTTTCCCACTCTGTCATCCTTTTCATTTTAAAGTCATTTTGATTAGATTTACAAATCACCCTGTCAAACACATTCTTGTCAGTATGCTGAATTACTCCATCCCTGGTCAGGAACCTGTTATTCCTATATTTTAAGTCTAGAAATTAGGATCCCATTATCAGACACCATCTTCTTAGGCAGCTATTCACTTTCCAATTGGATTATTTTCATCAAACACCTTTGCTTCCAATGGATAGCTTCAAGGCAAAAAACACCCAGTGCCCCTTTGGTCTACGGTTTCTTGCCCAAGTAGTAGTTGTCTTGGTAGTGGTAGTCTTTGGCAATCCTTTCTAGACTGATGCTGGTAGTATTGTTTATGTCCATATGAATCACCAGAAGTGAGTGGGAGTCATCTGCTTGGATGAGTCTGGGGAGGTTCTCAGTTCTGGGTTGGAAACATGCTGGGAAAGACAAGAACTCCATTGTTGTTATCTGGTCAGCAATAGCTGCCTCGGTGCCCCGAGTAGTGCCATCACACTGTTCTTTTTCCTTTGACTCTTGCAAGATCATCTCTTCCCTGACAGCTTCTGGGACTCTATTACTCAACAGATGCTCCCTTTTCAGAATCCATTTCCCTTCTCTTCATGAGCAGCCTCAGACTTGCCTCTTAGACTCAGGGAGTACAGTTGTTCCTTGCATTCCCCAGCCTCCCTTCCCCTCCCCTCCTTTCCCCTGGACTACTCCCACCTTCTGCCTTCTTTGCTTATTCCATACTAAAAAAAATGAGCCAATCTAAGTTCCCTCTCCTCTCCTAGTTCATATTTGAGATCACTGAAGCTTTGTCTCTCCTCTCATCGTTTGTTCCACTTGGAAAATCAAGTGACCCTCCTCGTTGCCAAGATCAGCCCCTTTGTTGTTTAGTCTTTTTTCCAGTTGTGTCTGACTCTTTATGACCCCATTTGGAGTTTTCTTAGTAAAGATACTGGACTGGTTTGCCATTTCCTTTTCCAGCTTATTTGACAGATGAGGAAACTGAGGCAAACAGGGTGAAATGACTTGCCCAGGGTCACACAGCTAGTAAGTGTCTGAGGCTAGATTTGAACCCAGGAAGACAATTCTTCCTGACTCCAGGCCCAGCACTCTGTGCACTATGGGCACCCCCTGGCTGCCTCAACCCTTCTACTGGTGCCTTTGATCTTCGCAATGCCAGCCCCTCACTCATACTCAATTGCTCCTTTCAACCATCTCTTCTTTCTCCCTAATTTTCTTTTTTTTTCTTTCTTTTTTAAGGTTGGTGTCCCTCTCTTACAAGTTGTTTCTCACATATGTACCTGATTCTCACTTAAGTGTCTGGTTCTCACAGGCCAGACTCTACCTTGATCAGTGTGGAAGCTTTGACCTGTTCCTCTCTTTCTGGCCTGGGCTTCTTCTTACTTCTCCTTAGGAAACCTGGTGGCTCCCTGTTCCCAGGGGTCTCACCAGAGTAATTCAGAACCTAGTGCAGACAGCCAATTGGCATATTCCAGTCCAGCTCAGAACCCCCAAGTTCAAGAGATCCACCAGCCACAGCCTCCCAGGTAGCAAAGAGTATAGGCATTCACCACTACACACTGGTGTTCTCTAATTTTCAGTTTTTCCTTATCTACTGGCTCCTTCCCTGCAGCCCAGGTCTCTCCCCTCCTAAAAACAAATGAACAAACAAACAAAAAACTTTTCTCTTGACCCTACCATCCCTTTAAACCATCATCCTATCCCTTTCACAGCAAACTCCTTGAAAAAAATCTGTCTACCTTATGAAGGAAAATTCTATCCACATCCAGAGAAAGAACTCCGGAATCTGAATGCAAATTGAAGCATATTATTTTCACTTTTTTTGTGTGTGGCTTTTCCCTTTTGTTCTGTTTCTTCTTTCACAACATGACTGATGTAGAAATCTGTTTAATGTGATTGTACATGTATAGCCTAGATCAGATTGATTGCCATTTTGGGGAGAGGAAGAAATTTAGAACTCAAAATTTTATCAAAAATGAATGTTGGGAGGGTCAGCGAGGTGGCAAAGTAAGAGTGCCTGCCATGGTCGGAAGGACCCGGGATCGGTTCTGGCCTCAGACTTAGCACACACACGAAAGTGACTGGCTGTATAACCTTGGGCAAGTTACTTAACCCCAATTGCTTTTAAAAAAATGAATGTTGAAGCCTATGTTTACATGTAATTGGAAAAAATAAAATACTATTAACAAAAAATCACTCTGCAGTCATTGACTCCACTTGCTTAAAATGTGGATTATTATTTTTTTTCCTAATTGAACCCCTGCTTCTATTTTTTTTTAAAGGAAAGCTTCTCATCCTCTTTGCATTCTGGTCTCTGTTCTCACCACCTGAATGAAGATGCTGTCTCCAGTGTCACTGATGATCTGTTTATTGTGAAATCCAATATAATTTTCTCTTGATCTCTCCACAGTAGCTGTTGGAAAGGAATTCTTAGTCTGTGAGTTGAAGGAGGGCTCCCAGGAATGGCAAGAGGAGCCATTGGCATTAAGAGAAAGGAAATAAACATTTATAGATTTTCAGTTGATTAATTAATTAATTTTTGTTTTCAACAATCACTTTTATAAGATTTTGAGTTCTAAATTCCCTCCCCTGTCCCCACGACGGCACACAATCTGATATAGGCTATACATGTACAATCATGTTAAACAGATTTTCACATTAGTCGTGTAGTGAAAGAAGAATCAGAACAGAAGGGAAAAAGGGAAACAAACATTTATTAAGAGCCTACTACATGATGGGCACTGTGCTATAGGCTTTATAGAGATGATCTCATTTGATCCTTGTAACCACTCTGGGTTGTTCAGTTATTTTCAGTCATGTCTGACTCTTTGTGACTCCATTTGGGGCTTTCTTGGCAAAGATATTGAGTGGTTTGCCATTTCTGTCTCCAGATAATTTTACAGATGAGGAAATTGAAGCAGAGTGAAGTGACTTGCCCAAGGTCACACAGCTAGTAAAGTCTCTGAAGCCAGATTTGAACTTGGGTCTTTTTAACTTTTTAAGTGTTCTATTCACTGTGCCACTTAGCTGCTATTATTATCATTCTTATTTTACAGTTGAGGAAACAGGCAGGAAGAGGTTGAGTGATTTGTCCGGGATCACACAGAACTCTAAGTGACTCCAGGCCAAGACTGTTAACTGCCTCATAGACCATGGATTGTCCTGCCCTATCCAGGAACAATGATAGAAATGAGTTTGTTTTGTCTTTTACCATTCCCAAAGCAAGAAGTAGAAACAAGGGCAGATACATGTTGTGTTGGCAAGGCTGAGGGCAGGTGGAGACTGAGAGGCCATCTTCTTCCCTCTGGAGCCTCTTTCCTCCTTGCTGTCACTGTCCTCGTCACCCTTCATGCTCTTTCTCCTTCACAGGCTCATCACCATCATCCCTCTTCTCTCCTCTTTCTCAGTCCTCTCATCAGTTCCCATGGGTTCAGCAGTCATCTCTGTGCCAATAACTCCCCAAACCTCCCAAGGCTTCATCTCTTCCAAAATGGAACTCGTCCTCTTCCTCCCCACCCATCCCCCTAAACATTCCCCCCTTTCTATCATCCCTATTTCCACTGAAGGGACTGTCATGCTTCCAGTCATCGTCTAGGAGTCAGCTTTGACTCTTCCCAGTACTACCCCTCACAAACTCTATGCTGTGGCCAAACTGGTCTACTTCTTCCTGACAGATGATGTCAACCATAAAAATGAAGAGGTTACCCATAAAGAGGGTTAGGGCTGCTCCGGAGATCCCAAAATGCCAACATGCTGGGTCCTGCCGAATAAATTCCACTCAAGTCTTTGAAGCCAAAGAAAAGTAAAGTTTGTTAAAAGTTTGTTTGCATTAGATACAGGGTAAGTCTGTGCTAGGTCATTCTACGGTGCTCTCACTATTCTGTGGCATTCTATGGCACTCTCATTTCTGTTTTGTTTCACATGCTGTCCCCTCTACCTCCCTTTGTATTTCCTAGAATCCCTAGCTCCCTCCAAGGGTCCACTCATAGACGTCCTCTTCCAAGAAGACTTCCCTGATTTCTCCAGTTATCAGAGTCCTCCTCTATCCAAATCACAGTGTAGTGATTTATCTTTTCTCCCTCTGTATGTATCTTTATTTTATATTCTCTTAATGTTTTACTGATGCTTTAAAAAATCACTATCATTTTCCACTAACACCCTTCCCTCCCCACACCCCTTTCCCAGGAGAGCCTTCTATATAAGCAGGCAAACCAAATCACACATTGACCATATCTGAAAATATACACCCTGATTCTGCACTTCTGGGTTATGGGATCATAAAAGCTTAAAGGATTTAGAGCTGAAAGGAACCTTGATGCTCACCTAGTCAGCCCCCTGATCTGTGAACTCTCTGCTGAGTGATGCTTCACCGTCAGTCCCCTGAAGTCAGGATTGGACATTGCATTGATCTGGGCATTGTACTCTGTTTCCTTGATCTTCCTTCCCCACTCAGAATGCTGAAGTCTTTCTTTGTTACTTTCCTTGACACTGATGACAAGTTCTTCTGGTTCTTCCGAATTCACTCTGCATTAGTTCATACATGTGTTTCCATGTTTTTCTAATTTTTTTCATATACATCATTTCTTACAGCACAATATTATTCCATTCCACTTATAGGTCACACTTTATTCAATCATTCTCCAAATGTATGAGCACTTACTTTCCTTCTCGCTCTTTGCTACCATGAAAACGTTCTGCTACAAATACTTCTGGGGGCCTTTGCCTCTGTCTTTGACCTCCTCAGAGAACACTCCTAAATGGTGTGGAGATTTTAATGACTTGGGGGCGTAATTCCAATTTTATTACGCCAAATGGTTGGACCAGTTTGCATCTATACCAGCCATCTGGTCTTCCCATAGCCTCTCTTACATTTTGTCTTCTTTGTCAATCTGATGCATATGAGGTGAACCCTCAAAGCTGTTTTAGTTTACATTTCTTTTATTATTAGTGATTTGGAGCATCTTTCATACAGTTGTTGACAGCTTTATTTTGAATCCTACCTATCGAACACATTGATTGGGGAATGGATCTTATTCTTATATATTGGTATCATTTTTCTATATACCTTTGATATTAGACTTTTATCAGAGATTTTTTTTAACAAAGATTTTTTTTCTATTTGAATGCCTCTGTTCTAATTCTCCCATAACTGATTATTGGTGTAAAAGCTGTGATCTGCTCCTTTTTGAAAACCATGCAGTTGTTTTTGCATTTATAATTTGTATTCTGCCTATCCCTTTCTTAGATAGGAAACTCCTTGAGGGTAGGGACTATGCCTTGTTCCTACCTTTGTGTATCTCCGAGTCTAGCTCAGTTGAAATGACTTGTTCTATCCTAACACCTGCCCCCCCACCACCACCAGGGGAGTCTCTCATTGCCCTATACTCCCCCTAGACTGCAAAAGCATTGGGTACCCCTTCAGGGCATTTCTCCCATCCCTCATAAAAACCCATTGGCAGGACAGGGAAGGTGTTATCATTATCACCATGTAACTGATAAGAAAATGAAACTGAGTATGGGGGAGTTACTTAAACAAGGTCATTTAGAAAGTTAGTTGGCAGAGCTAGGACCTGCGCTCAGGCATCCAGAGGGTGGATTCTTCCTCTTTTCCCTACCCCAGCTACCTCTAAAATGTCTGTGGATCCAGCGTATTGGGCAAGGGTTCCCAACCTCAGCCTCAGTTTCCTTATATGTGAAATAGGCATAATAATGGCCCCTCTCTCACAGGGTTGTTGTACAGATCAAGGTTTTTGCAAATCATAAGGCACTAGATACATGTTTGATACTATTGTTATTAGTGTGGTTATTGTTACTACTGTCAGAAGCCTGTCAAGAAGGTAGGAAGACTATTCAGTAAAAAGTGCTATCCTATTGAAATGAATCTATCACCCTGGCTTGGAGTAAGGAAGATCTGAGTTCAAATCCAGGCTCTGATACCAGTGAGCTTTGTAGCCCTGAGTAAATCATTTAACTTGTACCTCAGTTTCCTCACCTGTAAAAATGGGAATAATTATGATAACAACAACAGCCTGAAATGAGATATTTGTGAAGTGCTTTGTAAACCTTAAACACCAGCTGTTACTGTAATTACCATCACTTCTTAGACGCATGAACAAATACATTCTAGAATATATTTCCTTTCACATCCAATTGGGGTGTAGGGAAGTTTGCTGAAAGCCAAGGAGTGCAGGGACCAAAAGTGAGTAGGAACCCCGGGGTGAGGGTGACAGATTTGGGGGGGGGGCGGGTGTGAAATAGAGCCCAGATAGCTAGAACTGGTCGGGAGGGCCCGGCTGAGCCTCTGATATTAATTTAGTTCATCCTTCTGAACCTCAGTTTCCACATCTATAAAAGGAAGATTATAATGCTGCCAGTCCCTATCTCCCAGGGTTGTAAGGACGTTCCAATGAGGAAACCTTAATGCCCTATATAAATGTTAGCAACTGTGGAACACAAGGCCTGGAATCAGTCACACTCCTCTTCTGAGCTCAAATCCAGCCTCAGACACTTACTGGCTGTGTGACCCTGGGCAAGTCTCTTAACCCTGTTTGCCTCAGTTTCCTCATCTGTAAAATGAACTAGAGAAGGAAATGGCAAACCCCTCCAGTATCTCTGCCAAGGAAACTGCAAATGGGGTCACAAAGAGTTGACATGACTGAAAAAAATGACTGAAAACAGCAACATAAATGTCATCTATTACTGTTCACAAGTTCTGACAATAACAGAACAATGGAAGCCGTGGATTCTAATGGCCCAGCTTGGTCCCAAAGAAGAGACGGGAGAACCGCCGCACCCCCTCCCCACCCCCAAGCATACATATCCTTTTTCATAGAGGTAGGGGACAGGAAGGTCAGACTTTTGCCACTGTCTTGGTTGGGCTTTTCCTTTGCTTTTTTCTTCTTCTGTGTTATAAGGATCAAAAGACCATAGATTGGGGGCAGCTAGGTGGATAGAATACTGGCCCAGGAGTCAGGAGGACCTGAGTTCAAATCCAGCCTCACACATTTGATATACTTACTAGCTGCATGGCCTTGAGCAAGTCACTTAACCCCAATTGACTTGCCTTCCCCCCTCAAAAAAAACCCAACCCCCCAAAAGACTATAGATTTAGAGTTGAAAGGGATACTAGGGGCCATAGAGATGAATGCTTTAATTTTACAGATTATTGCTCTGTGGGAAGCAGTCAACATGCATTTATTAAGCTCCCATTATGTACTGGGGCACTGTGCCAAGTGCTGAAGATATGAAGAAAGGCAAAACCCAGGCCCTGCCCTCAAGAAGCTCACAGTCTAACAGAGGGGAAGAAGGAGACGTTGGAAAATGTTATAAAAACAAAAGATAAAAATAAAATACATTTCTAAAGAATATTCACAAGTTGCAATGACAAAACAATTGGAACTGAACGCTGTGAAATTATCATGATCAAGGCCAGTGCCAAAGAAGGGACAGGAGGGGGTGAAGGTGCTTCCCTACTGCCTACACAGAGATGGAGGACCATGGGGACGGGGGATTGCATAGAAGGTCAGACTTTTTGCCCATGGGTTTTGTGGAACTCATTTTTTTTCTTCTCTTGGTTTTTAGGAGTGGCTTTCTGGAAGGGGAGGGGACAGGGAAATGTAGGTGGTATCAAAACATAAGATATTTACAAAATTTAAAAATGTTTTCATAAGTTCTTCTTTCTTAGGGTCCAAGGAGTAAGTTGGGGCCCCTTGAATGCTGCAGTGTGGCCCACTGTCAACAGCTACAGGGGTTAAGACTGGGACCAGACAGTACATTTCCTATTTATGGTCAAACCCAACCGTTTCCTTTCCTGAAGCCACACCTGCTGTCTCAGCTTCCTCTTCCCCTCCACTCCCCAGAATGACAGCATCTTCACCAGGTGAGGTCTGGACTCTTCCAAGGAGGCAGCCAACTCTGCTGGCCCTCCAAACAGAGCCTCCTCCCAGCTGGGCTGGGCTGGAGCCAGGCACCGTTTCTCAATTCCATTCATCTGGCACCTGTGTTCGAGCTGCTACTCTCCCAGATGGATGGGCTTTTCCCTAAGGGAGATGACCAGGGTTTTGTTCCAGGGCATAGACCCTGGATGGGTCTCCCCCAAAATCCTCTCAACTACACCTAGTCTTCTCACTTTGCCCCAGGCTGCCCCCCTAGGGCCCACCTTCTCTGATTCTACTCCAATGTCTCCCCATAACTGGGGGTGGGGAGGGGTTCAAAGACCATTTGCCACTCTGTAGGGGCATGGGCCAGAGATCCAGCTGCCAGGATACATTCAACTGAGGTAGATTGTCCTCTGCTTTGTTCCCTGCTCCCAGCTCCTCCCCGGGTCCCCAGCCCTGCCCCATTCCCTACAACTGAATTTGTCACGGTCCTAAGAATTTCTAGTTATGGCTCTGGGCAATAGTAATAGTAATAATAACCTTGCTTAGCATATACTAAGAACCTAATAAACACTTTTCATTCAAAGTAATTAATAGTGACTCTTCTACTCACTCCTGTGTGAGATTGGAAAACATTTCTGCCTTCTCTGGCCTTCAGTTTCCTCCTCTATAAAATGAAGGGCTAGGACAAAACAGTCCCTGAGCTTCTTTCTGGGTCTAAAGCCTCTATCAATAGGAGAATTGGAATGTAGACTCTAACAGTAAGTGTTTAATAAGTGCCTGTTCTCTGTCCTCTCTCCCATTGTGTCTCTAGCACCCAGTAAGGCACCTGGTGCATTTTTTGTTGTTCAGCCATTTTAATCAGGTCTAACTCTCTGTGATCCATTTGGGGTTTTCTTGGCAAAGACACTGGAATGGCTTGCCATTTCCTTCTCCAGCTTGACAGATGAGGAGACTGAGGCAAACAGGGTTAAGTGACTTGCCCAGGGTCACACAGTTAGCAAGTGTCTGAGGCTGAATTTGAATTTGGATCTACCAGACTCTAGGCCCAGCACTTTATTCACTGAACCACCTAGATGCTCTAGGACTGGAATCTAACAATATCTCAAAGGACCAACATGCATCATTTGGTACTGTTCACTTTTTGAAATTAATAAGGCAGATACATATTTAATTACAAATAAAATATATAAAGTAAAATATTTTAAAAATCAATAAAAATGTAAATATAAAATTTCTAAAATTTTTATTTCAAAGTAAACATTGTTTTTTGGGGGTCATTCTAGTGTTATTGAATACTTGATTGATTGAATGGAAGGTACAAGCCAGGATTGCTGGAGCTCCTCAGCCACAGAACTGTCCCTGGGGCCTTCAGAGAGGCTGGGGGCACCTGTAGGATGGTGGGACTGGAGTCACTCTATGTGAAGTTAAGGACAAGGGATCTCCCCTAGAGAATCAAGAATTCACTACAAGTCAGAGAACAGAGATAAACTAGCCTGGGACCAAGGGAAATATCAGGAAGTGAAGTTGGGGGGTTTGGCTGGGGCAAGATGTGTGTGGGGTCTTAGACATTGCCCTACAGAGTGAGATTGTAGGATCACAGATTAGAACTAGAGGTGAGCTCAGAGGCCATATAGTACAACCCTCCCTCTTTTACAGATGAGGAAACTGAGATCCAGAGAGGTTAAATGGTTTACCCAAGGTCATACAGGTAGCAGGGCAGGGATTTGAACACAGGACTTCTGAATCAAAATCTAGCACCCTTCACACCATCCTATGCTGCCTGTGCCTAAGGGGACCACACAGGTCCCTGGAATGTTCTTCTGAGATGTTAGTCATATGTGTGTGTGTGTGTGTGTGTGTGTGTGTGTGTGTGTGTGTGTGTGTGAAATTCCATCCATGGTGTCTCATCCCCTAAGCCGCTCATCCAAGTCCTCCCAAAAATTTGCTCCGGGGGTCTTCCCGAGATGCTAGAGGCCTTCTTTGCTTTCTCCTGACATCATGAGGAACCAGTGGAGATCATCCCGTCTTCTCATTCTGTCCCTTTCCTTCTGTCTTTCTTTGGAGCTTTTCATTGATTATATGTGGTATATTATACTGATGATAAATAGACAGACAGACAGACAGATAGATACACACACACACGTTCACCCTGTTCGATGGAGGCTGAGAGAGGGTTGACTTCCCAATTAAGTACCTGAGGCTGGATTCAAAGCCAGGTCTCCCTGACTCAAAGCCTAGGATGGGATCCACCAGTGAACACTGCTTCTAGGCCTCAGTTTCCTCCTTTCTTAGACAAAGGAGCTGGACCAAGTGGTTTTTGAGATCTTTTCCTACTCTAGAAATGCTTCTAGAAATGCACAGAGCCCAGAAGGCAGCTCCCAGGC
Organism: Gymnobelideus leadbeateri; assembly: GCA_011680675.1. Taxonomy (NCBI): domain Eukaryota; kingdom Metazoa; phylum Chordata; class Mammalia; order Diprotodontia; family Petauridae; genus Gymnobelideus; species Gymnobelideus leadbeateri. Next base: position 412,908 of record WOXC01007511.1, on the reverse strand, counting down.
CTCAGAGGATGGATGCTTCCTACCCCAATTCTTAGAACCTGTGGCCTTAACTAGAACTGGACGCAACCTTAGCCCAGCCTCCTACAGAACAGGAAACTGAGGTCCAGAGAAAGGAAGTGACTTGCCCTAGGTCATACAGGTAAGTCAATGGCAGTCAGGATTATAACTTGGGTCCTGTGACTCCAAATACTTTTAAGGTCCCTGTAGCACAAATTGCTATTTAACTCTGACACTCTTCGGGGCTGGGGCCTTTGTCTCCCCGCTCTTTCCCCTGCTAAGGTCAGCCTCCAGGCCCTGGGCCCCAGCATTCAGGACAAAAACAATGTCACCAAAGACCATCTCTCCTCCATGTGGGTTCTGCAGCCATAGCCAGAAGGGCTCGGGGGCGCCATCTTCTGGAGAAATATAGACCCTGCACCCCCAAGTGGTGCAACCTGCCAAGGAAACTGACTGGGGCTGAAGCCCAGGGACCCTGGGGGCTGCACCTGCCCCTCACCTGTCCTGGCTGAAAAGGTAATCTCTGCTTTGACCCCGCCCCTCCCCACTCCCCCGCCCCCAAAGACTCAGCAGGCCTGGGTTCAAATCCTACCAGATGCTTACCGCCTGTGGGACCCTGGACACCTCAGGTCTCTGGGCCTCAGTTTCCTCACCTGTAAAAAGCGGGGGTCATCCTGGACGGCCTCTGTGAAGCCATTACAGACTCCTTTCCTTCTCTTCCCCAATACAGAATGGTGGGATTTAGAACTGGAAAGGCATTTTCTAGAGCCACCATCTAATCTACCCCCATTTGTTCGGCTGAAGCCCCGGGAGGGGGGGGTGCAGTAATTTAGAGGCCTCCATTAGAGGGGGTGTCCAGTCTGGCCCCCTCAGGCCCAGGGTAGTGACCGGAACAGGAACCATAGCTGAGCCCGGATCTGGACGCTGGCGTTCTGCCCCAGAGTTTAGCGTCTGAGGGCATCATCTTGTGCCTGAGAAGGGACTCTTCCACTTGGGAAGGGGCAGAGTCTGCGCCGGGCATTTCCTCTTTTTTTGGTGGTCCAATCCCCCTGCCTCCCCAACACCTTTCCTTTCCTTTGCTCTTCTACAAAACTGACTCTCGAGGATCGGTTCTCTAATCTGGCTCTGGCTGAGAAAGGAATGAAGCTTAGCACTGGCTGAGCTTGCCCGATAGGATTTATTAAGCATCTACTATTACCAGCATCGTGCAATGTGCTGGGAATACAGAGAAGAGCCAAACAAAAATGTGCCTGCCCTTACGGGGCTCACTGTCTAACAGGAGCCCCAATGCTTGTCTGCCCATAATTGTCCAGTGCCATCAGATTGGGAGCTCCTCAAGGGCTTAATACAGTGCCTGGCACACAGTAGGCATTTAATAATTGTTTATTAATGACCAGAAGCAGGACAAGCTGGAGATGGCCAACAGAGGATAGTTGGTGCCTTTGCACTCACATTAAGGGGGATGAGGAAGGGCTTCTTAAAGAAGGTGAGATTTCAGTAGAGACCTGAAGGAAGGAGATGAGAGATGAGGGAGTGTGCTCCCGGCATGAGGGATGGCCAGTGCAAATGCTCAGAGGCGGGAGATGAAGCATCCCACACTATCTAGTGCTTGGGAGCGATCTCTCCAAGATCTATATTCTTTCATTCTTGGACCCTCCTCAGAAGGTACAGCTGAGTGAATCTAGAAGCAGTATCAGCCATCCCCCTGCCTCCAGCCCCCATCCTCAGAGAATCTACCCTAAGCAGCAGTGGAAGGCGGTTGGATGGGCAGTCAGAGGGTTTAGGCTTGAATCCTAGCTCTGTTGCTGGCTAATCTGACTCAGGACCTCTCTGGGCCTCAGTTTCCACATCTGTCAAATGCAGAATAGGCCAGATGGATGCGTTCTGAGGTCTCTTCCAGCTCTGACCATGTAAGAACCTAAAGCTTCTGGGCCTCTGGGGAGGGTTTGTATTAGGAGGGACACTCTGTGAATGTTTAACCTTTCTGTGTAAGGGGCTTGCCTGATGGTACCACAATCACCTGGTACTTGGGGAGACTCATTGGATGTCAAAGGACCCTCAGAGATTCCTTTGGCAAACAGCCAAACTAGAGGGGGCAGCCTGGTCCAGTGGAAAAGATCAATAACTTGGCAGGTAAAGGACCTGAGTTCAAATCTCACTTCTGATGCTAACAGCTGTATGACCAGGCCAAGTGTGGCACATTAACACACATGTATGAAGCCCCAGTATGGGCGGCACGGTGCTAAACACCGAGGGTACAGAGAAAAGTAAGAGGCAGGCCCCGCTCCCAAGAAACTGCCAGGATGACGAGGGGGACAACGGGAAAACAGCTATGGGGGACAGCAGCTGGGGCTGACAGACAAAGGAATCAGGAAAGGCTTCCTATAGGAGGAGGGAGGAAGCCAGGAGGTGGAGATGAGGAGGCAGAGGATGCCAGTCTGGAAGAAATGCCCAGAGCCAAGAGAGGGCGTGTCTTAACTGCCCTCGCCTCAGTTTCCTCATGTGTAAGATGAGGGAGGCTGAGATTAGAAGGCTCCCAAGGGCCCTCCCAGCTCTAGAACTATGATCTTGTGATTAACATCCCTGCCATTTCCATTTTATGACTTTGGAAAAAAGTCAATGAATCTCTCTGGGTCTCAGTTCCTTATCTGTAAAAAAAAAAAAAAAAGATAGGTGACCTCCAAGTTCCCTTGCAGGGATATATCTGTGATCCCAATTGAGTCAGCAGGCAAATTAGAGGAGGAGTCTCGATCTTTGGATTCATGGACGATTTTATCCAACACATCAATCAGCAGAAAGTCCCCGAGTGCCTAGTGCCGAGCTAGGAGATAGGGACAAAAGAAGGAACTCACCTTTTTATGTTGCTTAAGGGTTTACAAAGTGCTTCCCCTGCAACAGCCCTGGGAGTGAGGAAGTGTGACTAGCCCCATTTTTCAGATAAGGAAAATAAACCCGAGAATGAACGGATGGACCAGCCCACTGTAACATAACTAAGGGGCAGAACCAGGATCCCTCTTGACTCCTGGACCAACCTCCCCTTGGACCACACAGCCACTAATGAAAACCCAGCCCTGGGATGTCCTGACCTTAGTAGATACCATCTGAGGTTGGTGGCCTGGGGTTGCCTTTTGTCAGGGGCAGAGCCTGCAGAACCCAAGCGGCATCAGGGAGAGATGTGACTTCCGTGACTGTGACCTTGCGCAAGGCCACTTCAGTTTCCCTTCTAGCAAAGGAGGACGGCATCAGTTACTTTGCCTGACTTTATAACTGATGCTGTGAGAACACAATGATTTAGGTGAAGATAATTTAGGCTGATCGATGATGAAGAGCTCCCAGCTATGCTCATTAGCAATGGGAAGGCAGCGTGGGAAAGAAAGTCGGACTGGGAGATCGAATCCTGCCTCAATACCCGCTCTCTTTGTGGTCCTCCGCCAGCCACCGTGGCTTCTTCATCCATGAAGCAGGGATAATCTTACGTGTCGTACTTGCCCTGCAGGGTGTATTAGTAACATTTATAAAGGGCTTTCGTGGGGTAGCAGGAAACCCAGCGTCGGAGTAAGGTTACCTCTGATGGTGCTTGTCAGGTGACCGTGGGCGAGCCCCTTCCACCTCCCAGGGGCACCCCCTCTTCCCTGCATTGATGCCAGGAGTTAATCAGTGGGCCCCACCCTCTAGCTGTGTCTGTTTGTCCATTTGTAAGGATGCACATTGAGATGCATCCCCACCTTTACAGAGAGCTTTTTTTTTTTTTTTAAAGCAATTGGGGTTAAGTAACTTGCTCAAGGTTACACGGCTAGTCATTATTTATGCGTGGGTGCTCATTTTCTGAGGCCGGATCTGATCTCGGGTCATCCCAACCCCGAGGCCGGCACTCTTACTCACTGCGCCACCTAGCCGCCCCTTTAGGGCAATTGGGGTTAAGTAACTTGCCCAAGGTTACACGGCTAGGTTTTTGTTTGTGTGGATTAAGTGTCAGAGGCCGGCTCCGAACTCAGGTCCTCCTGACTCCAGGGCCGGTGCTCTATTCACTGCGCCACCTAGCCGCCCCTTACAGAGAGCTTTTAAGACAGTCAGAGTATTACACACATATTCTCCCACTGGGTCATCATGATAAGATTATCCCCCATTTAGTTACCTGCCACAGGTCTGAGAGTCAGAGAGAGAAGGAAGGGGAAGGGAACAAACGTTTATATGGTACCTACTACGTGCCGGGCACTGCGCAAAGCACTTTACAAATATTATCCCATTTGATCTTCATAACAGCTGTTCAAGAGAGGTGCTCCATCTTTTATCTCCTTGGAGAGAGGGGGAAGGGAAAAAGAATGAATGAATGAAAAGTGTCTACTATGTGCCAAGCACTGGGTTTACAACTCAAAAAGTCTGCTCTACAGGAGTTCACAGTCTAATGGAGATGACACACGGAGAGTTCAGGGGCCAGTCAGATGGAAAGGTTTTATGGTCCTCAGGGTGTAGTGTACAAAGATGGCGGCAGTGGGAGAGGGGAGAAGTGGGGAGGAAAGAAGAGGTCTCTGTACCATTCCTCCAGCTCTTCTCTGGACTCCTGGGGCCCAGCCAAGAAGGATCCAGGGATGAGGAGGAGGTGGGGTTGATGCCCAAACCCAGTCAGTTAGGTCCAATCCGGGACCTGTTTCCCCAAAACCAAACCCTACAAAGTTAGAGCTAGGAGGGAAATGGAGAAACAATTGAGTCCAACCACTCATTTTACAAGAAAGGAAACTGAGGCCCAGAGAGGGAATGAGGACCCAAGCCTCTCTGGGGACACTTAACAGATGGACACCCGGCGTGTAGAGTCCAGCCATGGTCGTGCTGGAGACAGAGCAAGACTTAGAACTGCCATGGAAAGGAGAGAGAATGAGGCTGGCTTCCCCAAATCCCCGCCGGGTAAAGTCTGACACAGCTGTTCATCTGCACCCTCATTCTCCAACAAGAATGGAAATACCCCTTGGGGTGGGGGAAGGGAGGATGATGTCATTCGGGAAGCAGCACCCCATTTGCCAGATGGTGCTGCACTTTAAATATTTGCATCTTTACGTTCAGTGGAATTGAGATGGTAAACAATGCCGCTTATCCTTTTTGGTGGCTGGGCCATTTAACTTAATAATTCTGATTGGTTGAAAACATGGCTCTCCCTTCCTCATCCACTCCCAGTGACTTTTCCTAGTGAATCATCATTCCAGGCAGTAGGCACAGGGTGAGGGAAGCTGGGCCTGAATCTTGGGCTCCAATATACTGACTAGGTAGGTGTCTCTGAGCCTTCATTGTTTGGTTCAGCTTAAATAGGATGCTTCTATCAGGTGAATACAGCAGACCTGTGCTGGTTACAGACAGAACACTGGGTTTCGACTCAGAGGGGCTGGATTCAAATCCTGACTGTCAACGGCTATGTGAATTGAGGCAAGGTCTCAGAAGGTTTGTACCAAATTTCTAAGGTTCCTATTAGCTCTGAATTACTATTGATGACCTTAGATATAAGCTATAAATGAATGATACTGGACCAAAGGTCCGCCAAGGGACCCATTCCAACTTGAATGACCAGCAGGGTTGGGGGCTCTCCATGCCAGACCTTGGAGGAAAGGGTGAAGGAGGTGGGATGGAATCACACTCCCGGGCCACGTTCCGAGCGCCTCTGTTCAGTGTCCTTCCTCCTCCTGAAGCAGGATGAGCTGTCCTCTCCCTCTTGGTTTAAAGGCACTTTGCAGTTAAACCAGCTCCTTTCCCCCTGCTCAGAGAGATCAGAGGATTAAGAGCCCTGCTCCCAGCCCCTTCATTCTTACCAAGGAGGAAATGAGGAGGGAACTGCTTAGAGTTTCAGAAAGAATGGAGAGTTCCCCAAGCAGGAAGGATCTTGTTGCTTTTACAAAGGAGTCGTGGCATCACAGTTTGGGAGTCAGCCAAACCGGTCTTGGATCTATCTTGTAGGTACAGAGTTGTTTGCATGTCTCCTGTAGACCCACCCTTGAAAGGAGAGACTCATAACTTTCTTTGCATCCCTAGCACACAGTAGATGGTAAATAAATGCTTAGTGACCTGACTTCTGATCTTAATCTCTTCTCCCTTGTCTTCCCCCTGCCTAGTCTATCCCTATTTCAAGAGGTATAGGTGGCTAATGGAAGGGTTTGGGTTCAAGTTCTGAGGCTCTGCCCCTTACTGGTCATTTGATGTCACCCAAGCCCCAAGAGTTCCCACATCCATCCAATGAGGAATTGGCCAGAATCTCTAAGGTCTCAACGAATTTTAGAGTTGGAAAGGATCCCCAAGGTCCAGCCTATCCCTATGTCCCACCTCCAAATCTCACATTCCAGCTCTTCCACAGAACATTCCCTGACTCGATCAGCCCAAAGAGAATCCTTCCCAGTCACCACCACTGCCTGGTCCTGTGCTGCCTGGCATCTTCAGGACCTGCAGCATGGACTGTAAGATCCTGGGAGGGGGGTGGGGGGAAAAGACCGGCTCTCCTGTCTTCCCCCTCCAAACCCCTAGCAGAGAGCTTTGTACACATCAAGGAGGTGCTCAATAAATGTACTGACTGATTAAAGCTAATTTTCCAGGCCCTGGGCTAGGCATCAGGGATACAAAGTCAAAGGTTCCTGCCCATAATGGGCCTAAATTCTAACGGGGAACATAAGAGGTATGTGTATACACATACGCCTTGTACATACATGCACATACACACACAGTTAAACATATACATGTGGATAGGCAGATACAAAACAAAGGAGGGTCACTGTCAGGGACTCAGACTCACCAGCAAGTAGAACAAGGAATCAAGGGAAATGCACATACCCCCAGCCATGTGATGAGTGGCTCACAAGACAGGTTTGCTGCATTATAAAGTGGGCAAAAACCCTTTATCCATCCCTGAGCTTTCACCCAATTTCCTTTTTAAAAAGTACGGTTCTGGGGTGGCTAGGTGGCACAGTGAATTAGAGCACCGGCCCTGGAGGCAGGAGGAGCTGAGTTCAAATCTGGCCTCAGACATTTAACACTTACTAGCTGTGTGACCTTGGGCAAGTCACTCAACCCTAATTGCCCTACCCTCCCCCCCATCCAAAAAGCCAAAAAAAAGTACATTTCTGTACCCCTTTCAGATTTACAAAGCATTTTACTTACAGATGAGGTAGGGAGTAATTCAAGCATCGCTATTCTTTGCAGTTACAGAGCAGGAGCCCAAGGCCTTGCCCCGAAGATCCCATGGGACAGGATTTGAGGCCAGGTCTGCTGACTGCCAAGGCCCCACACCAGAGGCTGGACCAGCCTGTGAAGTCTCTAGGCTGGTGCTTCTGAAGAGCTGACCTGGCCAGTACTAAAGGGCCACAGTTTAAAGGTCGAAGTCAGAGCCTGGCTGTGCCTTCACTGGTAGAGGAAGCTCTTCAGCACCTTCTCCACAACTGGGCTAGCCAGAGCACCAAAAAGCAGACAGATCTGCCCAGACCCTTCCTGCCTTCAGCCAGCCCTCCACCAAGGCGCACATGCCCCTTTCCTCCAAAGCAGGGCTGGCTTTTTAATTGCTAACCTGCAGCTAAGTTCTAAGCACGCAACTCTCCCATTTTCCCAAAGACCAGAGTGAGAGGAGACAGCAGGAGCCACTGAGGCTGCATTGTTCAGGCTTCATCAGAATGGCTTGGTGCTAAACGGCACAACCCCCAGCATCTTCCTGGGGGCTGAAGGAAGTGCCTGGTACCCCTGCCCTTTGGGAGAAAAGATAATTCCTCTTGGCTCTCATGGCCTCCATGAGGAAGGCCTAGACTCTAGACTAGAAGCTGAGTCTGGGGCCCCAGTGGGACTTTGTCATGGGAGATGGGCAGCCAGAGGTAAGAGTTCCGTTTGGGAAGCCAAGGCTTTGGGCTCTAAAGGGTTAATGTAGCTGGGATGGAAAGGATGCTCTTTCCTCATACCCATTCAAACATTCTGTACTGGGCTCCTCTATTTACCTCTGCAGGGCAGGATTGGGGTCAGGTTTGCTACTGTTTGTTCTCCCAATAAACTGCAAAGCTCAGAGAACACATCAGCAGCTCAGGGAGAAGACCCACTGGGCAGAGATCTAGCATTTGGCAGGGAGAGGTGGGAGCCCCCCCCCCCGCCCCCGGAATCCTCAAATGGTTGGTCTCTGGGGAAAATAAATGCTGAGCTGCATTAAAGATATATTGTTAATTAGTCCCAGAAGCTTTAGAATTGAGAGGCCAAAGAGTACAGCAGAATGAACATTGGACTTAGGAGTCAAGAGTATTGGGTTCGAATTCTGACCACCATTTATTACCCAGGATGACCTTTGGGAAGTCACCCTCTGGTTGGACTAGATGGCCCGAAGGTCCCTTCCAGCTCAAAATGCATGATCTGACAGCTGAGGAAACTGAGGCCCACTTACCTCAGGTGTGACCACAGGGCCTTTCCCTCCACCCACACAAGATGAGAAAGGCCCCCCTACTTCACCTAAGACACCTTCTAGCTTATACCCAGCACAATCAAATTCAGGGCAGAGCTTGGGGATCTTGAATACAGGATTCTACGGCCATCTCCGTTTCTTCTTTTGTCTTCCCTACCCTCCACCCTCCCTGCAAAGAAACCAACCTGAGCAGAACAAACAGAGGGAAGCCTATGTAAACGCAGATGTCTTTATTCTGTAAAGCGTATACACACATCTTACAAACACAGAAAATTAACCTAGCAGAGAATGCCATTACCGGATCATGCAATGAGAGCCATGAATGGGACTGCCGGGCCATCTCAGCCATGACCTGAAGGAGGGTCAACAGCCAAGACTCTGACTCTACAGGACATACTAACTACGGGAAAAAAACACTTACCGAGAGAATCAGACAGATTCAAGTCAACAGTGAAAGGGAATGAAAAGGGGAGATCAATATGATCTGAAACAGCCACTCTGTTTGTCACTGACCTTCCATCTGGCCATGGCTGAGCCTCATGGAGGGAGGAGGGAGGAGAGCCGCTCTCCTGGCAAGAACGGGTGCCCCTGACTTTGGGGGAGGCCAAGGAAGCCTCCCTACTTGCTCAAGCCCAGCCCAGGAGCTGTCCCTATTCCTTGCCTTCACATCCATCACCAGGGGCACATCTCCAACCGGCCACACTTTGGGCGTCTGCCCTCTGACAGTTGCTTGCATGACTAAATAATGAACATTTGTCACTTTCTGATCTTACCTTAAGCTATGTTCTCGGGGCATTTTTTGGCACTTCCTAGCACCATTCTTGATTTCATTTCTTTCTTGGGTTATCAGTTCCCCATCTCACCCCACTCCCTTCAATTAAAACATCCAAGGATCAGCAGCGCATACATATATGTGCTTGAGCTGAGAGCAGAACAAATCAGGAAAAATAATTTTTTCAGCTGCATCCCCCCTTCCCCAAACACACACACAGACACACACACACACATACCAGCTATAAATCTAGTCATATAGCTTCACTTCATCAGGATTCTAAGTCAGTAGCAGCTTCAACTAAAATCTGGAAGCCATTGAACACAAGACATTTCTGGAAACCAGGCCCGAGTGATTTCCAAATATGCTCTGGCCTAGAGCTCAAGGGCTTCAGAAAGAAAACTACATTCAACAATTTACCCACATGTCATGTCAGCAACAAAGACCGTACAGAAAAAACATTGTCTATCAGAAAAATATGATTCTTGTGCTTGAAATGTTCTCGAGAGAAACACTGCAATGCCAGCCAGGTCCCTGTTGTGGCCTGTCTTCTGGGAAAAGGTCCACAGCAACTGCCCATCTAGGGGAATCTGGGATCCAGAGTCTCTAGGCCAAAGGTGCAATGCCTGAGGACCCTTGTGAAAAGGAAGAACATGGGCTGCTATTTCCAAGGCCTGAATTTGATGGCCTCTGCCATCAAAAGCCAAAAGCAAGACATAAAAGGTCCTTAATGATGAAGGGTCACCAAGGCACCCCCATTTCAGACATGTGGGGAAGTTTACAAAATGCTTTTCCTTCCTACAGACTGAGGAAGAAACATAAGACAGGGGTATTTAAAAAAAAGGGGGGTGGGGAGGGAATCAAATGAACCATGAGAGAAGAAAAATCAAGGGAAGAAATGAGATGAACCAGGACACACCTGCCTTTCACTGAGGGAAGATAGTGGACAATAGCCAACATTCAGCTCCTGAAGATGCCTTGGATGAAAATGGGCAGGGATGAGCTCAGCTGTCACCTCCTGGTTTTTCGAGGTCCCCCAGATTCCCCTTCACTCTGCAGACCGCAGGGGGACATCGCTCAGCTCCTTGGCACAAGATGCTTTTTCATTTTAAAGAACAAAATAGCCAAGAGAGGAAGGAAAACCTGGCTGGGAAGGGTCCTGCTGCAGGGCCCAGTCCACACAAAAATGAAACTTAGCACAGCATGGGGATGGCTTCAAAAGGGATCCAGCTTTTAAGTATCTGTCTCACTCAGGAGAAAAGCACAATGTTGCCCTAACTACAGCAGTGTTAAATGGGAATAAGTATTTTAATTTTTCTTCTTCTTCTTCAAAACAAGAAAGAGCCCTAGAAAGATGGATATCTTTTCTTGCAAGCAAAGAGCAAAGTGGGGAACAGGCATCACTGTTTTTACTATCTTCACTAAGCTGTGAGGAATGCTGAGCCCAGGCCCCAGATCAGTGGCTCTGGGAATGCCATCTCCTATGGGAGGCTCAGCAGGCCCAGACACCAGCGCGCACATGCCATGGCTGGGCTCAAACCAAGCCAAACCCAACAGCCTCCGGCCACCAACTGGCTTCCTCTGAGATGCTCCCAGAGGCGCGTGCCAGCTCGATGCCTCGGGCCGGAGTGACCGATGTAGCCATAACATATCTACACAAACACGATGAAGTCCACAGGTAAAAGATTGAAAGGTTCTGGTCACACACACGCTGATGCAGAGCGCGAGTGCATCAGCTGACCAGTTTCTGAATATATTTTTTTCTTTTATAAATATGTACAAATCAATGAACAGGCACTTGAAATGTCTTTGGTTGGAATAACCCAACATTGCCAGATAATATATTCACAGAGTGTCCAGAGACAGGCCGGGCTCAGCAGGCAACAACTGCAGTTCTTTCAGTCACTCACAGGACTAGGCTTCAGCCAAAGCCACCTGGAACAGAGCACAGGCAAAGGGGACTGGTCAGCATGGGGAAGTAGGCAGAGCCTCAGATCCCTTCACCTTTATGGACTTTGCTAGTCAGTGTGTGAGGACACTTCCTCATTCATTTACTGCACTTTACTCCTTTTGGTACACTCTCCATCCTAGGCAAACTGGCCCACCTTCTAATTGCTGTACACAAGATTACATCTCTTGTCCCTATACTTTTACCCAGGCTGTACCTCCTGCCAGGTATGCACTTCTTCCTCCCTCCCCTCCCCTTTGGAGAATCCCTAGATTCCTTCAAGGTTCACCTCAGGGGCTACCTCCCACAAGGGGTCTATCCTGATGCTCCTGAATTATTAACTACCCCCTCCCCTACCCAAAACAATATGTTTATATTTATTATATCATATTTATATATAATATGTATTATATTTATTATTACATTTTCTTATCTGTACATAGGTTCAATCTCCCTAATAGAATGTAAGTTTCATGAAGGTAAAGATTGTTTCCTTCACTGCCTAGTATAATGCCTAGCATAAAAAAGGGCTGAAAATTAATGTATTCAATGAATACATTCTGAGGTGTGCTACAAGAATCAGCCAGGATGGAAATGTTAAGGAGGGGGTGAAATGGAATCTGGCAGCAAGGACATCCTTCCTTGTACAGACAGAGCTGACCAAGCTGGCTGTGGGTTCTAACCCTTCACTGGGCCCTTCTCTCCTGGTGTCTGCTCAGGCTAACAAAACAGGGGAGGAGAAGGCTGAGGAGGGGGCACTCCTCAAGTAATTCATGCAGCCACAATTTTAGGGAAGATTCTAGCCAGGGGCCACTATGAAAAGACAAGAAAAAGATCCTGCTGGTGCCTTTACAAAGGAGAAGTGTTGGACAAAAGACATGTGGAGCAGAGAGCCCTTCCTCTAACGTCTGCTCCTTTATTTCCAGGTGGGCAGCAGGGGTGAAAGCTGCCCAGGGGGCCACGGAGGTCAGAAGAGGCGTGGCTCTGCATGGCAGGGAGGCCGTCGGGCGCCTCCCAGCTTCCCACTTACCTTTTCTGGGCAGAATTCTGAATTACTCTGCCGAAGCTTGCTGGGTCTGCCCTTGATGACGGCATAGCAGAACATGGTAATCACCATCACAAAGAGGAAATAGCTGGTATGCATGAGATGCAGGTTTATCAAGGACCGATCATCCTGCACAAAAGGAAAGGCAAAAACCAAGCTACAGCAGCAGGCAGCCAACGGCCGGGGCGGCCAGGCTGGCCTGAGGAGCCCTCACCCCTCTCAGAATGGGGGCAGTCTTTCTGGTGCCACAGACCCCTAGGGAGCCCTTCTCAGAAAGTATATTTTGAACATATAAGAAAAATGACAAGAGATTATGAGAGAAACCAATTATACTAAGTTTAGGGACTCCAGGTTAAGAGCCCCCAAGTTCTGTGTGTTTATGTGGAAGGAGTTTTCCATTTCTGAATTCCACAAAACCAAAGCCTGGAAGAGTGAAACCAGAAATTGAACCTCCCTTCCCTTCCCAGCATCCTCAGCCTGTGTGTACCCCACCCCCACCCCTGTCCCACTCCTATTTCCTGGCTGTTTCTTCACTCCACCCTCCATAAAAATGGTACCTCCTCTTCTCACTCTCTTCCTTCTTCCCAGAGTCAGCCCTTCTCCAGGCCACAACCATCCCCCAGCCCAGCCTCTGGTGGCCATGGTCTGCCTCCCACCTGCTTCCTGCATGGGGCATGCCCCATGGTCCTGTCAGGAGTGCAGGGGGCTAGCGGCTCCTCAGAGCCTAGTCTGGAGAACTTCTGTGTCATCAAAGCCTATGGAAGCACACCCAGCTCTCACACCCATGTAAATGCCATAAGTGTCTGGGACGATACAACATGGCAGAATGTCAACCCAAGTGGAACGTGTCGAGGAGGCCACGGACACAAAGCCAGCTGCCTCCTTGAAGGCCAGGGTTCTGTGGCAATGGACAGAACTGACATTTGGCTCAAGCTTAAAAACATTTTCTTTTAATATGAAAACTGGTCCTGAGGCTTGGTGGTGAAAGGCTGATGTGAAATCCAGTCCCTCCCAGATGATGGTGCTGACTGATGAGCCTGTGTGTCAGAAAGCACTGTGACTAAGTCTTCTATTATCCACCAAAATACAAAAACCTCACCTCTAGTCTCCTCCCCTTCTCTATGGCCTACATGAGAATTCTCTATACATTTTAAGTGTTTGGGAAAAAGCCTTTGGACTTTGGCCTGTTAAACTGACACCATTTTGATGGTTTTTTTTCAAGGCTCACTGATTAAATTGACACATAAGCAGAAAAAAACCATACAAAGCATCTGCCTGTGCTGCCAACCAACTCCCCATCTCTTAGTAACATGCATGGAATAAGGGGAGAACCTCAATGTCTTCAATGCACAAATTAAAGACAGCAGATGTTGGCCCAACGTGAGGAGAAACCTCCCAAGAATCAGGGGTCTACAAAGGTGCTTTGGGGGCTGGAGGCTTCAGGCGAAGGCCAGTTCAAGGATCCTCCAACTTGGCGATTCTGGCATAATCCCTCTAAGCTTTGATAGTTAGAAGAACCTGGAGGCTGCTGAAAGGAGCCTGAAGCTGCTCAAGTGGGCTCTCTGGCTCCCCGCCTTTCATCCAACCCAACCTTTGTTACCCTCCAGATGCAGCCAAGCTCATGCCCCATAGTCCACCAGGAGACCAGGCCCTTCCCTGAGCCCTCCAGGCCACCTAGCTCATCTCTCTCTGTGTTCCTCTGGACCTGGTCTACACCATTCAGTGTGTGATCTATCTACAGGGCTGGGGTCTTATCAGTGTCCCTGACAGCTTCAGGCACATAGCAGGTGCTCAGGAAGTTGGAAAGAAATCAAAAGAACAAAACCAAAGCTTTCTGGCCTGAAATAGTTCGTTATTTTTAACCCTCAGTGCATGTAACTTCCCAGTGAGTGTCTCAGTAGAAAGAAATCCCCCAAGGAAAAGGAACCATCAGCTGCCTCTAGAAGACAGAAAGGACGAGGGAGGCTTTTTTCACTTACGTCTGGCACGATGACGGTAAGCTTGGGGTTTAAAGTGTGGTAGACCTTCCCGATGGCCCCTTTGTAACACCAGAAAGGATTATAATCTTGGGCATATTTCGTATTCGAGTCCCTGGCGGTGGTGAAGACTTTGTACCACAGTGTGGCATTGCTGTAGGTCTCAGGGATGCAATGCGGTGGTTGTCTGGGGGAAGAAGAAAACCACCACCTGCACCAACTGCTCCCCAGATGCCCGCCCCACAGGGAGGGTCACTGCCCGCACACGGGACCTGCAAGGCTACAAACCACCCCATCTGTCAGACTGGAAAACACGCCCAGCAGTCTCAGCATCCTGAGCAGCTACTCTGGCTTTCTCAGCAGGAAACCTGATGGCCCCAATCCCTGCTGTATGTGACAGCCCAGAGGGGCTGCTATGGGGTCCCTGATGCTCAGTTTTCTTGGGCTAAGCTTTTACCCCCAGTGGCAATTCTGCTTGGCCAACTCCCCAGACAGCTGGCAAATCCAATGCCAGAGGAGTAGGCAGTTGAGCGGATCCTGTAGGCCAGAGACCCTGAGATGACTCTCTGCCTGGTTTTCTAACCTATCTTCCGGGGTCAGGGGCAGTGGAGGCCATCCAGGGCCCCGCTTGTCTGCCAAGGGGCATCACACCAGCTCGGTATGAGACCTGGGCTCATCCTGGACTAGCTGGGTGACCTGGGTAAGTTCCTCTGCTTCCTCTGGATTTCATGAGCAAAAGGTACACACTTTCTCAAGTCTCCCAAGGGCTCCAAGGGTCTGGGATGCTAAAGAGTCACAGAATCCTAACATTACTACCTGGAAGGGTCCATAAAGGTCACCCAGTTTTGGCTCATAGCTTAGAGCTGGAAGGGACCCCAGAGGCTACTGAGTCTGACCCCCTCACGTTACAGCAAGGAGAAATGGCCTGCTAGGGCTTATACGGCTGAGATTTGAACCCAAGTCCTCCAATGCCAAACCCAGGTTCTTTACACTACCCTGCCCCTCATCCTTTAAGTAGACTTTCTCCTCTCTTATATAGTTAAATGTTTACAGATCCTCAGTCAGCCAAGAGGAAAGCACAGCAAACTCGGCAGAAGTCACTAAAAACTGAAGGTCTGTCAGAAGCAACAATCTAAAATGTCAGCATCACCCTCAGTCATTGAGAGGGACCTCCCCTGGGGGGAGATAAGCTGAGCCCGTTAGGAGGCTTAAGCCCAGGTCTGGCTGCCTGCGTTTGGTGTCTTCTGGTCATGCCCACGTCCGTCTCTGACATGCCAGGTGTCTACAAATGCCCGTTCACACAGGATCTGCCACTGACGCCTTCACATCTCTGCAGGGCTCAGCATCAGGTCTCTGTCAGTTATCACTAGAGCTTCCACTAAGGGAACTCAGAATTAACCCAAACCCCTCCCCCCCACTTAAAGGGATCTTCCAAGACAGCTGGTTCAGGAAGATGCTTTCCTGGCCTCTCACACGGTTAACACCAGGCATCCTGTGCATGCTTAATGAATGTTTTCTGTATACAACAGAGCAGAAACCAGTCAGGAATGTACTTACACGGTAACAGGAAACACGTTGGTGGCAGCCGTGACAGTCATACAGGCAGTGAAGACCACCTGCTCACAGTGACCATGGAGAATACAGTCGTCAGAGTTCCAAGCTGCAGGCAGGGTGAAGGTAATATTGATCTCCTCATGGGCTTCTCGACCTGGGAAAAGAACATGATCTGAGCGAGAAGAGGAAGAAATCATCGTGGCTAACTTCTCTTCCCTGCCTAAAGGCAGAAGCACACACAAATTCACCCAGATCCCTGCAGAGCAAGTGCCCAAGGTTCTAAGAACATATCAGAACTTACAAAACAAAGAGAACGTAAGCGGGAAGCGTCTGCTTAACTGGGAACCACAGAAAGAAGGTGAATGGATTTGAGTTCCTGGTCTATTGGGTCTGAGGAGTCCAGAGCTCAGGCAAAGGGAAGGGGCATGCCTACTGAGAGGGAGGAGGGCCCAGGAGATGCCCGCACCTGAGAGATCCAGGAGGCAACAACAATGCTCCAAAGCTTGATGGTCAGGGACGGCCACAGATGGCAAGTTCCCTGATTCCTCAATACTCCCAGGGAGTGCTCCCAGGCTGTTTCAGCTGCCAGCAACTTGGGGTTCTGGGGCATTAACGACACTCGTCTCGTGTGCTGAGTCATGCCTGATCTTGTAAGGTCCTCGAGGACAGGGCGAGGTCTAGCACATCTTCTGGTCACCCCTACACTGCTAACCATAAACCTACACCATCTGTGGGGCCCCAGGAACACAAAGAGAGAAAAAGGAGCCCTCAAAGATGTCAGCCTTTTGGGGGAAACACCTGACGTTTGTCTATTTATAAGTAGGTACACAAAGATGTTCTGGGAGGGGGGCATCACTAGCTAAGGAGACTCTGGAAAAAAGGAGGCTAAGGGGAAGGAAAGCACTCTAGATATGGGGGTCATGAAGCCTGTCTGACCAGGCCAGAGAGTTTCCCTGTGAAGGGAAGTCAGCTATGGCTAGGTGGGAAAGGTCTGCTTTTGTAGGGCCTTCGAGGCCAAAAGCAGAAATTTCTATTTGACCCCAGGAGTAACAGGTTGTGGCTGGAGTTTGCTGCTGAACACACAGCAGACTGAAAAGGTTGTTAGGGCCAGTGCTGAATGGGCATCTGAGAGATAAGGCCTGAATCCAAATCAGTCTGGCAGCTTAAGGACGCCCTTCTGGTGTTCATCCTTCTGGCAGGCTGTATCAGCCCCATGCTGGCTGCTGCCTGTGGGAAAGTGGAGAAGAGCAAAGCTTTAGGAAAGAGATGGTCTTCAACATACCTGAAAGCCCAATCTGGTGGCCCAAAATGGTGGAATACAGGTGTGTGACGTTGCGGGAGTATCCTCCAAAGGGCCTCAGTGGGTCCAAGGTCAGAGTGATGGCAACAGAAATGTTTGTGGGGCCAGAGTCCTCCAGGGCCTGAGGTGCCTGGGTGGCAGAGCGGGCCTGCCCACTGGTCACCGCAGTCTCGGAGGTGGCACTGTCGTTCACAAGGTGCTTTAAGGTTTCATTCTCCGAAACGCACAAGTCCAAGTCATTAAACCTCAGAAGGAAAGTGTTCCAGTCCTTAAACAAAGAACAAAGCCATGAGACATCCTGTGTGAGAAGCCTGATTCCCCCCTCCAATGAAGCCTAAGCCAGTGCCTCAATGGTCCCAAAGTGTGGTCCTGATTCTAAGCTAGAAAAGCCTGACGACAGGCCTGAGGACCAGTCCAGCTAAGCTCAGCCAGACCCATGCAAGCCAATGATTGGACGATGAATTTCTTTTGGCCACAAGAGGGCTGTGATCTACACTGACTATGAGAAATTGTCCATAATGATGAGATCACAGGTCTTTCCAAGTAAAACCATTATCACTTTTCATCTGCAGGGCAGCTGTAACTTTTTCAAAACACTCATGTTTATGATTTCAGAGGCAAGTAATGCTTTCCTTGCATGGAGTGTTTGTTAAGCTTACTAGGGAGCTAAGCCAGAACCACCTGGTGTCCCCACAGGACAGCAGAAAGGCCTCGGTTTTTGACTGCAGGGGTGAAAACTACACATCATCCTTAGTCATGAAGTGCCCAGTCAGACAAAGGTGATACAAAAACTCACAAAGCAGTGCCTTTAATTTCTTATAAATAATCTCAGCTCCATTTATGGTGAAAAGCAATTCCTCCTCAAAGTCTCCTTCCTCCTCACAATCCTCAGTGAACACCAAGACTTATTATCTGAGCCTATCTCTCTCCCCTCCCCACAGTGGACTCTGGACTTCATCCAGAAGAAGGAAGTCTGCCTTCAAATATCAGATGAGGACAAGCAATTCTAGGCATCTTTCAATATCCACGAGTTCTAATGATTTCAGATCTTGAGGGCTTTCCAAATACATGTGTGACAGGTCATGTCAAGGCCTGACTCAGAAACAATTTTGAAAATAACAAACCCTGCTTATCTTAGCGGAAGCACAAAGCTGACCTCCAAAATGAGACCTCCAAGTACTTCCTCTGAAATTCTCATTCAAGCAGTTTGCTTTCTGTCTCCTGCGTGGCACTAATGTATCAAAAGCTGCTTGCTCTCCCTTAAGCCACAAGGAAGGTGCATTCAACTGTCTTGCTATTTTCAGTGCAATGTCAGTGACTGGATCTTGGATATGATGAAAGTGGCTCTATTTAGGCCCGACTGCCCCCAAGAATGTACCAGCAGGACTGACTGTGAAAGCCCACAACTTACCCTGCCACTGTACCTTTTAAACAGTGTCCTGAACACACTAGCAACTTAACAAATGCTGGTTGAACTGAATTGAATTGATGAAGAAGTGATGCCTATGGAATACTTGGGCACATATCTACAACCTAAAATGGGTAAAGCCTTGGCATTCCCCTCCCACTGAACCTGCCTATGCACCAAAGGCCACTCAGAACCAACTCTGACAGTGAAAGCTCATAGCTCATTGTAGATTCCCCCTGGGGCAGGTTCTCCAGGATGTAAGTGATCCAGACCCAGTGGTTCTCATCCTTCCCCAAAGGCTGCCCAGCTTCTGGTCAAGGTCACTGCCTGTCAGCACTTCCCAGCCCAGGGGAGGGAGAATGGTGGCTCAAACTAGCTGATGGTGCTTCCCAAAAGCATGCTGGTAAAAGGTTTCTTGTGCGTAGGCTGAAACAATTTTGATTGAAGCAGATTACAGAGGATGGCTTTATCTGGCCTCTCTCTGCTCCTGAGGACCATCAACACTTACAAGCCGATTGTAAGAGACTGAAGAATCCCATTAGACACAGGGAAGAGTCAGGATCCCAACACAATGAACCAATCCATTCAAGAACTAGGGGTCTTTACAATTCACATCCCTTTTCAAACAAAGAACACAGAACTTAAGAAAAAAGATGCTGTCTTAAGATTGATTTTTAAAGGAAACTGAGGCAGAGACTTGTTTACACAGACTAAAAAACACCTTCCAGGTCACTTACTCTATCAGAAAGCTGTATTCAGTGTAAATTATGAGGTATAAAACAGTAAATAATTTCAAGTTGACTTTATTTTAAAAATCATTTAATTTAGAAAATTCCAGAGGCTCCTTGGTGTGATATTTAAAAGTTGCTTTGAAATGTGTAATAAGTCTTTTTTTGGGGGGTGGGGGATGGGGAATAAGCCTTTTCTAAAACTTCTGTACAGGCTGGATGGAAGAAGGCAAGGATTCTAGAGTCAAAGACCTGAGTTTGAATTCTAGTTGTGATACTGTCTTTGTGACCCTGGGCAAGTCATATGACTTTACTGGGTCTAAGTTTCTCCATCTGTTAAAAAAAAAGTGGGGGGAAAGGGGGAATGTTCTCATCCACTAAGAAAGTAAACAGAGTCAGCAAGGCGATAGCACAACAGTCCTTCTACCTTGTAATCCTCAAACAAAGTAAGACGGCCTTAATTTTCTCAATCTCGCTTGACCCAAGGAATGCCAAAACTGGAGGTCCAAGCCCCGCCCTCTTGACATCCCTGATCCTAACACTGAGTGGAACTTGCTTAATTAAGGCTCCAAACCATCTCCACTGAACACAGATGTGGGAAGGAGGAGAAGAGGTGCAATTAAGTCAGTGAAAGAAAACTCCATCAGGAAAACTCCCTCCACCAATATAGACTAGCCACTCCTGTTTGTCATATAGTTTTAGACTCTCCATCGGGGAATGAAGAGAGGGGTTTCCTGGGGTTAGCAAAGCTGATGAATGTCAGGCAGAGGCCTTCTGACTTCACTGCTGGCCTGTCACAAGAACTATATTGTATGGGTTCAATTAGCCATCCGTAATCTAGCAGAATAAACCAAGATCTTTGTTTCTTGGTAAGGAGAAAAGAACAGAGAAGCTTTTGCTGTTGTACACTGAAAATAAGGCCTTCTCTAGGAAAAAAGCCCAGATTAAGGCATGTCGTTCAAAGAGGCTTCTTCCTGGCCCACAAAGCCCACAAAGCCAAGTGAAGAGGAATCTAGAGCACTCTCTTACCTCTGCCATTTCTGGTGACTTGATCTCCTTTATTTTAAAGAAATAGCCTAGGGTCAAGAAAGCGATGGCCATGGCACTCACGCTGACCATAAAGACAACAAGTGGAGGACGGCTGCTGATATGAGCCTTCAGGTTCTCCAAGGGACTGATGTTAAACATCATTCTCATTCGTTCCACCTGAAGGGAGCACAGCAGATAAAGAGAAAAGACTTAAAAAAAAAAAATCAAACCATCTCAAAAGGTCATTTTATCTCCTTTTGAAAAAGCTACTCATTCCCCAAACTGAGAAATGTGACCAACTCACTTGAAAAGGGGCTGGCCCACTGGCATAATACAAAATGCATGGCAACATGAATTAAACATTTTAAAAAGAAGAGGTATCTCGTTTCCTTAACCACCAACAAAAAGAATGACTCTATTGGTGAAAATATAGATTTGTACTTTGGTGTAAAGTCTGGTTGGTATAAAACCTAATTGATTTGCATGGTATGATGGTGAGGATCCTGGGGGTAAGGCCCCACATCTTTGCTATTCCCTGCTGGGGGAGGCTTTTTACTTCCCCTGGTTTCAGTCTCCGTATCTTTAAATGAGGTTGTGCTAAATGCCCTCTAAGGGCCCCGTGGCCTTAAATATATGGCCTATAAATCTGTGCTGTTTTTCTCTGTGTGGGATATCTATTTCTCTCCAGTATCTCTATAGCTATCTATCCATAAGGATTTTTTTTTTCTTTCAAAAAGCTTTCTCTTTGGAGAGAAAGAGAGGCTGGCCTCTATTTAGATAAATGAACCAAGCAGTTCACTTGGGTGAGCTAGGGTGGCGTCTTCATATAAAGAGTCCAACCTTAAGCAGCAACTTGAGCCCCCAAAGTACATACAATGACGTCAACTGGACAAGACACAGATCGTGTGAGTTTCCATTAGAGGAAACTAAATAGTGTATTCTTACTACCCTGATACAACCCCATGGGGAGAGAGAAGGAAGGTCAGCCAAACGGTACATTTGAAGTCTAGGGAGAGGGGAAAAAAGACATTTAATGAAGACAGAAAGCTCTATCCTCTACCTAATGTTTGACAACTGTTGTGCCCTTGACGGTAGTGCAGGGCTGAAAATATTTATCTTCACACACATTCACTCTCTCTCCCCTTTCTCCCTTCTACCCCTGCCTCTCCCCCACTCTCATCCCCTCATCACCATAAGCCCTTCCTGAAGGGATACTGCCCTCTCTCATGAAATCAAAAGTCAGGAGGCCTGGGTTTTCTGGGTCTATGGATGGAGACAGTTCTGCCAGAAGGCCTATAAACCCAGTTTAGGACAAGACTGCAAAGGGTTCACTCACACACATACATGGGAAAGAGAGGATGAAGGGCTAGACAATGACCATTCCTGTTTGTGAACTGAGATTTCAAAGCCCTGCTCTCCAAATTCCAAGACTCATGCCAAGTAGCCAAATCGTGCTGATAGGGGGAAGATCCATCAGCTGCAATGACCTTGATGGGTCTTCAGCAGGATTCAAACCTCTTTAGAAAGAGATCCTTCCAGTTGTGTGGCTTTGCTCCCAGTGTGCTTCAGAGTGTCATCCTAGGTGACCGGGGCCCATGGACAAAGATAAGCACTGTCAAGCTATAATGGAATGTTCTGTACCTTCCTACTCTCCCTCCTATCTCAAAACCTCAGTCACCCTGAATTCCCTCCTCCCTCCCTCCTCTCCCCCAACCCACCTCCAGCCTCTGAAATTTCTCTTCCCTTTTCTTGTGCTCTGGTCTATCTGAGATGTCTCTGCCAAGATTTCCTGGGGCACAAGACCATGATGGAATACTATTATACTAAAAGAAATGATGGGCAGGGTAATTTTAGAAAAACCCAGAAAGACCTACATGAACTGATACAAAGTGAAGTGAGCAGAACCAGAAGAACAGTGTATACAGCAACCACAATACTGTACAATGAACAACTGTGATGACTTAGCTCTTCTCAGCAATACAAGGATCCAAGACAATTCCAAAGGACTCATGATGCTATCCAGCTCCAGAGAAAAAATGGATGGAGTCTGAATGCAGATTGAAGCACACCATTTTTCCACTGTTTTTTTGGTGGTCTTCATTTCTTTCCACAACATGACTAATATGGAAATATGCTTTGTATGACTGAACATGTATGACCTGTATCAAACTGCTGTCTCAGGGACGGGAAGAGGAAGGGTCAGGGGGAGAGAGTTTGGACTCAAAATTTTAAAAAACTAATGTTAAAAATTGTTTCTACATGTAAATGGAAATAAGAATAAAATATTATTTTTAAAAATAAGGGAACAGATATGAGGAGGCAAAAGTTTACAAGCAAGCAAGAGAGGCTAACAGGAGAGGCTGGAGTAAGAAGAATTTAGTTGGTAATTGGTAAGGGAAGTACTGAATTCATTCATCAAACCTATAACTGAATGCTTTTCTATGTAAAGCTCTATCAGGTACTGAAAGGGTCACTAAGCTTATCACTCAGGCCCCTCACTAAGTTAAATGTCCACAACATCCTACTCACAGATCAGGACCAATCCCCAACACCAAGCCTTCACTGTACTAAGAAATCACTGCTGGCACAGCACAGAGATGCTTAGAATCTTCCTGAAGTAATGTAACTTGGCAGCCACATGACACAGTGGAGAGAGCTGGGTCTGGAGGAAAGAAAACCTGGGTTCAAACTCCAATTTAGACACTTACCAGTTGTGTGACCCTGGGCAAGTCTCTTGACCCCCTCATCTGAAAAATGAGGGGGTTGGCCTAAGTGGCCTCTAAGAGCCTTCTAACTCTATGAGAAGAGGTGAGAAATGCCCTTCCTTCCTTCCTTCACTGATGGAGGACTATGCATGTGCAATATTCCCATCACAGGCTGTTAGATGCTGGATTTTCTGAACTGTTTTCTTTCTTTTTAAATTTGTTACAAGGCCTGGATAGGGGAGGAGAGGTGGATTTAGAAATTATTATAATGCAAAAACAAACAGCATCAAAACTTTTTTATAAACAACATTCTCTTGACTCTAATCAGGAAACTTTAAAGTTAGGATTGATGACATTGTGAAAAAGCCGGTCTGTAAGTGACATCAGATGCTACAGGGGCTGGCCGTAGGTGGGAGCCAGCCTGATGTGGAGCAGGGAGCAGAAGAGGCAGGGATGATGAAGTCGCCCCGCCAAGGGCTGGCCCTGCCCCTTTCTGTAATGAGGCCTTCATCTGTATGTAAATATGAGACAGGAAGTTCACCACCTGGAAACTGTGATCAGGAGTTATTCAAAGATCTCAGTACTAAAAAAACAACTGAAAAACATTTTTTCTCTCATTTCCAGCTCTTTGCTGCTCTCAGTACTTTTGTACACGTGGGATATTCCTTCTATCTTTGACCTTCTCGGGGTATATGCCTAGTAGTGCTTCTAACAAACTGTATGACCGTGGAGAAGTTACCTCCCTGCTGTGACTCCATTTCCTCCTTTGTAAAAGACAAGGTTCAGTGAAATGACCTCTGAACTCTCCTCCAGGTGCAACACTCTACAAACCAGCAGCTGTCAATCAGATTTAGGGGGGGGCTTCCTAAAGTAGCCCTTTACTGCCCTTTGGGGCACATGTCAACATGTGACACTAAGTTTTAGACAGAATGAAGTAAGAGCTAGACCAGCTATTTCATAGACTAAAAGCTAATTGCTGAGCCTTGGAAAACATATCCTGACAGCACCAAACTCAAATGTTTCCTTAACTAAACTTTTTTCCTCTGCAGGGTCCTACCCAAGGAATTACTCTGATCTTTGCCTTAGCAAGTGATGTCTTGGTGAGTTTTCTTCTCTCAGGGAAGGAGAGGGGAGCTGGGGAAGAGAAACACTGCAAGAACACAATTTTACCAAAAGAAAAAATCCAAATGAAACTGACTTGATCAAGGCATCTTCTGCTTCAAGAAAAGTTCTTTTTGGAGGGATCAAGGAGAAAATACAGAAGGCAATAATAAGGAAATAATGCCAGGAGCACGTCGAGTAGATCGTGCCTTCTCAACTGGTCTGGGCTTCGAGGTTTGCTAGAATTCTGGGCTCCTTTCTACAAAGGCAGTTCACAATGGAAGCTGAGCAATCATGGAATCTTAAGGTTTATGTCCCATAAGATGACTAGAATATGATGTCAACTTGATAAAAAGCAAGAGGCAAATGGAAATCGCGTAACTAAGAAATGAAGCCAGGGTCCACTTAAAGCTACAGGCCCCTCAGCCCTACCTACCTGAACAGTAAGAACCCAACGAGTCGACAAGCAGGTGAGAAGCAAACAAGCTGATCTCTCTCCCACCCTCCCCAGCCAGGATCCTTCCCAAGGGATCATTTCAGTTCATTTCCTTCACTAACAAGGAGGGGGCAGAAAAGGAAGCACAAGCTCGGGTCACAATCCCCAACATACTGAGTGGGGGGGGGGGGCAAGGGCTCTGAAGCAGCCACAGCACGATTCAGGATTTCCTGATCACTAACACCACTTCACCAGTGGCCCCACATGCTGCCCACTGACCTCATGGCAGACAGCAAACATCTGCCACCAGCCAGGCATCTCAATCTCTGATGCTGGTGTGGAGGATGTGGCCTCTCACATTCTTGAGTCACTAACCTGGAGCTGGAAGGAACCTCAAGCCATCCAGGCCCACCCAACATAGGAATAGATGGGATGTATGAGCCAAAAGTGTCAATAAAGCTCTATATCTGCTGGGCCTAAGAGGGCGTCCCTTCACTTTCTGACTTGTTACAGCAGACATAGGCAGAAGCTTCAAGGTTAATTCTAGAAACACTATAAACTCTCATGCAGTACCTGAGACCCAAAGTTATTATTAACGGTACAAGAAATCTGAAAGGCAGCATGGTGTTGGTACCCAAGGGCTGGTCTTAGAAACCAGAAGGGCTGAACTCTGGGCCTGCCTCCATCATTCTTGCTGTAATTAATCCTGGACAGGGCACCAGACTTCTCTCTCCCAGCAAAGGCTGCCATCTGCTCCAAAGGGGCTCACACGCTCTCCCCAAGGATGTCACATCCTAGTCCAGACCCCACATCCACCTGAGGACACTTTCTACCTTCAAGACCCAGTGCACTGGATTTTGATGGTGTCTATAGCCACCTGTAGTGAGACTGCATATGAGGCCTGTTATGAGGTAATGAAGCCCTTGTTTCACCCCTACTATAATGGGAAACTGAGCTATGAATCCCATATTCCAAATGGGAGCTTGTTCTCTAGGAGCCTAACTGATAATCCAACCTCCCATAGGGTCCTACCAAGAAGAGAGCTCTCTTGCAGCTAGTGACCAGTCCAAGTGCTTCTGAAACAAGCAGTACCAGCGGATAAATAACAAATAACACTCACTGGTCTGACCCCCATGCCCAGAAGGCAAGAGCTGTCAGGCTGGTGGCAGACTGTGTGTTCACTGGGGCTGTCCAATGTTCAGCACAGCTCCAAGTGCACCAGAGAATGCCAGATCTGAGGCGGTGGCAGCAATAGCAGCGCCTCACATTTCTACTAACTGCCCTCCACTCAAATGACATCATTCCCAGCACACCAATGAAAAAACTCAGATCCCAAAAAGCAAGCGGGTGGGGTCGGGGATCACGTGGCTGGCTGGTGCCAAAGCCAGGACTCAAACTCATGTCAGAGTCTCAGGGAGGAACAGGGATGCTCCTGGCCAGCACGAGCTATCCAATGTACCCGTTCCAACACTCCTGTGAGGGCACAAAACCCTTGTCTCCTGCCAGAAACATTACAGAGCAGAAAATGAAGAAGACATGTTACATTACTCATGAGCAAAGTCAAGCACTCAAAAATGGATCAATAAACACTCAGCGGAAAGAAAGCTAGACTTAGCAGCCGAGGACCTGGGCATGAATCCCACTCAGGCCCCTGCATGTCTCTGGGCTGTCTTCTCCTCCACAGAAGTGGGGGGAGGGGTGCTGGACTAGACAACCTGAGGTCCATTCCAGTTCTCATTCTGGAATCCCATGATTCTAGTGAATGGGCATCTACAATGTAACCAGAACTGTACTGTAGGGTACCAAAGAAACACAAAACATTGTCTCTGCCCATGAGGAGATTACAATCTATTTGGAGAAACAAGAAAACAACACCCTCCAAACCCCTGACAAACAGTATTGTACATAGACAAAGGGATGATTAGAATTAAACAGGATAACAGCCAAGAAAAAATGTATAGTGAAGGCAACCAGCGCCAAAAGGATTAAAGGACAGAACAATAACGTAGCAGCAGGGCCTGCTACGGAGAGCTTCATGGGAAGGGGGGCTTTGCTGAATCCTGAAAACCCGGAGAGACTGACACAACTGGGGAGAAGGAAGAAGACATCTTGGCCAAGGACTTGGGAAAGAATGGGAGGAAATAGCAAGAACTAAGGCCATGGGGCAGGAGTAAACTCCACGCAGGGGACAGACAGTAAGGCAACCGCCCTGACAAGAAGGAAGATCCTGGAGAGGATATGATGGAGGATGCTGACCTACGAGACAGACAGGGAGGGGCAGGGAGCGTCTGAAGTCAGTGAGACGGGTTTAGCATTCATAGGATCCTTGGGTTATAAATTTAAAGCTGGAAGTGAGTGACCTTAGAGGAAATCCAGTACAACCCCCTTGAACAGACTCAGGGGGAGTGACTAGCCCAGGGTCACTTAGCCCATCAGTATCTATGGCTAGAACAATGCAAGTGTGGGGTAAGAAGGGCCCAGCCTGGGAGAGCTGTAGTGAAAATGAAGACATTTCAAAGGAAGAATGGATGATGCTATTACAACAGGTGGATGTGAAACACGGAAAGGAATAAAGAGTCATGGAAGACCCCAAGGGCTGAGCCTGGGAGCTGGCATGAAGAGGGTGGGAAGTGGCTCCAGGGCTCAACCTGAGGTGAGGACGAGGCATTCAGGAGGGGAGGGGTCCTTGGGAACAAAATGATCACCTGCTTCTGTGGGTGGATACCCAGAAACATGGCTGAAGAGAATTATCATTTTAAAAAGACAGGCGTGTACTGGGAAAGGCAGCAAGGACAGGGACAAAGGGCAAACAGGAGGGCAATAAAGTCTCCTGAAAATGCTGTTTCCACCTGTCCAACCATTCTGGGAAAGCAGTTGTATTATGCGCTTGTCCACCCAAAGATTCCATTCTTTCCTGGACATTTCCACCTGAAGGACTGTGGGCATCCTCCCTGGAACAAAAGCCAATGGGAACCACCCACCTCCAAACTCCTGTCCCACCTAGCTCCCCTTTAGGAGTTTCCGTCTCTACAGAACAGAAGCTACTACCCTGCCTATCACCAAGGCTTAGCACAGTGCCTGGCACACAGTCAGTGATTAATAAAAGCTTTTTTATTCTGTAGTCTGTTCATTTAAATATCGCCAAGGAGATCAACAACAACAACAACAACAACTGAAGAACTGGAAAAAAGTAAGATGCCCATTGTCTGGAGCATGAGGGGAGGGAGGGAAGGAGGAAACAAGCATCCATGTAGCCCTACTAGGCACCAGGCACTATGTGAGGCTTTACAAGCATCACCTCATTTGATCTTCACAACAACCGAGGGAGGTCAGTGCTGTCATGGGCCACATTTTACAGATGAGGACACTGAGAAAGTGAGTGTCCCAGGTCACACAGCTAATAAGTGACTGAGGCCAGATCTGAACCCAGAGGCCCATGCCACACTGTAATGCCTAAACAAGCTGTAGTACATGGAGGTTACATTGCTGACAGAATGAATAGAGAGAAGCTTGGAGGACCAGGCAGACAGGAAGTAAAGAGAGCCCCACCCCTCCTTCTAAGCTCTCCAGGAAGGGTGGGGCTGGAGATGCACCGGAAAATGTAGATGGTGTCACAACAAAAGATGTCAATAAAAAGCCAATTAAATAGAGAATACTGGGGCAGGATTGGGCAGCTCTGAATAGAAGTCTAGCATTACACAAGCAGAAAGACAAAGCAGGCCCTAAGTGCTTGGACCCAGCAATCCACAACTGAGCAGATACAGCATGAATATTCAAAATAGAAAAACCCAGGTCCAATACACAGGAGCAAAGGAGGGTAAAGCAGATGCCCATAGACAAGGGTGTCAGTTCAGTAAAAAAGGACCATTACAAGGAACATGCAAGATACTAACACTGAGTCACAAAGGCCCACATAGAGAAAAATGGATACAAGAACTCAACAACATAAATGAAAAGATACAAGGAGGGAAAGCCAAGGAAACCTAGACCCTCTCCTCTTGGCAGAGGTTCTAGGAGGGGTCTGAGAATGTGACAGAAGGCTACCTACACTTAGGCGGGTAGGAGCACTGCCTTTATTGGACATCTTTGCTCAATTGCCTTTCTCTGTCACAAGGGAAGGTGCCCTCCGTGGGGACAGCACCTGGAAGGCCAGATAGATGCTGAACTATATAATCAATACAAAAGACAAGAAAAGGGTATTTTTAAGAGCTTTGCTAGGGGCAGGAGGTCAGAGCAAAGAAGGGCTGGGGGAGAATGAACAGGGAGAAAGAACTTACTCAACACCTGGTTTGGCTCTGGTTTTCTTCAGGAAGCAGGATTCTCTTCTGACTGCAAAGGAGAGAACAAAATGTTGGTGAGCCAACTGAAACCAGAAATAAGGAAGCCCCCACCTCTCTAGTGATCGGAGAATGGCCGGAATAAGTGCAACATCTGAAGATAAAGAAAGGTGGCCCTGTCCGAAGCAGAGAAGCTGGGGAAGCCTCACATGAACTGAAAGCAGACCCAGGAAGGCAGAAGTGAGAGCACAGGAACATGAAGGAAACCTGCACTCAACAAGATCAGAATTCAGATTAACATTGTGATCCAGCTGGACTTCAGAAGGCTGAAGACAAACCACGCTCCTCTCCAGAGGCAAGGGACTACAGTGAGGCAGAGTCTGCACCCTCTGACAAGACACAATGGAAATGAATTTATTGTGTTTCTCTCTGCTACAGAGAGAGTTCAATGATGGCAGGAATTGTGGGGAAAAGACCAACGAACACTAGGTGGATTTTTTTGAGAAGTCGGAGATACTGCACTTGGAATCCAAAGGCGGAGAGGGGACTCTCAGCCCTGCTGCCCTTGTCATGGCAGGTGAGTCACTGACCTGGTCTCTTCTCTGTAAAATGAGAGAGAGGCACCAGAGGGCCACTGAGGTCATTTCCAGTGCCCAGAGATTCTAAGGCATGTACTCTAAACTAGACTGGCCAACTTGACTTTAATTCCCAGCAAAACTGTGCGTTGAATTACCAAAGAAAAGAAATGAAGGACTTAGGGGGAGGCAATAACTAGGCATGAGTCATATCGGATTAGCCCCATTTCCATTTTTGACAGTTAATAAACGAGGACTGTCATGGATTAAGTGTGTCTGAGTTTCACCAAGACATATGATTGAAATTGTTGTTGTTTGTCCTTGTAGACAAGATGGAGAGATGTGGGTTGGAGAACAGCACAGGGAAGGGCGGCAGGACCTGGCTGAACACCCAGATTCCAAAAGGGTCAATTAATGGACTGATGCTGAGCTAGAAGAAAGTTTCCAGTGAAGTCCTTGGGGCCAATGCTTGTCAATTCTGCCTCTGTCTCTCCCTCAACTCACAGGGAGCTGTGGGCTGGGGGAGAATGGACAGGGAGAAAGAACTTACTCAACACCTGGTCCCATGAGCTCCACTGCCCCCAAGAGCTTCCTCCCCCATCTCCTTGCCTCAGGTCAGTCCTCCACACTACTGCCCAGTGTAAACTGAGGGAAAACCTGGGGTATGTGCCCATCAACCTGTTCTGTTGAACACAATTATGAACGATATGTACTTAAGGCACTGATGGCCTGCTTATTAAATATGCAGAAGATAGAGAGCATGGAAGTATTTATTACTAATACACCAAGCAACAGAATGAATGTACAATGATCTATGTAGCTTGATCTATTCAGCTGGAGGGCTGAAGCTAAGATTAAATGTGCTTATATATGTATATGTGTGTATATATATGCATATGTATTCGCATATATATATGTATGTAGAGAGAGAGGAGAATCGTGTGTGTGTGTGTGTGTGTGTGTGTGTGTGTGTGTGTGTGTGTCCTGAAACTGAATTTTAAGAACTGACTATACAAGTTATGGAATGATAAGACCATAGATTTGGGGCTAGAAGGATCCACAGACATTATTTCATGGACCCCTTTCATTTTACAGATAAGGAAACTGAAGCCCAGGAAGGTCAGGTCACACAGGCAGAAACTGTCAGCTGGTCAGGGATCCTTCCCCACTGCAGCACCTTCCTGCCCCAGCTAAATTAGAATTTATATAAAGAGAAACACCCAGCTGAGCTCCACAGGAGTTTCTGAGTCACAAATTAAGTACCAGAATCAGAGACTGCTAGAGCCAGAAGAGGCCATAGCAGTGCTTTAGTCCAATAGCCCCAAGGTAAAGCAAATCAAGACAGGTCACCCAAGTAGGGATCCCAAGCCCAGGACCCTCTCCTGGAGGGCAGACAAAGGAACTCCCACAACACAGTCCTCCCAGTCCCTCAGGCTCACAGGCTGGGGTAATCTATGATCCCTCCCTCTCTCAGCCCTGTACCAAGCTCTAGCCAAGGTCTGTCCATTTCACCTTCGAGGCATCTCCTCTCCCCTGACACGACTGCCACCCTGGTACAGATCCTCATCCCCTCATCGCCTGACAGGGTCTGCCCGCCTCAGGTCTCTCCCCTCTCTGATCCATCCTCCATTCAGTCACTTGTGATTCTCCTAAAGTTCTGGTCTAACCATGGAACCTTCTAATCAATAAACTCCAGAGGCTTCCTGCTGCCTCCAGGATCATCTGTAAACTGTTCTGCTTGGCATTCCGAACCCTCCATAACCTTTCCAGGTTTCTTATACCCTATACCCTCACATATATTCCTTAATGCAGTGACTCTGGCCTTCTGACTGATCCACAGACATGACTCTGGGCCCTTGGTATTTTCCCTATGGCTTCATTTAAGTTCTAACAAAAATCCCATTTTCTACAAGAAGCCTTTCCCAACCTTTCTTAATTCCAGTGCCTTCCTTGTCTTAATTACTTCCTAATTATCCTGTATACAGGTCAAAGGCAAAAGGCAAAGGGCAGAGGCAAAAGAAAACCTGTGATAGGAGGGTCACCTGAGGAAAGGGAAGAGAGTTTCCAGACGATGGTGGTCAGATGCTGCTAAAAGGTTAAGAAAGATGACCACTAAAGGAAGGTCTCTGAGGATGGCCAGCAGAAAGCCACTGGCACCTTCAAACAGGCACTTCTAATAACAAGACTGAGACAGGATCCAGCCCACAAGGAGTTAAGCCTGGAACGTATGGCAAGGAAATGAAGGCAGAAAGGAGAGTCTATTTCTCTTTGAGAAACGTTACAGCAAAGGGGAGGAGAGACAATACGATGCTAAAATGGGAAACTCAAGACACTAAGGAAGAAGAATGAGAATGTTAAAAACCAGAAGGGAGCTGAGAAAGAATTCGAAGATGCTAAAGACAGGGTCTGAGTGGAGAGAGCCAGAGGTGTCAAATCCAATATATCTAATGACATTGAAAAGGTCATCTGCAGTCTAACTCTGCTCTCAGCCCAGAGCCCAACTTCAAATATTAAAATCAGGAATTTTAAAAAAGCTCCTTGAATTCACTGGTTCTCCTGAGTAATCCCAGCTTGTTGACTGAATGCATGCTGAACTAAATTATAGAGGAACTCATCTCCCATAGGCAATTTAGGTAGAGCAGTGCATGGACAGCTGGACTTGGAGTCAGGAAGACTCATCTTCCTGAGTTCAAGTCTGGCCTTGGACACTCATTAGCTGGGTGACCCTGGCCAAGTCACTTCATCCTGTTTGCCTCAGTTCCCTCATCTGTAAAATGAGCTGGGAGAAGAAAATGGCATTTTTCATTTAGAATCACAGAATCATAGAGCTGCAAAGGGCTTTAGATTAAAGGCCACTTGCCATTCTGGTTACTCACTGACAGAGGCCAGTGCCCAGGTCTCCTGGGGGGTTTTCAGTGCCCTCTCCACATGTGGAAGGACGCCTCGTCAGGCCTCGTTAGGACCTAGACAGCTCGCTGGCTCTCAGCTGTTACAAAACTGTCATTGGGCTCAAAGGAGATTTCTCCCCTCTTAGGGTAAGTCACTTCTGCAAAGCTCACTCATAAGCACATGTTTAACACACATTAAAAAAAAATTAAAATGGAGCAGCTACAGTGGCACCGACTGCCTTGGTGAGGCATCAGAACTGCACGTTAGATTTAAAACTTGGGGGGAAAATCTCAAGAAAATTTCAACAAATGTCCCCAAAGCCCCCAACCCTTACTTCCTTAAGTGTTCTGCACCCTAACAACATTTCAGGGTGTTTACAGAAGATTTAAAAAATAAACTTCTGTTTTAGCCAAAGGCACAATCTTCAAATGTCTCAAGGGAAAAAAAAGGAAGAAATGGTCAAGTCCATTATGTCACTATATCTTGCAGGCAAAACAATGCCAACAACAGAAAGAAGAAACGGCCTTCCCCACCCAACCTGGCCCAGCTTCACTGCTGAAATAACCACGGCTCTTAGTGTCAGTCAAACAGAGCCATCATCTCCAAAGTCCATCATCTGAAGATGAGGAAGCCCAAGAACACACTGAGAAGAGAACAGGGCAGAGGAGGCAGAGGTGATTCTCACAGAGAACAAGCGCTGCATGTTGTCTGAACAGAGTTGGCACTGCCAGCCCAGGCTAGAGCAAATGGAAAAGAGGAGGGAAGACAGCTCTTTCTGATGCTCCCCAAACCAAATCATCTCAACCAAAATCCCACCTAAAAGCAATGCTGGAAATTAAAAACACAACCTCACAGCCACACCCACAGGCAGAAGGAGGATTACTTGTGGCCTAACCCACTCCAGTGACTTCCCTCTGCATGGGATGATGGTCCTGAGCAGAGTAAGCCCACCTTCCTGGGGCGCACAAGTCATTCCAGTCCGACAGGCATCATTAAATACCTACTGGGTGCTGCTGGGCAAGGCCCTGGGCTGCAGTAGGTGCCAGGAAACAACAGAGATAGAAATCAGTGTGTGCCTTCAGGGAGTTTACATTTCACTGTGCTAGACATGTGCCAGTCCAAGTGCCAGGCCCACGTGGAACTGGCATTAACCTCTACGGGCAAAGACTCTGTGCTCAAACCCTTCAACCTGCGCTGAACATCAGAGCTGACCACTTCAGCTTGGCTGCAGTGGGAGGGAGGGAGGAGGGTAAAGTGTTACTGTCTCAAGGTATCCACAACAACCAGTGACCACCTGCTGGATGATTCATCCAGCAAGCATTTATTTCGCCACCTCCCTTCTCTGGTCTGTTTCCACATTTATAAGACGTGAAGGAGTTGGCCTGGAGGACCTCTGGGTCCGGGGTGCAGCCCTACCCCCTTCTCCTTGTGTCACCCAGGCAGAGGCAGGGGATGGAGGCAGGTAAACACAGACACACGCTCTGGCTCTGCCCCTGCCTCCTCCAAAGAAGGGGGGCCATCCCGGAGCCCCAAGGCCTGGGTCCGCCAGGTCAGGGGCTGTAGGGGGTGAGCTTCCTCTCCATCCTCCCCAGTGGAAGGAGCACCGGTGTCACCTCCCAGTGCTGCCCGGCCATTAACGTCCCACGGGACTTAACCCGAAGACAGTGAGAGGAGCCTGGAACTCCAGGGAGAGGCGGAGGCCGTGCCGGGTACCGAGGTGGAGCCGCCTGGAGACAGGCTCTCGACCCAACTGGGCGTCTTCGACCTCAGGCCCGGCTTTGTCAATGTCTGGCTCCATAAGGACTTGAGGGAACGGCAGCTACAGGGCCGGCTCCACAGCATCAGACTTTCCCCAAAACTTTTCCTTTGTAGGTGGAAGGGCAGGGCAGTTGGGGTTAAGTGACTTGCCCAAGGTCACTAGGTTAGTAAGTGTTAAGTGAGGTCACATTTGAACTCGGGTCCTCCTGACGGGGGGGGGGGGGCGGTTTGCTCTATTCACTGCGCCACCCAGCCACCCCTCCCCAAAACTTTTCAAGGAGAATGATGAGAGACCCTGACCAACACCCAAACTGAAGCACAAGCAAAAATTAGCGCAGGCAGCAGGACATGGCAAAGGCGCTCTGGGGAGCCCCTGAGCACAGCGCCAGAAGCACCAGGGAAGAGGAGCAGGAGGGCCGTGCAGAGGTCCGGGGCCCTCCCTCCGCCCACTCCCCGGGGCCCCGGCGTCGGCCGCTCGCTCCCGGGCTCACCTGCGAGGCCACAGCGCTGACCAGTCCGGAGGAACGGGAGCTGTCCGCGCCACAGGGGTCTGCAAAGGAGGTCCGAGAGCAGGCGTGAGCGCGAGGCCGGCCCCTCCCTCGGCCCTCCCCGGTCCCACGCCCGGCCCGGTAGGGCAGTCTGGGCCCCCCGCCCCTGGGTCACCTTTCTTCCCCGGCCTCGGGGCTGCCCCAGCTCTAGGAGCCCGCTCGCCGGCCCGGCCCTGGGGAGGCAGCCCCGCGCCCCGTGCACGTCACCCGACCTCTCTGCACCCCGGGGGGGGGGGCCCGGGCGGACAGGTGGCCGCCCCCACCCTCCCCCGGCCGTGGGGGCGGAGTGGGGGAGGGGAGGGACCTCCCAGCGCGCCCTGCTCCCGGGCCCGGCCGCTCACCCTGCGCCGGGGGGCCGGGCCGGAGGCTCCGCTAACGGGCCGCGCTCCCACGCAGCAGCAGCGGCGGCGGTGGTAGCCGGGCGGGCGCGGGCTCCGGGCCGCTCTGCACCATTCTCCCCCCGCTCCTGACTGCGGCTCCGCGCTCCGCTCCGGGACGCCGGGACGCTGAGAGGCCCAGGCTGTGGCCGCCGCCTTCGTCCCAGACGCCGCCGCTCCGGCTAGGGCTCCGGGCCGCGGCAGTTTCCGGGTAACCACGCTGCCGTGACCTACGACCCCGGCCGGCCCCGACGGCGGCCGGGCAGAGTCAAGACTCTTCGGTCGCGAGAAGCAGTGGAGTGGGGCGGGGCAGCGGGGGCGGGGCCTGGGGGCGCTCTGGCCAATGGCTGAGGAACCGGCGAATCTTGGGATGGGCCGCCTGCCTAGCCTAGCATCCTCGCTCCCTTAGCCTGAGAACTGAACAGGAGCCTCATCCTTGAGGCCCGGGGCTGGGGGCGCGCAATAAGGGCCAGCCCCGTAAGCCTGTTTAAAGCATTCATCAAACGCATGTTTAAAGCATTCATCAAACGCCTACTGTGTGCCATCCCCTGTAGGAAAGGGCATTTATACAGCGTCTTCTACGTGCAAGCACTAAGAGCTGTTTGCAACTCACTCAGCTGCAGCCTTGGAAGGGAGGTGCTGTGATTATGCCTCTTTTACAGAAAAGGAGTCTGAGGCAGAGGGGAAGCGGCTAGCCCAGGGCTCCACAGAGCATACAGTAAATAACTGGAGTCTTGATGGTCCAAGTCTGGGGCTCTTCCCGGGCAAAAACTGTTTATGTTTAATGGATTTCACATTCATGGTGGAAGACTGTTATTACAAAATAAATCCGTTTGCATAATAAGCTACGTGACCATTGTGTTAGACGCTGTCAAGTGAGGATAGTAAGAGCGTGGGCCCCAGAGGGGTGTTTCGAGGATCCAGTGAATTAAGTGGGAAAGGGAACATGCATGTAAGCCCCTACTGCGCGCGGGCACCAGCCCGGGGTGGTTGGGAGGCTTTACCAGATGTAAAGCACATAGCAGGTGATTTTCTTTCCCATCCATGCTTTCCCACTGGACACCTGCCCCTGGCTTCCAGCTAGCTGGGTTCGTTTGTTTGGAAAGAACAAAGAATTCCCTTCCTTTGGGCCCCAACTACATGCCCAGATTTTGACAAGAAGCCTCCCCCAAACCCCCTTCATTCCAGTGCTTTCCCTCTGTTCATTCCCCAATTATCCTGTATATATTCTTTGTACAGTTTGTTGGCTTCTCCATTAGATTGTAAGCTCCTTGAGGGCAGGAACTTTTTTTTTTGCCTTAACACAGTGCCTGGTACATAGCAAGGCCCTTAATAAATGTTAATTGATTGACTGAAGGGAGATCTGCCCAAGATAATGGACACATCCTTGAAAAGTGGTCTCATCAATCGAACTTAAATATGCCACTCCCCCCCCCCCAACTTACCTTTGTTCAAGAGATGCCTTTTCTTCCATTCCAATCAGATCCCATTGGCGTCTTAGAGAATTGCCTGGGACTGGGAGGGGTTCACGGACTTGCCACTAAACAGCCAAGATGGGACTTAACCTACCTTCTTCCTGCTTCCTGAGGCCAGCTCTCCCTTTGCTACACCAAGCTGCCCTCTCACAATCTCTCTTACTAGAGGACCTCCTGTCTTTGATTTTTTTTCCTTTCCTTTACATTTTCTAGACTAGACTTTAATGGTCCTTCTTATGTAGAAATCACTGCTGGACTTGGAGTCGGAAAGATAATAATAAAGTATTATTACATAGTACCTACTATGCATCAGTCACATTATGATCATCTCATTTGATCTTCACAACTATGGGAGGTAGGTGTCATAATTATCCCCTTTTTACAGAATGAGAGATCTGGGTTTGAATTTCATTTCAGTCATGTCCTGGCTGTGTGACCCAGGGCAAGACTGAGCCTCAGTTTCCTTTCCTTTTCTGTCATGTTAGCCCATCTGGAAGGTGTGAGGTAGTACCTCAGAGTTGTTTTAGTTTGCTTTCCTCTAATTAATAGTGATTTAGAGCATGTTTTATGTGACTATTGATAACCCTGATTTCTTCTGAAAACTGCCTGTTGATATCCTTTGACCATTTATCAATGGGGGAATAGTTCATATTTTTTATATTTGGCTAAGTTCTCTACATATTTGAGAAATGAAGTCTTTATCAGAGAAATTTACTGTTAAAATTTTTTCCCAACTAATTATTTTCCTTCTGATTTTGGCTGCATTCATTTTGTGTGTCAATAACCTTTTTAATGTCTCGTAACCAAAATTATCCATTTTACTTCCCATGATCCTATCTCATTTGATCACAAACTCTTCCCTTATTCATAGATCTGAGATATATTTTTCCATGCTCCCCTAGTTTATTTATGATATCATCCTTTATGCCTAAATCATTTATCCATGTAGATCTTATCTTGGTATATGGTATGAGATATTAGTTGGTGCCCAGTTTCTGCCAAACTGCTTTCCAGCTTTCTCAGCAATTTTTGTCAAATGTTGAGCTCTTCCCCCAAAAGCCTAGATCTTTGGGTTTGTCAAACCAGAGGTTAGTGTGATCATTTACCAGCTGTGTGACCCAGGGCAAATCATTTAACCTTGCTGAGCTCAGCTTCTTTATCTGGACAATGAGAATAATAGCCATTATTTTACCTACCTTCTAGAGTTGTAAAGGTCAAATGAGATAATAATATATATGGAAAGCCTTTTGCAAACCTTAAATTACTAGACAAACGTTACTGCTCTTTGGCATATCTGCCATTTTGATTCTTCTGAGAACATATGTCCTGCTTTGTTCAACTGAAGGACCACCTCCATTATCCCTTCAGTTACAAAGTCCCTTGCCCTGGTCCCAGTTACTCTATGTGCCTTTTGTATTTCCTCATATATATACACCTGTTGTTTTCCCTCACAGAATATAGGGTCCTGGAGGACAGAGACTGTGTCTGGAACATAGTGGGTGCTTTGCAGTTATTTCGCCTTTGTATCCCCAGTGCCTAGCACATGACAGGCATTTAATAAGTGTTGATTGATTGACTAAAAATACTTGTGATTGACTGGATTGATGAAGATGTAGGCAACTCAACCAGGTAACTGAAGAAGACAGGCTCTTTCTACTCTTTTTATTGCCCTCTGGTTCTTTAGACATGTGTTTTAGAGGCTTTGTAGCTTCTTTCATCTTCCTCTCTCTCTCAAAAGGACTTACTTCCTATTCCCATTCTGACTTTCAAAGAGCCCCAGTCATTCTGAGTAAGTCTGAGGTCTTGGTCCTACAAGGAGCTAACCTACATTCCATCCTACCACCTAGGTTTCATTTGAAGAGAAGAGGGAGATCTATCCCAGGTCATGTACATGTCCTTGAAAAGTTACCCATCAATCCAACTTTATAATCCCCCCACCAACTTACCCATTCATTCAAGAGATACCTTATTTTCATTTCCAATCAATCTTTCATTGGCAAGGCTGCCTGGTCACAGTAGGCTTAGCTTTCTTTGTTCTACCAGGCCTTTTGGTCTGATAAACTCCCATCTAAAATGCATTAGCCTACTTCTGATTTAAAGGGGCATCAGGAAAATGTCTACACTTAAAGGTTAGAAAAAATAATTCAGATTTTTTTGGTGGTCATTTTATTTTCTGGCAATGCATGCTAGGGGGAAGTATCTACAAACAGAAGGTATTTTTGTAATGGAAACAATCATCTTTTAGATTATGTGTGGGGAGTGGACATAGTAAAACCTAGTAAATTCATTTTATATAATGATGAAATCAGATTTGATGGAGCAGCTTTCATAAGCATGCCTGGACAAAAATGTGACAGCCCACATACACTGATGAACTGGGCACTGAACTGTCATGCTCTTGGGGTCTGAGGACTCAGAGGCCATGGTCAAAAATACTCTCATTTCATGACCTAAGTAACTGAGAGCTAAGGCATGTTTTATGGTGCAACAAAAAGATCACTGGGTTTTTTAACTCAGAAGTTGTAGATTCAAGTCCTGGCTTGGCATACTAATGTCCTCTGTGGCCTCATGTTCTGGGATGGATGGCCTCTAAGATTGAGGACTCAGATGTCTGGTAGCTGGACGACTGCACCCTTCCTGGAATGTTCTTCTGCCCCCTCCAGATCTCACTCCTTTCTGAGGCTAAGCTCAGATCTCACCTCCTCCAGGCAGCTTTCAGTCTGTGTCCAGTCTACACTCTCCCCCAGACTCACAGTAAGTATTGCACAGAACTTTCACTGCATTGGAACATCTCCTGTTCCTATTTCCTATGATTCCTTGAATGATTTGCAGGAGCATCAGCTCCAGAAGGCCAGGGATGGTCTTCTAGCGTTTGTATTCCTCCCAACCTTAGAATTCCAGACTCAGAGGGGCGGCTAGGTGGCGCAGTGAATAGAGCGCCGGCCCTGGAATCAGAAGGATCTGAGTTCGGAGCCGGCCTCCGACACTTAATCCGCACAAACAAAAACCTAGCCGTGTAACCTTGGGCAAGTTACTTAACCCCAATTGCCCTAAAGGGGCGGCTAGGTGGCGCAGTGAGTAAGAGCGCCGGCCTCGGAGTTTGGATGACCCGAGATCAGATCCGGCCTCAGAAAATGAGCACCCACGCATAAATCAAATGACTAGCCGTGTAACCTTGAGCAAGTTACTTAACCCCAATTGCTTTAAAAAAAAAAAAAAAGAATTCCAGACTCAGAACGAATCTTGGAGGTCACTCAGCCCAACCCTTTTGATCAACTGAGCTCAGGTTAACACAACTGGTCTTGTTGGTTCCTACCTTACAAATGGATTTGTCTCAGCTGGAGAAACTTTTAAAAAACATTTGTTACTGCCATGAGTGTGACAGAGGTCAAACAGGAAGTGAGCTGCCCGGTGGGGATATGAAGTTTAAAAATGAGTCTTTGCTTTAAAGAAGTGTACATTCCAAGAGAGGAGATGGCATTTAAATAAGCACGTGCAAAAGAAACGCCAGGTCCCTGGAGGGGGAAGGCGCTAGTGGCTTGGGGACAATCAGGAAAGGCTTCATGTTGGAGGTGACGCTGGAGGTGAGTTTTGAAGGAAGCAAGGGATTCTATGAAAGGGGTGAGGAAGGCACACAACAGAGACCCAGGTAATGGCCACTGCAAGGGGACAGAGATAAGAGATGGTCCTGTGTTAGGAGCAGCAAGAAGGTTGGTCATGCTGGACTAGAGAGGATAGGAAGGAAACAAATGCTTACTATGTGCCAGACACCGTGCTAAGCACTTTACAAATATTGTCTTGCTTGACCCTCACAACAACCCTGGGGAGCAGGTGCTAAAATCCCCATCTTAGTTTAGAAAAACTAGGGCAGAAAGGTTATGATTTGCCTGGGGTCACACCGTAAATGTCTGAGGCAGGATTTGAACACAGGTCTTCCTAACTCTGTGCCTAGCATTCTATCCTCTGGACCACCTATCTGCAAGAAGAGTAGGAACAGGTAAGAAAGTTGGAAAGGTAGATTTGGGCCAGGTTGCTAAGGGCTTTAAAAGCCAGAGGATTTCTATTTGATCCCAACAGCAATAGGGAACCACTGGAATTTACTGAATTGGGGAGTGACTCATCAGATCTGTAGTTAAGGAAGATCACTTGAGCATTTCCAGTCATCCACTGGGTTAGAGAGAAGGTAAGACTTGAAACAGGGAAACCACCTAAGACACTACTGAAATAACCCAGGTGAAAGGCAATGAGGCCTATTGTGAGGGGGAGAGGGGGATGGATGTGAGAAATATCATGAAGGGAGAAACAAGAGTCTGTAACTGATATGTGGGGGCAAAGGAGAGGGAAGCGTTGAGGATGGTGGTGTGCACCTGGATGGCTGGAAGACTAACAGTCCCCTTGACAGAAACAGGGAACACTGGAAGAGGGATGGTGTTGGAAGACAGCTGAGCTCAGATTTGGATGTTCATGATGCATTTGAGATTCCTGTGGGGCACCCAGTTTGCAATGTCCAGTAGGCAGCTGGAGATGTGATTTAGAGTTCAAGAAAGAGGTTAAGATAAATCTATGGACCTGGGAGGTCACCTGTGGAGAGATGACAAATCCTTGGGAGCTGATGAGAAGGGCATAGAGAGAAAGAAGAGGGCCTAGCACAGATCCTTGGGGTGCACCAATAATCAGTGGGTTTGTCCAGCAAAGAGAATAGAGAAATGGTCAGAGACCTGTAGAAGAATCAGAGGGCAATACCATGGAAACCTCAACAGAGAAGCACACTGGACAGCTTTTCCTAGGAGTTTGGCCATGAAAGGGAGGAGAAATATAGGCCAATAGCCTTAAACTATTAAGAATAGTAAGAGTCTAGGGAGAATTTTTTCAAGATGGAGGAGACCTGGGCATGTTTGAAGGCAGTAAAGAAGGAAGACCCAATAGACAGGGAGAGACTGAAGACCAGAGGAGCCATCTGGAGGTAGTGGGGTGCAATCTGCTAGCAAAGATTAGAGGGGATGAGACCCAGGGCATGCAGGGGGTCTGGCCTTGGTAAAGAGGTCACTTCATCAATACTGGAGTAAAGGAGAAAATGGAGGATAACGTAAAGGGATTTTGAGGTATAGAGAAGGGGAGAAGAGGGAGCCCACGGCCTCTATTTTCTCAGCAAAGTATGAAGTGAGGACTTAATTCAGAAGGAGGGTGTGAGAGATTTGAAAAGAAAAGACGCCTGGAAGAACTTCTCTAGGAACACAATAGAGAACCAGGGAGGAGTAAAAGGATCACTTTGCTATCCTGAGAGCTCAGTTAGGACTAAGTAACATAAATTTGCAGTTGGCTATACCCAGTATCCACATAACATTCCTCCTAGGTCCTAGGCAATGCCACGGATGTTAATCAGTGCCATCACAGTGGGAGGGGGTACACACACACACACACACACACACACACACACACACACACACACACACACACACACACACATTAAAGGCTGGGTCCCTTTACTTGCTTCTGAAGAGGCTTACCAGTCTCTGGCTGCCCTCCAAATAGGAAAGTAGATTTCTTCTTACTTCATAAGGCTTTAATTAAGGAATGAGAGTTGATTCTAACTCAACAACTCATATTGTTTTGGCAACAAAGAAGGCATTCCTGGGCAACAGCTTTCACAAGTGGATTCCTTTCAAAAACAAATTCTTCTTTTAACATACTGTAGACCACAGGAATTGCTGAGTCTGTTGGGAGTGGCCACTTTGGGTGGGGGCTCTTCCTATAGGATTGATTGCTACCTCTGTGTACAATCTCTCAATCTTTTGAAAGGGAGACTTGAATCACAGGAGTAACATACTTTTATTGGTTACAGAGATTACATAATCAATGATCATTTATTAAGCACCTACTATGGGCTAGATACTATACTCACAGAAACCCATTCAAGGTGCCTGGTCTGCAAATGCACCACCTGCCTCCAAACCAATTCAGTGTCCTGGGGGATTAAGAAAGGTTTCCTGTAAGAGCAGCACCTGGGCTGAGCTTTGAAGGAAGTTTAAGGATTCGTTCTGAGAAGCAAAGACAAGGAAGGAGAGCCTTCCCACCAGGGAGGCCAGCCTAGACAAAGGCAAAGGGGCAAGAGACAGAACTGAGCTAGCCTGGGATGTGGAGTGAGGGAAGGGAATTAACACGAAGTAAGCAAGCCTAAGAAGGTAAGGCTGGAGCCAGATTGGAAAGAGTGTTAAATGCTAACAGAAGGAAGTTGTATTTTATCCTAGAGGCAAAAGGAGGCCATCGAAGGTCCTTGGGCAGACTAATGGTGTGGTCAGACTGGCGCTATGGGAAGATTATTTTGGCAACCTTATGGAAGATGGCTTGGAAAGGGGAGAAACTAGAAGCCAGGGATGCAGTAATGGGGCCCCTGCAATGGTAGGAGCATTCCGCCAATATTCAAGTACACAGGTAGGTACAAGACAGAAATGTTGGCCTGAACAGGCAGCAGGGGCCCCTCTATCTCTCAAGAACATATGTGTGTGAAATGAATCCTTGTTACAACCCATTTTACTGACAGGCCAGACAATGAAAGAGTTCAGCCTTCATGAGAGGGTGATGTCCATGTTTTTATTTCACAAAAGCAGTGTACAGCAGTAAGAAGTTTTGTACATTTGTGGGAAAGTGTGACTGTGCCTGTACCTGGATTAGCACCTAGAGAATGCGAGGAAATTAACACCCCAAAGGAAAAGAGGCTTCCTTCAAAAGAGTCATCTGGGTCACAGATTAGCTAAGAGCATGGCCGCAGCTGCCCAGCCAATGAGTTACCTGCTTCGATTAGTGGAGGGGGCACTTATGGGGACTGGTCCTCACTGGGACAAGCTGTGCACTGGGTGAAGTGTGAGGGGGAAACCGACACATCCCAGTGGGGGCCTGAAGTCACTGCAGGCCACAGCTGGGAGCTGCGCTGGTTGGAGAGCCTTTCTTAATGATGGTGGGGCACCACCATTGCTCTAGAAGGCTGCCTTGGGAGAGCATGGTGGATGTTACAGGTACACAGATAAGTCCTGCTGAGACTCACCCTGGAGAAGGACTGAAAAGAAGACAGAAAACATTCCACTGGAATACAGGCCTCCATCCTGTGGAGGCTCACAGAGTTTCACAAAACAGCAAACTGCCAGGTTAAGACACACAGTGCCTGGAATGTACCATTTGGTGGCTAATGCCAGTTGATGACACAGAGGGCGA
The DNA here is from genome assembly GCA_011680675.1 of Gymnobelideus leadbeateri. Taxonomy (NCBI): domain Eukaryota; kingdom Metazoa; phylum Chordata; class Mammalia; order Diprotodontia; family Petauridae; genus Gymnobelideus; species Gymnobelideus leadbeateri. Next base: position 369,397 of record WOXC01007511.1, on the reverse strand, counting down.
GGTCTTTGCTTTCCCATTCATAGAGCAGGGAGTGCAGACGGCTGTCTGGGTCAGTCCATAAGAACAACGCCAGGCCCAAATGACAAGAATGGCTATGTAACTGTGCCAATGGAAGTGTTCTGTGCAGGCCAATATCACGCCCACTTTTGCCCTTAACAGCTACCGATTCGCATTACTGCCCCCTCCTGCCATTGCCATCCCCACACCATTCACCACTGTTCTTTTTCACTGCAACCCAAGCCCTGGGCCAGCCGCCCTAAGCAAAGGACGCTCACACAGAGATGGGTGAGTCTACATGGTTAGGTTCCAAGTTTCTGATGGGATATATAATAAACAGTGCAATGCCATGAGGTGAAGACAGTCCATTCCTTGACAAGGTCCTAGTCTGAGTCTGGACCTCCTGGCTGACAGAATTACAAAGGCAGCACACACGGCGCTACAAAAACGGACCAGTCTCGGATGCCTGAACATCTCCACTGTGCCAGGCTCGCTGAAGAGGGCTGAACAAAAAGTGCATGCTGGGCGTGTCATACATAACTCACACATTGCCATGCACAGCAGAAGTACCAATTTTCTTTACATATTTACAATTCTACATATTTACTCATCAATATATTTTCCGTCTTTATAATTACAAAATAATCTCAAACCGTGGGGACAGTAGTACCATTGGGTTCCCTCTTGAACATACGTGACCTTGCCCTAGTCCTCTTACATTTAAAGTAATGATTTAACCAAAACTAAATCATAGAGCATGCCTGGGAAGAAGCAGGAAGAGAAATCTGTTAATGGTGCTAGTGTTTCTTAAAAACGACAATGGCTTTGTGTAGAAAAGGCAGGTTCAGTTGAAAAAAATACACAAAAGCCTCATAAGAACCTACTTTAATAACTAAAATAAATAATATTTCTTAAACATTAACCCTGCCTGCCCAACTGTACCTTGAAAAATGTACTTCCTTATCCTTCCTAAAGATGTCCTTCCTTTTCTGCTGGCTTCCAGTCAGTAGGAAGTGAGTCACACAGCCTACACTGCCCGGGTAAGCGGGCATCATCCTGCATAGACCTGTGGCTGCAGGGGTGGGGGCAGCTTGTCATTCTCCACATTGTCTGAGTCGATGGCTGCTAAAGGTTGGCTTGGGGGCTTGATATCCAGGGGATACTTCTCCACAATATCCTGAACCTCCTTCGCAATTCCATCAGTCCAGTCGATGAGGTCTTTTTCAAGCTTCTTGGCCTGACTCATGAGTCGTTCTTGTCGCTCATTCAACTGAGAGAGAAGATCCAAGTTCTTATACATCTGTTTCACCCCAAGGCAGGCATCGGGAGCCCAGGGCTCAGATTCTTGCTTCTTGGGAGACGTCTGGCCCGACATGTAGCGATCAAAGTCCTCCTGACTTAAATTCAAAGACTGAGCATCCAGTTTCTCAATGAAAGCCACGGCACAGCACTGCAAAAGGAGAGAGTGACCCGTGAGCCCAAGTGGCGAGTCAGAACCCCCTCTGAAGTGGAGTCTGCTCTTTGACTTGAGGGAGGAGGCTCCATGATGGTGGGGGACGGAAGGGCTTCTTCTCTGAAAACCCCTCCCTGGACAACAAGCCACTCTTCAAGGAGGGCTCTGCACATGTGACAATACTTACTGCTAATCTGTGACATAACAGCTGGGGAGACAGCAGATGGACTCAGACCTGGGAGGGCAGGGGGGCTGCCCCCACCCTTCCTCCCCAGGTGCTTCACCCACTGGGGCTCACCATCCCATCCCACTCCCATCCGCATCCACAGAGTTGCCTTCTGTTTCTTTCTTTTTTTAAAATTTTTATTTTTTGAGGCAAACAGATTTAAGTGACTTGTCTAGAGTCACCCAGCAAGTAAGTGACTGAGGCCAGATTTGACCTTGGGAAAACAAGTCTTCCTGATTCCAAGACTGGTACTCTAAACACTGTGCACTTAGCTGCCTTGCCTTCTCTCTCTTTTTTTTTTTTTTGGAAGGTAATTGGGGTTAAGTGACTTGCCCAAGGTTACATGGCTAGTAAGTGTTAAGTGTCTGAGGCAGATTTGAACTCAGGTCCTCCTGACTCCAGGGCTGGTGCTCTATTCGCTGTGCCACCTATCTGCCCCTCTTGCCTTCTCTTTCAATTCATCTCAGGCTTTCCTTCTTGCCTCCAGGCCCCCAAACACTGTTCCTTTAACCTTCAGAATTTTCCTCTTCCACCCATCAAATACTAATTTCTTTGCATGACTATTTAATGACTCCATGGCCACAGATCTTCTTCTCTCCATCTAAAATGTACAAGCTCTTCAAAGTCAGAGAAAGAAGCCTTTATATCCCCAAGTCTGGTATAGGGCCCTTTACAGGAGTCAATGCTCAATAAACATTTGTAGGATCTAAGAAGTCCTACTCAGTTCCTCCTTTCCTCAAGAATCTTGGTCCCCTTCCTAAGAGACTCCCAGCCCCATCCTTAGCCTCTTAGCCTCCAAGTCCCCTCAGAGTTCCCTAGTTTTCTCTTCCTCCCCCCTTCCCCCAGACTTTAGCCCTATGGGGTAAGGACCAGACCTATGAACCACCACTGTCCCACACACAGATAGGATCTGCCTGTTGTTAGTGAAATGAAGTATACATTCTCATTTTAAAGAGACTGGCATATGTGAAACCCAAGAGAAAAAGAAGAAATGATTCAATTCCATTCCAGCCCACTTTCCCTTTAGAGGACTAAAGTCCCAGGAGTCAAGTCCCAAGAAGGAAAGGGAACCAACTGCTTTGCCAAAGCCAGCTGAACATGTGACCCCAACACTCATTTTGGTGCCCCCAGTACTCCTTTCCCCACCCAATTTTTAATCACCTGTGTGGCTAGTAATATATACATACATATATATATATATATATATATGTGCATAAAATAATATAATGTATATTATAGACTAGCGCTTCTTAAACGGTGGGTTGTGGTGCAAAAAGTTTAAGAAGCCCTGTTATAGATAATACAATAATATAAAATAAAACAGAGATGGGAACAGATTTAACTACCCTTCTCAGAATCTGTAACAACCTAACTAATGAGGACCTCAGTGGTAGAAAACAAGCTCATCTCTTCCCAATTCTCAACTGAGATATTTTTTGGTTTTGTTCTTTAAACAAAATCTCTGCTCAAATTGTCACTTTGGGAGAGGGCATAAAAAAATTAACCTCAATTTTCCTTAAACTGAGGTTCAAGATTTGCCCTACTGTTGTTGGAACATGGCTCCCTCACCTCCAGAAGGATGGCCTAATAATGACTCTTATGAAATGGACTGAATGAGGCTGCAAGAGGCAAGGCTGGCCCTATTCTGCACCCTTCCCAACCCCATATGGACTAAGCATCACCAACCCCATGGGCTCTGGCCAAAGAGTGGATGAGGAGGTGTAGATGGAGGTGGGGGAATCTCTATTATCCAGTTTGTGGCAAATTACTGTTCAAGAGAGGTGTGGGTCATCACCTCCCCAGAAGAAGTGTTGAGGATTTCCTCCCAGCTCTGGGGCTCCTCTGGTGGATCTCTCTCCAAGACTAAGTGTCTGACCCAGTCTATAGCACTGAGGGAAACACAAGCCAAACACCTACCAAGTTGGTAAAGTAGTAGCCATCCTCTCCAGTCATCAGTCGGCTTGGGTTACAGAAACGCGTGATATACTGGATGTTGGACTGAAGGCGTGGGGGGTTGCCCTTCAGAACGATGTAGATGAGGGTGGGTAAGAAGTCGTCAGCAGATGCTGGCTCATTCTTTGTGATCTTAATGGCGTTGAAGATGTGTTTGCTGCATTTGGTGATGCAGGCCAACTTATCTCTGGGGACACGCTTGGAATCCATCTCAATAATATCTACAAAGCAGAAAAGGGGTTGCCTCCAGTCAAGACATTCCCCTATGATTTACATCTCATCCCAAGCTCACCCCACTTTAAACAAAACCCAGTGAATGAAAATCCAGACAAGTCAGGAGATAATCATTTGCTCTAAAAGAATTAATCGCCAGTTAAAGCTCATTATTGTTAAGGGGATTCCTTTAACTAAGAAATTCTTCTGAGGCCCCGATTCCAAAGCACAACCCCCTCCCAAAAAAAAGGGAAAGCAGCATCCTCTGCACAGAGACAAGTCAGAACATCAGCAGGGTAACACACTGCACAGGTGTGCCTGCCCTTACTACACCGGACAGCTATTCAGCTTCCATACACTCCCCTTACACAGAGCTACTACATGAAACGAAGGAGTCCACATTTGCTAACAGAATCCAACTACAAAATAAAAATCCCTTTTCAGTGATCAACCCATTCAGATCTAAACTGGCCAAGAGCCCAGCAGAGCAGGTATGTCACTGTGCTATCTATAAAAATGTTAAAAAAAAAACAACACATAGAAAGTTAAAGTTAAAAAAGCTTAAAATATGACTTGAAATGGTTTTTCTTTTTTTCTGTTTTTACCAGGAACTCAAACAAACAGGCATATTTCCATATGTGACAAGCAACAGAAAAAGAAGAGGCCTGGCCTGGCTTGGCGAGTGTGGTGCCAGCAGGGGAGCCAGGATCAGGGACTCAATGCCTATGTGGCCTTGGCGGCTGCACTTCTGCTTTGCTGCCACAAATGGCACCACCCCAAGGGCTGACAAAAACTGGGGGTGGTTATCACAACCCATAACCACTACTAGAAAAAGAAGGCTGTGTGCACCCCCACCCCACCCCTGAGCACTAGGAATAGTGTCTGGACTCTTTAAGATGAGCCTGCTGTATCACGCACCCCGCCTGGGAATACCAGCCCACATCCTGTGGGGTGGCTGAGCAGCCTGAGTGGCCTGGCCATGGGACAAAGTCTTGACAACCCACATTTACCAGGTGTTGAGTTCAATGGACAAGAAAGCAGTGGGCCCCCAAGCAATAAAGATTGGGACTCAAGGGCATGCATTCCAATGGACTGGGGCCCCCTCCAACACACCAATCTTGGGCCTCACTGCCCACAAAGAAGAACGTGAATGACTCCCAGCCTACAACAGGAGCCTTCCCCGACAAGCTGGCCTTTGCATCTCTTTCACTTACCTGTAATGGCTTTTACTACCATATCAGAGACTTCTGGGATTTCTTCATTAACAGGGACACAAAGCATTTGTGGAGTAACCCAGTGCAAGGCTCTATAAAAAGAAAGAAATTAATGGAAATCTGCCATACCGGGGAAGAAATTTCTTAAGTATCTATGTGAGCAACTGAGTTTGCCAGGTTCTTCAGTTAAGGAAAAGTAAGGTGTTAGCCTGCCTAATTAGGCCATCCAGAAATTAAACCCAGAATCTTGCCCAGTATAGATGTTCGATAATTATTTGTTATCTGACCAACCAGTATTCCCATCAGGGTACTTAAAATACCAAAAGCCCATCAATAAGAATAACAAGTGTGAAGGTTTCTACAAAGGTTAGGGTTCTACTGTTCTCTGTCCCCAGTGATGGCAGATGGGATAACACTGGGCTGATCAGCCACCTGAAAGAACATGGGCCCAGCATGCAGAAAATGGGGGTTCTAAAGCCAATTCTCCCTCCCCCAGCAGTGTGCCAACAAGAAGCACATCCCTGCGACTTTGGGGTCCTTGATTCCTTCTCTATAAGATGATGAAGTTGGGCTAAATGAGAGATTCTTCATCTGTTCAGAGCCACAGACTCCTCTGGCAGTCAGCATGGGGAAGCCTGGGGCCCTCTTCTCAGAGTAACAGGTTTAAATGGGTAAAGTAAAATACATGGGACTAGTAAACAGAGTAATTATGCTGAAATACAAGGGTCCTAATGCTTCCCATACAAGTTCACACTCTGTGGACCTGATGGGGGAGTGGTTTAGGCCTGACATTAGGGGAGATTTCTGGGAGTTGGGGTTAAGACACTGCAACGGCATACCATGGCATACCATGGCACACTCTCCTAGGAGAGTGTCACACACATGACAAAAACTCAGCCACTCTCTCCCTGACTCAGAAAATCCCCAGGACCAGGAGGGTGAAGACAGGGGCCCTTGGCCCCTGCCCATTGCGGTTGTACTCTAGAAGTCCTTCCATATGAAGCTACAAAGCTCTCTCACAGCAAGGCCAGGGCGAGGAAGCAGAGCTTGCTGCTTGGCATTTTCCCTCCTGACTCAAGGTCCTTCTCAGAGTCCTGCTTCCCTCCCCCACCCCAGATTTTTCCTCAGACAAGAATAAGACTACATCCACCTGATTCGCTTCTGAACAGCCAGATCTTTCTTCTCATCGTCAGTAGTCTCCGGACAAAACACATACTTGTACAGGCGTGTCATGACGTACTTCTCGATCTGATCCATTGGCTTCTCCATCTTCTCTGGGGGCACTGGGAAATACACATGTTCACATGTACTAGAAATTCCCAGGGTAAGCTGAGACCTTTCTGTTAGCATTCCCTCAGTTGCTAAAAATGCCATGATATCACTAGCCTCTGTGTGTGTGTGTGTGTGTGTGTGTGTGTGTGCGTGTGAGCAAGCACATGCACTTTCCTTTTTTAAATGACCTGAGCTCTTAATCCCAGTTTTTAGAGTGATTATCTCCCTGGCTTGGCCTGTCTTGATTTGTGGCATGAGAAAAAGGTGAACATGGGATACGGAGTCTGGTCTGAGGGTACACTTAAACACCTACAGCTGGGCTTGGTGTCCAGAAATCAATGTGGGGAGCTACCCTTCTTGCTTAAGAGAAACATCACAGCCAGTAGAAGAGATGCCCAGATTGAACCTGGGCTCTTCCCCTCGTTTCCCTGGGCAAAGGTCCACCAGAATGTGTGCCTGCTTGAGAGACCAGCACATATTCTAAGCACACACTAACTCAACAAATGGCACAGCTATATGGATTGCTTTGTGATCAGTCTGTTTCTTCTGCCTGTTTACTACGATCACATGATAATTGTGGCTGTGCTGGACAAAGTTCACCTGGTGGTGCCCCAGGACTGGCGTATGACGCTGACCCCAGGAAGCAGGAGCAGCTTCTGTGGGGCTGCCCGAGCAGCACTGGCTAACAGGGGAGGGCAGAGCCAGGAGCAGGTCTGTTACCTTTCCCCCGAATCTGCAGTCTCTCAGCCACATTCTGATAAAAATCCTGGGTGCATTCCGACTGCTCCTCGATACTGAGCTCCTACAACAAAGTCCAGATGAGACACAGTCAGACGAGGTCAGTGGCATGGCCTCTGAGAACGCAGGGAAGTCCCTGAGCCTAGCCGTGCCCTCAAGGCCGGCTCCAGAACCTGCCCTGGCCAAGTGAGGGGAGAGCAGAGCTTGCTGATCAGGCAGTTTGTGCATAAATAACACTTCCAGTGACAGCCACTGGCCTCAGATGCCTTCAAAGTTAGGGCAGGAATAATCCCAAGCATCCTCTGTGCCTTGTTTCTGGCCAGCAAGAAGGCCCAGTCCTCCTCTTTCCCATCCCCTCCCCCCCAACTCAGTAGCTACACAGGAGGCAGGAGTAAGCACCAGCTGCAGTGGAGGCAGCTCCAGCAGCTCAGAGGAAGGTAAACCGAGGCGGTGCCATCTGATCAGACACAATGCAGGAAGCCAGATCACTGCTGGCTCACTGGGCAGAGGTGCCAAGGGTCATATGGGAAAACTGAGCAGTTATTTGTCTAGCGCTTCCTGAGCGCAAGAGACCTGCCAGGTGCTGGGAGACAGACACTGAAGGGAAAGGACAACACCGCTTCCCCAGATAAATAAATACAGTCTCCACACAAACCCAGTACAGAGAAATGGGGGGAGGAGGAAGGAAACTGAAGCAGCCTTCAGAGGGAAGGAGGCAGGGGGTGGTCCTGGAGCAGAGCCTGGCAATGCACCAGGGACCCCAAGGGGCACAGAATGCCAGGCCTGGGGACAGCCTGGGCAAGGCTTTGTGAAAGGACTCGATGCCCAGTGGACATCCCACACTAGGCTGAACAGCAGATCAGCCACACACACATCCCCTGGTTCTTCCCTCTGCCACACCCCTGGCACTGGGAGCTATCAGTGACCTGGGATACAAGTCATTTCTTCTACAAAATGAGGACTCGGCGGGGGGGGTGGGGGTGGGGGAGGGGGAGGGTGGCTAGGTGGCACAGTGAATAGGGTACCGGCCCTGGAGTCAGGAGGATCTGAGTTCAAATCTGGCCTCAGACACTTAAGACAAAACTAGCCTTGTGACCTTGGGCAAGTCATTTACCCCCAATTGCCCTACCTTCCCCTCTCCAAAAAGGAAAAAAACAACAACAACAAAATGAGGACTCTGGGCCAAGTACTTTTGAGATCTAGACCAAAGTGTGACCTGCCTGTTCTGCCTGGTTTCCTAATCGTCACTAACATAAGCTTCACTTGGTTGCTCCTGGCCTAGGACTGTCACAGGCTCTGAGGACCCAATGGAAGGCTCATGGGAGCAGAGGCCACAAAGGTCTGTCTGGAGCCTGCTGTGGACATACGTTGACCCAGTGACCACCTGTTGGGTCTCCCGTGCTAACATGGGACCCAAATGCATTCTGTTTGTGGGCAGGGGAGGGTTCGAGAAAGAAGGGTTGGTTGTTGTTGTCCTTCATTCTTAAAGAGGACCAAAATGACATCACCATGCTAAAGTCAATCTTCCATGTGTCCAGACAACTGTGGCTGATGAGACCAACACAAGCTCGGAAGGCTCTAGCACAGGTCGGGCACAAATAGTCTGTGTGAACATTTGGGGTGGATTCTCCAAATTTGTGAATTCTGTGAGAAAGAATACAAGTGCCCTAGCTGTTCCTTTGCCACGGGCTTGCTGTATGGCCATGGGCACCTTCACCCAGCCCATCTGGAAGATGAGGTACTTTCCAGGTCCAACATTCAATGTGCCCAATTGTGACTGGCAGTCACCTACCCTTTTGTGATGCATGACATCCAGAAAGCTCTTGCTCTGCTTATAGATGTCTTGGCCTGTTTTGTGGAAGGGCTTGAGAAATTCTATGAACTCCTTGGACACCCTGTCTGTCTCCAGGCTGGGCTGTCGGTTTATGGAAGGGCTTGCGGATTTTGTCTCTTGAATCTCTGCAGGAAGAGCAAACATTGTCAGGCTCGTCAAGTGAAACAATCTGTACAAGTTATGGTTTAAAGCCTGTACCTTAAGGCCACTGGAGTTATTTGTAACCCAGGTTAAAATCAAATTTGAGACTGTTTTACATCTACATGTGAGACAACTGATCTAAACCAAGCTGAGCTTCCACAAACAAGGAGCGACGAGAACTCTTTAATGAAAGCGCCTGTGGAGTGTTAGACCCAAGGACAAGCTGCTGCTGGCCAGTGTTTGGGCTCTGGCCCCACTGTGAGTGAAGCACACTAGTGCTGCTTGCTGCTGAGATCACTGGGATGCTCTGGCCTTTCACCACACCCTCTGAAATGCCACTGAAGGTTCAAAAGAAACAGGAGTTCACAAAATAGTCAATGGACAGATGGGCACAAGGACTCAAGAGAATTGTGGACAGCTGCAGAAATGACTGGGCCAGCCTGGTCTCTCTCAGCACCCACCCTACTCTACCCCATGTTGGCAGCCAGGCAGAAACTGGACTATAAGCAGAGAGGACTGGAATGAGCTCCCCCACCTCCTGAGTCCGCCTGTCAGCCCCATTCAGCCTGAATGACTCAGAGAGATTGGGGGTGGGGGGGGTGGAGAGAGATTGAAAACATTCTCCAATCAGCCCAAACCTCAACCCCTTCTTCCTTCCCTTCCCACCCCACAAAACAAATCCACTTCCACAATCAGAAAAAGGGTTGATTTCATAGTGATAGTCATGGATGAAGGAAAAAGGTCCCTCTCCTTAACCAAATTCCAGCTTGCTGGGATTTTGACAGGCCTTGAAAGTCTTTCTAATGGAATTCTGCAGCTTCCACTCCAATCCAAATGGAGAGGAACCATTCCTGGTAACTAGGGACACCCACCCACAAGCATAGCAGTCCCTCTTATCCAGGAAGAAAAATAATAAAATTGTAAAGGAAAGCTGAAAAAAAGCAAAATCAGCCTATTCTCCCACTGTCTTAGTATTAACATCTTTGGATTTTATGTGTGAAACTCATAAAGGTTGATGATAATAAAGCTCAATATCCCAATTAGAGTAATTAATTTATTCAATGAAGGAATCATGCGCTAGCTAGATGGCGGAAGATAACACTCCAATAACCGGCGCTATCAAATTGAGAAATCGCCTTCTCCCCTGACAGGGTATTAACTGTCAATTAAGATGATTTGGCATTAGCTCATGTCATCTTTAATCTTTCTAATGTTAAAGCAATAGGGCCAGGTTTTCCCAGGTAGTATTAGAAAATACAGCAGAAAGAAAATGTGCTTTATGGCAATTTGACTTAGAACAAAATTTATATGTAATTTTAAAGCACAATTTGATATTAAAAAGGTAAATGGCACATTCTCTTTTGAAAAGTGATTTTTCTTACCTCCCTGAAAAGTTTGAAAGAATCTTAGGAGCTTAAGAATTTAAGCTGCCTTTCAATCCAGCACACTACAGAAGGAATCTGAGGGTCACAGATTCAGAGCAGGAATAAATCTGAAAGATCAAGAAACCCAACTCTCTCATTTTACAGATGGAGAACCTGAGGCTTGGAGAATTTAAGTACCTCGTGGAGAGGCAAAAAGGCATCCAGTAGATAAGGTGCTGACACTGACTTTGAAGTGACCTTGGCCAAGGCACTCCTTCCCAGGCTCCTCTACAAAATGGCGGGAACAAAGTTCCAAGTCCTTGGCCTGCAGGGCTCTTGTGAGGCTCCCATGAGATGGCCACACAAGGGGCAGTTTTTCAGAAGCGGGATGCCAGGCTGCTGACCACTGCAAGGGGACAGCATGCACCAGGTGGCAAAAACATGCAAATTCAATAAATATTCATTAAGCTGCCTACTATGCACAGACTATGGGAATACAGGACCTCTCCTCCACTTCCCCCCTCCCTTCCCCAGAATGAGGACATTTTAATTAATAAATTTTACTTTTTAAATGCAGAGGCCTCCTGGGTGGTTAAGCCAGTCATTGAAACCTTAGTATGAATTACTCTAAAACTGTAGTCAATTTATTGTCCCTTAAAGGAATGAGAATTTGACTGGAGGATGGGGAAGCCACAGAACAAAATTATGGAACAGAGGGAACTCCGGAGGGGGCTATGGCCTTGCATTAAAAATGAAGACCAAGGCTGTAAGATGGGAAAGAAAAACCCCAGAAACCTGAGTCACTAGTGGCAACGGCCTGCCAGTGGGTCACTGAAGGGAATCCTGCAGGTCCTAGCAGCCACAGGTCAGAAGTTCTAAGCATCCCATTCCAAGTAGGAGAAAATCCAACCTATGAATCCTGAAGTCTTTTTAAATTCAAATTTGTTCCACAAACATCGACTGGGCTGCAGGTGTAGATACAACATTGAAGTGGAGCTTGTGGCTTAGGCAAAGCAAATATGAGAGAGCCCCGCCCCACCCCAACCCCTCTGATAGGCTCATTCCTGTCAAGGGCTGAGGAAGGCTAAGCTAGGAAGGAGTCAGCAAAAAGAGACAGGAGGAAAGGCCCCACTGGACGAGGACAAATCAGGCCAGGGCTAGTCTAGTGCTCCACCCCATTGCTACCCACCGTTTGCCAGCTAGACCCCTCTACGCAAGAAGAGGATGTCAGAGCAAGGAAGGAAGCTTTTGAGTTTGAAACTAGGATTGTGCCACGGCAGGGATCCGGATTCCAGGTGTCCTCGGCAACCCCAGCTGCAAGCTGCCCATGCTCCTCAGACAAACTAGGTCTTTTCACCCAGGCACTTGTGTACAAGTGTGCAAAGAAAGGGCTTTCAGGTTTTTCAATGTGACTTTTAGACCTCCCATCTTACTCACATTTGGACATTTTCCCCTTGATTTTCCTGAGGTAACCCATGCCCAAAGGCATATTCTGGTCATTTCTAACATGTAATATTGACACTTCCATGCGTACATACTTCAGGAATGTATAGCCAAGAATAAAGAAAGCACACATGCGTATCTTCAAGCCATGCAGAGTTCTTGAAAATATATATATAGGACATATTTATAATGTACAAATATAAATGATTATATAAGAAAATACATAAATATATACAATATACACATATGCACACGAACGTGTGTGTGTGTATAAAAATACAACCAAGAATAGAAGGTGTAAGTCCTGAAAAAGAGGGCTTTGGAGCACTATTTCTGCATATTCAATGACCTTATTAAACTATCAAATCATACTGGGCATATGTAGAGTTCTTTGTAATGATAGCTCTTTGAGATCTAAAGCAATTGGGTTGAAAGGACCATTCTGAGGTTACTTAAAGAAAGTATTCAGGCATGGTTTAGGAAGCCTTCCCCCACAGGTGCCGGTGTCAGAGCTGGCACAACCTCTGTTTGCAAACTGCAGTCAACTAAGTGAGTTTACTTGATCTAAGTGGGCAGCACCAGGTGGTCCTGCATGAGGTTACCTTCAGAAGGTGAGGCCAGCTCCCAGGCGGGAGTAAAAATCTCCTTCAAGTCCCTGAGCAGGTTATCAGCATTTCGCTCCCTCCCAAGCTGTCCTTGCTTAAGAGTTTTCTCCTGAGCCACTGAAATAAATGCAGGAGCAAGAAAAGCAAGTGATGGGGAAATGAAAAGGAGCAATGGGCCTGGTGCCGTGCCAGGCTCAAAGGCTCCACCAGAGCCCGACCAAGGCCGCCAGACCAGGTCAGGGCACTGTGCTGTGTGTTAGAATCAGCATGGCTCTCAGGAAGCATTCCAACTAGCACCTGCCAAAAGGAGCCCCTTGATGGTGAAATATATACAAAAATCGTTTTTTAAAATGTGATTATTTCTAAAACCTGGAAAGACTCATATGAACTGATGCAGAGTGAAATGAGCAGAACCAGGAGATCATTGTACACAGTAACAGCCACAGTGTGCAGGGGCTGACTTTGACTTAGCTCTTCTCAGCAATGCAAGGATCCAGGACAACTCCAAAAGACTCACAATGGAAAATGCTACCCACATCCAGACAAAGAATTCTGGAGTCTGAACGTGGAGAGAAGCAGATTATTTGCTTTCCTTTTCTTTTGTTATTTTGTTTTGCTTCTTATTTCTTGTGGCTCCTCCCATTAGTTCTAATGCTTCTTTATACCATGACTAATATGAAAATATGTTTAATATGAATGTATAAATAGAGCCTACATCAGATTGCATGCCACCTTGTGGAGGGGAGAAGAGATGAAGGAGGAGAAAATTCAAAATTCAAAATCTTATGAAAGTGAATGCTAAAAACTAAAAATAAATTAATTTTTTAATGTGATTTCTAAAACATCTTCACTCATTCCAGCTTTCTATAAAGATGTGGGAGGAGGAAGACTCTCATTTATAAATAAAAAGACATTTGTTTCCATGCAAAAGCTTCAAGATCAAAAACAGTAGTTTTATTACCAAGAAATAAAAAGGAAAGCTCTGGAAAAAAAAAAAAAGAAACCTCTGTGCTCTTTACATAACGTACTTCACATGCTTCCTAAAAGTCCTTGACCATGCACTATTTTTAAATCCCAGAGGAGAGCCCAGCACATGGCCAGTAAACATGTCAGCAAAAAAGCAGACTCCAAGCCTGGGGCTGCACATGGGGACTTCAACATCAGATGCATATTAGTGTCAGCTTGGTGAGAGCATGTGGGCCCAAGAGCTCTGGGTTCTAATCCCGATAGGCCCTTTCCTAAAGACCAAAGCATCGAACTTCTCCGAGGCTTCATCTTCTGCCCTATAAAATGGAGCTCCCCAGGGATGATCCCAGAGCCCTCTCCTGACTCTGAAAGCCCAAGATTCTCGAACTCATCTCCATTCCAAACTTGTGGCCATTGTCGCCTTACCTAGCTCAAGGTACAACTTAGCCCAAGGTCACCAATTCTCAAGACTGGGAGGTTTTCTCATAGAGTAGAAAAAATGACTCCCGAGAAAGGGAAAAGCAAACAACTGGGTCCCTGAGCTTGAATAACACACTAGGTGTCCCCCAGAGCTGCAGGAGCCATGCTCATCCCACTGATTCTGTCTATCTTTTGTGAATCATATTCCAGAGACATTCTTCACTCAGACACTGGAGATAGACTCCCTGCTACAAGATCACCCATTATGTCACTGAATAAAAGTCATGGAAGCAGGCAAGTGATAGGCATCCATATCATACTAAGGGTGGGCTTTTAAACAGACTATGTTTTAGCTGAAAGTGAATTTTCCTCTTAATGAGAAAAACAGCTACAGGCTCCCTGAAACCCAGGACCAGCAAGGACCTGAGGAGGCTGTTTCCTTCATTTCCTTGCCCTCAGGTCAGACTATGGCTAGACTCTGGGCTCTCCTAGGGGTCAACCCTCTTGAAGTGAACAACTGCTCAGAAGTCAGCCAGGGTCTTGCACACTCTCAGCAACACCCCAGTAATCATCCCCCAGGAGCCCCTTGGGTACTGAGCACCAACATGGGGAGTCCTTCTAGCAGTGCCCTGGGGCCCTCTGAACCACTTGTCTGGTGACCTTAGAGGTCATTCCCGGAGACAGTTTCCCCCACCAGCTCCAATTCCTCTGACAGAATCCCTCCAAGCAAAGTGTGCTTTCTAGCTGCAGGTGGTTTTTACAGAGGCAATGGAAATGCCACAAATCTGCTGACTTGGTCTGGAGAAATTAGCTCAGTCCTAAGAAAGAGAACCTGAGGACAGAGACCTCTGATGAATCACGTACAAGGAGAGAAACACTGTAAAGGGACACCACGCTGAGATCAGAAAAAAACAAAGAAGGAAGGTCATACATACAAATTACTCTTTTTCCATTCCTCTTGTGATTCTTTCTCCTTGGCATGTTACCACCTGTGAGATACAAACTTCTAAATGCCTGCCCTGCATAGGGTCACTGGCTCATGCTCTGCTCCAAACTGCGGTCAGGTTCCCAAGGCTCCCTAACTGCCCCGTGCCCAGCCCTCCAGCCCATGCAGACGCAGAAGGGGAGAGTTACCCTTCTTGGGGCCGCCTCGGGAGGACGCACTGAAGAATTTCTTCACTGTTGTCACCTTGCGACTCTTCTCATTGGTTTTCTTTCCCTCAAATTTGGAAAAGGTGAGCGACTGGGCCCCTTGGCTGTTCTGACTGCTAGCGAAGGCTTCTTCTTCCTCCCTCTGGAGGCTGCAACATGAAAGATGTGGCTAAGTCGGGACGCTGACAAAAACGTTCCAAGGAAAGGGGCTTCCCTTGTGTCTAAGAGGATTTCCTTTGAACTCAATGATCTGGGGAAGAGCCAGAGTTTGAGAACCAGATGCTAAATCTACCCAAAAGGTCTGGAAAAGACAATTCTGCTACCACCAGACCCCCTCCCCTCACCAATGTGCTGCCCCCTCCTTGCTCAAGGGGAATCTGGTCCATGAACATGAGTGGTGCCTCTGCATCCCCAACATCTAGCAACGTGCTCCCAGGCAGCAGGGGCTCGGGAAACATTTGTTGAACTGAATTTATCTCATTTCCTTAATTAGAAAACAAAATGTTTGGAACAGGAACTGCAGTTTATGCCTCTATCTCAGGATACACAGCAAATGCCTGAAATTTGTTTCCCTCCTAAGAGTCAACAAAGAGCCTCAAGGGCCATCTGGGATCCTGGTGCAATGGCCTAAATTGCTCAGGATGCAGCATCAAGGAAGAGATTGCCCCAATAAGCATTTTTCACAAATTCATGGTCATAAACCACTAGTGTTTCCCAGATATGGCCAGCTATTACTTTGACTATATCTCCACCAGAAAACTGCTCTCTGCTCTGGGAACCCCTCTCCCTACTCCTGCCCCAGCCTCTTTTGGCCAGTTCTGGCCTTGAACCACCCCCCCACCTCTACTGGCCACCTTTGGCCTTGGAAGGTCCCTTCCCACTCCCCCTGCCCCCCCCCCAGCCTCTATTGGCCTCTGGTCTTCTCTACCCCAGTTCCAGGTCTCCAAAGCACTTCCTGGTCATCTCTAGCTAAAGGGCAGGTGCTGGCTTAATTGTTTTTATTTACATCCCCAACACTTAGCTGACTGTTTGTCACACATGCTCTATCCATCCAGCTATTCACTCATCCATCCATCTATCAATCTAACTATTCACCCATCTATCTATCTATCTATCTATCTATCTATCTATCTATCTATCCATCCGTCTATCTATCTAATCATCCATCTGCCCAGCTTACTAGGTGTTCCCTCCTTTCAAATTTTATCACAATCCCATTACTGGGGAATACAAGCCATCTTGGATTCTCTACATCATTTTTAGGTATGGCTCTGTTTCTGGATTAAAGGTTCTATACCTCAAAACAACCAATCATATTTATTAACTTATTGATCATCTATTATCAGGATATAATGAGCATAAGTCTTTGCCCTCAAGGGGATTACAGTCTATCTACTCCAACAGGACTCACACACAGGAAGCAATCAGGGAACACAAATGACAGCCAAGGGTAGCAGAAAGAACACTGAATTCAAAATCAAAGAAATCGAGTCCACATCCTTCTCTGCTACTTAATACTTGCTGGAACTGGGGGCAAACTCCTTCATTCCCTGGGTCTCAGTTTCACTGTCTGTAAAATGAGGGGTCTGAATGATCAACAGGCTCCCCATCAGCTCAGTCTATAGTTTCTAAAATATAGTAAGTGTTCCACTGTCACCAACTCCTGCTTAAATTGGCCCCAACAAGGAACAAAGAGGAGCTAGATGTCCTTTCCCCCAGACTTTAAGCCAACCTGATGACAATCCAATGTACAGGAACAGGAAAAGGATTAACTCCCAGGGAAAGAAACACAGGCAGCCCAACGAGCGGCAGTAAGCCGCCTCTCACCGTTCTGCCAGCTCCCAGTCCTCCTGAATCTGCCGCTGCCGGGCCTTCTGATACTCTTCCCTCCAGCACTTGGAGCAGAAACCCTGCCAAGCTGAGTTGCCATAATAACCACATCCTTTCTTGCACAGGAGCTCCGACTGGTCCACATGAATCCCTCTGCGTTCAGACTTAAGGCTCATCTTCCTTCTGTTAACCAAGGAACAAAAGGGAGGAGTTAGAAAGAACTTCCTAGAACTTGGGTATCCTATACTGCAGGAAGGAAGAGCAGTAAAACCCAGCAGAACTCCTCCATGGCCCTGACCTCTCCCAAAAGAAGGGGAGAGAAGATGGAACATCCTCAGCTCACAGCCTGCTTTCTCGAGACTGGGGAGGGGCCTGGGCACCTAAAAGGGCAAAATGCGTCTTTTTCAGGTGCCAGTAGGTCTCTACAGTCCTTACCCTCAAAACCCCACTCAGGGATACACTGGGGCTTTCTTATTCCACAGGGCTTCCTTTGGCTTTCTGCCTCTGAAGAAATACTTATACATGCATCCTTTATACAGCAATGCTGACTTAAAGAGGAAGGAGGGGGTAGTCAAGGCATCAGTGACTTTGGGAAGTGACAGGGCTGTTTTGTTCCCAACGACCACGCCTCCATTGGTCAATAGAGGAGTTTCTCTTTGAGATTTGATGTGACACTTCCTGCAGATTCATACAAGAAACAACGTCGGTCAGCTGGGTGACCCATGAGAAGGAAACCAACGAAAGATTCATTTAGGGATTAGCACATCCTTTTCCTTTCTTAGGTACTAAGGAGAAACTTTCTAACTTGGAAAAGCTGATTCCCAGCATGAGTGATGACGCTGGGGCCAACGTCAGCCATAGGCCACTTTCTGTGATCTAGCTTTTCTGACAGCAGATTTTATCAATCGGGTTGGGCTGGCCCATTTTGCCAATGTCTACTTTCTGCTTGCACTTACTAGATACAGCCAGGGGTTGGAGGAAGAGGAACCATTCTAGCATCTCAGAAAGGGAATCCTCTGGGTGGAAAAACACATAGACGGCAGCATGCACAGCCCACCCACCCCCAGTCAGAAAAGTTACCACTTGGGGGCGGCTAGGTGGTGCAGTGAGTAGAGCGTTGGCCCCGGAGTCAGAAGGACCTGAGTTCGGATCCGACCTCAGACACTTAACGCACACACAAATAAAAAAACCTAGCCGTGTGACCTTGGGCAAGTTACTTAACCCCAATTGCCCTCCAAAAGGCCAAAAAAAAAAAAAAAAAAAAAAAAAGAAAAGTTACCACTTATGGAGAGCTTCAGTGTGAAACACAAGCATTTCAATACACAAACTACAGAAAAGAGGATTGTGTATGAAACTGCTAACTTCCTCTTCTGTTGTTGCTACTGTCCAGTTGTCTCAGTCATGCCTGGCTCTCCACAACCCCCTCTGGGCTTTTCTTGGCAGAGATACTGGAGTGCTTTGCCATTTCCCTTTCCAGAAAATTTTACAGATGAGGAAACTAAGGCAAACAGGGTGAAGTGACCTGCCCAGGGTCACACAGCTGGGAAGTGTCTGAGGCCAGATTTGAAGTCAGGTAGAAGTTTTCCTGACTCAAGACCCAGCACTCTACCCACTATACCACCCAGCTGCCCAACAGGGATGATGACAGTAAGGGGACAGAGAACATGGGGATGGAGAGGATAAAGGGTTCATAGATAGGGGTTTATCTTGGAGAGAAGAGTCTCCTCTTCATAAGAGACAGGAGTGAGGGAGGAAACAGCAAAGGAAGACATTGAGCAAAGTGAGGTAAGCAAGGAGTGGAATAGGGGACCCTGTGGGTAGACTCACTGGGTCAGTGAAGTGTGAGGAGAGGCCCTCGGCTGAGCGGGGTGAGGAAGGCCTGATGACAGACAGCAATGCTTAGAGCAGCTCCTGTGACAAGCGGGACGGTGAAGCAAGTAGGGAGGAAAGGAATGAATGTCCTGCTTCAGGGAGCAGAGTCAGGCAAAAATACCCCCCGAATGGCCACAACTGAAAATAGGCTTCGATTGGCACCTCGAACCTATGGCCTCTTTCACCAAGAGGCAGGGGGTAAGGCTTATTGTAAGGCTTCTGAAATTGTAACTATACAATCAAGTTTTGAAATCTTTCATTTTTCCCCCTTTCTCCCATATGAACTTGACAATCATCAACAAACATAAATCTTTTTCTAGACAAAGAACAGAAAACCAACTCAAAGCACTGTATGTGAAACCATAAATCTCCACTACCTGTAGCTTTTTTTAAAAAACCTTTCAAATATAACATGGCATGCCGTGACCCTCTGAACTTTCTGAGATTCTGTTTATTGTCATAGTGATTCTTGGATGTTCTTTTTTTCCATTTAAAATTTTCAATCATTTGTCTTACTCCCTCCCAAATCAAAGTTCTCCCTTCCACAATCCCTGCACTGGTCACTCATCTGTGGCCTAAATCAGTGATCTCCCTCTGGGGAGCAGAGCTTTAGGCCCACCCCATCTTCTACACCCTTGCAAGGAATCAGATATCCTGTTCCAAGCCCAGAGCATCAGAGCTGCAGGCCCATGCCTAGCCTTTGCCAGTGGGTTAACTCTCTGATCCCAGCCTCAGGTCAGAGTGGCAAAACTGTAGGCCCACCTATGGGAGCCCCCCCCCCGACTTTACCATCTTTACCAGTCTCCCCACAGATTCCTAATGGTTCCAGAAGCAGCACTGACCCTTCCCTAAGCATCCAATAGTCTTCTATCACAGATCTAACCTGCAAAACACTTAGCTCTGATTTCTGAGAAGACTGAAGACAAGTTTAGACTCCAACTCCCATTTTAAACTGGCAGACTGGGGGGGGGGGAGGGCAGCTAGGTGGCGCAGTGAATAGAGCACCAGCCCTGGAGTCAGGAGGATCTGAGTTCATATCTGATCTCAGACACTTAACACAAAAAAACTACCCATGTGACCTTGGGCAAGTCACTTAGCCCCAGTTGCCTTGCCTTCCCCCTCCAAAAACAAGACACTGGCAAATCAGGGTAGGAGGGAATAGGTCAAAAAGCGGGTAAATTTAAACCTGCCAAGAAGAGACGGTCAAACTGGCTGAGCTGCCCATGGCTTCTGCAGTGGTCAGTCTTCAAAAACTTCTCTGATGCTATCACTGCCCATGGCAGAACTGGCATCACATTAATGAGAAGGCATTTTTAAGCACTTAACTACATGCAAATCTCTGACGATAAGAATATAAACAAAGATGATGAGTGGAAGGTAACACAAACAGCTGCTAGAAAAGGGAGAGGGAGTCATAGCGAGAAGAATGAAGGGATGGGGGCGGCCATGGATGGAGTCAGGGTCCAAGTCCCAGAACCTCCCCCCAAAAGGGAGAGGAAGGAGTAGGAAAGGTGCATCCGAGTGCCTTTAATAAGCCACCTGAACAATCTTGGTACCTTTCAGACAGTTTTACTACGTACAAAACATCCCTTAAACTCAACTCTCCAATAACAGACAACCTTCAGCCTAGCATAGGGTCTCATGTGTAGCATACATGCTTAATAATGCTCTCTCTATCTAGCTATAAACCTCAAACAGTAATAGTAATAATAATGTTAGCATTTATATAGTGCCTATTGTGTGTGAACACTTTACAAATATGATCTCATTTAATCTTCACAACTCTGGGAGGTGGGTGCTATTATTATCCCCATTTTATAGCTGAAGAAACTGAGGGAGAGAGAGGTAAACTGACTTATCCAGGTCACACAACTATGAAGTGTCTAAGGCTGCATTGCAGGACTGACTCTATGCACTGCACCACCTGCTCCCTGCCTAGATCACTGATTACTTGAGAATATGTAGAATCAAAGGCTTTAGAGCTGTTAGGAGCCTCAGAGACAGTCCAGTCCAATTCCTTTGCTTTACAGATAAAGAAGAGAAAAGGGAGGGGAGTGACGTGACTTGTCCAAGATCACTAGGGACTGTAAAGGAGCCAAGCAAGTCTACTCCTCCATGGCACCTTCCCTTTGGTAGAATCCCCTCCAAGTGATCATGGCCCTTCTGGGTTCTAGGTGGTCAGAAATGAGAGACAAAGGCTAGGAAGTTCTCCACAGATAGCACAGTACATAAATCAGGACTCAGATACTTTGGGGTGTTATGGAAAAACCCTGGGCTAGGGAGGGCCCATTGGGAGCCCTTGATGCTCATCCTAGCTCTGCCACTAATAATAACACGGAATAACAGACATATCTCTAACATTAATTTTCAACCAGATCATTTGCTGCAACACTACCCTAGGGTAACAAGATACCCTCCAGCTCTCTCCTCTGTAAGAGACAGAACTGGAGGAAAGAATGGCCAAGGTGAACAGCTCTTACAATCTTACAAATGCTTCTGGAATGGATTAGCCAGGAGAGACAGAATCGGTCAGAACCAGTTTGTGCAATGGCGTCCCCTGCCAGGTACCATCCCATGCTACAACACAATTTATGCTATACCCAATAGACATCTGTTTAAGAAGAAACAAGTGAAATTCTTCAATTCCTTAAGCAAACTTCACTTGATTAGCAATTTTAGAGACTCAAAGGCTTATAGATTTTGAGATGAAAGAGTCCTTAAAGGCCATTTTAGAGATAAAAAACACTGAGAACCAGAGAGGTTAAGTGACTTGGCAGGGTCACCCAGGCAGAGAGTGTCAGGGCTAGGCCTCAAACCTAGACTGTTTGACTCCAAGCCCTATTCCCTTTTCATTGTACCATGCTGCCTCTCAAAGACTCACCAAATAACTTTATGAGCTGTCTGGCCATTTATTTTTTTCAAAAGGATTTTTAGAACACTAAGCTCAGGTGTGCAAGAGTCCTAAAAAAGGTAAGAAATTCTGAATGCCTTCACCATTAAAATAGGACAAGACTCTCTAGCACATCACTAGGGCCATGTAAGGAGCGATGAGTTAAATTCTGCAGGCAGCTTCAACTGGAAGAAAGAAAACACTCAAACAAATGCCTTCATTTAGCCTGCAGTTCCTTCAGAACACAATGAGATGTTCTAAGTGAGTCTCTGGAGAACCTAGCTGGTAATAAGACCCATTCTTTTGATGGAAACAAGCTGGTGCCAGTGGAGGCCCCAGCAGCAAACCTAACCTAAATACACTCCCTCCACCTTCGGCGGTTCAGGTATTCCATGAAATACAACTCCTACATGCTTCCTTCCAACTAAGTTATTAAAGTCTTCTGCATCTCACATAGAAACAGAATCAAGCCTGAACTTTTCTGGAATAGCTAACCATTTGTGGAGGGCAGAGTCGGATCATTTCTTCACCTACAAACTAAGGGCATTGGCTGAGACGAATGGGAGGGGCCTTTACAATTCTCAAAGTCAATGAACTGAAGACTAAAAACATCCCAGAATATCAGACCTAGACAGGACCATGGAGGCTACCTAGCTCAACCCCCTTGTTTTCTTTTTAAACGTCTTTAGCCTATCATTCATTTTTACATTTCCTTCTTTCCACTCCCTTGTACAGCAAACCTTCCATTGCAACAAAACAATTTTTAAAAGAGAAAAGTCGTTCAGCCAAACTAATCAAAATACTTACATGATACTCCACACCTGCAAGGGTCTGCACCTTTGCAAAGTCAGTCATTCAGGAAGAACTAAGGAAGCTCTTGCTATAAGAGGAATTGTGCTAGGCCAGCCAGGGAAGAGGCATTGAGTGCGATGCCTGTGGTGCGATGGGTGCAATGAACACAGGGCCTGCAGTGATGGATCACATGCTAGAGGGGAGTCCCGAGTAAGAGGGCTGGGAAGGCCAGAGGGCCCTATTCTCAGCTCTTTGACCCTTTACTTTCCAAATGAGGAAACTGAAGTGACTGCTAAGAGTTGGACTGCTTGGGAGAGCCCACAACTGAAAGAACCAGGACTCATGATTCCCTGACCAATGACCTTTCACCTGCACAGGACCACAGACTGAGAACACAAAGAGACTTTAGAGATTACTGAACCCAACCCCTTCATTTTAGAGGAGAAACTGAGGCCTGGACTGGTTCCCCAGGTCATCCATCTGTTCCACAGGCAGAGCTGGGAAGACCCTATGTCACCCCAAGTTTTCTGCCTGACCAACATCCACAGGGACTTCTTAATGTTTCCAATGAAAAAAAAATGTCTTGAAAGTAAAGATGCCAATGGAGAATTCACAATGGGAAATTCACCAGTGCTATGAAACTTGGCATTTTGTTCATTTTCATTTTCTCCAAATCACTGCAGGATCATGTTACTGAAGATAATAATCACCTTACTATGTACAAGTCACTTCAAAATTTCCCTTTGACCGTGAAAGTGACCCAAAGGTCAGAAAACTCTCCAAACGCCAGAGCCAAACCTCTGAAATGACAACTTCCAGACCAGTCCTCTTTAGTACCTGAATCTTACAAAGTGGAAGGCCCCTGCGAAGCAGTCTAGTTTGACCTGAATTAGAATTTCTGCCCCCACAAATCCCTGAGGATCAATCATCTAGCCTTGGCTTGAAGACCTCCACTGACAGGGAGTTCACTATCTCTACAGCAGGGGTTCTCAACCTTTTTTTTTTCAAGGGCTGCTTTGGTAACCAACTGGGTGAAGCCTATGGACACCTTCTCAAAATCATATTTTCAAATATAGAAAATAAAATACATAGCACCACAAAGAAAATTATATTGAAGAGATATCAAAATACTTTCAAAAAAAGTTCATGGACTCCAGTTATGGATGTGTGCCCGAGAGGAAGCTCCTTCCACATTTGGTTATCTTTAAATAATGGAATTTTTTCTGACCCCCATTCAAGATCTGCCTCTCTAGAGCCTTCACCTTCTGTTTGTTTCTAGCTCTGGTCTCTCAGGCCAAGTCCAATTGTTTCTTCCATATGAGACGCCTACAAATACTTGGAAGAAGGCCATCACTATTCTCTCCTTCACCTGGATTCCTTCTTGCTGTTAGAAATTTCAAATATAAGAAGTGTTTATGATCAAAAAGTCAACTGAATGAAGAGAGAAATGAGCAGAACCAAGAGAACACTGTATACAGTAACAGCAATACTGTTTTAAGAACTTTAAGCAGCTAAGTCATTTTGACCATTACAAATACCAAAATTAACTATAAAAGACATATGAAGGAAGACACTATCTATATCCAGGGAAAGAACTGATAAACAGAAGTATGTATAGAATGGCTTTACAAATATAAATACATATTTGTGTCTAATGGTAGACAGTTGTAGGGTAGGGGGAGGGAGGGGAGAGGGGGTGAGAAAAAAAAGAAATTTACATGAGAACTATTACATATAATACTATATATAAAACTTTAGTATATATTTATATGTAATAGTTTTACATTAAAAAGAAAAGAAAGTTTTACATAATATATTCGAAATTTCAAGTGCAATCATCTTTTTTTAAATTATACTATGTTATGGAAATGCTTGTTTTATTCCATAAATTAAAAATAAAATAAATTTTAAAAAAATGTTTAAGTCAACTGAATGAAATGTTGTACAACCAAATTACTCTAGGCCAGCCAACATCACTAAAAGTTCAGTCCCTTTGTTTAAAAAGATCTTGACCCCCTTCAGTTGGTTCACCTTTCAATTGATCTTGACCCCCTTCAGTTGGTTCACCTTTCAATTTTTCTCCATAATAAAGATTACTAGATCTTTAAGTCCTAGAATTATAGAAGTCGGAATCTTCAGTGCTCTTGGAAAAAATGCTCTGGTGCTTATCTCTGGGAAATCCCCATAGGCAGGCTTTGTTTCACTAGCCATCATTAGGTTTAAAATTTAGTCACAGAACAACTCTTGGATCATGTGTGGGCTTCAAGGTCCCAGATTTTTCCAAGACTGTTTAGTGCTTTCAATTCTAACTTTTATTTCTTTATCTTTCATATTGGAAAGATCTGTAAGATTAAACTCAGTATACGTATTCTTGCTCTATGCTCTAAAAAAGCATGGCCCCTTAAGACACACTTTTAGATCTTTAAATCAATTAAACATTTATTTAGCTCCTCTTAAGTGCAAAGAAGTGCACTGAGCACCAAGGACACCCAGAGGCATCCAGGAGTCACAGGCCCTAGGCTGGAACCCCAGCCCTGCCACTCACTACCCACAGTGTCTTGGTCAAAACTCCCACCCCCTATTCTGGGCTCCAAAAAGAGAGGTGGACTCAGCTAAGGCTCCTCTTGACTCTAAACCCTATGATCCCATCGAATTGTTTCCCTTTTAATCTCAGCATTATTAGATTGGTTTGTGCAAAAGCTTTTTCATTTTATATAATTAAAACCATCCATTTGTTCTCTATTCCTTGTGTGGGCCATGAACTGTTCTCCTATCCATAGATCGGATGAGTATTTTCTAATTTGTTTATGATAGGACCTTTTACACCTAGGGCACATACCAATTTGTAGTTTATCTCAATATAAGGTATGAGATGGTGGTCTAAATCTAATTTCTTCCATACTATTGTCCAATTTTCCCAGAAGTTTTTGTTAAAAAGAAAGAAAGAAAGAAAAAAGAATCTTTGCAGCAAGTTTCTCTGATAAAGGTCTCATTTCCAAGGTATGCAAGGAATTCAGACTTTTAAGAAAAAGAGCTATTTCCCAAATGATAAATGGTTTAAGAATGTAAATAGATAATTCTCAAGGGAAGAAAACCACGTGGCAAAAAAATGCTCTAAACACTACTAATTAGAAAAACACACAAATTAAAACAACTCTGAGATTCTATCTTACACCCATCAAAGTGGCAAAGATGACAAAAAAGAAAATGATAAATGACGAAGGGGCTGTCAGAACACAGGCATGCTCATACACTGCTGGTAAACCTGAGAATGGATACAACCATTCTGGAAAGCAATTTGGAATACAAACAGGAAGTTACTACATAGTATGTGCCCTCTGACCCAACTGTACCATTGCCAGACCTATATCCAAAAGAGATGAAAGAAAAAGGAAAACAGAGAAGATTCATATATACAAAAGCATTTATAGAAGCTCTTTTTTTTGGTAGCAAACAAACAAACAAACCCAGAAGCCAAGGAAATGTTCCTCAACAGAGAAATGGCTAAATAAGTTGTGGTATATGAATGTGATGGAATACTATTGTGCTGTAAGAAATAAGGAAATAAATTATTTTAAAGACATAGAAAGATCCATATGAACTGATGTAGAGTGAAGTGAGCAGAACCAGAAAGAAGATTTATACTATGATAAACTGATGAAGAGTGAAATGAGCAGAACCAGAAGAAAAAAATGTACAATAACACTATAAAAATAAACCACTTGAAAGCTCTAAGAACTCTGATCAATGACCATTCAGGATTCCAAAGGAAACTGGCCACGCATTACAGAGATGGATTTCGGGTGCAGAATGTACATACTTGCTAACATAAATTATCTGGTCACTGAAGGAATTTGTTTTGCTTGACTATGAATATTTGTTACAAGAAATTTGTTTTTCCTTTCCTTTTTTCCCAATTGTATAGGGAGTGGAAGGGAGAGAAAACTGATTTTCTGTTAAATTTTTTTTTAATGGAGAGGTAGTACAGATGTGAAATACTGCATGCACTTTTGAATTATTAGTTTTACTTGACTGTTTTTCCTTCATTATAAGAGACCTCTCACAAATCAGAAGTAATTTATAAATATCTATAATGTAAAAATAAACACATCAATAAGAAATTTTAAATCCTATGATCTTCTAAGAACAAAAACTAAATGCTTCCTCCCTCAAGGAATTAAAAAATAGATTCCAGGAGGGAAGGGGTCACAAGCAAGGAGATGACAGAGAAGAGCTCCTGATAGAGTAAGGAGAAAAGATCAGGCATTTGTCCTATGTACTTCCTTGGAGGTACTGCTATTTTTAAACTTCATAAGAAAGGGATCACGGTTCCATGTACTTTACCCAAAAGAAATCACTGGAAAGGTGCTTTATATCTATAAGAAGCTAGTTTTCCTTTCTTATTTCCTTTTCTGTGTATTTCAGCAGTAGGAAGAACACCTGGGCAAATAAGCGCCTTGGGCTTCCTCTGTGGTCGTTCGTTTGTGCCCAATCAGTGGCCTGAGCAGCTGGAACTGCCGACCAGGCTTCAGGAGCAAGTTGAGGGCTCGTTTTCAGCAGGGAAATAAATGCTAACTAAGCATGGAGGGCACCTGTCCTTCTTCAGAACAACACACAATTCCAGGCTGAGCCTGAGGGAGGTCTAGAGCTAGGGCAAGCCTTTCCCCTTCCCCCGAAGCTCACTCTTTATCACTACCTTTGCAGCAGTCTGTTCACCCTCCTCTGGATCCCCAGGCATGATATCCCACAGGTGCTCAGGGGAGACGGTGCCATACCTACACAGGCCTTCAGAGGCTAGCACTGACCTCACCACATCAGACTACATCAGAGTGAGCTCTAGGGTATAAAGTGCAGGGTGGAAGACCTGAGTTTGAATCCAGCTTTAGACACTTCCTAATTGTGTGATCCTAGGTGAGTCAGGATTAATCCCATTGCCTCAGTTTCCTCATCTGTAAAACAGGATTAATAACAGCATCTGCCTCCCAGGGCTGTTCTTTGCCAATTTTAAGGCACCAAATAAACGCCAGCAATTGCTGTTGTTGCTACTGCTGCAGAGAATAGCATGCCCACATCTCAAAGCAGGGCATCTGGGTTACACAGCACAACAGCTGAAAGGTTAACATAAGATGCTCTTGTCAGTGAACAGTGCTCAGTAACCACCAAGAAGAGGCGAGTCTTCTGAAAAGCTACCCATATCTGGCATTGGCTTTGAGGTGTCTGGTGACTGGCACAGCACCAGGAAGTGTCCAAGCTGCACACCCACAAGGATTCCTGAAGGAGAGACAACCATGGAACACACCGCCAGGTGAAGCCTTTCCTCAGTTCTCCTGAGATCAGGGATGCTGATGCCATCACGCTCTGTTGGAGGGATGCTGTTCTGTCTGGAAGTCCAGACCAGTGCCACCTTCGTACAAGCAACGTGAGGCACCCTCCTCCTTCAGCAAGAGCCAACACTATGAAAATCTCCCTTTAAAGCTGGGATGGGAAAAACCATCACATGGGACCCCGTTCTGGGCAGTGCAAAGGAGCACAACAGGTTCTTTAGACACAGGAGTACTCTCCAAGCCCTCAATTTTTAACCTAGTGTAGCAGCAAGCACCCCAATATCCCCAGGGTAGCTGCCAATATAGGTTCTTAGATCTGCTTTTCAAAAGGAAAGCAACTCAAAATGGGTTAACAAGCTTACTTTAATCAAACAAACACACATTACCTAGTTCAGGGGAAAAAGGTCAGCACCCCAAACTTCAGAGTTACAGAACTTACAGATCAAACAGACAGGCTTCCAAACTGTCCCAACATTACATACAATACCAAATCACAGTTACCAGAGAGGGAAGCATCAACATCTGGGTTTTCAAAGCCGGGGGCTCTCAACAACGGCTTCCCAGAGTCTCATCTGGTCAAATCACACAACACTTCTCAAAGTGAGCCCCAAAGCAAAGCCTCTCATCAGAGTTTATATAGCCTTCTCCTAGCTCAAAGATTGTAACAACCTCCTTGACCCACTGCCCAATCACAAAAGTATCAAGGTGTGGGCTTTCCTGAAAAACAAGCCTCCCACCACAAGCTCCAGGTGCACTTAAGCTAGGGGCAGGGAAGATCTTTAAATCTGCATTTCCATTACACCTAGGACTACAGGTTTTTCCTTCTGCCCTTTGCACCAATTACAATCCTGCTAGATTTTCTGTGATAATGTATCATTAACTAAATATGTTTTCTTAAGTTGCAATAAATCCAATAAGCTAATAAGTCTAATAAGGTCTCTCTTTTTTTTCTAAAAGCAATTAGGGTTAAGTAACTTGCCCAAGGTTACATGGCCAGTTATTTTTGTGTGGATGTTAAGTATCTGAGGCCAGAACCAATCCTGAGTCCTCCCAACTCCGGGGCCAGCGTTCTTACTCACTGCGCCACCTTGCCACCCCAGGTCTCTTTTCTTTAGAGGCCCCACATTGGAGGGAGGGGGAACAAAGAAGACTACCAGAAGCAGATACCCTAACAGCAGCAAGAAGGGACTGCTGAGAACCAAGAAGACAGAACTACAAAAAACAGACAGGAAAACTCGGGGAATGTAGTGCCACTGTGTATAGAAGCAAAACTCCCTTCATTCTTCAACAATCTCTGAGCCTATCACAGCATCATGGCACAGGGTGAATACAGATACTTACAATGGCATTAGGAAGAAACAGACAAGAATCTTACAGAGTGACAAGCATGGCCAGGTTGTAATCCAATTGCTAGAGGGAGTACCCAGAATTCCACTGATTTATCCATAATAAAGACCCTGAGTCATCAAGAAAAAGTTACACTGTAATCAGCATACAGAATGCAAAAACAAAGCATATTTTGGCAAAGAATT
The DNA here is from genome assembly GCA_011680675.1 of Gymnobelideus leadbeateri. Lineage (NCBI taxonomy): Eukaryota > Metazoa > Chordata > Mammalia > Diprotodontia > Petauridae > Gymnobelideus > Gymnobelideus leadbeateri. The sequence goes on along the minus strand of WOXC01007511.1, from coordinate 340,166 downwards.
GGAAATTGAGGGGATGTCCATCAATTGGGGAATGGATGAACAAGTTGTGCTATATGAATGTGATGGAATAGTACTGTGCTATAAGAAATGATGAGTGGGCAGACTTCAGAAAAACCTGGACTTACATGAAATGATGCTGAGTGAAGTGGGCAGAACCAGGAGAACATTGTACACAGTAACAGCAACATTGAGCAATGATCAACTTTGATAGACCTAGCTCTTCCCAGCAATACAATGATCTAAGACAGTTCCAAAAGACTCATGATGGAAAATGCTATCCACATCCAGAGAAAGAACTCTGAAGTCTGAATGCAGATCGAAGCATATTCTTTTTTCTTTTTTTTTCTTTCTTGTGGTTTTCCCCTTTTGTTCTGGTTCTTCCTTCACAACATGACTAATATGGAAATATGTCTAATAGTACATGTATAGCCTATATCAGATTGCATGCCATCTGGGGGAGGGAAAAAAATTTTGAACTCAAAATCTTATAAAAGTGAAGGCTATTATTGTGCTATAAGAAATGAGGAAGTGACGGATTTCATAATTACCTGGAGAGACTTATACAAACTGATGCTGAGCGAGAAGAGTAGAATCAGAAGAAATTTGTATACAATCACGGACATACCATATCTGTGACGACCAACTATGACAGACTGGACTCTTTTCAGCAATGCAGTGATATAAGTTAACCCCGAAAGACTCAAGAAAGTGAGAAATGCGCCATCCAGAGATATAACTAGAAAAAACTGAGCCTGAATCCTGATGGAAGCAAACTAAATGATCTTGTTCTTTTCATTGTTTGGTTTTATTTCTTCCTTACCATCTTTCATCCCACCTAGTACAATACGCCTTTGTAATTGGAATAATGTCTAATATGAATGCATTTGCAGATCCTATACTGGACTATATGCTGTCGTGTGGGGAGGGGGGAGGGAAGTAACGGAAATTTGAAAACCAAGGAACTATGGAATTGAATCTTGTTAACTGAAACTAAACTAATAAATTAATTAAAAAATAAAAAATAAAAGTGAATGCTGAGAAGTACCTTTCATATAATTGGAAAAAATAAAATACTATTAGGTGGGAGAAAATATAGCATATTTTAGAAAGCTACCTATCATCTAATATAGTTAAATGTTTGGAACTTTAAAAGATAACCTTCAGTGATGTGAAACACCTAATTCTCTTAACTCAGTCAAATCAGTCAAGCATTTATTAAGTGCCTATTGTGTGCTAGGTATTAGGCTAACTGCTGAGGATATACAGATAAAAACACTGTTCCTGCTGTCAAGAACCTTACATTCTAATAGCAGCAACAACATGTAAATATTTAGGCATATCAAAGATTTTCAGAGTAGATGAAAGGTAATTTTAAAAAGCAAAGTGCTAGGAGCTGGAGGGGCTAGAAACAGAAGACAAGACTGAGTCTCACAAGTTTGGTCTGAAGTTCTGAAGGCCAGGAGGCAGGTGAAAGGGGCAGCACATTCTTGGCATGGATCAGGGCCAAGGTGAGGTCATAAAGACAGAAGACTGGAATGCCATGCTTGAGGAACAGCAGGTAAGCCAGTATGACTAGCCTATAGCAGAATGAAGAGAGTAAAGTAGAAAACTGGAAAGGTAGGAAGTGCCCAGGTTAAGAAGGCTTTTAAATGCCAAAGAGAGGCATGGTATTTGATCCTGGAGTCAATTGGGAGTGACTGAAGCTCACTGGGGGAGGAGGGAGGGTGTGTGTGAAATCATCACCATGTAGCTGCACTCTCAGACCGTCCTGCAATGTTACAACTACAGGGAGAGTCAGGTTTCCTCAGAAACCCCTGGCCCAGGGCCCCTCCTCCTCCCAGGGCATTCATCCCATCTCACCACAGGCCGATGTACTCCCAGTCCTTTGTTTAGCCTTTTTTATGTGCTGTCTCCCCCATTAGAGAGGGGGCTCCTTGAAGGGCAAGACTGTCTTTTGCGCGTCTTGTATCCCCAGCACTTACCAGTGTCTGGCATACAGAGGCATTTAATAAATGTTTATTGACTATCAGAGTGATACTTCAGGAAAAATCCCTTTGGTGGCTAAGTGGGGAGGGGAGGGCCGTGAGGCAGAAAGATGAAACAAAATCTATTTCAACTGTCCAAGAAAGGTGATGGAGGCCTGAACCAATATGGTGGCTGTGTGAGCTGAGCAAGGGGATGGATACCAAAGACAGCATGAAGGCAGAAGTGACTGTACTTGGCAACAGACTGGATTTGTGGGGAGAGCTCAAGTGAGGAGTCAAAGAAGACAGAGCTGAGTGATGAGGAGGATGGTGACGGCCTCAACAGAAACAGGGAAGTTCAAGACGCAGATTCATGGCGGATACAGTTTTGTGATTTTTTCTGCCACTAGGTCAGGTAATCCAAAACTGAATTGGATTAGCTTGGCAAGGGTGCTGGTGATAGGACAAGGGGCAAGGGATCAGAGAACAGAGAATAGTCTAACGCGAGCTGGTTTACCAAAGGAGGGAGACAGAGAAAGGAAGACAGTGTAGACAATGCAGGCAATAATGATGGATAAAAGAGGTTTTCCTGTATAGACAGTTGGATAATCTCACCCCAAAAAACTTTGTTCCACTCCAATCTGTGATTTTACTGCCGTGGGGAGCTTCCAGAAAGTACGTGATAGCAACGCAGATCAGTAACTTTTCAGAAATTAATGGTCTTTGAGGGTTGCCTCTCAAAGTTAAGGGACTGGGCCCAACTCACCCAGCCAGCAAGATCCAAGACCTTCCTGGCCAAAACCAGCTCTCTATCTCCTACACAGTGCTGTATCTGAAGGGAAAATATTATTAATCAAGGCATAAGCAATAATCTCTTACATGTTTTAATAATACTATCTGACAAGTGAAGGAACCTGTCTCTGAGGGTTTGCCCTATAACTTCGCTAGGTGATGTTGTAGTGGATACAGCTTGAGGCCTGCAGTCAGGAAGACTCATCTGCCTGAGTCCAAATCCGGCCCCAGACACTTATTAAGCTGTGTGACCCTGTGCAATCCACTTCACCCTGTTTGCCTCAGTTTCCTCAACTGCCAAATGAACTGGAGAAGAAAACTGCAAACCACTGCAGTGCCTTTGCCAAGAAGGCCCCAAATGGGGCTATGAAGAGTCGGACACGACTCCACAATGACTGCCTCCAACTTTGGAGCCGTATGGTCTTTAGCCAAGTTCCTTAACCCTTGTGGGCCCCAGTCTCCCCGTCTGTGAAATGGAAATGATGCTTGTTCAGTCATAACTGCTCACTACCTGCTGAGTATCAAGTGAGATGATGAATGTAAGGCATTGTTAAAGTGTCTTCATTGGATCTTCATAAACAACTGTATGTGGTAAATAGGCCAGGGATTATTCCCATTTTACAGATTGGGAAACAGGTATGCAGAAGGCAAACGACTGGTCCAAGGTCACACAATTTACAGACACTGCAATAATGGGGTAGAAGGTATGGTTTCCACTGGCCTCTTGGGGTCTCCAAGAGTCAGTTCTCCATCCATCCCCCTAGATGAGCTCCTTTGACACACCTCTTCCAGCAAGAACACTTGTGGGATGGTGAGTCCACATGTTAGAATTGATGCCACTTATAATTTAGGTGCCCTTGGACCATCATTTGACTCTTCTGAGATTCCTCATGGGTCAAACAAGGGGGCTTCACCAGATAAAAGTGAAAATCCCTTTCTATCTCTTAATGCTTTTGATGTAATTATATTTCATAAAGGAATAAATTTCATAATTTGATATGAAAAGTGATATGCTATATGATAAAATGATGTTTCATAAAGGAAGAAATTTCATACAGATCTTCCAGCATCTGTGACCAAGATGACCTTTTTACTTCCATTCACCAGATCAGCAGCCAAAGCTCCTCTTCTGGCCCTCTCACCAAAGTCCAACTGACATTCCAAGAAGTGGACATAGTGGAAGGCTTCCTGCTGTCAAAGTGAGACCCACAACCTAAGTAAGAGTCAGCAAAGCCCCATTCCTAAGCAATCACTTCTGGCCAACAACCAGCCACTCTATTGGACCCTTCACCCAGGCACGATGATCAGGCCAGGAGAGGGCACTTGCTGCAGGACGGCCTAGGGCCCAGTTTACCTGCAGAAAATAGTCTTGCTAATCCAGTCCCTTGTGTCACACTCCACCTCCAGGGTCCAATAAAAGGGAGAGGGGGGAGGAAAGAAAAATAGTAGGAAAACTTAGTGGTCTTTCCCGTCTGGTCAAAATTCCATTCTTTGAAAGAAAAAAGTATTTAAATTAGGAGAACATCCTAGAGGGCAGTAGCTAATCTTAACACAGTTTTACTTTTTCATTTTGGTCTTTGTTCAGCCAAGCAGAAACTGCAAAAGAACCAAGTGATTCAGTACTTAGCCAACCTTGGGAAGGAAATATCTGAGTGAAGGAGTGGTCAGAGACCTGCAGATGATCTTTCATTTACACAGCTAAGGAGGGCTCTTCTCACCAGCTGCCGAGAAGGTCAGTAGCTAATTCTCTTAGAAAAATCTGCACTAATTTCAGGAGGACTCTGAAACTGCACAAAGAAGGAAGATCAAAAAGACAGAAATCTTCCAGGGTACTTTTTAGTTCTGGACAGGGGGGGAAGTGGCATTTTTGTGTCCCACTGAAAAATACACACATGGGCTTACATGTATGTCCATCATACATGATGACAAAGGCCTCCCCACAAACTCCATGGGGAGAAGTGGACACCCTTGGAATCCAATACTCTATTGCACTTTGTTGGTCTTACATCCGAGAGTGCCCTTATTTGGTTTCTGAACAGTGTCCAAGTGTTTTAAATTCCTTAGGCGACTGGATCACAGAATACTAAGTAACAATAACAACCAAAAAGAACTCAGTACCCTGGGAAATTACACACACACACACACACACACACACACACACACACACACACACACACACACACACACACACACTCTGCATACTCCACAGGATTTTTGGAAGGGAACAGGGATTTCTCACCAAATAGGCACAGAATGACCACAAAAAAAAAAGATCAGTATTTAGGGAGAAAGTAAAATCTCCCCAACAGAGAAGAGAATCCAAGCATTTGGCTACTAATTCCCCTGGCCATTACTGACACGACTCCTTTCGAAGGCTTCACTGTCTACCCTGACTCTGCCCTAAACTCATTTTACTTTCTGAGGCCAATGACATCACGCTCATGGTGTAGAGTCTTCTGTATATAATAATGCCTTGCCACCCAATGACCTCAGGGAAGGAGCACGGGGCTTCCATGACCACTCAATGCTTGGGAGTCTTGGAAAACCAGTTACACCAATCAATTACACTGCCACCTAAGATGGGAGTGGCTCCATAGATCCACATAAACATAAATTTAATCCAATTTACTACGTGGCAAGCAAACATACTTCCTATGAACACATTCATTACTGTGGCACTTAGACCTGCCATTTGATTAGCTGACTCTCAGAATTACCTTCTGACATTATCCTTTTCAAAACCTTTGGGCTCCCTTCTTTTTCAGAAACACCTCTCAGAAATCCCTTTAAAACAAGATGTCACTGTAATGAAGTGACCATGGGACAGTTACACCCACTGTTCACTGAACCACAGTGTTTTCTGTTAGCCAGCCACTTTCGTGGGGAGGCAATAACTCCAAGGAAGCTCTCTGCATCCCAAACAAAATAAAACAATCATTAGAAAGATACACCAGGCAACACCACCAACACACAGGCCCCTTGTCTTGAGACTTTCCAAGCTACAGTAATGAGATCACAAACTTAAGTCATATACAGCTCCAAACAGTCCCTTCCCCTGGAAGCTCTCCAAGCATAAAGAGCCTTTACAAACACCAGGGCTGCCTTCCTGATAAGAAAATGAAGCTCAGTAGAAGCGAATCAATAGAGAAGTAAAGGACTAAGAACCATTTCAGCAGATGCAAACAAAACCCTAAAACAACATGTTCTGCTTTAAAAAAAAAAAAGACAATAAAAAAGCAACATAAGAATTTTCTCCTCGATCTATAAATATGTTTAACCAAAGCACTGAATTTCTAAAGACGTTCTCCTTTCTGGACTCCACTGCACTCCCTAAAAAAGGAGACTGCCATGCTTCACACTGGATTGTGTACACATACTTAGCAGCTTCTAACAGACCAGAAAACACTAAAATAAAGTACTTTCATTTGCTTTTTGCAACTTTTGCCAATCACTCTGAATTTCTTAATATGCATACATAACCCCAATATCTATTACAAATGAGCCAAACAGCCACTTGACATTTTAAAAACACTTAACAAACTAAGCCATTAGTGCTGAATAAGTATTCTGGGTTGGTTTTAAGAAGACTGGCTTTAAACACTTTGCCATAGCATAATAGCACTTCTATGCAGCTGACTCTTGTGGACTGCCATATAAATTCAGCAAAAAGTAGCTGCCTGCCTGCTGCTACAGCCATTATCCCTCTAGGTTCAATAGCACCAAATGTGCTTTCTAAGATGCTCTTGATACCTCTTAAACATCAGCACCTTCAGCCTTGCTACATCAGAGCCTTTTGCCATCTCCCTGCTGACATTATTCTACACAATAAGTCCCAAGCCTCCTCAGCCTATATTCTGGGAACAGACAGTTTGGGTCTGGTTGTAACTTCTGAGTTCACTCATCAGATCCGTCACTGCCCCATACTCAATCACAATTATTTGTGCCCTATCATTGGTTCTGTTCTGGTAAATATCAATGATTCAGTTAAAGTCATGTATGGCATGCTTAATGAGCTTCTGGATGGCACAAAATCAAGATACCTAGTGACAGAAACAGGGTGCAAAAAGATCTCAAAACAGAAGGGGGTAAATTTAATAACATAATAAAGTAGGGATAAGTATAAAGTCCTGCAACTGATTTTGTTTTTTAAATCAGCCATACAAGCAGAAAACGAGGGAGACACATATAGAAAAGTTCATGAAAAAAATATCTAGTGACTCTGGAATCCTGAAAGCTCACTAGGTCCTTATTACCCAAGAGCTAGTAAAAACAGTCTCTCCAGAATAAGGAAGGTGATAGTGCTGCTATATTCCACCCTAGTCAGTTGACATCCAGAGTATCATATCCAGTCCTGGGAGCCACATTTCAGAAGGGAAACTGACAAACCAAAGAAAAGGCCAAAGGGCAACTCAAAACCATGCTGTGCTAGAATAAGCTGAAGTAACAGAAGATGTTTTTTAGCCCAAAGACAATATCTGAGGGTAGACGTGATCACTGTCTTCAAATATTTAAAGGACCAGCACGTAGATGAGAATAAGCCTTACTCTGCCTGGCCCCAAACAGCAAACTAGGACCAAAGGGTAGAGTTACAGAGGGAAAGGGTTTTAGCTCATTATGAGGAAATAACTTTCTAAAAATTGTACTGCTGTCAAAAAGAGAATGGACTGCTTCAAGAGCTTCCTGTCTCTGAGACTTAGACCACTAGGGGCAAAGTGAAATGAGTGGAACCAGGGGAACGTTACACATAGTAACAATATTGTAACCATGCAACTGTGAAAGACTTGGCGACTCTGATGAAGACAGTGATCCAAGACAGTTCTAAAGGACTCGTGATGAAAAATGCTGTCCACCTCCAGAGAGAGAGCTGATGAACTCCTGAGTACAGACTGAAGTCTATTGTTTTTCATTTTCTTGCTTTTTTTTTTTTTTGGCAACATGGCTACTATGGAAATATATTTTGCATGACTTCACATGTATAATGGGTGTCATATTGCTTGCCTTTTTAATGGGTGAGGGAGGGGCAAAATTTGGAAAGCAAAAAAAAATTTTTTAAGCAATTGGGGTTAAGTAACTTGCTCAAGGTTACACGGCCAGTCATTATGTGTGGGTGCTCATTTTCTGAGGCCGGAACCGATCCCGGGTCCAGGGCCGGCGCTCTTACTCACTGCACCACCTAGCCGCCCTGGAAAGCAAATTTTTTTTAAATGACTGTTAAAAATAAATGAGGGAAAAAAACCCTGAATTTAAAAAAAAGGGAAGTCTCCTATCCCTGAAGGTTTGCAAACATGTATTCATTCAACCAACATTAAATATCTCCTGCGTACAAAATTCTAAGTGAGACAATAAAGAAGGTACAAGGGTTCCAACACACAGTCCCTTGTGTAGCTTAGGGGAGAGTACAGGGAAGAGACTCTAACACAGATAACTAACAAAATACTGAATGACAAATGCATCCTGATGCAAAATGAAGTAAGCAGAATCAAAAGAGCATCTTTATACACTGGCTACAAAAAAAATATAAAGGAAAACAATACAGAAAGACTTCAAAAATCTGATCAATGCCACAGCTAGCTTACTAATGATGCCTGCCTTCCACCTCTCGGTGGAGAGATAGTGGACTACAGGGTGCAGAATGAAGCACACATTTTCAGACACAACCAATGTGCAGGTTTGTTCTGCATGACTCTACTTGTTACAAAGGAGGCTGTTATCACTGGAATTGACAATGATGTTAAAAAAAAGCATTAAAATATCTTAAAAGGGGGGGAAGTACCATGTGTGGTCAGACAAGGAATAGGATTTCTGATGGGGGGCAGAGTGGGAAATAAGAAAAGATGTCATGAAGGAGCTGAAATATGCCAGGCTACAAAAGGCAGCAGGCCATCACAGGCCCAGGCAACAGGAAAGGCAGAGGAGTAGAGGTGGGAGGGGGCAGGAGTGGTCCAATTTGACTGTATCATATGCCCAGACTGTCAGAGGGTTGTGAGAAGGTTTCCAACTGATGAAATCTGGAAGGGCAACATGAAGAAGTACAGAAAAGTGAGCTGACCTTCTAGGAGCCCAGTAATATACAGACCAGAAGCCGAGATCAAGGACTGAAAATTAACCACAATGTACAGGAAGTGATCACTGTGTGGCTGGCCATCAACTGGAATTTTGTGGGGTTTTCATTATGCGGGAATGATGAAAATCCACCTGTAATACTTAATAAAAGAACAAAAACTAAAATTGGTCAACCATACAGACTGACTTCCTGCTCTTTCTCCTGTGCATAATATGCCGAATATCATTTTTAGCATAGCTTCTTCCTTCCTTAGCTTTCATAAGTTCGTTATTTACTCTGTAAAACAGAGGGGAACTGAATTAGAGAATCTCTTAAGGGACAAATGCCTGTTGGGCAGCCCCTATATTCCATATATCCAAGCCCCATTTAGGCTTCCTGCCTTAAGCCTCTCTCCTCTCCTGTCCTCTCACACAACACTGCCAAAAGATCCCATTACTACTCTGCTCAAAAGCATCCAGTGGTTCCCCATTCCCCATCAAAGAAATTACAAACCCTTTAAACTGGCATTCAAGGCCCTCCACAATCTCAATCCAACCTATATTTCTAATCTTATTCCATAATACTTCTTTGTACACAGTCTAGTCTCTAACTAGACTAGAAACCTAGATGGTCATGCCCTCTCCTATCGCTGTGTTTGCATGAGTCACCGGCCTGAGAGAGGGTGTCCCAAAAGTCTGAGTGCAGCTAAAGGTTTCCTATATCTTTATTTGATGAAATCCTTCTCTTCTTCCAGGTCCAATTCAGGAGGCACTTCCTCCATGAAGCCTTCCTGACTCTACACTTGGAAATGACCCTCACTCCTTGAGTAGCTCATTTTAGTTTTACCTTCTCATGTCCTTAATCATGATCTTCTAACTTTTATTATCATTAATAGTGTGAATGCCTCATGCCCCTCTTAGGCCCTAAGCTCCTTGGGGCCAGAGACTTAGTTTTCATCTTTGTATGGTCAGCTCACAGCACATAGTAGGCTCTTAATAAAAGCCTCCTGAAACAGGTATTTGAGAAAGCTTTGAAAATACTTCTATTTCCCTAATAAAGGTACACTAACATACGTAAAATGACACAATCCCAAATTTTAAAAACTCCATCTGAAAACCATGATCAGAATCTAAAAGAATCAATTAACTTTTATTGTAGTGAACCAAGATTTACCGAATCCCTTCTTATGTGTGTCCAGTGATTACAGGAACTATCTAGAATTATTGGCTTAGGGAACCCCTTCCACAATTCCTGAAGTGCAACAAGGGGCTGTGGAGTAGGGTGAGCTCTAGGATGTTGTAGGAGGCCCATACAAGGCCAATAACTTGTCCAGGGTCACCTGCTCAGGAAATGTCAGAAGGATTCGAACACAGTTCTTTCTGCCTCAAAGCCTTAGTCCGATGCCTGACACTTAATAAATACCTTTTCATCCATCCATTCACTCATTCCTTATGCTTCCCTGCATTTCCAGTGAAGAACACAGAACTTACTATGTCATGCCTTCTCTGTAGGATTATCAAACTAATTAGGAAGACATACACCTGAAAGAACCAGCCAATGACAACAATATCTGTCTAGAAGGGTTGATTTTTCTAATACAGATGAGGTGTTCTAGGAGTTCAGAAGAGGTACAGGTAATTTGGGTCTGGGTGGTCACTGAAATCTTAATGGAGAAAGGGCCATGTTGAGCTTTTGAAAGATAGCATGGATTTGGATTGGCTGAGAATGTAAATAATATAGTCTAGAGTAGGCCTAGGAGCCAGGACCTCTGATTCTGGCTGTTTATCCTGTCTAGGATGTATATAAAGAAGTATGATGGAATAACATTAGAAAGACAGGTTGGACTGATACTGGGTAAGACACTTAAATGCTGAGTGGTCCAGACTCACTCTAAGGTTTTAAGCTGCAGAATAATTGCCGATCTGCACTGGTCCTCCTCACACCAAGGAAATCATTAAACCTACCCCTATTCCCTATCCTTCCCCACCCCACCCCCAAAAAAGGAGAAAGAAGAGTCTGGAGGAGGAGGGCGAGGCGGATGCAAAGGCAAGGAAATGAGAATAAGCACGAGGGGCGTATTATCTTAGTTTGATTGGAAGCACAGGATTTATGTTTACAAGTCATATTAAGAGTAAGGTGAGATGGCCCTTTGGGAGCTCAGTATAAGTACTCAAACCCTGTCGTCTTCCCTGGCAATCACAATCTATGACCGGCAAGACTGGTGAAGTTGGTTACGGTTAACAAAACAAACCCCTCCACCTAATTCCTCTCTCCCTCTCCTGCACCTACAGCCCTTGAGCGGCCAAACTCATCTGGCAGAGTCAAAGCAACATTTCACACAATCACAAGGATAAAATGAGCACCCAGCCACAGCACCCTCTGACACATTTCCCAACCACAGGGACAAGTCAGCAAGACTGATGCAGCCCCGGCTGTCGGTGACTGGTTCGGCAGGCTGGCTCCTTCCTCCCTTCCCAGCCTAGGACTTCTGTGCTCAGGCTCGGAGCATCCCCCGGCTCTCCTCCCAATCACACAAGTCCCAACCCGTCCAGAGCTCGAGCTCTGCTCCCACCTCCAAGTTCACAAACTCGTCTGCCCCGCGCCCCGCACCCAGATCGGCATAAGCCCCGCCAGCCCACCTCCCGGCGTCCGAGCGGCCACACCGCCCAGAGCGCCGGGCTGCTCCCGGCTTATCAGCGAGCTCAGCGCCCAGCGAGACTTAACAGCCCGAGGTCAACAGAGATAACCGAGGAGAGGCGAACTATGCCCTCTTCCCTCCCGGCCCAAGGCGAGCAGGCCCCTCGGGTATCTCCGGGCGTGTTGCTACCTGGGGCGCGCCCAGGGATGCGGCCCAGGACGGACCCCCGGGGACTCCGGCTTCTCGGCCGCTTACACGCCGGTGACCTTGGGCAGAGCCGCATCCCCCCGGCGGCCTCAGTTTCTTCCTCCGTAGAACGAGAGGGCTGGGGAGGTGAGGGCTCCTGGACCCCCGGGGGGTCGATCTGCTCTGCAGCCCGGGGACCCCGAGGGAAGCGCTCAATGCTTCAGCTGGGGGGCCCGGGAGAACAACGAGGCTTTGGGGCACCCCCTCCAAGTTCCCCCGCCGGGCGCCGAGGGTCTCCAAGCGGGGCGTCTGCTGGCCCCGAAGCGGGGTTCCCAAAGGCGCGACGGGGGGCCCCCCACTGGCCCGGGGCGGGACCGCCTGGGCATGGCCCGAGGGGCTGGGGCGCCGGCGGGGGCAAAGTTAGGAATGGGGAGGGGGTGGGGGCCGGGCCGGGCGGCCCCGGAGGGGCGGAGCCGTCAGTCAATCAGCTCCCCGTCCTTAGTCCTTACCGTGTGCCCGGCCGCTTGGCCGCGCTCGGGCTCCGCCGCCTGCCTCCTCGAACTGGTCCCACCGCGCCGCTACGACCCGCGCGTTCCCTCCGACTCAGTCCACTCCCGCCCGGCCCGGCCCTGGCCACGCCCCGACCCGGCCCGGCCCCGCTCCGCCCCGCCCCCCGACCCGGCGCCGACGATGGCGCCGGCGCCCTCGCCGTCAGCGGGCGCGCGCGCGCAGACCCCGCCCCCTGCTCCTACCGACGTGCTCTCATCACGCGTCACCTGACGTCGTGTCACGAGTCCTTGGGCAGGGCCCAGCCAAGGAGAACCTTCCTTTGCTTCTTCCTCCCCCTCAGAGGGTGGGCACAAGGCTCTGATTGGGCGAAGACTAGAGAGAGCGGCGCTAAAGGGGAGAGGATAATTCTAATGCTGACGTTGAAGGGCGGAGCGGCAAACTTACCTGGGAAGAGGGCTGGGGCAAAGGGGGCGGGGCTGGAATACTAACCTGGGACGGGGGCGGTGGCTGGAACGCCGAGACTCGTAGGGGGCGGAGCTGGAACGCCGAGGCTAGCAGGGGGCGGGGATAGAACACAGAGAGTGGGCGAGGGACGTGGACAGGACGCAGAGAGAGGGCGAGGGGCGGGGATAGAACAGGGAGACTGGGAATCGGGCGGAGCTGAAAATAGGATCCAGAAAGAGGAGGCGGGGCTCAGAGCTGGGAAAGGGGCGGGGCTGGAACCCATACCTGGGGAAGGGCCTGGAAAAACAAACTTCACGAAAGGGGCGGGGCTGGGAAACTTCTCAGGAAAGGGGTATGTCTGGGTAGCACACCTGCGACAGGGGAGGAGCCAATTCTGGACCTTAAGCCTCCCTGTCTTTTAGGGGTGATGGTCCCCGAGCTTTCATTTGTAGCAGCCTCCCTGACTGCGGTTCTCAGCCGACTGGGCTAGGTCGACAGCTCCCTGGCCTTGCAAACCGGCTGAGTCCAGAGGGGCTAATGGACAGCGCCCTACCTGTTGATGGGGAAGGAGTCGCCGGACCCAGAACAGCTGGGGAGGGCGCAGGTGACTCGCCTGCCTCTGCATCAGATAAGCAATGAGTCATTAGAAAGGGAAGGTCCGCCTGGCCTTCAAGTGTGCTGCGATGGAAAGAGCCGGACCACTTGCGTGCTCGTGGCCCTAGACACATCAGCGAACTTCTTGGAGTTTCATTTACCTCATCTGAAAAATTGGGAACGTCATGTTTGTGCTCAATGCATGGAAGCGGCCTATGACTTGACTGGAGGAGGAGAAAAACTAAAAAGCATTACAGTTTTTGTCAGACCAGTGATTTCATCTGTTTAGGGAACTCCCCTTCTAAACTCCACAGATGCCAGTAGCAGCTGGTAAGGTCATTGAGAGTTGCCCAGGGTCATACAAGTATCAGGCCTTTCTGACTCTAAGGCCAACCTCAGTCCACTATACATCAATACCTTTCCACAGCTAAATATTTTTTATAAGACACTGGGCAGTGACTTTATGAGGATTTATGGAAGGAAGAGGACAAGCCCCAAGTGAAATAAAATGGCCAGCATGCTCTTTGGAAGAGTGGAAGAAGTATCCATTAATATGGACAAAGCTTGGGATCATAGGGGTAGATGATGTTGCAAATATTTGTACCTCTTACCTTGTGGCTGCTAGCCAGAACCTGTCAAGACAACATAATCAGGGCACTGCACTTGGAGGTGGGAAGACCTGCTGTCCTATCCCAACTCAGATACTTACTAGACTGTGTGATCTTGGGCAAGAAGCAACCTCTCTGAAACTTCAGTTTCCTCATCTGCAAAATGAGGGGATTGATAGTACCTGTCAGGTTGTGATGAAAGAAAGTATGGGAAAGACTTTATAAACCTTAAAGCACTTATATAAATGTCAGCTCATTAGCTCATTATTCTTAGGAGGAAAGCATTGCTGTCTACATAAGCTTCTAACTCGCCCAGTGCCAAGATGGAAATGGCAGAGATGATCAAATAACAAATATTCATTCCCATGTGTCTAGTCATTCACACACATGTAACCTCTTAGCCTGTCAATGTCCTGGGTTGGTTTTTGTCTTTAGAGCAGACACATGAATCTTAAAAGCAGGCTTGTTCATGCCACCTGATCTAGTCCTCTCTCGTAAGGTGGGCAAAGTATGATTATCCTTCCTTTACAAACGGGGCAGCTGGGGAGCCAAGAGGTTGTGACTTTAGTCTTCTCCTCTTAGCCCTCACACACTGAAATTCAGACAGTATAGCCTCTCTGTTCCTCATGCACAGCCCTCCATCTTCAGTCTTTGGGCTTTGCACTGGCCGTCCCCTGTGCCTGGAATACATCCCCTTCTCACGTCTGCCTTGTAGACTCCTCTTCTTTCATTTAAAACCAACCTTCGCAAAACCTTTCCTCATCCCCCCCACTTGCTAAAGTGCTTCCTAGCAATCACCTTGGAATCAGCTACTTTGTGTTCATTATCTTTATAGATATTCTGCATATACATTTATATTTGTGCTTATTGTATAAATCTTCCTGGTAAGAACATAACATTACTCATGGGGATTGTTTGGTTTGTTGTATTTATGTGCTTAGTACCTAACGAAGTGCCTGACATATAGGATATGCTGTGAGGTCCTCAAGGGCAGGAACTGTCTTTTGCCTTTCTTTGCATACCCAGTGATTAGCATAGTACCTGCACACAGCTGGCTCTTAATAAATGCCTACTGAAACACAGACTAGACATTTATTGATTGGTGGATATTGTTTTCTCCACAGGACCCATTTCTATCTGATTCCCAAGACCTTGGCCATTTGTTACTTACATGAGCGAATCTCTTTGGAGATGTTGATGATGACTGAAATGGTGCCCTGACAGGCCCGTTTAGAGTAGGGGTTCTTAATTTGGAAGTCCATGGACTGAAATTGTTTTAAAATCCTGATGCCTTTATTTTCATGTGATTGGTGTCCTTGGTAATCTTAAGCATTTTATTTTCTGCATTTAAAAACATTATTCTTCAGGGGCGTGGAAGGGGAAACTAAGGGATGTCTCTAGACATTCTCCGTCCCCTGCCTACTTGAGGATCCGTTGTTCAAACGCTCCTTCCTTATGCTCTTCTCTTATCCTGCCCCCTTGTTGGGAAGGGGCCTGATGGTGAACTCGGAAAGCCAATTTTCTCTAGTTAAGCCTCCCAGATCTCCCCATGTTCCCTCAGAAGGGTGGGACATAGTTGAGTCAATTGTTTGGGATCAGAGAATTCCTGGGTGAGCTATTTCTGCCACTCCAGCATTTGTTGGACCCCTAGGTCCTAAAGTGTTCATCCATCTCGGTCTATATCCAATTAATCCCAAGGCCTGGGAGGAACTGCTACCATTAATTGCACTCAAGGCATCTGTCTAGAGTGGGGCCCAGACCACCAGGTGAAAGCTTTTGAGACTTTGAAAACTAAATTGACTACCACTCCAGTATTAGCTTTACCCAATCTCTATGATGATGAAAGGAGAGGACTGACTTTGGGAGTTATTGCCTGTTTTTGAAAACTATTAGATTCTGTGGCTGCCTATTGCTTTCCATGTGCTATATGTCCAAGGAGGGGGATATCTGACAGGGTTTTGGCCTTACCATAGTCATCTTTAATTCTAACCTGGAAAATTGTCTTTTATACCAGAGAAATTGTCCTTTTTCGGGGACTGATAGGTGGCACAGTGAATAGAGCACTGGCCCTGGAGTCAGGAGGACCTGAGTTCACATCTGACTTCAGACACTTCACACTTTCTAGCTGTGTGACCTTAGGCATGTTGCTTAACCCCGATAGCCCTCCAAAAAGAGGCAAAAATAAAAAGGAAAGAAAGAAATTGTCCTTTTTCTATACTTTCTTTTGTGCCTCTTTGGTCTTCCTTTGCTTAACCTCCTTGCCAGGTTTGTCTCCTCCAGGGAGACAACCTCCATCAACCTCTGGATAACCACTAAGGCTATGCAAACCTCCCACAGAATCCAAGTTCTCCAGCCCAGGGCATCAGTCATGTTCCAGTGTCTGACCCCTTGAACAGGACCCAGAGAGGCAAGGACAGCTCTATGCCCCTTGCCAGCAGGAAGTACTTTCAGAAGTTGAGACCTTCCCCCTATACCCCAAAGGAATTTGGGTTCCTTTTATTTGAGGGGGGAATGATAAGGTACAGGCTCTGGGAACCCCCTTGAACTCTGACTGAATCTTTCCATTTGATGAGGTATTTGGCTGAGGCCATAAACCTTTCATTGTAGCTCAGACCAAATCTCTGTTACTAGCCTAGCCCTCCATTGTCCAGCAACTTCTCCACCTTGATCCTCCCAAAGTAGCTATACACTAGCCCAGCCCTCCATTGTCTCATCTCCAGGTAGCCTCCCAACTGTTTGATCTCATTTGACTCCTCCTGAAGACCCTCCCCAAACTCCTCCTCTAGACCACCCCTATATTGCTCCCACAAACTTTCTGTATATAAGACCCCATCTTGCCTCCATGAAAAAAGAGAACGCTGGAGAATTAGCTAGCACAGAATCACTCTGGGTCAGATTATTCTGGCCTGCTTGTCCAGTACAAGCACCACAGATACCAAGGCTCCTTAAGAATCTACCCATTATGGTGAATCTTTAATAAACTTTGCTTTACTTTGACTGAAAAAAAAAATCCCACTATTCTGATAAAGAAGAGGTCCTTAGATTTTCCCTGACTGCCTGAGGGGTCCAGGACACACACAAAAGGCTAAGAACCTGTGTTCTGGAGTTTCTCATCTCCATGCTCCCACGTTTCCTTCAATAAAGCTCATATTGCAAGCCATCCAACTGTGATGTATGCTCATGTTTCAGATTCTGGGAATCCTTTGAACGTAGAAGCTAAGGCTAAGACACCTTCGGTGCTTGCACCATGGGGGAGTATTCAAGCAGGGACCAGGCAGGACACTGGAGAGCCTCAGTCAAGGAGTCATTGGGCCCTGTGGTTTTCACCTATGGGGAGGTTGCTCTGTGAAAATCTCCCTAAAGATCCATCTCACTTAATGAAGCTGGTGCTTTTCAAGTCTGTGTTATATAAAACAAAATGGAAACCTTTATTCAGGGCCCCACCACTGGGATATTGGTCTGAGGATATGGAAGGAAGCCCCATCTGTAAAGCCCTTTGGGGTTAGTCAGGACAGGAGCTCCTGGTTTTGGAGGCAAAGATCATTGGGTACATTAATTGGAGGCAGTGAATGGAGTTGGCACAGATATTTGAGGTTGTTGGTTCAAAAGCAAGAAGGAAGGCTTCTTATGAAAGTGATAGATAAGGGGGCTCACTTTGAGAAGTGTTGTGTGATTTGACCAGATGAGACTCTGGGAAGCGGTCGAGATCCCCCCGCCACCCCGGCTTTGAAAATCCAGATGTTGATGCTTCCTTCTCTGGTAACTGTGATTTTGGTATTGATAATGGTTGGACAGTTTAGAAGCCTGTCTGTTTGATCTGCTGTATACTCTGAAGTTTGGGGTGCTGACCTTTTCCCCCTGAACTAGGTAATATATGTTTGATTGATTAAAGTGAGCTTGTTAACCAAAAAAAAAAAAAAGAAGAAGAAGAAGAAAGTGATAGGTGAGATCCTATCCCCTGGCAGGGGAGAGGTGAGGGGTGGTAATGGTTCTTTTCTGGGGCTCTGGGCTCCAGATTAAACCATGGGCCCAGCTCCAGAAGTCTTCTTATGAGGTCACAGGCCAGGCAAGGTGACCAATTCTGCTTGGTAAAGAGGGCTGGCAGTCACAATGGTGTTCCAATGGAATGGACCTTTCTCGGCCTTGGAGTCTTCATCTGTAAAATGATGAAGTTGGGCCAGATGAGCACTGGGGTCCCTTCTAGCTTGGAATCTTATGAATCTGTGGAGTTAGGGGTGGGTGAGAGAAGGAAACTAGCCCCCAAAGAAGACAAACCACATACTACCTAGAATCTGATACCATCCTTTAATGCCATTGGTACAGCCATACTGTCACAGACATCAGAATGAAAAAAGCCAACAACACAGGACTTGTTACACAGTGACACAGAGCCCTAGATCTTAGGGGAGGAAGACACTTAAGCCCAGGTTAGCACCCACACTCCTCCTCCCCATTCCCTTACCCATGCACATTTTCCCAGAATTTCAGAAATGCCTTGCCTCCTTCATCCTCCTTCCACCAAAGGCAGGGAGGCGGTGTGGAAAGAGCCCTGGCTCTGGAGAAGAAGAACCTGAGTTCAAATCCTATTTTAAATGCTTATCATCCATGTGACTTTGGGCAAGTCACATGATCTCCTGGGGCCTCAGTTTCCTCATCTGTAAAATGAGGGGGTTGGACTAGCTGGCTTCTGAGGGCCTTTCTGGCTCTGGAGTTATGTATGGCCCTAGGAGCTGTACAGAGATCTCTCTTTGGTGAGAACTCTGGTAAATGGGGTCATGAAAAGAAGTTTTATTAAGGACTAAGTCTAAAGAAGGGGTGTGTGTGAGTGTGTGTGTGTGTGTGTGTGTGTGTGTGTGTGTGTGTGTAGGAGAGATCCTTTCTGGAAAGGGTGCTTACAGTATGGGAAAATATTTTTAACTCTTTCAAGATGGGGTCAGCCTTGTGCACTCTGAGCCCAACGTTGCATAAGGAATGATACATGCCCAGTGACCTCGACACTTTCTATAGCACCACCACCATCAACAGGGGCTCATGCAGAGCAACAAACCACCCAGGAAAACAAAGAATCACCTGACCCAACCTGAGAAGCATTCTTCAGAAAGCCCCCAGCAGATCACAGGCCAAAGAAAGAAGTGAATTGGGCTGCCACCTACGTGGCTGGCCAATAAGCCAGCCCAGAGGGAACATTTGGATGGCCACATGTCTGTCTCCCGGTCATCCCAGGACAGTCAGCTCAGCTAAAGGGGGATCCAGCTGACCACCTGGCCCCCAGATCTGACATTCCTAACCCGCTATGCCAGTGACCCACAGGGAGCCACCCACGGGGGAAGCTCCTGTTCTGGCCAGCCACTTTTCCCAATATTTGAATTCTCCTATTCTCCACTAACCTATGGCACAGTAGAAACAATGGGTTTGGAGATGAAGGACTTGTATCCAAATCACCTCTGTCATTTTATGACTTGGACAAGTCTACCTCTCTGGGCCTCAGCTTCTTATTTGCAGAAAAGGAAATTAAACTAACTGATCGCTACGAGACCTCTTCCCACTCAGAATCTGTGCTCCATAAGCCAGTGCAATGAGTCTTTTCTCTTGGCCTGTCCCTGAAGAGAACGCATCTAGTTTCATTTTTAAAGGGGTAGGTTAGTGGGTTCCATGAAGTCACAAGAATTCAAGTGAACTACGTTGTTAGCATCTGGGGAGGCTCTCTTGGGACCTTGCCCCCTCTGGGCTTAGATGATTGTAGTTACAGAGGAGCTGGGGGTAGGAAAGGTCCTAGCCCCACCAATAATTACAGGAGCTCCCTGGGGGCCAGAATATTGCCCCAAGAAGGGGTTTTATTCCCATCAGCCCAAGGGTGGAACCAGAAGCTGGTTAGCAAAAACCACCTTTCTTTCCCTCCTCCACTTTCAACTCAACTTCAGGTCCTAGACAGAGGGCAGATCTGTTGCTAGCTCTAGAAAAAGCTCACCATCCTGACTCCCCAGAAGGACACATAGCAAAACACAGTCATCGAAAGCATGGCGACAGAGTTAACAGAAAGTGACCTTCCAGAGAGATGGGGAACACTGTCCTCACCCAGCATCCATGTTAATGCCCAAGCAGGGCTGCAAGGATTTTCGAAAACCAGTCACTCTGGGTCTCACCCGTGTGGATTCTAAATAAACACACTGTGATGCTCTGTGACAGGAGCAGGAGGGGACAGGGGGAGAGAGGCCAATGTGGGTTACTGCCAGCAATGGTGTTAGTAATCTGCGCTCTACTCACACTGATATCCTCCTCAATAGCTTGGCTCAGTGTCTGTCAAAAAACGAACACGGATTAGGCAGTAACACCACTCAGAGACATAAACAAAAGACTTTTCTGCTAAGCTCAACGCGACTGGACACATGGTTAGCAACACCTGGCACCATGCAGGAACACCAACCCCACAACAAACATTTCCAGCTACCTTTTAGATGAAAAAGGGCATATGGACATCCAGAAAAGCAACTGTTCTGCCAAATTAGATAGAAAACCTCTCTTTGGTCTTAGGTAATGTCTACTTAGCATATGCTCCTCCATTGGACCGTCTCCCACTTCTTCTTGCCCAATGCTAGTATTCATTCATTCAGTATTTATTATACCTCTCCTATGTGGCAGGCACTCTGCTAGGTGTCAGTTCTATGGGGGAAACAGCTTTGCACAGGGACACATTAAGGACAATGCACACAGGTTTGGTGGGGGGGGGGGGCTCTGGTTGGGCTTCCTGGGCTAAGACTATGCCATACTATCAGGATTCTGGCATCTTGATTTCCTAGGCTAAGTCAACCAGTCCTTACATGCATGGGGCAGACAGGGCTGGGCCAAACAGAGCTGACCATATATATGATACAGGGCTTGAATATTGGTTTGAGTACAGATACAACCACAGTAGTAGGACTCTCTCTAAGCAGTTTCAACATGTCATACTAAGGAATGATGGAGTGGTGGAGATGTTGAGTGGGGGATCACTGAGTGTCACCATCTGACTGTCCAAGGGCATGTCCATAACCCTAACATCTTCCTTAGGGAGAAGGTATCAGCCCAGAGATATTCTGGAGCTTTTAAAATCTTCAAAATATGGGGACCCAAGTATCCTTGGGAATTATTGCTGGCTTACCTACAAGCCCTTGGGGAGACAGAGCCTCCCATTCAGTCCCTCTTTTAATTCTTCAGAACCCAGGGTCTTCCTAAGGAAGGTACTTGAGTAGGTTATTATAACAAGGTTTCATGGTGGTGGACTCTAGGGTGGGCATGTTCTACAAGTATGAGCCACACACTTAACACAACAGCCAGGAACATGGGGAAAGATGCTGTGACTCAGTGTGGATGGAGGCTCCATGTCTATCCCCGTCTCCCATCAGCTTCTGCTGTTTGCATCTCAGCTTCATGGGAAATAGCCCTATGCAGGAGTTGGGGGAATAGCAGGATAGGGGCTGAGGAAGGGAGGGAGGGATAGCAGGAACCAATGCCCAAATCAGGGCTGTAAACACTGGTTTTTCTAAGGCGAACCGGGCACAGGCCTTTGGCAGCTCTGGTCACAGATCCCAAAGGGGATAAGAAACGTGCTTGGTGAGGAAGAAGGGTCTCTCTGAGTCCCAAGAGGAGAAACTGATCAGGGATATTTGGGGGAGGTAACTTGATAAAAGCAGATCCCTCTTCTTCACCAGCATGGGAAGTTTAGGGAGCTTATTCCAGTAAATCTCCCATATTCCATTCTCTTTTTCTCTGCTAGGCCCTGGGCACATAGGGTTTTATAAGGAAAGAATCCAGAGCAGGGCTAGGATTGAGTGGGAGGAAAGGGACTAATGCCCACCAGAGTATGAAACATGGCTCAGGACCCAGCCCTGACCTCCAAGAAGGGTCAAAGCTCTCCCTCAAGATCAGGGAGACAGTCAGATAACTCTGGGTCTCACAGATGGGCCCCAGCTAGATCCCCTGAGCCACAGGCAAGAAGGTGCTGCTCCCAGAAGAGGGCCCGATGGGGCCGCTGTTCCAGTTGGCTAAGGCCCTGGGTCTGGCCCCAGGTGCATCCCTGGAGCTGGGCAGCTATGCCATGGGGCCCCCTGCTCAGGACTCAGTCCCCATCACAGCATGTCCCTGGGACAGGTGGTCAGCAGCCTCCAGGGGATGTCAAGCAGAGCCGACAGCGCCCCCTCCCACTGGGGCTTCTTGCCAGGGCTACTCACCACCATGTGATCTTGAACTCATAGATGGGCCTCTTGCAGTAATAGTGGTTGACCAGGTGCTTGTCACAGACCCCGATACATTGGTGATCCACCGTGAGGCCCTGGGCAGAGAGATCCGTGACCAGGCAGTGCAGCAGGTCGTAGACATCGGCCACAGCCTCCCACGGCCCGAAGGACACATCCACTTCGCAGTGGTGTTCGAAGAAGGGGCTGTCACTCTCGCTGCGCTCAAAGCGTAAGGAGTTGAAGAGGGGACACTCGTAGGGCGTGATGGGCATCTCCTCCTTGAAGACACAGACCTTCAGCTTGGCAAAGCGGGCCTTGCGCTGGATGGCCCTCAGCTGTGCAATCTCCACAATCCGCTCCAAGTGGTCTTGGGGGGACAGAAAACAAAAGCTGTCACAGGGACAGGGAATGGTGGGGAAGGAGGGGCAGGACCCAGAGGGAAAAGACTGCCCTTGATGGGCCCAAAATAACTCAGGAACAATCTGTGCATTATAGAAGCAGAAAGCCAGAGTGAGAAGGGACCATAGAGGCTGCTGAGTCCAGCCCCTTCACTTTACAGAAGGGGAAACTCAGGCTAAG
The DNA here is from genome assembly GCA_011680675.1 of Gymnobelideus leadbeateri. Taxonomy (NCBI): domain Eukaryota; kingdom Metazoa; phylum Chordata; class Mammalia; order Diprotodontia; family Petauridae; genus Gymnobelideus; species Gymnobelideus leadbeateri. The sequence goes on along the minus strand of WOXC01007511.1, from coordinate 317,595 downwards.
AGAGTTAAGTGACTTGCCCAGGGTTACATGGCTTGTAGGTATCCGAGTCTGGATTAGAGACCAGGTCTTCCTGACACCAGGATGCTCACTGAAGAAGGAGAGAAATCAGTAATACTCCTATTTCTAAAAAGGAATAGGCCTCTTATATTTTAATAGGGTTTCAGTTTGAAATAAAAGGAAGGGGAAAGTATCATTTTTTATTTTATCAGTTTGAATAGAAAATTGCTTATTTATCAACTTAAACTAAAAGAAAGGGGGAAATAACATTTTTTATTTTATCAATTTGAATGGAAAATTGCTTATTTATCAACTTAAAATAAAAGGAAGGGGAAAATAAAGGGGAAAAATAAATTGGGGGTGGAGGGGTGGGAAAGGATGGAACTTCCAAATGAATTAAAGTGACTGAACTCCCTTTCTTGGGAGGTCTGGTTAAAAAATGGCCAGAATTTTCATCTGTCCAGTCCAATAAAGTCACAAAGGTACAGTAGAGGCAAGTAAATGGCATGATGATCCTTCATGCCTTTCTTGATCTATTTCTCATAATGTTAAACATAGCAAGCTGGCCTTGGGGACAAAGATTCCGGGTTCTGTGATACATATGGACTGTGGGCAAGTCACTTAACTTCTAAGTGAAAAACAAAACAAAACACAGAAATAAAGGGAAGCATTACACCTGTAAAAATAAGTGGGCTTAAGTATGACAGGACTTCCTAACTTTTCCTGAACCCCTTGGGTAGTCTGAAGAAGCCTGTAGAGCCCTTATGTTTTAAAATGCAGAAAATAAAATACTTAGGACTAAAAAGAAAACACAGTTATATCGAAATAAAGATGTCCTTTTTCCCCATCCAAATTCACAAGCCCCCACCTCCCTACCCCACCCTGAAATCTACCCACAAGCCCTTAGGCACACTCAAATAACAGCAGACATTAACACAACACCTTCAGGTTCATAAGGGATACTGCTTGAAATAATTCTGTGACGTAGCAAGGATTCGGATCTCCATTTCACAGATGGGAAAATTGGGGCTGAGAGGGGTTCAGCAGCTTGCTCACAGCCACAGAGTGAGTGAGACATCAGCTCCCCTCCTCCTCACCTTTGTAATAGGGCATGAGCCCCAGGAACGCCTGGCGCACCTTCTCCCCTTTCAGGGGCTGCACATCCTCCAGCTGCTCCAGCAGGGGCCCAATGGCATAATACTGCGCCTCCTTGTACACGGCCCGCACTCGGTCCCGTGGGGGCAGGTCACCAGAGCGAAGGAAGTTAAGCACATCTCTAAGTGAGAGGGAAGCAGAGGAGAAATTAAGGGCAGGGGTATGCTGGGGGACATGGGGATATGGGAGGGAGGGAGGGAAGGGAAGAAGTAAGCAGGCAGGAATGGATGGAAGGAGGGATGCAGGAAGGGAGAGAAGGCTGTGTGACCCTGGGCAAGTCTCATAAGCTCTCTGGGCCCTGGTTTCTTCCTCTGTAAAATGAGGAGGTTGGACACATTCACCTACAAGGTCTCTTCCTGTTCTAAGTCGATGGTCCTATGGCCATCCCATAGGCCTCCTCCCCACCCCAGACCTCTCCTCTCTCCCTTTCCCACCTCACCTCTGCCTCAGAGAATCATTCTCTTCAAGATATTGCCAAAGCACCACGGTCTACATGAAGCCCTCTCCTTATCTACCCAACCGCCTTCCCCACCCCTACCTTGTATTTTATTCAGTATATGCCTATATTTATCCACCCCATTAAGGTAATCTGGAGGGGAAGGGCTGGCTGTCCCATTTTCATCTTGGTAGCTCCAGCACCTGGCATACACAGGGCACTTACTAAATGCTTGCTGTTATATTGGCTGATTCTCCTGATTCAATATGCCCACTCTTTCAGTCAGTCTTCATAAGGCACAGCATCTCAATGCCCTCTGCCAATCCCTGATACCCTCCATCTTGTTCATGTCCATTTCCCACTGACCACAGCAGAACCTGCCCTCCCTGGCAATGGGAGAAAAGCCCCCACCTATCTCCCCTGGGTATGTGTTCCAAGCTAGAGCAACATCACAGGCTTCAGACCCTTCCTGTTCTTTCCAGGCCTTTGCCAAGCTGTGGCAGCCGAAGGTTAGAGACAGACAGGGCTGCCATGTTTATTCTCCTACTACCCGACTTCCATCACCCTTTGGCAGAGTCCCTGAGGACAGGACAGGACAGGACACAAGCCAGAGTCCAGCAGCCCTCTCAGGAAAAAAAAACAAAACCAAACCTCAATACCTCACTGGAACCACAGAGCCCCTCCTTTGGTCAGCCCAGCCCCAGCCCAGGATCCAAGGTCTGTGTGGGACGCCAGCTGAGGCCCAGCACTTTCCTCCCCCAAAGAGCCCGCAAACAAATCTTTTTATAGCTCCAACGAGTGATGTGACACGTTGTTTTCTCGGAGCCAGAGGCAGCTGACAGCCCACTGGGGAGACCGAGATGCTACAAAGCAAATGAGTTGGCCACATGTCCCCTCTGTGAAGGTGGAAACCGGCCCTCGTCTGGCGGGCGTGGGAATGAGGAAGTCCTGCTTGGAGGGAGAGGGGGCGGGGGACCTGCAATTGATGACTTGCTGAGTTTCCAATGACATGAATTCAGGAGTGGCTCCATCCAGTCATGCCACAGGAGTGGGAGGGCATTCCAGCCCTCTTCCTACCTCCACAACCAGGATAGAGGGGTCCTTCTCACACTTTCCTTTACCCTGCTATGGTCCTGGACAAAGAAGTCAGTCCAGGGACAAGGGGATGGCTGTTAATGGCATCACAAATCTTTCAGATCTAATTTGAAAAGCTTGGAAGTTTGGGGTTTTTTTCTTAAGAAGGGAGAACATAAAGTAAGATCACATCTGGTCAATTCCACACAGATAAGCACCTCTGATTTTTGAAAATTCTCTGGAGGAAAATCTGCTCCATAACCTCCCCCACCCCAATCACTCAGGGGTATAGTTTTCCAATGTACCTCCCCCTCCTCTTTGCAGAGGTGGGGGGGCTTAGGGTGTGGTCTTTTGTATATACAGACACATATGACTGATGTGTCCATTGATTTTACTAAACTGCTTTTTTCCCCTCTTTCTTTTTTAATCTTTGTCATAGGATTGGATCATTAAGATCAATCATGGGGAGAAGAAAAATATTTTAAAAAATGAAGGTGACATAAACAGAAAAGATATCAGCAAATATAAGGTTTTTTTTTTAAAGGTGTCCAGAATTTCTTTTTAACATAAATCCTCTGAGAGTTATGTTACTTCAGCTTGAGATATGCCCAGTATAGCAAGAATTAGGGCTGGAAAGGAACACTGAGGTCACCTGGTCCAACCCCCTCGTTTCACAAATGAAGAAACTGAGGCCCAGAAGGGATAAGGGTCATGCTGAAGTCCCAAAGCTAGAATGTATCAGAGGCAGATCTTGAGTCCAGGTCTTACTAAGTCCCCAACCAGCCTCCCTCCATCATAGATAGCATCTTCCTACTTAGTCAGTGAAGCATTTCCTGGGCACCTACAATATACTCACACTGTGCTAAAGGACTATAAGAGATCTAGGTTCTGTGTCCCTAAGGAGACATGTTTGATCAACCTGAGCAGCCAGAAGCGTTTCCTTGTGTCTAACCAAACATGCACTGGTGGAACAACCCCAGTAGACAACACCTACCCAAAATGAGTCCCATCGCGGTCGATGAAATACCGGCCCTCAGCATCAGTGGGAATGTAGTGGCGCCCGCTGAACATGGCTGCCAGCATGGTGTCCTCATAGCGCCGCAAGGTCGACAGGCGTGTGGTGAAGTACATCCCTCCGATGTTCAGTGGAACAACCTCAGGGAACTGGAAGAACAATCACTGGGGCATTGAAATAGACTGGAAAGCAGAACTAGGAACCTGGACATTTAAGAGGAATCACGGTGTGACCCTGGGAGAGGTGTTTCCCTTTTCTTCCCTTCCCTTCCCCATCTAACATACCCTGCCCAAACAGGGTGAAGAGTTAGACATGACTGAAATGACTAAACAACAACCTGTAAAACGGGGAGGGGTAGCTAGGTGATGCAGTGCTAGAACCTTTCAGAGTCCCCCTGGTCATCAGCACCTTCCTTCGGAGATGACTGCCGGCTCATTCTGTCTCTATCTCATTTATACACAGTTCTTTGCACTTGTCTTCCCCATTACACCCTGAGCACTCCTTGAGATAAGGACTGTTTTTTGGTCTTTCTATGGATCCCCAGTACCTGGCTCACAGTAGGTCCTTGACAAATGTTTGCTGATTTGACACATACTGGTTGTATAACCCTGAGCAAGTCATTTCCCTTCTTAGTGTTCTAAACCTGAAGTGTCAAACAGCTTACTACAATAACACTGTCTATTGCAGCCCAAATCATATTGATAGGTAACTGGAAATTTTTTTAACAAAATAAAAATTTAAAATATATTAATAAATAAAATATATTAACATGGGCAATAGACAGACAGAGTGCCAGACCTGGAGTCAAGAAGACTCTTCTTCCTGAGTTCCAATCTGGTGTCAGATACTTATTAGCTGTGTGACCCTGGATAAGTCACTTTACCCTCAGTTTCCTCATCTGGAAAATGAGCTGGAGAAGGAAATGACAGACCACTCCTGCAGCTTTGCCAAGAAAACCACAAATGTCTCACAAAGAGACATAATTGAAAGGAACTGAACAACAAAATTCATATTAATAAGTAAGCTTATTTGTACTAATTAATATGTGAGTTCACACGAATAACTAAAATATATTTACATAAATAATGTTGAGTCAGTATGAGGATTGCATCTGAGGAATCCGTATGTATGGATTAGTGGCCCCCATTTCTATTGGAGCTTGACACCTCTGCTCTAGGCAGCTGGAAGGTGCTGGAAGGTGCTGGCCTGTATCAGTAGGGGGAGTTTCTGCATTTGGAAGTTCCCCATACTAATGACTTTGGTCTTTTCTCCATGTTTTATAGGTGAAGAGTTTAAGTGAGCGCTTGAAGGAAACTCAGAGATGAGTTCCTAGTCAGGTAATGGATCAGTGATAAACAAGTATTCTGAATCAGTCCAAGACACTTTATAGCCCCAGGCTCAGGCAAAAGTCTCCAGGGAGCCGGTCTTATAATTCTTCTTTGGTCTCAACAAGAATAAACACCACCTGAGTTTTTCACTAGCCCCTTTCTTCCAACAGCTCAAGGGACTTAGCACCTGCCCCTTTGTTTAGACCCAAAGTCCAAACTTCCAGTGACAATCTTTCTCCCCATTGTTAAGAACTGGGGGGGACCCCATAGAGAATAGACACAGAATGGATTTGTCCAAGGTTATTCAGGCAGGTCAGTGACTAAACAGGAGAAAGAACCCAAGTGTTCTGCTCCCCAGTCTAGAGGACACCGTGTGCCTTCATAGCCCCTCCCCATTTTGGACTCCCTGGGTGCCGCATCCTTTTTCATAGGTCCCGTGCTAGACCAGGGGCTGTCCCCAGTACTTCATCTTCAGGGGCCACCCGAGGAGCTTCCCCCCACTGTCTTTTCCCAGCCTTCTCAGCTCATCTCAGGTAGAGACAGTAAAAAGATGGAGTCGCCCATTCATGAACACATAAGCCCCATTACATCAGAGAACAGCAGGGTAGGGGGTGGAAAATAGGGGAGGGAGGCAGCCACAGCTTGGCCTTGTGGACACACCCCCTATCTGGTCAGCTTTGTCCCAGCTGTTCCCTCCTAGGTCCTCTCCTCCCCTTGGACATCTGGGCAGTGGAGATAAGTTGGGGGGAAAATTGAAAAAGCTTGTTATTTGATTCTTGTGACCTCTAAGATTACTGGGGTCCCAAAGTCCTGGCCTTCACGCCCCCTCCAGCCAGGGAAAGAATGGAATAAGTCTTTGGGGGCTCCCCTAGCAGATATAGGACTCAAGGAAAGGACTCAGGCATCCTGGACAACTAGGGCTTAGGGGAAGAAAAAGAAGACTCCACCCCTTTGGGGGGGGATAGGATGGGGGGCTCTCCTCTAGCTTCATGCCCCTAAATCTATCTGTGGCCACTTCAGGCCGAAGATCCGAAGAGTCGGCTTCTCTCCCACCTCCCGGCTCTGTCCATACTTTCTGTGCTCCCTCAGATGTCTGCCACAGACAGAGCTGGGAGTTCCAGGCCCACTCCCCAGCCCCAGCCCCTCCCCGTTACCTCCTGGGGCAGCAGGGGCAGGGCATGCCCAGCCTGGGTGGCTGTGGGGGTGGCAGGCTCCTGAAAGTCGTCTTCAGCGTCCGAGCTGGACATGGCATCATCCGGGCGATGGCTGGCTGGCTCCCGCCCTGTGACTACCACCATCCCTCTGGCTCTGGGCAGCAGGGGGGAGGTGAGGCTGGGGAGGGGGAAGGGCTGGCTAAGGTGGGGTGAGGGTGGGGGATGAGTGGGGAGGGCTGGGGTTAGGGGAGAGAACTAGAGCAGGGAGCAGCCGGGCATGATGGGGGGAGGGAGGGGCGTGCCTTGGCAGCCTGAGATGAAGATGAAGGGGCAGCCAGATGTGCGGCGGGGGAGGGGCAGCCAGATGTGGCTGATGATAAAGGGGGTGGGTAGCCGGGATCCTGCCCTCGCGCCCTCCCTCTCGGGCTTTCCCTCCGAGACGCAGTGCCAGGACCGAGGCAGGACCACACTGCCTCTCCTCCCTCCCTGCTGCCCAGGGCCAGCCGAGCCTCCGCTTCCCATTGGCCTAGCGCCCCAGCTGGTCCCCTCCCTGATTGGCAGAGACGCTGCCCAGTCCCGGACCGGACGGAGAGTCCAGCCAGGGCGTGAGTGGCTGCCAGGCTGCCGGGCCGCCTCCCCTGCCAGTCTCTGATTGGCTCTCTGGCTGGCACACTCCTGCTCCGACCCTCTGCGTCTCTCCCGGAGTGAGGACATCAGCCCACTGGGCTGGAGCGGGGAGTGCCCCCTCCGCTGGGGGACCTGCAGCCTCCAATGGGCCGACGGGGCCCTTCCTGGCTGGCCGGAGGCTGCCCCTCCCTCCTAGAGGGGAGAGGAAAGCAGGCGGGGCCTCCGGTAACCAGGGCAACGGGATCCATGCGGCATCTGCCTGGCCTCCAATACCCTCCCTTCCGCTAAGAGCAGGGAGGACGCACCTCTCAGATGACCGTGGCCTTGGCCTTGACCTCTGCATCCGCCCGGAGGGAGGAGGGCTGCTGGGCAGCTGTCTGTGCAGCCGGGGGGGCCTGGGGTGGGATTCTATTCGACCTCTCACTATCTGCTGACCTTGAAGGAGTTACCCCCTCCTCTGGGTCTCAGTGTTCTCGACCACGCGGGCCCTGGACCAGAGCGGGTCGGACCCACCACGCGCAACCTCGTGAAGGTCTCCATCATTCCAGGACGATGGGGTGTGAACAAAGAGCCGGGCCACGTTGGGGCTCTGGAGTCAGGGCCCCCCGGTTTGACTCCACCTTCCTACTCACCTCCCAGCACTTTCTACCTGACTTGACCTCTCTGCGAATGTGAAATGAAGGACTGAGTTTTGAAGGCTCCTAAGGCCCCTTCCACTTCTACAGCTCTGGTCTGAGAAGGGCAGGGAATTAGACCGCATACATCTGCTTTTCCTGCTAACGCCATAGAGAAGGAGCTTCATAATATGGCCTTCAATCCCAACAACGCCTTTTCCATTTTATTGTCATCCTTTGTTTTTCTTTTCCTCTGTTTCCCAATATATCCCTCCCTTCTGAAAACCATTCCCTCTAACAAAGGATAAAAGGGGGGACAGTTCAGCAAAATTAATCAGTACGTAAACAAATGCAAATTTATATCCCTGTTCCACATCTCAGAAAATAAATAAATGAATAGACATATCTCTTCTCTGGGAGAGTTTACTTGTAATTTCACAACCTTGAGTTTTGTTTCTTTTCTTATTCTTTCCATTTATATTATTGTAGTCACTGTGTAGAATGGGGGTGACTAGCTGGGCAACATTGTGTATTTTGTTTTCCTGTTTCTGCTAATTTCATTCTTCATCCATTCCTATAAAAATCCCCATGCTCCTATGAATTTATCATATTTGTTATTCCTTATAGCACAGCAATATTTCTATTTATCCTGCATTCCATTATGTCATAAGGGAATTTGTTCAGCCATCCACCATTCAATGGGCTCCTACTTTATTTCCATTTTCTTTGTTATCTTGGAAAATGCTGTTCTAAATATGTTGGTGTAGATGGTCTGATGTTTTTCTTCTGAAACCCTCCCCTTCATTACTTTTTGGAGCACAGCAATATTCCAGAATATTAGAGATTCAAAGTATGTCCACAATGTCCCATGAATGACTGAGGGAGAGTGGAGATGAAGGCAGTCTATGAACAGGATGTGAGAAAGATGAAGGTCTTTGTAGGTCCTATACACTTTGTACAGAGGTCCCTTCAGTTGGGAGCTCTACAGAGCTCACAGAGCTGTCCCATGATCCTCAAAGAGTAGTGTGGCATCTTAATCTACAAATCCTAGGCCTCACTGATATTTCTATTTTCTCACACTAAGTCAAAGGACACATTAGTTGAAATAAAAAGCATTCAATAACAGCAGGAGAAAATAAGAAGGAAAATCACAGCTTGAGCCATACATAAAGCAGCACACTGTCTCACTTTTTACTGGTGAGAGTAAAAATACTCATAATAAGGAAATGTGTGGCCAGAAACAATAAGGAAAAGAGAACAAACATAATAAACATTCACAGCTAGGACAACAAATGACCATCGAACTACATCCCAGCTGGATCTACTTTCTGCCACTGAAACTGATTTTTGCTGCTTCCCTAAAGAGTTGCTGCTGTCATCTCCTGGGCTGCTGCTTCTGTTGAGCTGCTAGGGTTATATACTGGGCAATTTAAAAAAAAATCTTATTTTTATTGATATCTTTTATTTCTTCATCACCTTAATTTCTAAAAATATCCCCCATCTTCTTGCCTGTGAGTTCTGTCCTTAATAAAGATTTTTAAAAGATGGGGAAAGCGCTTCCTGCTGAGTAAGTTTTCTCTGCTGGGCTGCCATCTTCTCCCTTTGCTGGATTACGGTAGTGTCTTCCCTACAGGGGAATAGTCACCTCCCTTTTTGTGCGTCTGGTCCATGGCATTAAGGTTATTTCAGTTCTTTGGTGAGTCAAATCCAAAGCTAGCACCCAGCCAGTTAGCACAATGCCTTTACACCAAGTTTATCTTTTGAGCCACAAAATATTCTTCTAGATGTTACTACATCGAGTACGTTTGCTATTTAGGTTGAGGTGAGAAAGTTTCTTTCAACTCCTCTATTTCTTTGAATCTGGCTAGCACTGGAAACATGCAAATTATCCTAGAACTTTGTTTAGCAGACTAACAGGGCAGGGTGGGTCAAGTGCTTTTTGTTCGATATTCCTAAAGAAACCAAAATAGCTGTTCTCCACACACAGAGAAACATATACATGCATGGATGCACAATACAATACACACACATACACACACACATGGAAATATCTACAGGGTATCCCAAAAAGTCTTAAGGCAGTTTTAAGCTATTAAAGATCAAAACTGCAGTAAGAATTTTGGGATATCCTGTATATTTAAGATGTTTTTAAGTAGTTAAAACTTCTTCATAGGCCCTAGACACAGTGCCAGTTGAAACAAATGGACCCTGGTCTCAGGATTTAAGAAAGCTATGGAATTCACCGTCCAGGCTATTAGAAGGGTGACCAAAAAGCATAATGATTTCCCTAAGGATAGTGTAGGGAATAGAGTAGAGAGGAAATTGTAAGCCAAGTTCATTGGTTTATCGAATTATTGAGGACAGTAGGAGTATACTTAGGAAGTCAAATAGATCATGGTGGCAAGAATTGTATTATAATTGAATGGTATGAACCACCTAAGGAGAAGAGGTCATTGTATGACAGTGGCCCACCTGGAGTCTGAAAGCAGCTGTGGGGAGGAGCCCCGTGAGTCTTGTGATATGAGACAAGAGGTCTAGCCATTAAGGGGGCTGTTGATGGACTTGACATTCTCAGAGGAAAGCCAGACTTGGGTCATTTCCAGAAGGTGGAATGAGCATAAAAGATCAAGGATGAAGGACATTTTATTTACAAAAGAGCAAGGAAAGGAACAGGGTTTTAACATTTTTTTATGTCACACTCCCCTTTGCAGTCTGGTGAAGCCAATGGCTTCATTCTCAGAAGATTTATGAGTGCATAAAATGATATCAGATTATGAAGGAAATCAGTAATATTGGAATACAGTCATAATTTTTTTTAAAAAACAGGTTTATAGACGCCAGGTTAAGAACCTCTGGTATTGTAGAAAGAGAACTAAGACTGAGAATCAAGTGAGATCTAGATTCCAATTCTGCCAATGACATTGACTTGCAGTGGGACCATTGGCATGTCATTTTAACTTCTGAGTGTCAGCTTCTTTATCTGCAAAACGTGGGTAATAATACCCATAGCAGCTACTTCGCAGGATGGCTATCAGGTTCAAAGGGGGTAACGTATGTAAAGGACTTTGGAACCTTAAAGTGCCAAGAAAAAGTCAGTTGTCTAGCCAATAGAGCAGAGATTCAGAAGGTCACGTAGGCCTGAGGGAAAGGGGCTGACTGATTTACCATCCTCTGCTTCCTCTACTCCTTATCTAGGGCTCAAAGAGAATAACAAAGCTACCCCAGCTCATGGTCATGGCTGTACAGTGGGAAGAACTCTGAACTTGGGGTCACTCAACTGAATCCAGGTTCTCCTACTGCTTACTACCAAGATTACCCTGGGCAGGTCACTTCCACCTCTCTGGGCCTCAGTTTCCTCATCTGTAATATGAGGGCGGTGGGCAGCTAGACCAGATGATTCCTGAGGTCTCTTCCAGCTCTACATCTATGAATTTATAATGGGAAGTGACCAGCTCTGCCCTGAGGAGCATGGGAGGATGCCAAGAAGGGAGCAGGTGACCAGACTAGAGAAGAGCAAAGTCAGAGTCATACAGCAGAAGCCTGAGCCAAGAAGAGGAAACTGGAGGCAAGAGTCTCGGAGGGGTGAGGGGCAGAGAAGTGTCTCAGGCTGGGTCAGATCCAGTGTCAGCCTAGATCCAGGGCAAGCTGCAATGGATGGATTACCTTTGCCTAGGGGAACTAGGTATCCCACTATGGTCTATCCCTTCAAGTAGGGGTTCTTAATCTGGGATCTGTGAGTCTATGTGTATGTATGTATATGTATATGTGTATGTATATATACTTAAATATAAATACATAAACACATAAGCAAATAATATGATTTAGTTTAAATAAAATATAATATACAATTAATAATATATAATTATAGATAATTTGATAACTGTATTTCAATAGAATTTACTTTCTCTGTAATCCTGTATTTTATTTGATGCATTTAAAAGCATTCTTTTGAGAAGGGATCCACAGCCTTCATCAGACTGCTGAAGGGACCCATAATACAAAAAAAGGTTAAGAAGCCTTGGCTTAAATGACTATATGTGAACAAAAGAATTCATCTTTCATTCCCCTACAAGATGTACTTACAGCTTACACATCTAGGATTCTCTCCTGCTCATGTCCCTAGGCTTAGAGCCTAAATAGATTCAGGAACAGGAAAACAAATACAGAACAAATCAATTAAAATTAGCAAGTATTTAACAAGTGCCCAACTGTGTAGCAAGTGCTGTGTTAGGTGCTGGGGACACAAAGACAAAGAGGGATTGTCCCTGTCCTCAAGGAGCTTATGCAGAAAAGGAGAGAGGATGGTTTCCTGGTGGTCTGCTTTTGGGGCACAGGAAAGGGGGTGGTACTAGGCAGATTGCTGAGCATACCTAAAGACACATTAACAATCCATGGGTGAAATATAACTGCTTAGGTCATGAGGTATAGTTGGAAGGAAACTCACAGGGCATGTGATCCAACACATTCATTTTGCAAATGAGAAAACTGAGACTCAGAGAATATGTGTCTCACACAGGGTCACATATCTAGTAAGTGTCAGGGGAAGGATTTGAACCCAAGTCTTGCTGACTCCAAGGCCACCACTCTATCCTCCAAGCCTAGTTGTCTCTCAAGCAGTTGAACAGATAGGGAAGGAGGAGGGAGGCTCTCCCGGCTTGGGTTTGTTCTAAGCTGAGATAACAACAACAATAAGAACTATTATTATTATAATTATAATTCTAGGGAGATGATAATAGTATGTCTCCCAGACTTCTAAGACTCTTGATTTCATCAGTATAGACCTCTTTCCAGAGATTCCAATCATAATCCCAATTTGACAAAGATGGGCTACTGTAACTGAACCAATTCATTGGCTTGGCCAACTTCTCAATGAACAACCTCTTTGAACTCAGCTAGGTCTGGACAAAATCAGATCCATCAGTTGCCATCCCCTCTCACTCTCCTCCTGTCCTCCAAACACATGCACTCAAAACCATTCCAGCTTGGGGTAGGACCTGGCAAAACTTGTGCTCCGAGAGCCTTTAAGGGCCCAGGGTCACCTCTACATAAACCATCTCAACTGGTTGGTGGTTCTAAGGAACTCTGGGGGTGGGTGTCACAAAACTTGAAGTTCAGTGTAATGGGAAAAGATCAGTGACTCTGGAGCCAGAGGACTCAGGCTTACAACTCACCTGGGTGACCTGGGGCATCCTTTCCTTAGGTCTCAGTTCTCTCTGTTAAAGGAGGAGGTTGCCACTGGCGGCATCTGAGGGCCCTTGCACTTCTATGATCTTGGAAATATGGAAGTAATAATGATAATAGCTGCCATTTTAAGGTTTGTGTTGGCAGCCAGGTGGTGCCATAGAGCATATAGCGCCAGACCTGGAGTCAGGAGGACCTGAGGTTGAATCCAACCTCAGACACTTACTGAGACTGTTTGCCTCAGTTTCCTCATCTGTAAAAGGAGCTGGAGAAGCAAAATACTCCAGCATCTCTGCCAAGAAAACCCCAGACGGGACACAAGTTTGGACACAACTGAATATGACTCAACAACAATAATTAAGGTTTGCAAAGCACTTTACAGATGTTAATTCATTTGCTCCTCATAATGATCCTGGGAGGTAGGTACTGTTATTATCCCCATTTGAGGCATCAGGGTAGATGTGTGATAAGAATAATAATATTATAAATAACAATAATAAATAACAAAAAGGGAATAATAACAATAATTAAATCATGACTTTAGAAATGGGAAAGACCTTAGCCGCCATCTAGTGCAACACTTTCATTTTGCAGGTGAGGAAACTAAGGACCAGAAAAGGGAAATGACTGGCCCAAGGTCACCCAGGTGGAATCTAAGGCTGCTTCCTCTGACTCCAGGGCCATTGACCAGACCTATTACATCACACTTCCTGTTTTGTGACACCTACACCAGTGATCCTTAGAACACAAGATCATGTATCAAATGAGATGATTGTAAAGCACTCAGCACATAGCTGACCCGATATAAATGCTAGCTGTCAGCAGCATCATTTTTGCTTTTGTGATTGTTATATTTAGAGCTGGGGCAGAACTCAGAGATCAGCTAGTCCAACCCCCTTGTTTTATATCTATGAAGACACTAAAGCTCCGGGAAGGGAAGTGACCTGTCCAAGGTAGCACAGTCAGATGTGGGTTTTGGACCCAGGCCTCCTGACTCCTCGGTTGGTTATTTCTTTTCACACAGGATGAGATGTTCGCTAAGTACACGGTATGGGAGAAAGAGAGGAGGAAGATGAATGAATGAGTGAGTGAATGAAAGAACAAATGAATGAACAAATTAAAAGGCATTTATTGAACATTAACTATGTGCAGCACACTGTGCTAAGTGCTAGGGATATAAGTAGAAAAGAAAAGACCATCCCTGTGCCCCTGAGGACCCAACAGGGGCAAATGACTTTTCCAAGATCATTCAGGTAGTTTTTGTAGCAGAGCTGTGATTTGAACACAGGCCCTTGGACCTGATGCAGGGTTCTCTTCACTATCCCACAGAGTCAAGGGGAACAGCATAAGTTAAGCTGTCAGAGGGGTGAGGAAATGCAAAGCCTATTTGGGCAATGAGGGAGAAATCTTGAAAGGTAGGCTGGGGGACAGATTGTATGTAGAAGGTCTTGAATGCCAGGCCAAGAAGCTTGGACTTGAGTTTGTGGGTAATGGGAACCTTATGTAAGGGTTTTTGAACAAGGGAGTGATAGAGTTGGAGTTGAATTTTATGAAAATTAAGTAAGCAGTCAGGGCAGCTGGGTGGCATAGTGGATAGAGTGCTGGCTCTGGAATCAGGTGAACCTGAGTTCAAATTTTACTTCAGACAATAACTAGCTATGTGATCCTGGGCAAGTCACTTCACCCTGTTTGCCTCAGTTTCCTCACCTGTCAAATGAGCTGGAGAAGGAAATGGAACCCCAAATGGGGTCATAGAGAATTGGATGTGACTAAAACAACTCAACAATAACAATAAACTTAGTGGTGGTATGAAGGACAGATGAGCGGGGGAGAAATTACAGGTGTAGAGACCAGTTAGGAAGTCATTACAGTAAATCTAGGCATGACACAAAGAGGCCCTAGAGTGGGCTGCTGTTAGTAGGGGGGGCTTTGAGAAATCACAGGACTTTTTTGTATCTTAGCACTATGCTTGGCACATATTGGCACTTAGATGTTTATTGGATGAATGAATAAATGAGTTAGAAGGAATCTCCAGTCCAACCTGGATTCACACAAAGTAGATTGGGGCCTAGTTTTATATAATTAAGAATTCCTCCACTACTTGATCAATATTCTGAAGATAATGTCAAATATGTACAGTGAGTTACCTAAATAAAGCACATGATGGGAATTAGCATCCTGGGCATTGGGGAAGTTCCCCTGTTCTCTCAGGCATATCCTTTTCCAGGAATGAAAACTCTTGAGTGGTGTCTTTCAGCAGTGAGGATGCCAACAGCCTTCTAAAACTATTTCCTTTAGAGACAATAAATCACATTTGTATGGCATTTTGAGATTTACAAAATGTTTTACATACATTATCTCATTCTACCCTTGTAGTTTGGTCAGATTAGGCCCCTTCCCCTCAGGAGGGAGACATGTAGGCAGAAGCAGCTAGACTGATTCATGAGTTCATACGTAATTAGTTTAACAGTCAAGATTCGGTAAATAGTTGGGACCCTGGGGGGATAATAGAGCTGTCAATCACCTATGCCTCCTGACTATTATTGTATTTTGGGCTCTTATCTAGGAGTGTATGTCACTAAGTCTCTGTCTCAGTCTCCACCTGCATGGCTCTGTCTCTTCCTTTTCCTTTTCAGCATGTTTGTTCCACTCATGTAACCTCATTCAAGGTCATAATACAAGCATACAATTTAAGTCAATTGTGGGATTTAATTAGGAAATGCATAGTAGAACTAGACATATGTAACATGGACTGCATGTTCTGTTGATTTCTCAAGTCTAGTTCTTCCCAAGGCAAAACCCCCTTTTAGGTTGGAGTCCATTTTCCTTTTATTCATTCATATCAGTCTAACCAATGGCTATATCTAGAAGAAACCATCCTTCCACAGAAGTCCTGCTAAGTCATTCTCCTATGTCTATGTCCTAGGACTAAGTACTATGATTAAAGAGTGGAATGAGATAAAACTTCCCTGGATACTAGTCACTGATAAATCATCTTAAAACTGGGTCCTGGGGCGGCTAGGTGGCGCAGTGAATAGAGCGCCGGCCCTGGAATCAGAAGGACCTGAGTTCGGAGCCGGCCTCCGACACCTAATCCGCACAAACAAAAACCTAGCCGTGTAACCTTGGGCAAGTTACTTAACCCCAATTGCCCTAAAGGGGCGGCTAGGTGGCGCAGTGAGTAAGAGCGCCGGCCTCGGAGTTTGGATGACCCGAGATCAGATCTGGCCTCAGAAAATGAGCACCCACGCATAAATCAAATGACTAGCCGTGTAACCTTGAGCAAGTTACTTAACCCCAATTGCTTTAAAAAAAAAAAAACTGGGTCCCAAAACTGAATGGTCTGACAGCCTTTGCTTTCCTTGATGGCTACTTCTGTCCATATGGTGGCCCAGTGCTGGAAAGACTTGTTACTTTGGCAACCCTCTCTTGCTCCATTACAGTGGTGTGGCATTTGTTCAACAGAAAGACAAGTTGTCTCTTCCTTTGACCATCCAGGAGGCATCATGTAACTCTGAAATTTTAGTGGAGGATGGGAGTTGGACTGGCCCTTCCTTTCCTCACTTCAGCATCCTGGGAACCACTTTCACATGGAAGCTGGAGCAAAGAAGGGCATCGAGGGACATCACCAGTCATGCTGATCTATGGTTTTGCACAACTCTGCCTCACTTAGATCCAATTCATTAGAAAGTCAAGACATCACCCTCCTGATGTCACTAGTTCTCTTTGAGAATGAAGGATGAACAACAAATAAGTACAAGTGGATTCTACCAGGTGAGCTTAAGCCAAGCCCCTAGTTGCCTTTGCTCCTTTGTTTCCTTTTCTGAGTCAATGACTTGAGTTAGATGCATCCAGATTTAGAGACATCCTTGTAAGGTCAAGATAGCCAGAGGTCTTCCGTGTGTTGAATAAAGCTTACTGTCAGAAAAAAAAAATGACCTCCTTCATTGCAGATAGCCTTCAACAAGAAGAGACCAAGCCCTTGATCTGATTTGCCAGAAGATACGGACTTTGGGAGAGAAAGTAGAGCCAAAGTGAAATACAAAATGCTTATCAGCACTCCCAAAGCCTGCTTTAGGTTCTGACAAGGTTTAAGTATCAGCATCCCAGCAGGTTGTAACATAGTTATAAATTAAGTTACTGAATCCCCTTTTTAAGCCATCCTATCAATGTGCTGTGCTTTTTACATCTAGTATTTCTTTTGTGTTTAGAAATAAAATATCTGCCCATGGCCAATTCATATTGTATATTGAATATCTCTTTACCCTCCCTGTTTGTAGAGACTTTGGAGTGTGAGGGGAATCAAGATGATGGGGTAAGAGAACCCAGTTTGTTTGTTTTTTTGCCTTAGCTCCTTAATGTACCTCTTCCTCAATAATATTGAAAATGAGTCAGGATGGGGGCGGCTAGGTAGTGCAGTGAGTAAGAGTGCCCGCCCCGGAGTTGGAATGACCGGGATAGGTTCCAGCCTCAAAAAATGAGTACCCACACAAAAATAATGACTGGCCGTGTAACCCTGAGCAAGTTACTTAATCCCAATTGCTTTTAAAAAAAAGAAAATGAAAATGAGTCAGGATGAATTCTGAACAGAAAAGTCAAGGCAAAGTCACAGTGAGTCATTTTTCTAGCCTAGGACAGTTTAGGAATACCAACAGAGAGGTATGCAGACACTAGGGTGGGGCCACAGGTGAGCATTCCTGAGACTACAAGGGGGCTGAGCCTGAATACAGGGCAGGAAGCACAAGGGAAGAAAGGGAACCTAGCTCTGGAATCAAGAAAGGGGACCATTTGACAACTGATTCTGAGTGACAGATCCAGGAGTCTAGCTGAGTACTGAGCACAGCAAATTCTAGAAGCTAAACTGTGTGACTTTGAGTCCAGGAGTAGAGTGGTGACTCCGTGCCAACCTTTATTCCAGCACAAAAGCCTGCAATGGAACAAACAGGGCAGGAAACGAAGATGGAAGGGGACCCAGCAGTTCAGTCACACTGAACCTGCAGAACCTCTCAGTGGGCTAACAGTGACTGAGTCCAGCAACAACCTCCTGAAACTTGACTCTACACAAGCCAACAGACCCGACTTGCAAAGCTCAGACCAGGAAGGCAGTAAACAAACCTCTTCCCAGAACACACTGCTTTGGAAGCAGTAGAAAAACATAAAAGAGCAGAAGCCCAGGCCAGATGTCCTACCTCCCCTCAGAAGGGAGAATAACCCATCACTAACAAAAGAAGGAACTGACTATAAAGAGCTACTATCATGACAGATGTAAACACAGAAGAAAATTACTTGAAAACATCTATGAACAAAGCCTCAAAGAAAAAAAATGCAGATTGGACCCAAGCTCAACAAGAATTTCTAGAGGAGTTAAAGAATGTATTAAAAAGAAGTTTTAAAATTATTTTTAAAACCAACTAAGAGAGGTAGAAGAAAGAATGGGAAAAGAGGCAAGAGCTAGGTAAGAAAGATAAAAAAAGAACTGGGAAAAAGAGATATAAAACCTTACTAAAGAAAATAACTCCTTGAATATTAAAATTGGCCACATGGAAGCTAATGACTCCATGAGACATCAAGAAATAAAATAAAGTTAAAAAGCTGAAAAAGTAATAAAATGCCTCAGAGTAAATAGGTTGAGAGATAATTTAAGAATCACTGGACTACCTGAAACTTATAAGCAAGAAAAGAACCTAGATATATTTTTAGAAATTATAAAGAAAAACCTACCCAGATATCTTAGAAAAAGAGACAAATGTAGAAATTGAAAGAATGCACTAATCACCTCCTTAAAGAAACTTCCAGGAATTATATAACCAAAATCCAGAGCTCCCAGGTCAAGAAGAAAATACTGAAGGCAGCCAGAAAGAATTCAAGTCCTGTGAAATCACAGCAGGGATCACACAAGCTTTAGCAGCTAACATTAGCTTGGAATATGAGGACTTGGAATATGATATTCCAGAAGGCAAAGGATCTAGGATTACAACAAAGAATACCCTGTCCTGGAAATTTGAGTATAATACTATGAGGGAAAATGGATATTTAACAAAATAGAGGAATTTCAAGGATTCTTCATAAAAAGACAGAGCTCAATAAAAAACTTGACATTTAAACACAGAACTCAAGAGAAGCATAAAAAGGTAAACACAAGTGAAAAATCATAAGGAATTAAACAAGATTAAATTGTTTACATTCTTATATGGGTCGATTATACATGATGACCTCTGAGAATTTTATCATCATGAAGAATCTTAGTGGGAGTCAATTTAGAGAGACCTCTAAGGCATGAGAAAATACATAAATGATCTGTCCCTGAGGTGTCAGGGTTGGGGTTTAATAAGTCAAAGAAGGTAAAAGAAGAAAGCCTACCCTACCCCTCATTAGAGGCCATGTTCCCCCCAAACTAAGATTGATCAGAACCGCAAGCTTAGCAGAGCAGAGGGACCCTCAGGGAGAGAGAATGAAGGCAGTGCTCCAGTCCCATGGGTTACACCATCAATACATAACAATAGTTTTTAATAAACCATGGGACTGTCTATTCCTCAACATTCTTCACTGGACCAGAGGAAGTAACTCATAATTACCTTGTGATATAGGTTCTATGGTTGTTACTATCCTCATTTTAAAGATGAAGAAACTGACTTTCCAAAGTCACACATAGATAATGAGTGCCCAAGCTGGGATTTCAAAACAGGTCTCTCCCAGTCTATTCAGCACTCTCTTTCCACTCTACCACATGACCTCAAATGAGAGCCACATGTCATTTTGGGAGGCCATCTGGGAAAATGATCAAGCTGACAGGAGAGGAAGGTAGCGGCCCCCTTCCTCCCTATGCCTAAAGTCAGGCTATTCAAGAACATGGGGAAATATATATGGGGAGGGTAGAACAAGGTCACCAACAATATGTTTCCAATCATGGTTTGATTTTCCAGCTTTTCCTTTATGTTGTTCATTTCCTTTAGATATGGAATTTCCCACTTGGTTCTGTTTATATGTTGGCCAGAAATCTGGAGTCTGGCAGCTGGGACATGAGGGCCTGTTGAGTGATTGGGAGGAAGAGTTAGAGGAAAAAGATCTGGGAGGCAGCCTTCCCCAGGGACTAAAGGGGGAAGAGCAGAATGACCCCTTACTGTCCAGCCCACAGTGAAACATTGTGATTTTAGGGAGTGGGTTTGAAGATAGGATGGTGTCCAGCCCAGGGTAATTGTGGGCTATTTGAAGGCTATTCTGAGAGTCCAGGCCATTTGACCAAGTATGACAACAGAACTCTGAAATGTCCTACCTCTACAAGTAGGCTAATATTGTTCTCCTGAAGCTTAATTCAGTGTTTCTACTGGATTAGTGTTCTCCAAAGAAGGTGCTGAAACCGAACCCCAAAGGAATGGTGGTCTGACCTGAGGGGTTGTGTGATCAACCAATCCAAGGGTGGGAAAGTGGGTTGTATCCCTCCCTATGGTAGACAGCTGTGGGATTTATCTCTTAATTTTTGTTGTTTAGTCTTTTTAGTCATGTCTGACTCTGATCCCATTTGCAGTTTTCTTGGCAGAGATACTGGCCTGGTTTGTCATTTCCTTCTCCAGCTCATTTGGCCGATGAGGAAACTGAGGCAACCAGAGTAAAGTGACTTGCCCAGAGTCACACATCGAGTAAGTATCTGAGGCCAAATTTGAAGTCAGGTCTTCCTGACTCCAGGCTGGTGGCTCTATCCATTGCTCCACCTCCTCACCCCTTATCTCCAATACAAATACACCTACCCTTACCTCCATTCTGTTCCCTCCCTCTACTCTTCTAACTTTCAACTTCCCTTCTTCTGCAAAGGTAGTTGCTCCTCAGACCATTTATAAACCAGGCATAATCTAATTCAGCAACAGCTATCAGAGCTGGGAAAATCCTCTCCCCTATCCCCAACCTCATAATCTATTCCCCAGATCACCTTGTGTCTTTGGCAGCTGCTTTTTAGAGGTCAGGCTCTGAGGTCAGTAATATCCCTTCTTTCCCCCCTCTCATTTAGAATAGGATAAGGTAGGTCACAAAGGATGAGTCATGAATCAGTTGCAGTATGTATCTTATTACAAGATCTTTCCTCCCAAACCCACCCAGCCCTCTTCTGAGTTTCCCAATACTGTCCAGGGCATCACCATCCTTTCCAGTCATTTGGGTTTGCATCCTGGGTGTCATTTTCAGTTTTAGCCTTCTTCCCATCCCTCCATACCTGCAAGACCAATTTGTGGCCCTCCAAATTCCTTGGGGTCTGGGCAAAGTCCCATTTCTTTCTGTTTACACTTCTGCCATTAACCTGAGACATACCTCAAGTACGGCCCTTTGACTGAGAACAACCTTCAAGTTTCAAGGGCCACACTTGAGGAACTAGAGGGCCACATGTGAGGTCACAGGTTCCCCACCCCTGGAGTAGGGATGGGAGAGGGTAACTATCACCGATGGGCCACTGAGGCACATCTTCAGATGGAGAATGACATCTCCAGGACTTTGGGAGCATTCAGCGTGACATATGAGATGAAAAGAAAAACTTGGCTCTTGAAGTGGAGAGAAATGGATTTGAATCCCACATCCAACACTGACTCACTGAGTGACCCTGTATTAGGTGCCTACTCTTTCTAGGACTCAGTCTCTTTAAATGCAGGATAGCAAATAATAACTCTCAGATAACTGTCAAAGAAACAAGCCCTGAGTTATATTTAGGATTAGATCTATCAAAGTCACATTATTAATTTACTTATAAGCTGTCTTCAGGGAGAGTTCTCAAGCTTGGCATTCTTTTTTAAATAGTATTTTCTTTTTTTCCCCCCAGTTACATGTCAGGAAAATTATGAGCATTCATTTTTACAAGATTTTCAGTTCCAGATTTTTCTCCCTCTCTCCCTCCTCTCCCCTCTTCTAAAAATGGTAGGCAGTTTGATATAGTTTATCCATGTGCTATCATGTAAAAAATATTTCCATATTAGTCACAGTTGTGAAAGAGGAAACAGATCAAAGGGGAAGGAAAAAACCCATGAGAAAAAATAAAGTGAAAAAATATGCTATGATCCGCATTCACAATCCATCAATTCTTTATCTGGATAGGGATAGTATTTTCCTTCTTGAGTCCTTTGTACCTGTCTTCCATCGCCGTGTTGCTGAAAAGAACCGGTCATTCATAGCTGATCTTCACACGTTGTTGTCAAGCTTGGCATTCTTAGGGACTGCTCAATTCAATGACCAGCCAGAATTCCTGGGGACCAATGATGAAGCAATACCATGCTGGAACCAGCTCAAACCCAGTCACAAGCTGATTGTTAAATGTTCAGCATGAGCATTAGACCTTGGAAATCAATCTGCAAGTGCTACAAGTCAGGGCTTGACTTACTGTTTTGTTGATTATCTAAGATGAAGAAAGTGATGGAAAAAAAAAGATTAAAACTTTGTCATTTGTACATTTTTGTTTTGTTTTTTTTGCAGGGGGGAAGGCAGTGCAACTGGGGTTACATGACTTGCCCAAGGTCACATGGCTAGTAAGTATATAAGTGTCTGAGGCCAGATTTGAACTCGGGTTCCCCTGACTCCAGGGTCAGTGCTCTATTCATTGCACCATTGCCCCTGTACGTTTTTTTCAGAGAGATTGTTGTTAAGCATATACTAGTAGACCCCTGCATACTCCCCACTTTTTGACAGAAAGATGGTAGATTCAGTGGGAGAATGAGACATACATTTTCTTATACAGCCACTATGGGAACTTGTTTGCTTGACTATGTATATTTGTGATAAGGTGTTGAGGACCACAGGCAAGTGGGACTCAGACCCTGACTGCTGAACAAGCCCTCTCAGGTGTTTGGCCAGCTAATGGCCTGGGTTGGTTCCCCATGCCCCAGGAAAAGTGAATGGTCCAGGTGTGAGGATTAGATAAGCATGGCATTCACACCCGCAGCCTGGGACAAAGAAGTACGCAATGTCCCCAGGAGAAAGCAATTAAGAAGTGTCAGCTAAAAGCCTGGAGGCTCCTCACTTTCACCATTCAGATTCCCTTCTCTTTCTATACTCTAGCAGCTTTGGGTCAGTGATTCTTTCTCAGCCCTGCTGAGGGACAGCAGAGCTCCCCCAAATTGGCTCCCCACAATAAAGGTTTTGTTTCTGTTATTCTTTTTTATTAAAAGATATTTAATTTCCCTCCAGCTACATGTAAAGACAATTTTAAACATTCACTAAAAAAAATTGAGTTCCAAATTTTATTATTCTTTTTCAATAGGGGGTGGGGTGAACTCTTGACTTTCAGAGAGAGAGAAAGATAGAGAGACAGAGAGACAGAGTGACAGAGAGAGACAGAGAGAGAGAGAGAGAGAGAGAGAGAGAGAGAGAGAGAGAGAGAGAGAGAGACAGAGAGACAGAGAGAGACAGAGACAGAGAGACAGAGACAGAGAGACAGAGAGATAGAGAGACACACACACAGAGACAGAGAGACAGAGAAAGAGAGACAGAGAGAGAGACAGAGACAGAGAGAGAAGGAAAGAAAAAGAAAAGGGAGTCACTGAATATTTTTCTTTCTAATACTAGAAGGACCAGAATTTAGGAATACCTCCAAGGACCAAGCTGCATAAATTACTGCACTTTTTTTAAATCCATAAAGCCCTCAAAAATAGAGATGGTAGGACAAACATTTTTATTTCAAAGTAAAATTATAACATTTTGCATCAATTGACACATATGGTCCTTCTAATATTAGTAATGCACAGAAGAGAAAAGAAGGAAACACAGACAAACAGGTTAGCTTTGAAAGTTACACAGTGAACTTATCATATATTCAAAAGGAAAAGCAAAATACAAAATAGAGATTCATAGTTTAGCATTATTTGTATCTGCTCCCTTAACTATTGTTAGTCTAAGGAATGTAATTTTAAGGTTCGAGCTAAACTTCTGATCACTGTTCACTAATGGGGAAAGAAGGACTCCAAGCCCTATATCTGAGGTTTGCCTTCCTTCCAGCTAGATATATACCAGAGCTCTCCCATTAGGACCAAGGTAATTTAGCTCAACTAAGGTGCATGGGAGGAAGGAAGGAGGGAAGGAAGAAGGAAAGAGGGAGGGAGGGAGGGAGAGAGAGAGAGAGAGAGAGAGAGAGAGAGAGAGAGAGAGAGAGAGAGAGAGAGAGAGATTGAGATTGAGATTTCCTTCAGGGATAAGGACACGATGGGGACTGTCAGCTCCTCTTATGTTGGCTTCTTCCCTACATCTTTTTCTCCCTCCAGCAACCTGAAGATGGATTAACATTGCCCATCTTTTCTCTGGAAGCTGGAACCAGAAGAGACCTGACATGACTGAAGACACCAGATCTCTCTTTTCCCTTCTCAAAAACTCTGCCCCTTCCCTCACACCAGCATGGGGCATTGATCTCCACCAATGAGGAGAGAGTCCCATACCAATTGACTCTGGGACTCAGGTTACACATACATGGGATATTCTGAGCCCCAATTCAGTGAACAGGCTTTCATTAAGTATCTATTTAATGTGTACCTACTATATCTGTGAGGCATATATATATATATATGGTGAAGTAGTGTACCAGAGTGAATAGAGTATCAGACTTGAAGTCAGAAAGACCTGTATTCAAAACCTGCCTCCACATTTATTGGCTATGTAACCATGGGCAAGATCTCTTTGAGCCTCAGCTAACTCTCTAAGACTATCCTTTTTAGGAAATCCTACTTACATTCAAAATCGCAGATTCCCTAAAGAATGCAGAAGGCCCTGTGCTAGGTACTAGGAATACAACAACGAAAGAAAAACTAGATCCTGCCCTCAAGAAGCTTGCATTCTACCAGTTATGTAGCTAAGTAAATACCAGATGATTTTAAGAAGGAGTCAGCCCTACCAACAGAGGGAATCAGGCAAAATTCCAAAAAGCTCTTCAGCCAGCCTTCCCAACTGAATCCTTCTCAATCTTTAAAGCCCATTTCAACTCCCAGTTCCTCCATGGAGCTTTCCCCAGTGCCCTCAGACCATGGAGATCATGGAATCATGGACTGAGAGCTAGAAAAGACCTTGGAGGCCATTTAGTTCTGTCCCTTCATTTAATAGATGAAGAAACAGAGGTTCCAGGAGGTTAGTTATTTCACACAGGTGGAAATTATCATAGGCAGGATTTGATCCTCAGTCCTCAGGTTCCTAAGCCAGTGCTCTTTTAGTCAATCAATTAAACAATAAATTAAAAATATTTATTAAGGGAAAACAACATTCCAGTCAAGATGGTGGAGTAGAAACAGGACTTCCATGGGGCTCTGGCTTCCACCTCCTCCAATTCCTGTAAAAGGTGACTTGAACAAACTTTGGAGCTACAGAACCCACAAAATGACACAGAGATGCTAACCTCCTGCTGAGGACAGCCTGGCAGGAATGCAGGAAGTGGCCAGCACAGCGCTCTAGGAGCTGAGCCCAGCCCCGTCAGAGCCAGAAGTCTTAGCCCCAGGGCAGCCTAACCAGCTACCAGCTAGAGGGACTTCAGATCACTAGCAGCTATGGTGGTTTCCAGTATTATCAACGCATAGATGCTACGGACAAAGTGAGAGGACAGTGCAGTGTGGACTTTGGGATCTGGTAGTTTGGGAGAGTAGGTGGCCTTTATCACCTAGAGGGAAAAACTGCTGAGGCACCACGGCCACACAGCCACTGCAATGTGGCAGCTTCAGCTCATGACCTGCAGATTGTAGGGGGACCAAGCTACCAGTCTGAGGGGTAATCACTCTTGCTTTAACCTGCTTGGATCTGGATTGCTTTCTAGGGTGGAGGTCCTGGGGTGTGCAACCAGCTTGCCAGAGCGTGTGGAGGCTTCAGAGAGGGCACCCAACTAATACCTTAGGCAGCTGAGAAAACCCTAGCAATTGGGATGAAACTTCCCTGTCTGGTAGCAGAATCCTACTGTGGCAAAAAAACGAAAAGTCAAGTAATTGAGTGGCAACGTGAGCAAATGAGAGAAGCAAAGCAAGCAGAGCAATCCAACTTTACACTCTTATTTTGGGGACAAAAAGGATCAAAGCATGGAATGGGAGGAAGACAATGAAGTCAGAACTCCTGCACCAAAAGCTTCCAAGAAAAATACGAGCTGGTTATAGGCCATAAAGGACCTTAAGAAGGATTTTGAAAACTAAATAAGAGAAGTGGAGGAAAAATTGGGAAGAGAAATGAAAACAATGTAAGAAAATTGTGAAATGAGAGTCAACAACCTGACTGAAGAAAATAACACCTTAAAAATAGACAAATGGGGCAGCTAGGTGGCACAGTAAGTAGAGTGTCAGCCCTGGAGTCAGAAGGACCTGAGTTCAGATCCGGCCTCAGACACTTAACGCATACACAAACAAAAACCTAGCCGTGTGACCTTGGGCAAGTTACTTAACCCCAATTGCCCTCCAAAAAGCAAAAAAAAAAAAAATAGACAAACTCAAATGGCAAAAAAGGCTCAAAAAGGCAATGAGGAGAATGCCTTAAAAAGCCAAATTTGCCAGATGGAAAAAGAATCTCAAAAGCTCACTGAAGAGAATCATTCCTTCAGAAGTATATTGGAGCAAATGGAAGCTAGTGACTTTATGAGAAATCAAGATACTATTAAACAGATCCAAACAAATGAAAAAATAGAAGGCAATGTGAAATATCTCATTGGGAAAACCACTGACTTGGAAAACAGGTCCAGGAGAGATAATTTAAAAATTATTGGACTACCTGAAAGCCATGATCAAAAAAAGAACCTAGAAATCATCCTTCAAGAAATTCTCAAGGAAAATTGCCCTGATGTTTTAGAATCAGAGGGAAATATAGAGGTTGAAAGAATCCACCAATCACCTCCTGAAAAAAATCCCCAAAAGAAAACTCCTAGGAATATTATAGCCAGGTTCTGGAGTTCCCAGATCAAGGAGAAAATATTGCAAGCAGCCAGGAAGAAACAATTTGAATATTATGGAAACATAATCAGGATAACACAGGATCTGGCAGCTTCTACACTGAAGGATCAAAGGGCTTGGAATATGATATTCCAGAAGTCAAAGGAGCTGGGATTAAAACCAAGAATCACCTATCCAGCAAAACTGAGTATCATGTTTCAGGGGAAAATATGGTCATTCAATGAAATAGAGGACTTTCAAGCATTCTTTTTTTTTTTTCTTTTTTTTTTTAAAACAAATACTTTATTAACTTCTGTTTTACATCATTCATTTCCGCCAGATTTTGAGTTACAATCATTTTCCCCCCATTATTCCCCTACCCAACCTCCCAGAATAGCAGTCCCACAAGATACCGCTTCCTCCAATCTGCTCTCTCCCATACCTTCTCCCATACCCCCATCGACTTTTCCATTGGAGGAAGATGAATCTTTGTGTCCCAATGCCTGCACATCTTATCTCCCTATTACAAGCAAAAGAGTATTAATAATAGTATTTATATATATTTGAAACATTTAATGTTAAGACCTCGAATTTCAGATCCATTTCCTTCCTCCCTTGTCGCCCATTCCTTCTTGGGAGATAAGTACTTCAGTATATGTTGTACGTCTAGCTATGCAAAACATTATCATAGTAGATATATTGTACAAGGCTGCTTATAATTCCCTCCCACTCATCCCACCCCCCACCTGGTCCATTCCCTACATGATCCTGTCCCTCTTCTATAGTGGGTACTTCCAACCTCCCCTCACCCCAAGGATGCCCTCCCATCCATCATTCCTCCTCTCATCCCCCTTCCCCCTATCCTGCTGCAGGTTGAGATATCCCATTTGGTATGTATGTCATTTTCTCCTTGAACCAAATTCAATGTGAATGTGGTTTTGCCTTTTTAGCCTTCCTTATTCTCCCCCTCCTTTGCACCCACTTCCCCTACATGAGATAGTTTACCTTACCATGTCTCTCCCCCTCTCCTCTTGCCACTTTCCTCTCTCACCTCATAATTTCATCCCTTGAGTACTCTCCCTTCCCAACAAAATCAACCTATGCCTCTATCCATATATAACTGTAACCATATACACACACATTCACATATGTATTCGTATGACCACACCCCCTTCTTCCATTATTTTCATAGTGGGAAAGATATCATCAGTCACAGATATTGCTTTTCCATATAGGAATGTGTAGTTCAACTTCTTGATAAGTTCCTTTTGATTTCTTTTCCCTGATTACCTTCTCAGGCATTCTGGCTTCTTGCGCGTCTGGATGTCAAATTTTCTATTCAACTCTGGTTTTTTCCTCAAGAATGCTTGAAAGTCCTCTATTCCACTGAATGACCATATTTTCCCCTGAAACAAAAATACTCAGTTTTGCTGGGTAGGTGACCCTTGGGTTCATTCCCAGTTCTTTTGCCCTCTGGAATATCATATTCCATGCCCTTCGATCCCTCAGTGTAGAAGCTGCCAGGTCTTGGGCTATTCTGATTGTGTTTCCACAATATTGAAATTGTTTCTTCCTGGCCGCCTGTAGTATTTTCTCCTTGATCTGGGGATTCTGGAACCTGGCTATAATATTTCTGGGAGTTTTCTTTTTGGGATCTTTTTCAGGAGGTGATCGGTGGATTCTTTCAACCTCTATTTTGCCCTCTGGATCTAAAAAACATCAGGGCAGTTTTCCTTGAGAATTTCTTGAAGGGTGATTTCTAGGTTCTTTCCTGATCATGGCTTTCAGGTAGTCCAATAATTTTTAAATTGTCTCTCCTGGATCTATTTTCCAGGTCAGTGGTTTTTCCCATGAGATATTTCACATTGCCTTCTAATCTTTCGTTTGTTTGGATCTGCTTAACAGCATCTTGATTTCTCAAAAAGTCACTAGCTTTCATTTGCTCCAGTCTAACTCTGAAGGAATGAATCTCCTCAGTGAACTTTTGAGATTCTTTTTCCATCTGGCAAATTCGACTTTTTAAGGCATTCTTCTCCTCAATGCCCTTTTGGGCCTCCTTTGCCATTTGAGCTAGTCTATTTTTTAAGGTGCTGTTTTCCTCAGTCATGCTGTTGACCCTCATTTCATACTTTTCCTGCATCCTTCTCATTTCTCTTTCTAATTTTTCCTCCACTTCTCTTATTTGATTTTTAAAGTCCTTCTTAAGGTCCCCTATGGCCTGCAACCCGCTCATGTTTTCCCCTGGGGCTTTTGGAGCAGGACTTCTGACCTCACAGTCCTTTTCCCACTCTATTCCCCCAAAATAGGAGTCTAGGGCTGCATTTTTCTGTTTCCTTTGCCTTGGCATGTTGCCACTTAATTGCTTGACTTTTGGGCTTGTTGCCACACTATGGGTTTAAGGCCAGCTAGAGGAATTTTCGTCCCGAACGTGTGGGGGCAACTTCCGTTTCTGGCAAGCTGTAAACCCACCCACAACTTCCACCCTAGATCACAATCCAGATCCAGGGAGGTTAAAGCAAGAGCGATTACCCCCAAGACTGATCGCTGGATCTCCCCACGATTTGTAGGCTGGGAGCCGGAAATGCCTATGAAAACTACACAGTGGCGTGTCTCCTCAGCAGCTTCTAGACCCCAGGGGAGGGAGCTGACGCATTCCCCAAATACAGGTCCCAAAGTCCATAGGACACTAACCTCTACTTTGTCCTAGGCAAGTCTATGTTGATAATTCTGGCGTCTCCACAGTTCCTGATGTTCTGGGGTTCCTCCAGCCGGCTGCTGGCCCTGCCGCCCTGGGGCTAAAACCTCGGCTCACGTGGACCTGGGCTCGGCTGGGCTCCTGCGCTCTGCGCTCTGCCGGCTCCCAGACCGCTGCGCTGGTCCTTCCTGCAGGGTGCTGGGCTGTCCTCAGCGGGAGGTTAGCTTCTCTGTGTCGTTCTGTGGGTGCTGGGGCTCCAGAAGTTTCTCAGAGTCCTTTTTTACATGGTTTGTGGAGAATCTGGGGGCAGAGAGGCTTGGACTAGCTGTTTCTACTCCGCCATCTTGGCTCCGCCTCAAGCATTCTTGATGAAAAAATCAGAGTTGAAAAGAAATTTTGACATTCAGAAACAAGAAGCAAGAGAAGCATGAGAAGGTAAACAGAGAAAAGAAATCATAAGGAACTTATCAGAATTGAACTATTTACATCCACACATAGAAAAATGATAATTGTAACTGATGAAAGTTTTCTCAGTATGAGAATGGTTGAAGGGAATAGAAATGTGTGTGTGTGTGTGTGTGTGTGTGTGTGTGTACACATATACATATATATGTCTATATAGGAGGGTATATGGGCATATGAATACATATATGAGTGTGTGTATATATGGGCACAGGTATACATAGAATAGAGGGCACAGAACCAATTTAATAGGAAGGGATGATACTTAAAAGGTGAAATTAAGAGGTGAAAGAGGAATATAATGTGAGGAGATGGGGAGAGACAGAATGGGGTAAACTATTTCATACAGAAGAGGCAAGGGAAAATGGTCACAATGGAGGGGAAGAACAGGAAGGCAAAAGGGAATCAACCTTATTCTCATTGAATTTGGCTTAGGGAGGGAATGACATACACACAAAATAGGCTATCACACCCTACAGGAGAGTAGGGGGGAAGGAGATGGGGGGGATGATGGAAGGGAGGGCAGTCTTGGGGGGAGGGAAGTTGGAAGCATCCACTTTTGGAAAGGGACAGGATCAAAGTCAAAGAGAATAGAACAAGTGGGAGGTGGGATAGGAGGGAGGGAAAGATAGTCTTTTACAATATATCCACTATGGAAATATTTTGCATAGCTACACATGTACAACCTATATTGAATTGCTTATCTTCCCAGTAAGGGTGGGTGACAAGGGGGGAAGGGAATGAATCTGGAATTCAAAGCTTTAAAATCAAATATTTTATATACATATATATATACACTATTATTAATATTATTTTACATGTAACTGGGAAATAAGATACACAGTCACTGGGGCACAGAGATCCACCAAGCCCTACTGGAAAGTCTAAGGGGGTATGGGAGAAGATATGGGAGAGAACAGATTGGAGGAGGGGATATCAGTGGGATAGCTATTTTTGGGGTGGTGGGTTGGGGGAAAATAAAGAGAAAATTTGTAACTCAAAATCTTGTGGAAATGAATGATGTAAACTAGAAGTTAATAAAGTATTTGATAAAAACATATTTATAACATATTTGCTCTGTTATGTCCTTGGGATACAATTACAATTAGTGAAATGATGTCTGTTTTCAAGGAGCTTATGTTCTAATATGGGAAATATCAAGGACATGTATAAGGGATAACTACAAAGAGAATAAATGCAAATAAATATGACAATGTAGTTTAGGAGGCAGAGAAATGCTTCATGGACTAAATAGAACTATACCTGCATCTTTAAGGTGTTATTTTCTTCAGTCAGGTTGTTGACTTTCATTTCACAATTTTCTTGCATCATTCTCATTTCTCTTCCCAATTTTTCTTCCACTTCTCTTATTTGGTTTTCAAAATCCTTCTTAAGCTCCTCTATGGCCTGTAACCATTTCATATTTTTCTTGGAAGCTTTTGGTGCAGGAGTTCTGACTTCGTTGTCTTCCTCCCGTTCCATGCTTTGATCCTTTTTGTCCCCAAAATAAGAATCTAAGGTTTGATTGCCATGCTTGCTTTGCTTCTTTTGCTTGCTCACGTTGCTACTCAATTCCTTGACTTTTGGGTTTTGTTTTTTGTTTTTTGTTTTGCCACAATAGGACTCTGCTACTAGACAGGGGAGCTTCATCCCAATCACTGGGGTTTTCTCAGCTGTCAAAGGTATTAGTTGGGTGCCCTCTCTGAAACCTCCACAGGCTCTGGAACCTGGTCCTACACCCCAGGACCTCCACCCTAGACAGCAATCCAGATCCAAGCAGGTTAAAGCAAGAGTAATTGCCCCTCAGAATGGTTGCTTGGTCCCCCTACAATCTGCAGGCCAGGAGCTCTGAAGCAGCCATGTGATGGTGATTGCACAGCCACAGCACCTCTGCAGTTTCTCCCCTTCTAGCTCCAGCAGGCAGAGCCTGGACCACACTCTCGATCCCCCTGTGCCTGCAAAGTCCACACTGTTCTCACTTTTGGCATTTATAGGTTGATAAGTCTGGAAACCACCACAGCTACTGGTGATCCACTCTCTACTGAAGTCTGCTCCAGGGTCAGGGCTGCCCTGAGGCTAGAACCATGGGCTCATGTGGGTGAGGTGGGGCTGGGCTGGGTTGGGTTCCCACTGTGCTGTGATGGACCCTTTCTGTTGGCCTGCCAGGCTGCCTTCAGCGGGAGATTTGTTTCTTTCTGTCACTTTGTGTGTTCTGCAGTTCTAAAGTTTGTTTAGAGTCATATTTTATAGGTATTTGAGGTGGTTGTGGGGGGAACTCACAGAGTTTTCCTGCTTCTACAAAACTTCTCCATTTATTGTAACCAATGGTTGTACATATGGATGGTGTGATGGTGACTGATGGAGCACCTGTTTTCTTGATGTTAATTGTTATGCCAAAATTAGCACAAGTAGCAGATAATCAAACCTCCGTTTTGTTGCATCTCAGCTTCAGAGGCTGCATTGAGTGCACAATCATTTTCTAACAAAAAATCATGCACTAATTCTCCCTCCACTTTAGTCTTGGCTTATAGCCTTTTCCGGTTAAATAATTTACCATCAGCACAGTAACTGACCTTGACACTGTGTTCATTCTCATTGAAGGTGGCTGACACATTGCTGAAAACATTGTGCTGAAAAGCACGGAACAAGCATGCAGCTTTGGTTCACTCCATTGGTGTCTTTGATGTCTGACCAAGCTCTAAGCTCTCTACAGCACCTGCTTCAGCTGCCTTCATGGCCGTTGGAAAAAAAATGCCTTCATTCCCCCATTCTGGTAAGAGAAGTCTTCACATGCTTGGGGCAGACACCCCACCCAACTCACAAATGGGTTTGAGCCCTGCCCTCAGTCACCCTTAACCTGATTTAGCCCATTTGCCAAGACCTTGTTACTGGTGTGTGGCTACAGTTTCTTGAAGTCCCAGGTGAGAGTTGGGTGAACCAGGCAGATAACAAAGGTAGATGAGCAGTCCCGAAAAGGGCTCAGTAAGCCCTCACACCAGAGGTACTTGTCTTCCCTGAATACTCACATCCCTAGGCCCAGTGCCTGGCACATAGTAGGTGCACAGTAAATGTTGCTTGTTTGCTGGCACTGCCAAGGCATCCAGAAGCAGAGGCTGCCTTGAGCTTGCTCCTTATACCCTCCCCCAGTTCTAACAGGAGTTTCCCAGAGGTCCCTTCCCCATCATATCTGAAATGCTTTCCCTGATCAGGGATCCCCAGGAGACTCCCGGGGAAGGCAGTTATCCCTGACCCACTTGGCTGCTGCCAGGCTTCTAGGCTGAGGAGGAGGAGAAGGAGGAGGAGGGGGAGGGCATGTGTCTCCCTGCAAAGGCTGCAGTACAGTACATGGGGAAGTAGATTTTTCCAAAGGAGGAATTTTCTAACTCAGGGCCCTGACCTCTATAATTTGAGTTTTGGAGCTGAAGAGTATGGATGGGGGGGATGGGGTGCTTCCTTTGGCTGAGCTTTAACTAGGAAAGGGCCACTGGGACTTTGGCCCAGGGTACCAAATTTAAAGGGTCTTCACAGTCAGCTCTAAGGGACCTGATAGGTCATTTAGCCCAACACTCTCTTTCGACAGATGAGAAAACCAAGGCCCAAGGAGCTAAGTGACTTTCCTGAATTCACACATATAGTAAGGGCTGGATTTGGGAGCCTGAACCCAGCCTCACTGCTTTTAAAGCTAGCATACTCTCCCCTGCACTCTTCTGACTGCTGCCTGGAGGCAGCAGAGCCTAGAATCTAGCTATCAAGAGCAATTTATTAAAATGGGAAGCTATTCCCAATGCTTACTAGGGGGTGATAGACTCAAGCTCCAGAATGAGACAGACTTTCACATATGGCCTCTGAGGGGAGCTTTTTGCTTGCCTGTGGATATTTGTCAGGGCAGGGTCAGGTTTGGGGGGAAGAGAGAGATGAAAGGATAGGAAGGCTTGTGAGAATGGAGTCAAAAGAAGAGGAAAATAAAGAATATTGATGGAACCTTTTTTTTTAATTTCAGAAGAGAGCAGAAGGGAATCCAGAGAGAGACAGGCCAGCTTTGCAGCTGATGTGCTGAACTTGCTATAAAACCAAGCTATAGGTAACAGATCTGTGACTTCCCCACACTCTTTTTCTGCTCTTTGTATATGGAAGTCATCACGTTTGTTGATATTTACCAAGTTCAGATTAACAAAAAAGTTAAGAGTCTTAGGGAAATCAAAGGAAGCTCCCAGATGTGGGGCTCACCATCTGTTTACCCTAGCAGTGGCCATCCCGGAGTGGCACTTCCCTTCCTCCAGGCTCAGTTTCCTTCTCTGTAAAACGAGGCTGTTAGAATAGCTTGCCTTGAAGTCCCATCCGGCTCTAAATCTATCATGCTAGGCTCAGTCACTTTGCTTCCATGGGCCTCAGTTTCCTCATCTGGAAAAGGAAAGATTTGGGTCTGATGGCCTCTAGGGTCCTTGTCAACTCTAGATCAAGGACTGTGGGATCATTTCTTCTACCCTCAGGGAGGAGGGGTTTCAGCCAGTTGCCCTGCGGAATATCTGGTGCTTGACCCCAGCTCAACAATTCCTAGTGCCTGCTCTGCCCCCTCAGCTAGTCTGAAACAGCCAGTGAGAAGCCCTGGGAACCTACGTGGGCCAGATGTGCCAGCAGGGTGACAGTGGGTGAGCTGGGAGAGGAGGAGAGGACTCACCCCAGACTTTAGGAAAGGTGGAAAATAAAGGAGGCCCAGGAACAAGAAAGGAAGCAAGATCAGACAGAGTGAGTCTGGACTTTCCAGGCTGCCCCACACCCACCTCTCCTCCTCTGTGAGCCTGAGTCCTTGAACAGGATCCTGCCACTGCCACCGCTGTGTGCTGACTTGCCTTTTTAGGAGATGGCAACCAACTCGTACAAGGTCAAGGGAACCAGCCAGAGCAGAGAGAAACAATGAAGCCACAGAAATGCAGAGGATGCGAAAACCTCCTGCTCCCCATAGGAAAGCCTGGGCTGCCTCAAGCGTCCTTGCCCCAAATACTGGGGGTTGTTGTTGATTTCACAGAATGCTGATGGCAGTGAGTCCTGGCCCTGGGGATGCAGGAGGCCCCAGATATGGCATGATGACCAGGGGCTTCATCGAGACCTGGGCTTGACCCTGGCCTCTCCAAGGCCATGCCAGCTGGGCATGGGTCCTAGAGGGTCCTTCACAGATGCCAAACAGGCTTTGAATGTGGGAGGCAGCATGACATGTGAAGGCCCCTGGGCTTGGAATCAGCTGCAAAGGACCAAGGAAGGCCTCTAGTCTACCCTACTCAATCAACTAGTATCCCCCCCAATCCCAATTACCTTCCACTTATTAGTACTTGGTCATTTTTTGATACATATTGTTTCCTCTGATAGAATGTAGGCTCCTTGAGGGCAGGGAGTCTAGTTTTTGCTGTGTGTCCCTAAAGCCTTCCATGTGATTGAAACATAGGAAGCATTTAATAAATGCTTAATTAATCAATTAGTTAATGGCCCTCCCCCAAAGTAAACTCCTCGAGGACGGGGGCTTTTCAGTTTTTGCCTCTGTGTCCCTAAAGCCTCCCACAGTGCCTGGAACATAATTAATCAGTGATTAATTATTAATTAATGCCTCTCCTCCAGAGTAGAATGTAAGATCCTTGAGGGCAGGGACAACTTCATGAGTTCGTTTCATGTCTCCCTATCCCCAGTACCTAGCACAGCACCCAGGTACATAGTCTGTGTTTAATCTGTATTTAATTGATTAATTGATTGCTTTGTAAATGAGGCCTATAGAGGTAAGTGACAAGATTATACATTGAAAGCTAGAAGGAATGTTAGATATCAT
Source organism: Gymnobelideus leadbeateri (assembly GCA_011680675.1). Classification (NCBI taxonomy): domain Eukaryota; kingdom Metazoa; phylum Chordata; class Mammalia; order Diprotodontia; family Petauridae; genus Gymnobelideus; species Gymnobelideus leadbeateri. The sequence goes on along the minus strand of WOXC01007511.1, from coordinate 282,192 downwards.
TTAGTTAGTTCAATCTCCTCTTGTACTACAGATGTGGAAACTGAGGCCCGGAGCTTGGACTGAGAGCCAGGCCCTTTGACTCCAGGTCCAGGCTGCCTCCCACAGGACTTGAGCTAAATCCTGGCTCTGCTCTATATTATCATGTGACCTTCTCAGATGCTTAGCTTTCTTTTCTGAGGGGAGGCTGGATTGGGTGATGTCTGAGGTTTCCCCCAAATCTAACATCCCCTGATTCTGTGAGACCATGAAACAGAATAACTCCCCACATCATCCCGTTTCACACTCATGACAGTCTTGGGACTACAGGACTATTATTCCCATTTTATGGATGAGGAAACTGAGGGTCAGAGCAGTTAGGTGATTTGCCCATGGCCACACAGAGAGTCAGTGTGGGGAGGAAGGATTTGAGCCCAGATGTTCCTGAGTTCAGTGTTTCCCACTAGGCGAAAACTGAATTCACAAAGATGGTGGGAGGAAAGGGGAAGGCATGGAGGAGCAGGCTGTGAAGGCGCTGCAGTGTATTTGCACTGTCTGTCCTGAGCTTGGAGCACAGCGTCACACACATGCCTCTCTAGAGCAAAATGCTAGGCCCCTGCAGGTCTAATTTGATAAAGATGTTGGCACTGCCAAGCTGGTCTGGGAGGTCAAGGATGAGCAGGAGATGTCAGTCCTGTAGCAAGAGCAAGCATTATACAGCACTCCATGAGTTACAAAGCACTTCTCAGATGTGATTTAGTCTCATGGGAACTTTCAGAGTTGGAAGGGACATTAGCCATGCTCTAGACTTTACTTGATCATGAATCCCTCAGGCAAGATATTCCACAAGTGGACATTCTGCCTTCACTTGAAGACCTCCAGTGAGGGAGGGCTTCCTACCTCCCAAGGCAGCCATTGCCCTTTGGGAAACTCTAAATGTTAGGAAGTTTTTCTTTACCTCCAGTCTAAATCTGCTACCTCTCTTGGCACCCCTTGGCACTTCACTCTTTGATTCTAGTGTTGCCCCGTAGAGCCAAGATAAATAGGTCTAACACTTCTTGTATATGAGTTAGTCCTTCCTATACTCAAAAGACTTCTGTGGACACGGGGTAGACATTTTTTCTTCTAACCTGAACACCCCTCCAGTTCCTTTCCTGAACCTTCATACAGTGTGAACTGGTGCCCTTCCTCATCCCTCCACCATCTTCTCCAGTTTATTAACATCCTTCTTAAAATGGGATACTTGGAACTGATTGTAATATTCCAGTTAATGTTTCCCCAGGACAGAGTGGGGTGGGATCAATGGCTTCCCTCATCCTGGAAATGACTTATTTTCCTAATCCTTTCCTGAGCTGCCTTGTCAAACTTTCAGTCCACTAAGCCCCCCAGATCTTCCTCATTTAAGCTCTCTCTAGGCATACTTTCCTTATCAGGTTCTTGTGAAGCTGATTTTTCAAGCCCAAGTATAAGACATGACAATTTTCCCGATTAAATTTCTTCCTATTCAATTTGGCCCAATGTTCTAGACAGATTTTTTTTTTGGATCCTTACTCTGACCTCCAGCATTTTTCCTTTCTTTCTCAGTTTAGAGTCATTTATATAGGTGACAGGCATGTTATCTATGCCTTTCTCCAAGTCTCTCAATAAAAATGCTACCAGAGAACTGGCCTGAGTCAGGCCTTGCCCCCAAATGACAAAGCCTTAGGTCAGAGAACCAAGGGGGTGATCACATCCCATGAAGGGACCCAGATCCATTCTCACTGGCAGGGGCAGGCCCAGAGGGTAGAATTGCTCATTTGCTGGTTCAGTGAACACATAATGCTGTTATAGTTCCATGGGACTATTGCACGGTCTGGGCAGGACCCTTATTTCATAATCTCTTTCACAATTTGTGTTCAAACTTATAGTAAGAACAATACCTACTAGTATGGGAGTCATGGCAGCAGCATAGCCAGAAACTCAAAGCCTTTCTGGTGTGAGGAAGGACCTACCAAAGCTGGTGCTCTGAAGGGTCTCACACCAGTCTATCACGAGGCATTGCCGAACTTTAGCTGAGGTTTGTGAGATTCTAGATTTGGCCTAAACCCGAGCCAAGTTCAACCACTCATGAAAAACAACGAAATGCTAAACCTTAATGTTAACATTTCTGAGTTTTGTTTTGTTTTGGCCAAGAGGGACTGAACAATGGGACCTTATAACATAGGCAGTATGGCATAGGGCACTGTACATAAACCAACTTGGGGCCTCAGTTTCCTAATGAATAAAATGAAGGGGATGGACTAGATCAGGGGTTTTAAGCTTGTCATTAAAAGATAGTTAGGTAGGTAGACAGACAGGTAGATAACTATTTTAATGCATTGTAATCCTGAGTATTTTATTTAATGCCTTTAAAAACATTCCTCGCCAAGCAGGTCCAGAGGTTCCACCAATCTGCCAGAGGTGTCCAGGACATGCAAAAAAGCTAGAGAAGCCCTGAATGAGGGCTCTAAACTCCTTTCTAGTGTGGAATCCTATGATCTCAATGTGATTCAGTCTTTCTGGTCAAACATGGCTCTGGGGCTGCTGGGCTGCTATTCCACTGGCTGCCCATAGAGGGAGCCCCAGGATCTCTTTTTATGTACAAAACTAAAGCCTTTCCCATAGGAACCCAGCAGGGAGGCAGGGTCAATCCCTCTGAGAAAATGGCTCACTCTCAATTACCCTGGGGGTAAAGGAAAATTTGATATGGCAAGATATGTCAGCATTGAAGCTAATGACCGATTGCTGACCAGGACTGCAATCCCCAGGGAAGCAGCTGGCTTCCTTTCCCCACATTCCCATAAGAATGGAAACGTGGCTTCCCTCGATTTCATTTAGAAACGTCCACCCACGCTGGGAGGAAGATCTGCTGAGTTTTAGACTTAGGCCTGGAAGGGTCCTCAGGGACCAGCTGGTCCAACCCTCCCATTTTAGAGATGAGGAAACTGAGGCCAGGAGAGGTGTCTCCCAGGGAGTCATTTCCAATCCCTTTGAAGGTTCACATCTCCCAGCGACATCTGGCCATGGCAGAAGGTCCAGTTGAGAGGCAGAGACAAAAAGACTTGACTGGGACAAACAGAACAGTCTCCACTTTAGGGCTTCTTAGAAATGCAGAGCTGAGGTTGTCATAGGGTCACAGGCTTAGGACTCGAAGGGACTGCAGGGGTTACTCCTCATCTTACAGATAACTCAGGCCCTGAGAGAGGGGGCAAGTGACTTGGTGACAGGTACTAAGTGACAGAGTCGGGACTCTTTACTCCAAACACATACATTTCACTGTCATACTTCCTTACAGATGGTCACCTCAAGTCACCTTAAGCTTATTAAAGTGACAATTTGTTGTGCATTTCAGTCATGTCTGAGTCTTCATGATCCCATTTGGGGTTTTCTTGGCAAAGACACTGGAGTGGTTTGCCATTTCCTTCTCCAGCTCATTTTATAGATGAGGAAACTGAGGCACACAGGGTGAAGTGACTTGCCCAGGTTCACCTAGCTAGTAATGTCTGAGGTCAGATGAATCTTCCCTACTCCAGGCCCAGCACTGTATGCACTATGGCACCACCTAGCTGCCCCAACGTGACAATACAGAACTCTGATTCATTCATTCATTCAACAAACACTGATCAAGGGATTCATCATAGTAGGCAAAGCATAAGATACTGAGGGAGAGAGAAAAAAAGAATCCCCTTGGTACAAGAAGCTTCATTAAATGGAATTTGAAATGTCATTTGTTGGAGTGGAACAATTTTTGGATTAGAACTCACTGAAATTTGGGGCCTTTATTATTGTCAAACTCAGTTTCCCATCAGTAAAAACCAGTAAAAAAAATCCTTAAAAACGGTCTGATTTCATTCAGTTTCTGCTAAATTACAGCCTGAGTCTCCACTTTGTTGCCTCCACAACATGAGTCACCACTCACCAGAGCAGAAGAAACGTGTGGCTTTTTGGTTGATGGTGCTTTATTATGCTTTTATGATTTCTTTTTTAAAATGTTTAAAGCATTTTAATTTATTTTAATCTTTAGCTCCCTACAAAGTCATTTATTAAGGTGTATAGTATAAAGAGTTCATCTAAAACATTCACCCGGTGAACCTGGTGCCCACTTTCTTGCAACAACAGAGGTAGCCATGTCAGGAGAGTGAGCTCACACTTAGAGAATTATGGTAATGAGGTGTATTTGTGGGAGAGAAGTGTCCACCAGGGGGCCACTGTCTGGCCTGAATGAAGGGAAAATGGAATTTGGAAATCTACTCCCCTTGCTTTCGGCAGCATCTCTGCTGGGGTCCCAAGGGCCGCTCCTCTCCTCATTGCTCAATGGCCCAACACTCTTCTCAGATGCCAAAACTCCTGAGAACAGGGACTGTCTTTTGCCTTTCTTTGTAATTCCTAGCACTTAACACAATGGCTGGCACCTAGCAGGAACTTAATAAATGTGTGCTGCCCAGCTATCTTTTCATGCTTCTGTCCATGGTTCTATTTCATAATCGTTTTGTTTTTTTTGTAAGTACCCTTCTGTCTTCAAGTCTATGTGACCAAAGGAAGACCCTTGCTTTACTTCTGTGGTCCATACACAAGGAAGTATCTTATGAAGTTGTATTTTCTTGAGTGTGATACTTTTGCACACTCAGACAGTTTTGCTTTTCTGGGGGGTTCATGGGCTCATAATTCTTTTTTTTTTCTTTTTGGAGGGCAATTGGGGTTAAGTAACTTGCCCAAGGTCACACAGCTAGGTTTTTGTTTGTGTGCGCATTAAGTGTCTGAGGCCGGATCCGAACTCAGGTCCTTCTGACTCCAGGGCCAACACTCTACTCACTGCGCCACCTAGCCGCCCCAATGGGCTCATAATTGTGCTGTTTATTTTCTCCTTCAGCAGTCATTGGTCCTATGAACAGGTCCCTGTAAATTTTGGTGGCCTTTGTCCACTTCTCTCAGGCTGACCCTTTCCCCTTTTCAGGTCACTCTCTGTCAGAGACTTTCCATCTGTATCAGTCAGGGGGCTTTTCACTTTTGCACTGACTTGGCATTATTAGACTTAACATTTTGATCTTGCCCACTCCAGGGTCAGGAATTTGCTGATCTTAAAACTGGCATGAGTACGAAAGCTTGGCCATTTCGATGCTTTCCATTAGATTACCGATTTGTTTCCAGCTCAGGTGTCTGCCAATACTGCAATAATTTACTTGCATGACTGAGTCAAACTTTTACTGGTTGTTCCCCAGGAGAAGATGGGTTCTTTCCAGAGAAGATTCTTACCTTGAGCCCATGATTTTACTGTAAAGTGGGAGATCAGGGACCCAGCACTAACTGTGTATGGGTAAAGCATCTTTACCAGGTTTAAGCAAACATTTCAACTTGCCTACTGGTAAAGCTCTGCCCATTAAGGTTTGCAATCTTTGAATCAGTTTCTCTTCAGAAGGAAGGCAGGGTGATCAGTCTCCATGCATTGTGTCCCACTATCCAAGCATCAAATTTTTTTTCTGGAGGGGGGAAGGAGAAGGCAATTGGGGTTAAGTGACTTGCCCAAAGTCACACAGCTAGTTAGTGTTAAGTGTCTGAGGTCTAATTTGAATTCAGGTCCTTCTGACTCCAGGGCCACTGGGCCACCTAGCTGCCCCTCCAGCGTCCACTTTTGATTGATCAATTGTGTCTGGTAATACACACACAAAACAGGTCGGGTGGTACTCAATGACCACTGCACATCTCTCCAAATCCTTGATCGCTCTTTTCAATGATTTTTTGTATCCTTACTTTTACATTCTCGGGGCCTACCCTTAGGATTAAAGACTTCTGTGTTTCTATAACCACTGCTTCATATTCATGTCATTTTTCTAGAGTTTTGGCCTAACATTCCAGTTAAAATTGTATTCTGCAAAGCAACAATGCAAATCTCAGACCCAAGAGAGACAGGGCCATTCAACCATTTTGTAAAACATATGCAAATGCAAACAGCCGTCAATTAGCATGTGAAAAGGCAAGCGCCATCCAACTGGCGGATTTAAAGGCACAGGCAGGTAGGTAACACCCTTGTCAATAGCACCTGACTTCCAGCTGGGTTGGTTAGCAGTAGAGGGACACTTCTGTAGGGAATAAGCACAAGGCATTAATTATCTATAATGGTCACAAGTACAATTCATTGGGAGCCCCACGAGATACAACTATTCGATTAATGAGTCAATCATGAGAGAGGAAAATCTCACTGGCTGAATGTAAAATTTAAAATGTCAAAATCTAGACCTCTTCCTAATTTTGTTCAAAGTTCCGTTCAAGTATCACCTTATACATGAGGCCTTTCTTGACTCAGCTGAAATTACCGGGTATTTACATATTGTATGCCTATACTTATATAGCATCCACACACATGCATACTAACTCCACCTCCCTATTTGAAAATTGGATGCCCTAAAGGATTTAAACGTTTATTTTTAGAGATTTTTCTTGAACTTTTTTCTATCTGATTCTAATTTTGAAACATTTTCTTGGTTTTTTTTTTCCAGTAGAATTATTTCTTTCCAGTTCAGTCAATCAATTAGTTAACTAGCTTTTACTGAGCAATTATTATATTCCAGGCATTGTCCCATGTCCTGAGTCTACAAAAAACAAAAATTAAATAGTTCCTGCCTTCAGTAAGTTTACATTCAGGAGAATGTAAACTATCAGGAGAAAACAAAGCCTACACAGCTAAGTGTAGTGAGGGAGGCAGGATACTCTGGGGCAATCAAGGCAATTTATTTTATGAAGTTATAAAATGTTGAAAGCAGGTGACAGATTTAGGTGTAAGAGTGCTTGCCTCTCAGATCTTGGCCTATTTGCACTTTGTATAAGATGCAGTGTTTAGTATAGTTTGCCTTCAAAGTTATGTGGCTGATGGGAAATTTCCTCCTTCCCCCACTCTACAGATTGTAGTTCATTTATAGGCAGCCACAAGTTTGCAATTTCTTCTATTCTCCCAAACTTGACTGCTGAAATGCTTAACTATTTAAAGGCCCCAAGTCAATCACACTGTTCCCTTCTTAAACCAATTGGAGAGGTATTTACAACTCATAAAGGGTTCAGAACAGAGATGCATTTTTAGAAGTTAGTCTGACACCTCATTAATACCTTGTGATTACAGTCTGGGTCTTCTGTGCTTGGATCAACTGAAGTGGGAAAAGGAATCCCCTCCCTTCTGCCTCCCTCTATAAAAACTTCTGGGGCCCAAGGTCCCCATAGAGATGAAAAGGCAACATAGAAACACCAACCACATAAGGGGAATTCTTTGAACTTCACAAAGCAGCTGGCTTCTGGGAAAGGGGCATAGGGAGGACAAGGAAACTAGAAAATAGACCTATTTTGTTTCTTCTTGGCCGAAGTCTCTCAGGCAACATCTACAGACTCTTGAGGGAAACATGTATTTTTCCATCAAAGGCAGAATTACAGAATCATAGAATTTCAGGACTGGTTGGATCTCATTTTACAGAGGGAAAAAAAAGCCCAGAGGGAAACTGAGTGAACTGCCCCCCTAAGATCACACTCCATAGGGTCAGATGGGTCACAGCCTTATCATCCAGGACTCTACAGGGAGAAACTGCTTTCACCAAATACACTGTAAAAGGTGACTCTTAGATTAAGCTTTTTCCACTAATAACCATGCTGATAGGCTAAGAATGTGTCACAAAACACAATCCCATCCACCCTGCTTTAGATGTTGTGTTGGAAGTTGCATAATTGAATTTTTGCCAATCAGCACAGTCTAAACGTGTCCCCCCTACACTGGCCATTTGGGGCAAATTCATGGTAAAACATTTTTATTAGGCAAAGAATCTTTCTCTAAAATGTAGAGGGTATGACCACAAGAGCCCACATGAGCCTGGTTAAATGATGAAGGAGAGTGAGGACTTTGGAACTTGGATTGTCTTCTTTGATTGGGCATGAGACCGTTCTTCCAATAGGTGGGGGTGGGACAATAGGTAGAATTTCAGAGGCAGATTTAATCTTACTGCTTGTCAGAAATCCTTCCCAAAAACTAGAGCTATGCCAAAGTGGAATGGGATGCCTTGAGAAGCAGCAAATTCCCCTTAACTGGATATCTCTAAGGAGAGGCCAGATACCCACCAGTCTTGGCTGTTATTGGGGGGAGGGGTGTTGGACCCTTACAACACTCAAATGCTTTATCAGGAAGGCTAGTCGACTAGAGGGGAAGGGGATAACTTCCCTAGAAACTCCAAATATGCAATTGCCTTTGGGGGAGCCTCTTAGGACGGTGCTATAAACAAGACTATGTAGTTCCCTAAGGGATATGGGATGCTTACTAAAAGATGTAGCATTGACTTTTTAACAACCAAAATGCTTCTTAACCATAGAGTATTCTGTAAGTTTAGAGGACTGTATAGGGTAGGGATGAGGGAGGGGGAAATTGTGACTTATGAGAGGGTGAGATAGTTTGTCTCTATTGATAGGTTTCATTCAACGAGTCCTTTGTCTTTTGCGTTGTCTGAGCTGATCAAATAAAAGCTGTCCTATATCCAATCTATATTGTTAGCTTGAGTGCTTGCTGGAAGGCATGAGGGTTCTCTTACTCAATCAGAGTGATTATCTTTTCTTCACATCCTCTACAAGCAGGAATCAGTCAGTTAACAGGGATTTATTAAGCACTTACCCCAACTAATTTATTTGGTTTCTAAGTTAAGATCTTTGCATGAATGATATTGTTGGCTGTTGTAACATGGTTCCCAATTTCCCAGCTAGACTGTAATTTCCCAGAGAGTATATCTATTACTTGTTTATAACATACATAGCTTAAACACACAGGAGGTCCTCAAAATCTTGTTGATTGATATGAAGATGGAATACTCTCTCTCTGCATATATATATATATATATATATATATATATATACATACATACATGTCAGACAGGTAAGACTAATTCTTGTGGAACATAAATGTGTGGAATACTGAGAAATGACAAATTTGAAGAAGACATATGAACTGATGAAGAGTGAAATTAGCAGAATCAGAAAAATAACAGATACAGAGATTTATGATGCTATAAGTGGAAACAACAACAACAAAAGAAATAGAAAGATGTAATTATAATGACCAAACCTGGCTGTGGAAACAAGTTGAGACAATTCACCTCTTGGGGCCTATGGGAGGATGTGCACCCACACATGGCTCATGGCAGTATGAATTGATCCAACTGTTCTAGAAAACACTTAGGAACTCTAGTCCTGAAGACACTGGACTGGGAAGACACTGCAAAGAGATCCAAGACATAGGAAAAGGATCCAGAGGCACAAAAATATTTATAGCAACAGCTTTTTGATATAACAAAGAACTGCGGGGGGGAGTGGACACTCATCAGTTGGAGAAGGGCTGAACAAATCATCACAGAGGCAACTAGGTGACGGGGGCTGGACTCAGGAAGAAAGACCCAAGTTTAAATTCAGCCTCAAACACTTATTAGATGTATGACCCTGGGCAAGTCATCTAACCTCTTTTTGCCTCAGTTTCCTCATCTGTAATATGGAGACACTAACAGCACTGATGTCCCAGGGTGGATGTGAGGTACAAATGAGATAACTGTTAAGTGCCCGGCACACAGTCAGTGCCATAGAAATGTTATCTATCATTACTAACATGGGATAGTTTTGCTCTGTTAGACAGGACGAAATGGAGAGATTCAGAGAAGCCTGAGCAGATCTGTGCTGATGAAGAGCAAATTGAGTAGAACCAGGGGAACAATCTGTACAGTAACTACAGTAACTAAAGTAAAACAGCTGGGAAAGACTCAAGAATTCTGAACAACACAAAGAATTCTGAACAACACATGATATCTGAAGACTGAGGAGGAACCATGTTTCCCACTTCTTGGCAGAGAGCTAATAGCCTTAACCTTGTTTGAATGATGGACCTTTTGGGCAGTCTGGGGAAACCTATGATCCGTACAGCAAACTGATCAACTAAAAAGCATTTATTAATTGCTTACTATGTGCAAAACCCTGGGTATACAACAATGTGCTGATTGTTTTGTTTGACTATGCTATTGGTTTCAAGGGGTGGCTTCTATATGGGGATAAAGAGTTGGTAATGAGTGATGGTCATACAAAGGAAAGAAGAAAGGACCGAAAAGAGTATCAATTAAAAATACCCAGAAGAGAGCAGAGGGAAGGTCAGAAGGGAACACGGACAAGAAGGACAATTTTGCTACTCATGTTAAACTTAATATATACTTTTTAAAAACCTCTATGTCACAGATGTTCACAGCTTCATACACAGCTCTTTTTTTCTGTCCTTTATTTTGGTTTGGTTTTTAATATTTATTTTATTATTTTATGGTTTATTTTTAATAGTACTATTTAATATTTAACCACTCTTTCCTGCTTAAAATAATTAATTGTCAATTTCACTAGTTGCTGGGTTTGGTGCCAGACTCATCCAACATTTCCCAATTGTCCTCTGGAAGAAAACATCCATGACCTTGGGCTGGTCATTCCTTGGCTTGGGCTTGTTAGGCTTCTTTTGATTCTAATTCTGCATCACATTTCCCTCCATGTTTTTGACATTCTTTCCTCTACCCACCTTCATTTTGAAGTCACTGAAGGTTGGGTGTATATTGGCTCGGATTGAAGGATCTTGCAACTTATTGGTAAAATTTAATTACCTCTTCATTGTCTTTTTTCTCCTTGAAATTATTGAGTCCACATCCATATTTATATTCACTTTGTATATTGAACTGTCCATGATTGCTGATGGTGAGTTCATATTAAATTTTAACTAAACAAGTACACCTCCCTCTGTAGAAAAGGGACTGTGGGAGTGAAATATTATTATACTATTAGAACACTATTAGAATATTATTATACTATTAGAAAAAGCCAATGGGTTGGTTTGCCAGGACTGCTTTTTTTTCCCTCTCTCTTTTTTATTCTTTGTTACAAGGAAGAAGAAGGAAGAAGAGGTATGTTTGGAAATTAATGTGATGTAAAAAACCAAATGGCATCATTAAAAAGTAAAGATAACTCTTAAAAAAAAGATGATCTCTAATCTCTCTTTCTTAGTGTGTATGGGTATATTTATATTTTAATTACCATTAAATTATATGAGCCTAGTATAGAACTGTACTCTTTTCTTTCTGCATCATTTCTTACAGGGAAGTCATGCTGACTTTAATTCTTTAAACGTCTTCTCCAGGTACCTTATCCCACCCACCAAGAAAGGAATGGATAACTTGATCAGCTCTGTAAGGTATGGTCCATGTATGGCCTCCTCACTTTTCCATCATTTTCCCTGCCATCATGCAATGACTTGGGACCCTCATTAGGATCCATAGATTGGAGAGCAGAGACCCCACCCTGCTTTTCCCACGAGGCTCCACCAGTGAGAAGGTATGGACAAAAAGATACTCTCATGCTATTACCCAGACTTCATGGGGCAGGGTCTATCTCCTCTAGAAGACCCCAAGGCCATCCAGTCCCTTCCTGGCCCATGAACTCAGTTGTTTATCAGGAAACAGCAGAGTAAGAAATTCGATAGGAGCCCTGGGGCCTCATCCTGGCTCAGTCACTCACCATGTGATCTTGGTCAAGTCATTGCTTTTCCCTGGTCCTCATGTTTGTCCTTTATAACAGGAGAGGACTGGACTACATCAGGAGTTCTTAACCTAGATTTGATGAACTCTAAATAATAATAATAATTTTTAAAAAATACAATAAATACAACTTTCCATATAATGTGTTTCCTTTAGAATTCTCTGTATTTTGTTTTATGCATTTTAAAGCATGATTGTTAGATGGGAAGCTTCACCAGCCTGACTCCCTAAGGGGTCCAGGGCACAAAAATTGGCATCAAATGGCCCCTGGGTTTCTTCCTGGCTCTCATCTCCCTAGAGCTGCTTTTCTCCTTCTAAGGGAGGAGGAGAAGGGCTGCACAGTCTCTTTGAGCGTTAACATTCTGATTTTTCTTAGTGAACCACTGGAACATGGAATGTTAAAGCTAGAAGAGACCACTAGGCAAAGCCTGGGCTCTTTGGGAGGTGGTAAGATACTGGGGGAAGAGCGCTGGTTGACCTGGGTTTGAATACAGAGGCAATTGGGTAATGTAATGGACAAAGCATTGGGCTTGGAGTCAGGAAGACCTGAATTAAAATCCTGCCTCAAACCCTTAGTAGCTGTGTGACCCTGGTCAAGTCACTTAACCTTCTGTGCCTCTGTTTCCTTATCTGTAAAATGTATGTTCCTCTTTTTTTTATTTCAAGAGTTGACGTACTAACACACGTGTGTATATATACACATACGTGTATGTGTGTGTATGGACACATACACATATAAATATACATTAATATTAGCATTCTATTCCTAGGATAGGCTAGGGGCTAGGCCTGGTAGTCAGTGGCATAGGTGAATTTCCAGGTGAGGAATCTCCTTCTCCCAGTCCCAGCCATCATCATCTCTGCCTCCTCTAGCTTAGGGGCATTGTCTAGAGCATTGAGGCATTAAGTGGCTTACTCAGGTTTTCATAGCCCGTAAGGGTTAGAGGTGAGGCTTAAGCCCTGGCTTTTCTGGTTCTGAGGCTAGCTCTCTAACCATTGTACCAAATAGCCTCTCATTATATTCATGTGATATATTGACTTTTGACATATGACATGTCATATGGCATCAATATCACATACACACGACATCAATACACTCTACGTATGCATAGAGAGTTAAGGTTTACAAAGTGTTTTATATAGTTATCTTATTTGACCTTCACAACAATCCTGGAGGGTATTATTACTCTGTTGTAGGGCTTACTATTCTCATTTTACAACTGTGGAAACTGAGTCTCACAGAGGTTGTGACTTGCCCATGGTAGTGACACGGCTAGTACATGGTGGAGCTGGGCCTCCCTCTCAAGTCTTTTGACCCATCCCATGGCTATTCTGCCATGTCATGCCACCTCTTAATGAGTAAGTATTTATGGGTGGAAGTTGTGGCCAGGCAGATTTGGCTTAACAGACAGGAAAACTTCCTGAAGACTTGAGTGGTCAAAGATGGATGAGCTGCTTTGGGAGCTGGGGCTGAGCTGACTCATTTGGGATTTTCTAGAAAACACCCTGTGGGGGAGGGGGGAGATTGGCCTAGAAGGCCCGAGGGAGCCCCTCCATTTCTCAGATTCTTTGTATAGTAGAAAGCACATGGGGCTTAGGGTTTGCCACCTCCTGGTCATCCAGCCTTGGGCAAGGCCCTTCATTCGGTCACACCATTGCTCATCTTTTAAATGAGAATCCCCTTGTACTACTCACTCCACAGAAGCCGGTATGGATGGGAACCCAAGTTCTGGACATTTACACCAGTGGAGTATAAACTGCAGTGAGTTCTCCCAGAGAGGAATGGGCTGTTCTTGTCAGTCCGTTATTAGCGGCCAGCCTGGCCAAGCACGAGAAGCTCACCAGGAGAGAGCTGACCACCAACCTTGAATTTCTTTGGTCACACGAAGCTGTTGGTCTACTAAGGTGTGAGAAGCTGAGATCTGCTTCCATGGGAGGAAACAGTGACGCTGATGAAATCCTGGATGTTTAAAAGTTCAAAGCAGTGCCCGTCTCCCAGGGTTGCTGTGAGGGTCACAGGACCATAGACTGAGAGCTAGGAAGGAGCTCAGGGACCATAGTCCAACCCTATCATTTCACAAAAGAGGAAACCGAGGCCCATGGTGATAGATGTGACATGGGGTCATAGATTTAGAAGAGGAAGAGATCTAGAGGGATCATCTGATCCAGCCCCCTCATTTTATAGTTGACTAAATTAAATGAGAACATTCCTAGAAAAGTGCTCCTAACTGGTTAAGCACTGTATAAATGGAAGCTTCTCATCATTAAGTGCTTCCGGGCTATCTATGCTATCAGAATTCAGAAAAGTGGTAAGAGATAGTTAGATAGGGGAACAAATGCTCAATGGAAGAAGTGGAACTAGAGTAAGGCCTGCAGGGATGGATGGATGGATGGATGGACTGACGGATGATAGAGGAGAGGTCATTTCAGTGAGGAAGAACACGGACACAGGCAATGAGGCAGGAATGTGCAGGATGATGGGTAGGGTGGAGAATGATTTGGGGAGCATGGGAAATAAGCTTAGGTGGATAGGGTGGGGTTCAATTGTGGAGGGCCTCGAATGCCAAGCAGAGTTTAGATATGGCAGGGTAGGCATGAACATCAAATCCTTTTAAGCAGAGCACTAACATGATGAAGACAATGTTCTAGGAAGACTAGCTGGACGGAGTGAAGGGAGAAATCGAGGCTCACAGGGAGTGAGCAATAAAATAAAATAAAATAAAATAAAATAAAATAAAATAAAATAAAATAAAATAAAATAAAATAAAACAAAATAAAATAAAATGCTGGTCAAAATTAAGTCTTTGCATTTCTTTGCCAGACCATGATCAAGATTATTCCTTGGGGCAGCTAGGTGGAGCAGTAAATAGAGCACCAGCCCTGGAGTCAGGAGGACCTGAGTTCAAATTCAGCCTCAGACACTTAACACTTATTAGCCATATGACCTTGGTCAAGTCACTTAACCCCAATTGCCCTGCCTTCTCCCCTCCAAAAAGGGGGAAAAAAAGATTGTTCCTTGATAGCATTTGGTAAAGGGAAACTTCCCTGGCTCAGAGCAGAGTCCTAGGAAATTGAAGAATAGGGACAAAGTACACGTTGAACCAAATTATTTGTTTAACAGATGAATGCTTGTTAAAGTCAAGAAGACAGACTCCTGTGGAAGCATCCCAAAGATGCCGAGAGCCAGGAAAGGAGGGCCCTGCTGGGCTCGGTGCAAAGCAGCCCGGGCAGCTTTCAAGGCAGAAGAAAGAAGAGGTGGTCGGACACCACTGGCAAGACTCACATTTAAAGCTTTTATTTTGAAAAATAAAATACAAAAGTCATTGGATTGTAAATGTACATGATTCCCCACCCTCTCAGAAATAACACACAATTCTTTAAATAATTAAGCTATTTAACACCATCCACATTAATAAGGTTTCAACAGGAACAACTGTTCTACAAAACATTTGGGACGAGCACAGATCACCCATCCCAAAGCTCCCCGGCACGCTTAGACCCTTCATCTTCTGTAGAGAAATCCATGTTACAGTGGAAGATTTGGAATCAGATTAAGGAGAAATGTGTATCGGAGCAGCTGCAGCGGAGATCTGGCCCAGGGAGGCGTCTTTCCCTCTCCTGACCGTCTACCCCTGCTAATGTCATTACCCCATGTAATATCTTACTCTGTTTCCACTGAGGTACGTGAGTATCCTGGTAGGGAGATTATTCACTTGGGACAGCTGAAGTGGGCTTGATGGAACCACACACGTGAAGGGGACTGACGAGAGAGAACAGAGAGAAAGAGGCCGAAGATGCAGGTCGGGAAGGCCCAGCCACCGGACGGATGGACGGACAGACAGAAGACAGACATTCCTAGAGATCGCCCATCCCTTGAAAAGGCAGAATTCCTTCCTAAGGTGGGAGGAGAGAGAACAACGTTACAGGCTTAAGCACTGTCCTTAGTCCTGTTAATACAAAAACCAAGCCTGTCATTTCATTCATCTGGTGCAAGGGTTCTCCAAGTGTCCTCAAGGCCCAGCAGCCTAGAGAGCCTCGAGTTCCCACACAGAGGCAGGGAAATGGAGGGGAGCCACAGAGACAAACCGAAATGTGTATAGTGCTTTACGATTGGCAAAGCACATTGTATACAAACATATAAATGTTTGTGTATACAAATTGTGTATACGTGTGTATACAAATACATAATGGCTGGCATACCACAGGCACTTAAGAATGCTCACCTCTACATACAACCTCCCTTCGGTCTCAGAGCAGCTGTGTACCACGGCTCTGACAGGGCTAAGCATAAGCCTGGCAGGGACCTCCAGGCCACGCTGCAGGCTGGCCCTTCCACTCGGAGCTGTTTGACCTGAGAGGGGCGTGGTGATGCTGCTCCAAAGCACTGTATGTTATATACGTTGCCCCCTTTGGTCCTTACCACAACCCCAGCAGGTAGGTGCTATGATTGTCCCCATCTTACAGATGAGGAAGCATTACTGCTCCAGGCCATGCAGCGAATCTGAGACAAGGTCTGAGCTCAGGTCTTCCTGATGCCAAGTCAGAGGCTTATTCAGGCCACACAGTTATGAGGGCTGGAGGCAAGATTGGAATCCAGTTGTTTCTTACTGAGAATCACAGAATCAGAGGGTCACAGGGGACCGCCTCCAAATCCTTCATAGTGTTGGCCCATTTCAGTCTCTAAGAATGCTAAGCTCTGAGTTAGGAGAGCCCTGGATTCAGATTCCACCACTGAGCCCAGCAGTGTGATCCGGGCAGGCTGTCCAAGGCTCAGTTTTCCTTGTCTATGAAACATGGCAGCTGTGGAAGGGCTGTCATAAAGAAAGCATTACTTTAACCTTCAGCTGCTATGTCCAAGTGTCATTATCATCAACCCATATTACTACGAGCTGGATGAACTTCTGGGGAAGGCAGCTGGGGGTCATCTAACTGTTCTCCAGGAACCCTGAGAGCCCCAACAAGAACCCCTGGAGCCCCTCTCCTCTGTCCTTCTGCAGGGCTGGTTATTTAAAGGCCCAGCCTTCAGGAAGAATGTAACAACTCCAAATGAACAGGTTATAATCAGGAAAGGAAGAAGCTCCAGGAGGAGTTGGAGGTACCTTTTGGGCCTCCGTCACAGCTCTGGTCTTGCGGGCATGACAAACAAGACCTAGGGAAGAACAGCTTGCAATCTGCCAAATCCACCCTGAGCCCCTCTGGCTGTTTCACCCAAGGGACCACTTCCCTGACTGTACTGTTAGCTTAGATTATACCCTAGTTTTCCATGAGAATGAGCCTCCCAGAAAAGCGGCATGGGGGAGGGCAGAGTCAGACTTGGATCTAGGAAGTCCTGGATTCAGTCCCATCTCTGCCACATATTGGCTGGGGGAGCCTTCGGGAGCCATGAGCTCTCTCAGTGGCCTTGGCAACTTTCCAAGATGCTCTATTGCAGAGTGTGTGCTGAGCTGCCCTGATGGGAGGGCTCTCCTCACTGGGAGTTCCCCTTCAGCCCATCCCAGCTCCTTGTGGGAAGTCCAGAGAACCAAGAAGGAAGCTGTGGGCAGAGCACTGCTTTGGGCTCTATCCACTTCCCTCTCAGTGGACATGGCTGGGCACCCCGGGGCACTCATGAAAGAGGACCAGATGGCTACAAGCCACAAGTAGGCTTGGGGATCATCTCTTCCAAGCCCCTCGTTCTACATGAAGAAGTCACTTGTTCTGGGTCACCCAGGGATTCAGGCACAGGACCTCGGATCCCATGCCCTCGGATCCCGGGCCCGCTTCTCACACCACCATTTTGGACAAAAACACCCCTACTCAAGTTGGGGCCCCCAGAACTCCTGGCTACTGAGTGACCATCTGGGTAG
This sequence comes from Gymnobelideus leadbeateri, assembly GCA_011680675.1. Classification (NCBI taxonomy): domain Eukaryota; kingdom Metazoa; phylum Chordata; class Mammalia; order Diprotodontia; family Petauridae; genus Gymnobelideus; species Gymnobelideus leadbeateri. The sequence goes on along the minus strand of WOXC01007511.1, from coordinate 264,785 downwards.
GGGTGACTTTCCATCTTAGGCCCCCAAACTGTAAAAAGCCAGACCTCCAGCCCTGCCCCCACTTGGGGATGGACCCAGTATTTGAATAATAAGGGTAAGTATGGCTTCCACAGCACAATGACAGGAACCAGCCCAGGCCTAAAGAACGCTGCTGCACACACCGGGAAGGGCTTACTACCAAACACACAGGCTCCCTTGCACTCAGTGATGTGTGGACACTGGATCCTGACATGTGAGTCATCAGCACAGTGTCATTCCCAAGCTAAAGCTGGGAGTGGGGGGAGAGGGAAGAAATGATGATTCTGAAAAGTTAATCCAACAAGCTGAAGCCAAAGCTGTGACTCCAGGACAGGCGGGCTGAGGCCGAGGGAGCTCCCTCAGCTCCACAGAAGTGACAGCGCCAACACGGGCTTCTCTGCAGGCCTCCAGGAGCCTGGCCTTTTCCAAACATCACCTCACTGGATCCTCACCAGCAGGATCGTAACAGTAATGGAGGAAAGCATGCTGCCTTTGGAGCCAAAGCACCTGGTTTGGATCCCTGGCCCTGGGGCCTGATACCTGCGAAAACTTGGGCCCTGACAACCTCCAGAGGCCTCAGCTTCCTGACTAGGTAACCTTATCTGATGATCACCTTAGGAAGCAGGTCTTACAGGCATTACCCAATACCCATTTTTCAGAGGAGGTAACTGAGGCTCTGCAGAAGTTAAGTGACTTGCCCAGGGTCACACAGTTACCAAGGACTGGATGTGAAATTTGAACCCAAGTTTCTTCTGAGTTCAAGTCAGGCACTGTCTCACTATGCCTTGGGCCAGATGTTGTCTAGGTCCCTTCCAGATCTAACATGCTTCAGTGTCTAATCTGGAGCCATCACACAAGTGGAGACCCAGCTGGCCTGATTCCCCAAGTCTCTGAGAATGGCTCCTGCCAGGCTCTCTGCTAACAACTACCCCAAACTAGAGAAACACAAAGCACCCTTGGGGCCTCTGACCATCACCTTGGGTGTGACGGAGATGTCTCCACTCTTCTCTACTCGCCGGGTTCATTCTGTTAAGGGAAGCAAAGAATAATGTAAACACCTTTCAGGCAATTGGAGCAAGACCCTGGTGTTAGCGGCCGAGTGACCCCAGAGAAGCAGCAGCAGCAGCAGCAGCCAAGGAAGCAGGCACCATATTTGCCCTCTGTTGGGTAAGCTCAAAGGCCTGTAGATTTAGAGCTGGAAGGGACCCTAGAGTTCATCTGCTTATTTTAACTGAGGCCCAGAAGGCTCAAGTGACTTACCCAAGGCCACATAGCTAGGAAATGGCAGAGCCGGGATTCAAACCCAGGGAAGTCTCCAAGAGAAAGCATCAAACCCTGTCTGGCTAAGCCCAAAGAGTCCAAACTTGAAAACGGAGAGAATGGGATCTACAAGCATTCAGACCAATTTAGGGAGCATTATTTACTAAGCCCCTATAAGGAAATCTGCAACAGTCCCTCATCCTCAAAGAGCTGGTCTCCTACTGGAGATAGAAAGCAGTAAAAAGCCTTGTTTGAGGAAGGAAGTCACAGGAAAAACAAGGGGGATGAGCCTGGAAGGAAGTTGGGGCCTGTGAGCCATGGAGAGGAGGGGCCTGGCCAGGCCCAGGGGCCAGAGAACCCACGGGCCAGGTTAGAGCCGTGTTTGGCCAGAGTGTGCCATGTGTGGGGCAGAGGTGAATAGGAATGAAGTCTGAAATGACAGGCTGGACTCAGACAGATGTCTTGAGATGCCACCATGAGGCACATGGCCTTGGCTGGGCTGACCATCACCATGCTGAGTGATGAAGGGTGGGCAAAGCCAATCACCCCAGTCAATCAGATTGGAGGGCAGAGATCTGATGGCCATGAGATGGAGGGCCTGTTGTTTGCCTACGATGGACGCTGCTGCCCCCTCCGTTATAGCCCATCCTGGAGGCTCTCTTTTGTGACCATGCCCAGGCATTGCCCCCAGCGAAGGTAACACGCCTCCACTTCCTTGGCATCTCTTCCAGTTGAGACTTTTTGGGTGTCATTCAAATCACTCTTTCCCCTTCTGTATTAACAGGATAAAGGACAGGACCTAAGCCTGTCATTTCATTGACTCTACAAGTATGGTCCAAAGAACTCTGGGGGTCCCCGAGGCTCTTCCAGGGGGTCCATCAAGTCAGACATATTTTCGTAATAATACTAAGATGCTATTTGGTTCTTAAATTACTCCCCCTTCTTCCAGCCACAGGTCTTTGTGATGCCAGGTTTTTTTCATAGGCTTCAACCAAAACAACGTTTTGCAGCAAAAGATTGAATGCAAAAGCAGATAGGAAAAGACAAATAATTTACTACCAAGACAGACATTAAAGAGACCTGCAAAAGGCACATAAGATAATGCCATCCTTCTCTGAATGTTTTGTTTTGGAAAATATATAATTTAGAAGATAATCATTTGTTACCACGTAATAGGTTTATTACTGTTATTTTAAAATAAGTATTTTAAACATTTATCAGTTTTAATTTCTAATATGGCAAATGTCAAGAAATATTTACCCATATAAACAAAAGCTCTTTGGGGTCCTGAATAGTTTCTAAGAGTGTAAAAGAGTCCTAAGACCAAAAGGCTTGAGAACTACTGGTGAAGGGAGCTCCCAGTTGAAGAAATTTCCTCTACCCATGCAGGTAAACACTTCCTATGCACCTTACAATCACTGGGAGCTGCCTGGGACACTAAGAGAGCATATGACTTGCCCAGGGACCCACAATGAGGTATTGTTGGCTTGGAGGCTGCTCACTCCTATGCCAGGCTTGCTAATGTTTCCTCCCAAGAGAAGGGGGGTGACTACACAAATTCTATCCTAATGGCTTTTCTAGGTCCCTCAATGATTTATAAGATAAAACCAAATGATGTTCATTTCCAATTAGGCTCACATACCAAGACCTATGTGACTACCTCAACTTGAGCTCACCACCAAAAATGTATTTGATAAACCAGACCTTCTTAACCCAAATTTCAACTAGTTCGTGATAAGCTAAAGATTTTTAAGCAATAAAAGTTAAATTCAGCTTGTATTTACTAAGCACTCACAGAGTATAAAGCATGGTTTAGTAGTTGGCAGAGACATAAAATTGAGATGAAACAGTCCCTGCCCCCATAGAGCTTACTGACTAATAGGGGACATGACATTTACATAGACATCCATAACACAAAAGAAAAAGTATACATAGTCGAGGAGTCATGAGGGTGGGAGAATTATAAGCAGCTTAGATCAGAGAAGTCCAAGGAGGTGGCTTTAAGGGCTTCGTAGAGGTCAACAGGCAGAGAGAGGGCATTCTAGACATGAGCAGAGGGATGCAGGCAGGCAGAGTATGTGGAGATGAGTCTGGAAAGGCAGGATGCCAGACTGTGGAGGGTCTTCTATGATGGCTGAAGGAGACGAAATCTGACTTGGAAGGGAAGAGGAAGCCATTCAACAGTGCTGAGCAGGAGTTGGAAGACCAGGTCTACTGCATAGAGTGGATGAGAGGGCAGCAGAGAATGAAGGCAGAAGGGCCTGTAAGAAAGCTCACTAAGATTCATATGGGCACAATGAGGGCCTGTAGTAGATTAACAGCAGTGGAAATAGAGTGGTAGGGGAAAGGTCAGAGAAATTTTGTAGATATAATCAACAATATTGATAATTGATTGACTGGAGATACAAGAGAGAGGGAAGAGTCAAGGTTCCAAACATAGGGGACTGGGGGGATGGTGGAGCCATTGACAGAAAAAAAAATGGAATCAGAAGAACAGGTTTTAGGCCTAAAATTATAAACATCTTGAAAACAATGAGTGCACGGGATTGGTGGCTATATCCTATAGGCAGCTGGAAATGTCGATGTGATTTGAGAGTTACTTGCACAGAGGTGGCAGCTGAAGATGCAGGAATGAATGAGATTGTCAAAGAAATACAGAAGAGAAGGGGCTATGACCTTGGGGGATGCCCTCACTAAAGGGTCAGAAGAGGAAGAGTAGGCAGCAAAGGTGAACACGCTAAGGTCAGAGAGGTAGGAAGAGAACCAAGACAATGTGGCATCCTCAAAGCCAGGGGAGGCTTAAGGGCTGGGTAGAATTCAACAGAGAGAGAGAGAACGTTCTAGACATGAGTAAAGGGTGGAGGTGGGAGGAGGTGGCCAAGAAGTTGGGGAGGAAGATTCTGAAAAGGCAACTGGACTCGGCAATTAGAACATCATCGATGTCTTTGGGAGGGCAATTTCAGTAGAATGGTACAGGCGGAATCAGGATTACAAAAAAAAAAAAACAAAACATCGGTGGTGAACCAATGAAAACATTGGGGGTAGACAAGTTATTCTAGAAATAAGGCCCCTTAGAGGAGGAGAGAGGGAGCAGTAGAGCTAATGCCCTTTGCCTGCCCCCCAGTAAAAATGTCATCTGCCATGTCTTGTCTGTCCAGCCAGGGTCCCTCTGGTTTTTCTAGATTACTGCAAGGTGAGTGCAGAGCACAGAGTTTCCACTGGAATGCAGGCCCTGCTCCCAAGGAGTACTTATGGAATCAGGCTTGTCATATTCTATTAGCAGAAGCTGGTCCTACTCTTGGGTCCCTGAAGCAATAGCCCCTGGTAGATGCTTCTGTTTCCATAGCAGCTTCTGTAGAGGGGAATGTGGCTGGCTGCTACAGGGAAGGACAGGAGAGCTAAGTGATGTTCTCCCCATCACCTGGGAAGCCCAGGTCCAAAGTCACGGGAGCACATAAAAATGAAGGTTCTTAGTCCTAATCGATGGGCAGCGCCTTCATTCCCAGGTCCCTACTTTCATAAAGAGCTGCTATAAATGCGCTGGGTTGTCAGGGTCTCTCTTTTCAACCACAACAAGCATTAACATTGACCCCTTGGGATGGGGGCCAAGCAGCAGGATCTCAGGGTTACTGGGTATGGGGCATTCTAGTCACTTTCTTAGCACAAATCCAAATTGCTTTACACAAAGGTCAGGCCAATTCACAACTCCACTAGCTTATCTTTCCATAACTGCCCCCCACCTCCCACCCCCAAAAACTTTCCTTTCATCATCTTTGCCAGTTTGTTGGCTGGGAGGTGAAACCTAAGTGAGGGTTGTTCTGATGTGCATTTCTCTCATTATCAGGGATCTGAAGCCAGTGAAGGGCCTCCCATTCTATTCTAAAGACACTGGAGGGCTCTTCCTGAGCAATGAAGTGAGCCACAAGGTCAAACCTAAGTGTTAGGAAGGTTACTTTGGCTGCCATTATAAAGGATGGATAGAGAACCATGTAAATCACTGGTTCTCCCAATGCCTGATGATTTTAGATATGGTTGGGGTGTAATACAAAGAAGGAAATACTTCTCTGGGACTTACTCTTATTGAGTCACTGAAGCTGGAAGCAAGACTTTCTTGAACGGCTGTAATTTATAGGCTGGCATTTTCCTCTGTCCATATCATCTGGTGAGTCTACACATCCTACCTCAGATCATGTGATGATGAAGTCAAATGGTTGTCCAAAAGATTTCTTGGACATCAGGTGTTTTAACCAATGGCAAAGGCTTGGTTCTCAGAAGGCAATGGAAGATGATAGTGCTATATGAACTTTCAACAAGCAGGTACTTTATCAAGAAATTTGAGAGTAACTGTTCTGGGAGAAATTAAAGATGACTCTTTACCCCTCCCCACTTTCTATGACCGTTTTCACCCCTGAGTTTGTAGGGTTTAGAATCCATACACTTTCCTCTTTTGAAGTCCACCATTTTGGATAGAAGTACCCTTCCCCACAGTCAGGGCAAGAAGGAGGAAGGATGCCTGTGAAGGCTGGGACCAAACACTGGGCCCAGGACTGTTCTCTCTCATTGGCCCTCCTCAGATAACAGCGCCATAAGAGTGATTACATATGCAGTCAAAAACAAGTCACAGCACCCAGTAATGCCAGTATTGAAACTGGACCATAAGCATTTCATCAAGAAAAGAAAAAAGGGTCATTTCTAAATACAAACTAGTGGGCATGCCCAGCTGTGTGTCCAAGGGAGTAGGGTAAGTCTCTCCTTCCCACCTCCTGTCTCAGGCATGACTCTCCCCATCCTAGGTTCTCATTGCCCTACATGAGGCCTTGGTTCACAGCTTTGGCTTCATGGCACATGGATGACAAAGCTGATACCTTTGAGCTGGGCCTTTAATTTGACTTCCTAAATCAAGGGCTTTTTGATTTGGGAGAAAGGGTACCCTCCTCCCAAAAGAAGAGGCACAGAAGGGCAATGAGACAGAAAAGAGTCTGAAGGAGAGGGGATGCTCCAGAGAGCCCTTCCTAAGAGAAATGAGATGTATGAACCATGGCTGCACAGTGACTGGGCCATCTCTGTGCTCGCTCACGTGGCTTTGAGAAGGAGACAAGCTCACCGAGCCAGGGGAGCAGAGTCAGATGTGAAAGGGGGGAGAAAAGAAAGAGACTTGACAAAAGAGAAGATAGGAATTTAAGGCTAAGGGTCCTTAGAGAGAAAGGAGAAATATTAAATGGGAACCAGTATCCTAGAGATTATTGAGACAAAAGCCCCCAGCGAGAACCTGGTCCACAATGTGTGCTAGCACCCAGATAACAGATGGATTACAGAAAGAAATGTCAATAGCCCAGATATCGAGCAGCTGGTGAACAGGTGAACAGACACTGGTATAATGATGTAACAGAATGCCATTAAAATACCACATATGAAGAAATCCAGAAATTATGAAAAGTTATGCAAAGCAACAAAAACAGCCTCAGAACAGTCCGTGCACTGACTACTACCAGATGAAAGGAAGTTCGTCATTGCTAGACACAAACACAGCGCTAAACGAGCAAACAGAAAACGGCAGAAGCAGAAGGGACAACTAGGGTTGTTATAGACATATTAGACGGATTCCTTTTAAGTATAAAATAGCATTAAATAGATCCACATGTGTTATATTGTTTATAGTTAATTGCATAATTAAAAAAATTAAAAACAAGCCACAGCTAAATCCACCCCTTGCCTCCCCACCAAGAGATCCTAAGCCAGAACTTCAATGGATCATAATCCCCAGCCCTCTGGCATTCATTAGTCAGCCATGTGGTTGGTGGAGACTGATGTCAAATCTCTTTAAAAATTCTCCCAAGGGGCAGCTAGGTGGCGCAGTGAGTAGAGTGTCGGCCCTGGAGTCAGAAGGACCTGAGTTCGGATCCGGCCTCAGACACTTAACACGCACAAACAAAAACCTAGCCGTGTAACTTTGGGCAAGTTATGTAACCCCAATTGCCCTCCAAAAAACAAAAAAGCAAAAAAACAATCCTCCCAAGAGCTGAAGTGTGAGGCCTAGCACTGCTGCGTGGGCTTTGTGAGGAAAGGTGAGTAAATGTGCTCTGTCCATGCTGATGAGGGTTCATTCTACAGGCCACCCTGCTCATACTCCAGAGACTGTTCATTAGGGAAGTCCTGAAGCCTTCCTGTCCATCCTCTGGGAAATAATCTGGACAATGAATCTTGACTCTGCACCTTTTCATTCTTTTATTAGCCTCCAAGATAGGCAGCATTCTGTTGTTGTTGTTTTTTAAGAGTTCCATCCAATCTGGTGGCTGATAAAATTCCACATTGCGCTGAAGGCATTTTTTTTAGGTATAGTCCTGAACAGATAGCCAGTCTACTTCTTTTATCTAACTCCAGGATGCTTGAAATTCCTTTGATAGTGAACCAAGACTTTCATATACAACTCCTAGTTACTGCAGAAAGTATAAATATCCCTAAAGTGAGTCAGCACTAGATTAATTTCATACTAAAGTATTAATGACTGCTATCAGAGCCTTTCCTGAGGGAAAGGGGAGGGAAGAAGAAAGCAGAAAAAAAGAAGAAAGCAAGAGGGTTCTGAGTGATTGAAAGAGTTGGAGGTAGGGAAGGAAGGGATACAACATATGGGAAAGGAGAGCCAAGGGGATAGGAAGAAATCCTGGGACTTTAGAACATATGAGTAATGCAGAAAATGAAGGCTGTAGTAGAGATAATGACTCACATTGAGAGGCTGCTTTAAGGTCATAAAGTGCTTTATCTTCATGATCTCATTTTGTCCTTACAGCAGCCCTGGGAGGTGAGGGCTATACTTTTTCTATTTTACAGATGAGGAAACTGAGGCAAATAGAGCTTCAACCCACGGTCACACATCTAGTAAGTGTCTGAGGCTGAATTTGAACTCAGATCTTCTGGACTCCAGGCCTCTATCCAGGTCTAGTGGGGTGGCACCTTGCTGTCCTGTTGCTGTTATTATTAGTAGTATTTGAAAGAAGTAGGGCAGAAACACAGCTTTTTTCTGCTCAGTGACTAAATCTCAGAAGTTTTTCCTCTTATATCAATTTCATATTTAAAATGATCCCACAACACAGTATCCCCATTCAGACCTAAAGAGAATAGTTAAAAATACTTCAGACTGCTTTGAAATTTTCTATGGAAAGTACAAAAGGGTTAGTGAATGATCTTGTGCCACTCAGAAAATGCCTTTGGAAATTATTAGAACCCTGAGGCTAGGGCTCTCTGGGCATCTCTTTGCCCTTCTTCCTGGCTGAAGCAGCTTACCTCATCCTGGGTAACTCTCCTCCCTTGGTGAAGCTTACTACTTTATAAAAAAGGAAGGGCATGCTAGTAAAGAGTTCTGGGTTCAAGCTTCTGCTGTCACTACTATGTGACCTCGGCCCAGTCACCCCTCCTTTGGCCTCAGTTTCCTCACTGGTAAAATGGGGAGAGGGGGGCTGGCTCATTTGGCCTGAATTTCTCTCCAGCTCTAAATCTGTGGACCTATCAATCCTTACTTTATGTTTTCCATGGGTCCCTGAGGCAGAGTCCCCTGTTCTACTGAATTTCAGCAAATCTCATGATCCCCAAGGCCTGTGCACAGAAGCCCAGCTCAGTGTGCTATCTCCCCCTTCATGATACCCACTTGTGGGGCTGGCCCACCCCAGAGAGGAGAGGGGTACCACACTCCTGAATTATGGTTCTGTGGCTAGTACAGGAGTCAAAACTATGGGAAGTCTGCAGTGACTCATGACAAGGGACAAGTTCCAGACTCTCTAGCAATTTGGGGAGTAGAGGATGATGATAGTGGTAGTGGCTGAGGAGGCAGCAGCAGGAACAGCAGCTCACAAGCCTAGGGAACTACAACTGTCTCACAGCCACTCTGGGAAAGGGGCAGGGGATATATTGTCCCCATTTTGCAGGTGGGGAAATTGAATCTTAGAGAAGCGAAGAGCCTTGTCCAGGGTCACACAGGTAAGAAGCGTCAGAATTCCAAATCCTGAGTTCTTTTCTCTTTTCCACTGAACCAGCTCACCCTTCCCAGGGTGTGTGTATGTGTGTGGGGGGGTGTCCCTGCTCAGCACACACACAGAGAAACATCACAGGGGTGTGGCATCAATGAGGTCACATCTCCACTGCAGCACTGACAGGGCCAGGAGGTTTATATAACAAAGGTCATCCCAGCTTCCTCAGCTCTCCCATCTCAGGGAGGATGGACATGGGATTGCTCATGGCAGTGTCGTGCTTCCATAAATCAAGTCAAAAATAAGCTCAGACCTCCATTAAACAGAGCTCTGCGATATAACCCAAATGATGCCACTGGCTAGCTCAGGCCAGTGCAGCGCTGCCATGCAGAGGGCCAGTATCCACCACACCACCCGGCATCACCTCTACTGCGCATCATGGTGTCCATCTGTCACACATCAAAGAGGGAAAGTGGATACTGTACCTGTGGTTTGTCTTTAAGGAAATCAGGCAGCTGAAATTCTCCTTTATAGACCTGAAAAAAACAAAGTGGACAACACTTTAGACAATGTTGGGAGGACCACTGGACAGCAGCAGCCCCCTCTGGCTTCCTAAGGCTTGCCAAGGTCCACACTTGGTGCATAAGGGCCTGGGGGAACTTGCCAGTCCTAGAGCAGCAGATGGAAAAGGTTGGGCTAGCTTCCCATCAGCTCTAATTCCCTCCCACACCATTTTTGGCTCTACTTCTGGCTGGGAGAGTTCCCAGTGTCCGGACACCCCACACTCCCAAACCCAAGTTCCGATCAAGTCAGCCAAGGAAGAAAGTCGGCCTTGGATAATCTTTGCCATGTAACAAGCACAAATCTTCTATGGCCAAGGGCCAGATTTCTAGCAGCTTCTTTCTCTACACTAAAGAACAATGAGGTTTAGTTTAAATTCAACATTACTTTTCTGACAAGGAGGTTTTTTTCCTTCAAGGTCAATTTACCCAACACTTCTAAGTCTGCTGAAATCATGAATGACATGTGTCAATACTTTAAGGACCTATGACTTCATTGTGATGGGCATTCCCCGCCCCAACACAGCTCATAACCCGTGAACATCTCAGTACAATGGGTTCCAACCTTTGTGTAACCATGCCCCACCTTTCTATTAAAAAAGATGTGCTTTGCTACTTTTTATAAAACAACCTATACAAATAGTTCTTGTCTTGTATTTTCTTCAAATGAATTAGAAATTTCTTACAATTTTTAAAACATCCAAATTCTAACCAGGTAATAAAAAATATAAAGAAATGTTTATGTATAAAAATGCTTTACAATAAAAAGAAAATACCATTTAATTTTAATTACTGTACATTTCTCATAACTATAACCTTTTGCACATTAATTTTAATTATATATTTATAATTAATATATTTATGTTTATTTATATATTTAATTATATAGAAATATATAATTTAGTTATATATAATTTAATCTATAACCATTCACATCTTAATTTTTAAAAAGCTGTAGTTTTTTGAAAATCAGTTTTGGGGAAACAATATATTTACTTACCAAAGTGAAGATGTTGAGAAATGTAATAGATTGTAAAAGATGGTACTTTTTAAACTTCTTTTAATAAAAACTGCTGAACCGAGAGTTCACAGACTTCATGTTTGAACGCAGCTGAAGTGGCTGACAAGTAATCTGTGCCTTGAGTCCTCCCAACATTGCTCAGATGTGACCTTCTGCCCATACTGTGTTAAACAATCACTGAACTGCATTCACTGTCCCAGGATCAAACACTTAGAGCTGAAAGGGACCCTTATTTTACAGACAAGGACATTGAGGCACAGAGAGGGATGACCCCAAGATTGCACAGAAAATTAGTAAGAAAAAAGGATTTGAATCCGGGCCCTCCATTTCCAGTCAGTGATTTTTCCTTTGTTGGACCCCATTTGCTTCGTCAGTTTCATTTTTATTGACTCTAATTTTTTTCCACTGAAAAAGGTACATTTACTGATGGGGGAGTTAGCTGCACTTGAGAATATCCAGTAATTTTGGCCGTTGCATTCTAGGTCACATTAGAGGGCCTCATGTTCCCCAAGGAGGGGGTGGGCTTCACCAGGTGGAGAACTCCACCTTAGGAGACAGCCTTTTTGAGTAGTGGTGGCTGATCTGAATTCACCACCTGCTGGAGCCTCCTTAAACTTAGCAAGGTGAGTTCTGAGACATAGGCCTAAACCTGAGATCCTTTCTGGCATGGCTTGTGCTCGACTGACCCAAGCTTGAACACCCAGGGTCACCTCCACATCTCATGTGGTGGCAAAGGGGAACCGTGGAGAATGAAGGAAAGCAATTAAATATGTAACTTACATGATGGTTATTTCCTCAAATTAAACCATTTCCCCTCATCTGGCCATTAGAAGCCCTCTCCTTCAACATTTACTGGAATATATCATAAATAATTCACAAGACAATGTTCCAAAGCTCTGAGGGATTAATTACAGTTTAAAATCAAATACGGCTTTCCAGCCCAATAAAACTCAGAGGCCTTGCTATTTTCATCGGAGCTCAGAAAGCTGGACACGAGCCAGCACTAATGGAGGGAAAACAGCACAGGAAAGTGGAATATGCTAGCTCCAGGCTTCCAGGCCCAGTTCATGTCCCTTCTCTGATCTTCCCTGCTCAAGGTGATTCCACTCATTTTTCTGAACTCTCTCATCTTCCCTGATCACTTGTCATCTAGCATTGACTGCCTTGGGACATCAGTGACCAAATAGTGAGTGTCTGCTGTGTGCAAAACATGGGTGGAGGAGAAGGGATGTATGAAATGCACATGCCAGGGTCCCTGCTACTAACCAGCTTTTATATCATTATATCTTGTATATAGTTAATTAACTTTTCACTTGTGGGTGTATTCTCTGGTGCCTTCTTGAGATATACTGGAGCCTCAAGTCAATGTCCAGAGACTTAGGATGGCCACATTGGAAGGTGGGAAGGGAGTACAGTGGCTTCATCCCAAAACAGGAAATAAGAAAATAAAATTAAGTCACTTTAACTCAGCTTGGTATATGGATGAGGACCCTTTATTGAGTAAAGCAAGTTTGCAGTCCTGACATCTATTCGGGCCTTTTTGTGTATTGACAGGCAAGCCTAAAAGTTAACAGAGCTAGAGATGTGATGACTAGCCCTGAGGTACATTGACCCAGCCAGTCTTATTCTAAGAGAGTAGAAACACTTCTCCAAGGAAATGGATGATGGGATGATGGCATTGGCAGCAGAAATTAGCAGGTAGAAATGAGGAACACCCCAGCACAGAACCATGATGTGGAGAGGAGCAAAGCCAGGCCTTTCCCTTCGCTGCTATTATGAGTCATACGCCCTGAAAAGTTCTAAAGAAAGGTGGTCATGAAGGAGGTGAGGGATCCTGGACTCTCTACCAGCCTTGACTTCTTTTCCCTTGGGGAAAGGGCCGCAACCCCTGGGTGCCACCTTAAGTCTGGAGTGATGGGATAGGTCTCACAAAATGACCGAGCTTTTCTTGACTTCTCTGCATGACTCCAGCACGAACTCTTTTTGAATTCTTTGCTCTATGTAACTTTGATAGTCTGAAGACACCTAGATGAGCCCCAGAAATGACCCAAAGCCTAGTGCTCCCAGGTGAAACCCAGGTAGGGGCACAAGTTAGAGAGTGAGATGTCATTATTGATATTTCCCAAATGGAACTCAGCTGGTCTGTCCTCAGCTGGCCTCTGCTTCGAGGATACCTTGTTCCTTGGGGGAAGGGATTGTTTGTTATAGCATCTCCCAGGGTCTACCTACTATGGTGCCGTGAATGCAGTAAGCTCTCAGTAAATACTTGTTGACTGAATGCCCCATGTACCTCTTCCCAGAGTGGCCCAGCATCTCATCGAATTTTGACTGGAAGGAACGTTGGAGGTCACAAAGTTTGATTCCTCATTTCATGGATTTGGGAACAGAAATAGAGGAAAATAAATGACTTGTCCCCAATCCCACTGGTAGTACATAGCAGAACCAAAAGTCAAGCAAGGTCCTCATTTTCAAAGCCGGTACCCTTGTCTCTAGACCAAACTGTTTCCACATGCAGTAAGAAAACAATGGCAGCCTTGTCCAAAATCCCAGGAAAGAATTCCTATTCTCAAGAATGAGAATCAAGGGGTGGCTAGGTGGCACAGTGAATAGAGCACTAGGCCTGGAGTCAGGGGGACCTGAGTTCAAATCTGGCCTCAGACACTTAACGCTTTCTAGCAGTGTGATCCTGGGCAAGTCACTTAACTCTAACTGCACTGTCTTCCCCCCTCCAAACAAACAAACAAAAAGAATGAGAATCAAAACACTTTTTCTATATAGTAGATCAAAGAATTATAGCTTTAGAGCTGGGAGGGCCCACAGAGACTATCCAGGTCAACCCAAACATTTTATAAATGAAGAATCTGAGTCTGAGGGAGGAAATAATTTGCCAAAGGTTACAGGTAGGATTTGAACTCAAAGGTAATGCTCTTTTCTGCTGTCAAATATCCAAGTGCTACCTTCTTTCTGTCTTTTGGTTTCTACCATCTGTGCCCTTAGCTCAGTCGTCCATTCTAAGTAGAACATCTTTCTATCTCGTGCCTATCTCTTTATTTTTTTAAGTTCAAGGAACAAAAGTTCTACTCTTAAATGTCATAAAAGCTGTCTAGATTACATTTCATTATTTCTGTTGCTAATGAATTTAAAAAGAAAAAGGCTTTCAAAAATGAAAGACCTAGGAGAATTAAAATGGATAGCTTTGTGATCAAACATCCTGGGGCTAAAGTCTACTTCTAATCCATATGTAATCAGGAGCTTTTGAGAAGAAACAGTGTTGATTTAAGAAACAGCTAATATGTATAATTCTATTCAAAAGAATAGGAGTGGTAGAGAGAAGGGAAAATGCCTAAGTAATTATATCTGGAGACTGGCACTCCGGATAAACTCTGAGACTCCAGCATCTGCCTTACTTAAATGCTGGTCGTGGTTTCAGCATGTTATCAAGCCTGGGGTAGGCTACTTGTCTGGAAAGGGAGAGAGGTAGGAACTGAGACAAGAATAGATTTTGGGATCCAGAAAAGCTTCTTCTGTGTTTTGGGGGCTAGGTTCATTTTCCTGCTCACTCTGATTTATCTCGTAGTAGCATATTTTAGCGGTCACTTGACCTTTACCAGTCTCAAACTACGATTTTGGGGATACTTTGGATAGCCTCCTAAAGAAGAAGGGGCTTGAGTGGGGGCAGGACTGTATTCTAGAAGTATTTAAAGGGTAATGGAAAAGAGAGATGGCCCCAAGTTAGAACAATATATGAGAAACTGAGAAATCTGCTAAGAAGCAGATTTCATGGGAAGAGAAGACTTCCTAATGTTTGTAGCTGTCTAAAAATGGAACGGGCAGCCTCGGGAGATACTGGACTCCCAACCAAGGGAGGTGAGAGCGCCACAAAAGAGGATGCCATTGGCATCAAACAGCATAAGCTCCTTTGAGATATTATTGAGAGCTTCCCATCAGCTCCACCAGGGCACAGCTCCTAGGAGAACAAGACACATGTTTTGTGGCCAGTGTGTAAGCACAACAGCCTGGCAGGCTTGGCTGGATGAGAGGCAGAGGCACTCCAGCCTGAAAAGCCAGGGACTGCTCTTCCCACCAAAAGGGGTGCATTCCAGTGACAAAGTAAGTGGCTACCACAGGAAACCAGATCTAGGGCTTAAACAAACAGCAAGGCCACAAATGGCATTTCCTCTGGTTAAAGGAACAGCTTGGCTGGATACAGTTCTTTGTGTAGTTGGGCTCTACATCTGTGGGGTCGGCACCCTAAATCCAGGTGTCTCACAGCAGAAACCCTGCTAACTCCAAGGACGGGGAAGATAGTGTGGCTCAAATAGCATAACATTTAAGACTTTCATGTGGGCAAGGGAAAAGAAGGCCGGATTTGGAGTTAGAAGGTGGAGGTTCGAATTCTGGCTTTACCACTTACAACCTTATGTGACCACGACAGTACATTTCCCCCACTTTGGACCTCTTTATCTGACCTCTCCAGTGAGGGCTGGACCCGATGACCTCTACGGTCCTTTCCAGCTCTAAATCCTAAAGAACTGAACAAAGTCCCTGCCTCCCTGATCTTCCATTTCCTCATTTCCAAAAACAGAGAAGCCAAAATCACTTTCTCCAGGTGAAACAAAATAAAGCAAAAAGCATATTCTAAGCAAGATGGAAAGAGATCTCCTGGTGCAAACCCTGGAGTTAAGCCAAGCTGGCAGCATCACACTCCACATTCCCTCTGCTCCAAGAGTAACCTCTAACAGTTGGCCACGGTACCCAGAGTCTTCAACATGCTCCTAAATCTGTCTCAACCAATCCTAGCTCTACAGCCATGGTGGAGGCAGAGAAAGGACAGCCATCCTCGGCTGAGAGATTCACGTGAACAAGCCTGTCTCCACAGAGAGGAAGTGCTAGAAGTCCTTCTGACCCCACTCTATCCATCTGCACACTGGCTCTAAGGAAGGGAGAGATGAGGGAAGGATGCTGCTGGCCCAACAAGATCTTTCAGGAGCCCCAGAATTCCTTCTTGAAGCTGGTGTGCACCTTCTGCCACATCTGCAGGCCTCCAGGGTCCCCTGGCCTGCAACTTGTGGCTGGCTAAGACCCCTGGAGCAGAATGTGTGACTGAGGGCACCAAGGCACTGCAGATGAGAGAAAGCTACTGCTGGTAAAGGCATTGGCCTCAGCTTTTCTTACACAATAAAACCCAAGAACTCAGTAAAGGCTGGCCTTCCATCAACTGGCTTCACTATGAAACAGTGGCGAGTCAGGTGGAGGGAGAATCTCAGTGTTTAGCATCAGGAGGGCACTTTCTTCAGGTCATCCCTCCTTCCTGTCCCAGGCTTGCTGGGCTTTTGTCTAAGGAGGTCAGAGAGAGGTCACGGGGCTGCTTTGAATTCTCCCAGGGAGCAGGAGTCCACACTGAACAGCACCATAAAAGAAAAGGCCACAGGAAAGGGAACGCTCCCTCCGGAAGCTTTTGTATGTAGCACTGACCACATGTTTCCATCTGAGAAGCTCTGGCTGGCAACAGACAATATTTGGAAAGAAAGAGCTGATAGAAAAAGCAAATCCGGTTATTCTACGGCCTTCAGCTTGGCAGCAGAAATCAGCTTAGAGTTCCTGGAGTTCAGGGTCATTAACTACAGTTTTGAGCAGAATCCTAAAGGAAGGCCAGCACTGCCCAGTCAACCAGGTCAAGGGCCGTTCTAACATTTGTCTAGGGGGCCTCTGTCATTGAGGAGGGATCTCTAGAAGTGAGTCAATCAAAGTCCCCCAAATAATGGCTTTGCCATTTTCTGTTTATTACCAGACTCCTTCAACACCTCACTCACACAGAACTCTGCTGTCTGGTAAAAAAAAGCTCCTATAAATACAAAGCCTTCCCATGCTCTAGCTCATGTTTGAGCCTCACAACTTCATCCTGTGAAGCAGGCCAGCCTCATCATTCCCATTTTACAGATGAGAACAATTTAAGTATTTCCAAACCAAATGCAGGATTTCGTCATCCTGAAAACCAAGGTAGGCTAGACAGTTTCAGTGTCTCTGGTTCTTTCCATGAGCTGGTCCAAAATTTTCTCTGATGGCTTCTCTGATAACGTATAACTGCAGGAAAATCATGGCTATGGAGAGGTGTGTACCACACACTAGGGTGTGTTGCCAGGAGACTTTATTGTTTAATGAAAGGCAAACAGTCAATTATAAAAGATGTTATTTTTATTCATTAAGCTAATAAAACTGAAACATAACAACTGAATTTTTTAAAATTTACAAATAACTTTAAAAGTACAAACTTTGCAAAAAGCTTCTGTTAATCCAATCCTTCCTCTAAAATATGCAACTTTTCCAGCTTCTTTCCAGCAGGACCTTATGCCCCCCCATAAGGGCACTTCCATGAAGGGTACACAGTGAAGTGTAAGGACGAGTGACCAGAAGTACATCCTCTTAAAGCTGCCTTCTGTTCCTGTACCTTACCTGGAACAGCTGGGTGGTGCAGTAGATAGAACACTGGACCCAAAGTCAGGAAGACCTGACTTCAAATCCTGCCTCAGGAACTTCCTCTCTGTGTGACCCTCTGGCTGCCTCAGTTTCCCTGTCTATGAAATGTTCCTGTCTTAGGGATCACAACAACATCTACTTCACCAGGTTGTCATGATAATCAAATGAGACAGTATATGTGAAGTGTTTTGCCAACTGCAAATATTATATGGATGGTAGCCGTGTTACTAACATATTACCAACAAGAGTCATGCATTACTGATGAAGCTGTGGGAAATAAGGGAGAGGTGAGGAGAAATGTCTAGCTGATTCTCTTTGACCAGACTGTAGTTCCTCAGTAGGGACTCTCAGTAGGAGAGAGTGGGGGGAGGATTCCTGGTGGCAGAAGGGGGGGCAGACTACCCACCTAACCCCCACAGGACATGGGCTCTGCTAAGAAGCACCACCAGACGGGGCAAGGTGTGCTGCAGAGAGAGGACTGGGAGTGTCAGGGAAGGGTCCTTCATATCAGCACGTTAGGGAGTATCTATATCTGCCCAGGAGAAGGAAGGACTGTGGAAACTCAGGGATTTGTCCAAGATCACAAGGCTGGTAACTGACAGAACCAGGTTTGAAATACAAGTCTTCATGGTCAAGAACCAAGAATAAAGCCAACAAACAAAGAAAACCCAACAAACCCAAATCAAAATCAGAAACAAAAACCTTGATATTACTCAATTAGATGTCACAGCATGTAAACCTGTGCACTTATCATAGACTCAATCTGTATGTATTTGTTTAATTCTAACACACTTGGTTGTCTGTTTTCTGAAAGACAAGATGGAAGAAATACTGCTGAGGCTGACATGATAACAGCAGTGAGAGGTGTTAGTCACCAATAAAGGAAAGAGAAGACAGTATATAAAGCTGATCCCAAAGCTCCCAAAGCACATTAGGACAAAACCCCTGAGTGCAGAGCAAAGACCTTCATTACGTGCTCCAGTTAAGGCCTGAGAGCATTAATACACTCCACTGTGTACTGACAGGCTAATGAAGACCCTAAATCATCACAAAATATTTACATCTTAGGTGCACAGGATCACAGAGCTGGACACAGAGATCTCAGAAACCATTTTATCCAAACCTACCATTTACTCTATCCCTCTGGGCTCACTCTAATTTGTACCAGCACTGATAATACCCAGAGGGAAGAACTCTCAGGGCTCTAGGGGGTAATCTTGTGGGTGACTGATCAGTTAACTCATTTATTCCCTATAGTTTATGAGCCCCCATCAGTGTGCTTCCCCTTAACAAAAAACCTGTACACTTAGCGTACATACAAGAGAGTTTACTCAAATTTCACAATAATAACAATAGTTATAAAGCATTTCCTTCCTCCTAAACCTGTGGTGCACTCTCCCACAAAAGCACAGAATGTACAACTCATAATTCCTAGGTAATGATGTCCTGTCTTTTCTTTTCTTTTGCCTGTTTTTTTTTGGAGGGGGGAAGGTAGGGCAATTGGGGTTAAGTGACTTGCCCAAGGTCACACAGATAGTTTTTGTGTTGTGTCCGAGGCCGGATTTGAACTCAGGTCCTCCTGACTCCAGGGCTGGTGTACTATTCATTGTACCACCTAGCTGCCCCTGTCCTGTCTTTTCTTAGAGGGGCCTCACAAAATTCCCTGTACCCCCTGTGGGGGTATAGCATCTGTGATGGGGAGGTCCCAAGTAATTCTACTGCTCAGCTGGGTTGGTTCTCCACTGCTGCTGGGCTGGACCAGAAAGGCTGCTAGGTCAATGGCCTCTTCACTTCTTCACAGGCCAGTCTCCTAGATTCTCTTGGCTCACTGTCTGAGGGCAAACTGACACCTTCATACAGTGCTCTTTTCAACAAGGGAAGCAACTTTTAGCCTAGGATAGGCTAAAGCCCTGAAGTTCATCACATCCAGGCAGGATGTCAGAGAGGCCTAATTCTTCCAGTTCAATAATACTTTCTAGTTCAGAGGAAACATCTCTCAGTGGGGGACTTCCTTTTGACTTGTGGTACTCAGGTCAGTTATACTTCCCAGCCTCCCCTTGGATTTTGTGCAGATGAGTGACTAGGGTCAAAGGCTTAGAGCAAGTTTATGGTCCCCAATGCCTTCATATTCAATTGAGATACGGAAGTCTCTGATCCTTTCTAAGGTATATAATAATTCCTTTTCAGCTTCTTTTTACATTTCAGTGCCTTAGCTCTTTCTGACTGGCATTAGTCTAAACAACAGGGGGTGCAGTAGATAGAATACTGGAGCCCGGGTCAGAAAGACCTGAGTTCAAATGCACCTCAGATACCTTCTAGCTGCATGATCCACTTATTTACTGTTTGCCTCAGTTTCCTCAGCTGTTAAATGGGGATCATAACAACACCTCCCAAGTTTGTCAAGAAGATCAAACAAGATAATATTTGTAAAGTGCTTAGCACAGTGCCTGGCCCTGTAATCACTACATAAGCACTGTTACTATTGTTATTGAACAGGACACACCTGCATGTCACTGATCAGACCCAGTAAGGCACAGTGATCGACCCTAGGTCACAAAGGAACCAGAGCTGGCATGCAAACCCAGGTCCTCCAACTTTTTTTCATTCAGTCACAGCATACATGCCCTGTTTAAGTTGCCAAAGAATTGTACAATGGATTTTATAAAGATTCCTATCCAGGGGTGGCGAGATGGCACAGTGAATAGAGTACCAGCCCTGGAGTCAGGAGGACCTGAGTTCAAATGTGGCTTCAGACACTTAACACAAAACTAGTCGTGTGACCTTGGGCAAGTCACTTAACCCCAATTGCCCTGCCTGCCCCCTTCCAAAAAATATAAAAATAAAAATAAATTTAAAAAAAGATTCCTATTCAAGACAGTTAAATTTTTTTAAAGTCTTGAAGCATAAAGCAATTTGGAAAATGAGCCTCTAGATAGGCAAGCTCTTACTGTAGTTATAAGTTACAGGGGAAACTGAAACATTAGTGGATCCAGCCATAGGACCCTAAGACTTCAGAGCTAGAAGGGACCTAGGAGCTCATGATCTACTTGGATTTTGCAGATGAGGAAACTGTATTTGGTCCCACTTGGTCTAGAAGGGTAAATGCATCTAAATTATTCTGATGTTTAAGGGGCAATGTCATCAACCTCTGAGGATTGGCACGTACAACATAAACCACAAAATTTGGGGGCTTTGTAAATGAAACAGATTAAATGCAGTCATACTGCTCATATTTTGAAAAAAAAACAAAAAAAAAACCTCTCTAATTTCAACATGATAAATGCACCAACATTTCACAAAGCTAATTGCAGGAAACTGGCCACACACACACACACACACACACACACACACACACACACATCATGTCATCTGTGAATGGATGGAAACCGGAGCCTTAACTAAAAACCATCCTTCAAAATAATATAAAATTTGAAAGACTCCAATATGATCTAACAGCCTCAGTTTCCCAAAAATATATGTAAAGTTACAGGGGGTAAAGACACTGAGATTTTGACCTGTTGGTCTTGAGTTTGACTGACCTTGGGGCAGTCATCTGCAGTTGGATCAGAAACAAGGTAGGGGCCCTCGTAAGGCTTTGTCTCCTTGAGAGAGGAGAACACAGGCTCGGTAACCAAAGGTTCACATTTATATCGTATTTTATGGTTATGATAATGTCTTATCACTATGATTTTACTTGAGCTTTGCAGCAGCCCTGTGATAGAACTACTTCAAACATGGGTCAGAATGCCACAAGTTATAGGTGAGGAAACCGGCTTTAAGGGATCCAGTGACTTGCCCAAGCGTCACTAGCCAGTAGGCTGAAGGCCTGGGATTTGAACACATGTCTTGGGAGCCATCCAATCATCGATGTTGGGGCTGGAAAAGTCTACAGAAGCCTTCCAATCCAACTCTCTCTTTCATACTGAGGAATCAAGAAATAGTCCCACAGGTAGGAAGGCTGGGCTGGAATCTGAACCCAGGACTTTCATCTGTCTTTCCATCCCCTGCTGCTTTTCACTAAGTATCTGCTAAATAAATGGTCGAATCTAGAATCTAGTGTCCAAACTGAGGTCCACCTATGATGTATTTAAAGTGAAATAACAAGATAACCACCTAATTTTGAAACCTGGGCACGCCAGCAACTTTCCAAGGGTTTCTTGTCAAGGTTTAGACATCTTGGGAGTTTCACAGCTGAGAAAACAAGTAAGTCCAAATAGGCTTCATGATGCAGGATGGAATCCAGATTCTGAAACCTCCAGTCCCTTATGGGACCCAAGAGGCCTGCAGTGACTCACCACCTCCAAGATATAAACACGACAATATCCACTGATAATATGTACCCTTACGTAAGCCCGCTGGCCTTGACAATGTTTTGGTTGCTTTGCCAGCTTCACTCTAGAGATTTGCCTTTACTGTGCTGTTTGAGCAAAGCCAGGGCAATGGAGACACAGAAATGAGAGGATTTCACATTTATATGGTGTTAGAAAGTCTCCAGATCAATGGGATGAGGCCTCAGGAGGGGCATGCCCCAAAGGGAGGTGTGCACAGACTCTAGGACACTTCAGGAGACTATTTAAAATGGCCCTAGAGAACTTGTACGCTCATTCACACCTCACTGAGGATGTATAATTGAGGATTAGCAGTAGAAGATGATTGTTTGGCTCCAGCTGTTCCAGATGGGGGCTGGGGTCTGGGGCTCAGCCTCTGAGCCTATCCTTACTGGACAGATCCAGAGACAGCCCTGAGGGCAGACCAGAAACCAGAGTGCCTGGTTTGGGTTTGGATGGGGAAGGGGGCAGGCCTGTGGAGCTGCAGGGCCTCTGCTGGGGGCTGATGGTGGCCTGGGGCAGACTGTCATTACAGCACATGCTCTTACAGACACACAGCCCCAGGAAAAGAGAAACGTGGCAGGGAGGGGGGTTGTTCCTGAATCTCAGCCTTTTGGAGGAATTCCAAGAATTTCTGGACTGAGGATCCAGCATGTGGGCTCCCAGAACTGGAGAAGGAAGGGCCCACACCACCATATGGAAGAAACTGGGCCCTGGCCTCGGCTACTCCTGGGAGTGACTTGGACTGGGCAAGGAATTGCCAGATTTATTTCTTTCAGGGGACTTGTTCAGGGAGCCTTTGGGTAGTATCATAGGGCTGGAGGCCCAGAAAGGGCCCTGGGATGAAGAAGTGACTCCCCAGAATGTCAAGGGCTTGCCTGTCTAACTCCCTGGGCTTGTTTCTTTTCCAAGGCCAGTTCAAGCTCTTGGAGTAGAGCCTCTAGAAGTCCCTGGGGTGAGGGTACCCTTACCATGGGCTACCATGAGTACTCTGGGATGTTCTGCATTCTCTGTGGGGTGAAATTCAGGCTGGGCTGTACCTCACTGGCAGTTGCTCTAAGTACTGGTGAGAGAGCTAAGGCCCTTTTTAAAAAAAATTTATTTTAATTTTTTGCTTTTTATTGAAGGGAGAAGGGCAGGGCAGTTGGGGTTAAGTGACTTGTCCAACGTTACACAGCTAATAAGTGTGTCTGAGGCTGGATTTGAACTCAGGTCCTCCTGACTCCAGGGCTGGTGCTCTATTCACTGCTCCACATAGCGCCCCAGCTAGAGCCCTTTACTCACATTAGTGCAGAGCCCAGAGCCTGGGTGCTGGGTCATGAGTTACAGTAACAACATTTTACATTTCTACAGCATTTAAGGTTTACTACTTCCTTCAAAAACGTGATGTACAAGCACAAAGATTATTCGCATTTTAAGAAACTAAGTAAGCTGCCTTTGGGCACAGTCAGGGTCAGAGCCTGATTCAGTCAAATTCCAAATGCAGACTCTTTTCTTGCTACAGCCTTGCCTCCCTATTAATAATATTCCCCAAAGGAAGGCTAGAGATAACATCTAACGCCAGGATAAGCAGCCTAGCAACAGAGTGGCCTATTTCAGCAGTGTTTTCTAAGAAAAAAAATTAGAAATCCTTCATGGCCTGGCCCTTGGATGAGGTTTAGTCAATGGTATGTTGGAATGTGAATTCCCAATCCAAACTTGGGAATTCTTTAATTCCTAAAAAGGAAACCCCCCCAACTTGTGGGTCACAGTATAGTTACTGGAAGGCAAACATTAAAAACAAAGAGGTCGGGAAAGCTTTCCTTTAAAAATGCCTTGTGAGGGGTAGGACAAAGAAATCTTTTCCTGTGACCACAGCACACAGCCTCTGAAAAGAATGCTAAGTCATCCATCCCTACCCATATTCAGAGAAGTATCATCTTAGACCAAGCTTTCTTTTCTAAAATACACTATTTGTTTTATTTATTTATCTTACGTGGATTTATAATATGCTCCTCCCCTGCATCAGTTCACAAAGATCTTCCCAGGTTCCTATGAAGCTGTCCGTTCTGTCATGCCTTGTGGAATAATACTTTATTACACTCATATGCCATAGTTTGCTTAGCTATTCCTCAAAAGGAGGTCAGCTCCCTTACTTTACAGTTTGGGGCTACTATCAAAAGAGGTCCTATAAATATCATTGTATATAGAAATCCCTTCTTTCTCTTAAAAAAAATCTCTTTGAGGTTATGTATAAGCTTAGTAGTGATACAGCTAGATAAGAGGGTATGT
The DNA here is from genome assembly GCA_011680675.1 of Gymnobelideus leadbeateri. Lineage (NCBI taxonomy): Eukaryota > Metazoa > Chordata > Mammalia > Diprotodontia > Petauridae > Gymnobelideus > Gymnobelideus leadbeateri. The sequence goes on along the minus strand of WOXC01007511.1, from coordinate 240,889 downwards.
ATATGTATGCACAGCCAGGTACCTTTTGCGGCATTTCCAAGTTGTTTCCCAGAAGAGTTGCACCAATTCACAGCTCCATGATACCCGTTTTCCCACAACCCCCTCATGTTTGTGGTTGGTTTTGCCAGTCTGATGGGTATAAAATAAAACCTCAAGACTGCTTTGATTTGCATTTCTCTAATTATCACTGACTTAGAGCATTTTCATATGATTGTTGATATTTTTGACTTCTTCTTTTGAAAATTGCCAATTCATATCCTTTGACCACTTCATGTAATTTTAAATTCACTATTAGTGAAGCTGTGAAATGGTCCAACCCTAATAGAAAGCATGTTGCTAAGAAAGTAATTAAAATGTCCATATGCTTTGACCCTGAGATCCTGCTAGGCATATACCTCAAGGCAATTAAAGATAGAGAGGCCTTATGGACACCAAAATATTTATAGCAGCACTTTTTATGGTACCAAACAACTAGAAACTAAGTTCATGCATATCAGTCGCAGAATGGATAAACAAATTGTGGTTTGTGACTGTAATGGAATATTACTGCTCTTTAAACCATAAAAATGAGGAATGCAGAGAAGTATGGAAAGACTGCTCTGAACTAATGCAATGTGAAGAGGGCAAAACCAGAAAAACAGCATATGAATCAATAACAATGTAAACTGAAAGAAGAAAAAATTGGGACTGAATGTTGGGAAATTATAATGATTAAGCATGGTCTCAGAGAAGACATGGTAAGGCACCCTCTTGGCTCAGGTTCTGATTCTCCAGGCTTTGCCACCAAATTTCAGGCACGGCATCACCCTGGAACTTCTGTCAGTTTCTCAGCCCTCCAGGCCCTACCTATGCTGACCCCCTTACCCCACTGGTGAGTTGGGCAGGGGGAAGGCTTCATTTTGGGAGGCCTCAGGCTGAGCAACCTGCATTGGCTCCTGGTTCTGGTTCTGACTTTCAGATCTTAACACCATGCCCCCTGGGGACTACCTTGCCCCTCTTATTTTTACATTCTAAAATGTAAGCTCCTTGAGAGCAGGGACTATCACTTTTGCTTTTGCTATAATATTAATGTAGCTGCATTTTCACCTACCTACAATCTTACTCTGACAACTGAAATCCAAGATCTCTTTATTATTCCAATAAGAAAACCACTGTATTACCCTAAAAACATATTCTCTGTCTTGTTCAGATGTATTTTTAAATTGCAAAAATAAAAAAGCATTCAGCCTATTTAAGAAAACTAATATTTCACCAACTATCTGGAGCAGGTTATAAAAACTGATGGAAAGCCTGCTTTATAATGGTAACACAGCATGAATCAGGATGTCGGGGGTGGTCAGGAGTGATAATATAGCACACAATATAGCATCACAGATAGAAAAGATCTGGGAAGCCATCTCAGTCCCAACAAGGAGTGAGCATTCCCCATGAAAGGATGGGCACCAGCAAAAGCAGCTGGAATTATGTGGTTATCATGAACATCAATGGGAGTATGTGAAATGAATTTAAGCAACATAACAATGCATATTTATTGAATTAACTGAATACTGCCATTTTCTGATGGAGGCTTTCCCAGTGCCCCCAGCTATTCCTGCCTTGCCCTCTAAGGTCACACTTTCCATACATACTCTATATGTGTCTTGTGCATACCTGTTTGTGTACATGTTGTTTTCCCCCATTAGAATATAACCTCCATGAGGACAGGTGTTATTCTTGCACTTTTTGTGGGTACATATCCCCAACCATCAGCATCGTGCTTAGCACAAAGCCACAACTTAATAAAAGTTTATTGATCTGTTGATTAATTTACAGTTAAGTCATGCTAAAAACAGAGACCTCCATTTTCTTTCTGTTCTTCCTGAAAGAGCAAACAGGACTCAGAGCAGAAGCTAAGTAAGGTGATCTCTGGAGGGGCCAGGGGTCACTCCACACCATCACTCTGACAAGTGGTTCAAGTGTTCACAAAACCTTTTATGATGAAATGTCCTTACTTTTATAAACCCATAGATTAAGTGGGTAGAATGTTTCTGAGAATTAATTTAGATATCTACTGGTCCAGAGAATAGGCCGGATTGCCAAACATTGGAAGAAAAGAAGTATTAAGCGGCCTGGAGAAGTTAAATAAGTCTTAAGATGGTAACACTTTTTTTGGTTTGTGATTTCATGAATTATCAAGAGCTCCCACTGAAGAAAGGTCCTCTACCAGGGCAGACTGCATTTTGTGGCCTCAGACAGTCGGAACACTGATGGCTAAGGAACTTGCCCACAGCTACACAGCTAGTTAGTGTCCATCTGGCCTTTCTCGACCCTAAGCCCGGCCCTTTATCTATTAGGCCATGTGGTCTATAATCATATAAGTAAAAGAAAATAGAAATTTCTTTAAAACAGAATAAAAAATAGTGACTGATAGAGCCTAAATGAAAAAGTTACCAGTCTGTGTCTAGGTATTTGTATGTCTTTACATTTTGTTCTAATCACTATACCCCTTCTTTCTCTTTAGCTCTTAGAGATGAATGCTGTCCATGTTTCCCTTCAAACACGTGTCATTAGAAACTATACTCAGGCTTAAGGTGAAATCTGGGCCATCAACCCCTCAGAACCACAGCTCACAAGCTTTCCCTAATATTTCTCTTTTACCAGACAAAATCCAAGGGCAAATCAATTCAAAGCTAGACATTTAATTAAAATAGAATAGCAGGGTAAGTAACAAAGAAAATCCCTCTGAGACACACAGAGGCCTGCAAAAGCCCAAGTCTGTTGGCCCTCACATATTCAATCAGCTCCACTGATTGCCTACAAGATCAAATCTAAAATCCTCTGCTTGGTTTTTAATGCCCTCCATCAAAGGGCCCTTTCCCCCCTTTCTGGTCCTCTTGAACCTTCCTTACACCCTACTCCGCTCCCCCTAACCCTGCCAAGCTCCAGTGATGCTGGCCTCATTGCTGGTCTTGAATCAGAGACTCCATCTCCTGAGTCTAAGCATTTACACTGGCTGTCCCCCACGCCTGTTACTCTCCTCCTCTGCCTCTCCCCCTCTCAGCTTCTCTGGCCTCTTTCTTTCTCAGATGAAGTCCCACCTTCGGAATAAAGTCAATGCTGGTGCCTGCAGATTCTCTCCAGCTGATTCTAGATCTTGTTTCCTGTTATCTCCCCCATCAGACTGGAAGCTCCTTGAGAGCCTTTTGTCCTTCTTTGCATTCCCAGTGTTCAGCACAGTGCCTGACACCATTAGGTGCTTAATATTATTATTAAATAAATATTAATATTAAATAAATTTAATTTATTAAATTTATAAAAATTATATAAATATATAAATTATTAAATAAATACTTTATATTAATATTAAATAAAATTTCTGACTGATGGACTCTGCCACAGATTCCTTGAAGGGAAAGGGGACAATTATAGCCTGGATGACTCATAGTCCTAGATCTGCATTCTGGCTTGAACAGTTCTTTGCCTCAGAAACTATTATTTATTGTTCTCCTGAGAGGCTGTGGATGTTGAATGCCAGCCTGGCGATATCTGAACTGAGCTGTAAGTGGCTGGCAGACTGCTCTGCTGTTCTCCCTGTCCTAGTCACCTGCTGGTTCTTTGCTGAACCAACCACAGCTGCTATGTAGTCTCTTCCTTTTGAGGAGAGAGTAGTCAGAGCTCTTTTATGTGACAGTCCATGGCCCAAGGCTATTTTGGTTCTTTTGTGAATCAGATTTACAGCCTTACTTAGCCAGCAGTCCAGTAAAAGTCCTTAGCTCAAGTTTAATTCTATACCAGCAACTACTTTCCCAGGAAAGACTATTTGATTTAAGGTGAGAAAATTTCTTCCAATACCCATCATGCCTTTAGCAGCTAGCACCAGCCATGAATATTACTGGAGAGTTTCAAGAATGTCTACAGCTGTACCCAAATATAAATAATCTGTGTTGCTATATTAATAAAGAGCTATTTTTTTTTTTTTTTTTTGCAGAATAAGAACTGGGTTGATCATTTGCTAACTTGCGTACTCTAAAGGTTAACTTCTATTTTGGTTCCCACAGAAGCAGCTAACTTGAACTGAAAATATGATGCCAGAAGAAAAATCAACCAACACCACAATAACAATAGAATGCTGTGTGCGAAATCAAATAACCTCAGTCGATGCTCAGAGCTGGAAAGGTCTTAAGAGATCCTTCTAGTATAATTCTTCTTAAGGATGAGAAAACCAAGGCTGAGACCAGAGGAGATGAAATGCCACAGAAATGATCAGTGGCAGAGCCTGGACAGGAACCCAGATTTCCTGACTTAAGAGTCTGGCTCCTTTTCCATTATACCCCATCCTTTAGGCTCCCGTTGTAAGGTACTTTTAAGGTGTAAAACACTTTACACGTATTTTCTCATTTTGGCCTCACAGCAATCTTATGGTAAAGGTAGGAAAAATGTCCCCATTTTGGTAGCTGAGGAAACTGAAGGTCAGCAAAGTTAAGAAATGTGCCCACTGTCTGTCACCTGGCTCTCAATAGCAGAGCCAAGACCTTCCTCTTTGGATCACCCCTTGATGAGTGGGAGAGGGTGGGACAGCAGAAAAAACACTTGGTCTCTCTCTGGGCCTCAGTTTCCTCCTCTATAAAAATGGAGAGTTTGGACTGGATTGGGGTTCTTAACCTAGGACCACAAACTTGTTTTTAAAACATACATATTTTGACAACTCTATTTCAACACAATTGGTTTCCTTAATAATTTTGTGTATTTTATTTTATACATTAAAAACATTCTTACAAAAAAAATCCATAGGCTTTGGCAGGATGCCACAAAAAAGGTGAAGACCTTTTGGGACTCCATGGTCTCTGGGATTCCCTCCTGCTCTGCAGCCCCCGGGCTGTAATAGCCAACCTCCTTTCTGACCCACTACTAGGAGCAGGGTTCTCTTGTGGAAATTCATTTAGAATGTTCCCCAAAGGGCTGGCTTTGATCATAGGGTAAACAAAGGGGGCCCCCAGATGGAAGAAAAAGACAAACTTCCTCACTGGAGACATAAATTACCTATCATATCCACCCCATGACGGCTCAGTAATTATTGACTTTTCTCCTAGGAAAACCGCAGTTATCCTTTGCCTGGAAACATCTCTAGAGAAGACGTGGCCACTAACTTAGAAACAGGCATCTGCTGCTGATATGGCCTAGATTTCCTCTGTAATCTATGGGACAATAAAGTCATCAGTGCTTAGAATTACTGACTAGACCCCTGACTACAATGGTGACAGATGATCACATTTCTTTTTCCTGCCAACTAGAGGACCATTTTCCAGACACTAAAGTTACCCTCGGACAGATAATGTACAACACCCTTTTCTTTCCACTCAGAAGTGTTTTAAAACGAAATGGAGAGTTAAAAGAAATGTAAACATATGGAAATTGGAGTCTGTTGTGGGGGGACAAGATCTGGAAAGAAAACCTGAAGTCAAAACATACCCTAAACTGTCTACAGCAAGTGCTGCTGATTACATGATAGTGCAAATGGGAAAATCTAATTAGAGGTCATTGCCAGACGAGGAGACCGTTTAGCCACCAGTTCAAGTTAACAAGGATTATAGCTCATTATGGTGGGAGTGACACTGGACAGAATGTGTACATTAGTTTACATTGTAAAAGGGGGTAGTTTAATTGACATTGTCAGCACAGTGGAATGGTGGTCACTAATTTAAGAGAAACCTTGGATTATAAGGAATTCATTCATTCATCAAGCTATTCAACAAAAAACATGCAAAGCCTAGTCCAGAGGCATCCAGCATGAAGCTGGCAGGCCACACGTAACCCACAAGGCTCTGAATGTGACCCCAAACCAGATGAAAATGTCGTTCCTATCAGATTGAATGTGTTGACGTAGTAATAACATATATACATATACATACACACACAACACATATGTGGTTTTCTAAGTCAATATGTGGCCCCCAGGAATCTTTCTGTACAGTTCTGAGTTGAGTTTGACACCACTGGTCCAGACTGTAAAGGAGGGGGCATGTTCAAACAAAGGTAAGGAGATTATTAGAGATTGGAAAAAAATCATCCACTGCAACCTCTTTATTTTGTAGATTAGGAAGCTGAAAGTCAAAGAGGTTCCCGGACTTGCCTGAGCTAACACAGCTGGCAGAGTCAGTCAAGTGGAATGTACCTTCCTAAGGTCATCTGGGAAGTGAGGAGGCTGGACGGGATTCTCTCTAAGGTCCAACCCACTTAGCTCTACAAAGGAACTCAAGGCCTGGCTGAGTTGGTCAGCTAGCTGTTCAATCAAGAGGCCTTCAACTGGCGTCCTGCTGACAGGAGGAACACAGGTGTGACTGAGGCTCGCAACTACTGTTGGAAGTTCTCTTGCAATGTTGAACAGATCATTTGCTTTTAGACAATTGAAACCTACAGAAATGATGTGGCCACAACACAGTGTTTTCTTTAGGCTGTGATGCATCACTTGGACCTCTCCTTCGTCTTTTCTAGAGTTTTTATGAATTTGCAAGCACAATTATTATCAATTATATAATTTTTTTTACTTATTTTAATTATGAAAATTAATCCATGCAAACACCAAATAGCCACCTAGTTCCAGGCACCCGATAACCAAGTTTAAAGCAGTAGCTTTCCACTCTGTCTTATGGTTTCCTGGAAAATACCCTCACATTTTGACATTCAACTGTGGATTCTAAGGTGTTTCATGTTTGCTTTTTGGGTTTTTCTTCTGGGGATGAAGGTGAGAAGGTAATTAAAACTAAACAAATACCAAACTTTCTCATGGTAACTAACAGCATCTCAAAAGCGAAGCCCTTGCAGCAGCATGGAGGTAGAAGCCTTGCAAAAGCAGCTGGTATCATGTCCGATCCAGGCTGACTTGACTATAAGGCACAACTGCAGCTCGTTTTTAGGGAAAGAGCACTGAACCAGGAGACAGCTGGCCTGAGTTCTAGTCTCTCTTCTGCCACTAACTATCTGAGCAACTTTGAAGAACACGTCATTCCTACTTTGCACCTCAGTTTTCTTTCTGGAAAATGGCAGTGTGAGGACCAGGTGACCTCTAAGAGTTTCACTGGAGAATCAAAGCTATTTTCCACCAAAAGAACACAATGACACACTCTGTCTCATTAAGTTACAAATAGCTCATACCAGATACTTTGCTGAGAACAGACGGAGTCAGGAGCTCAGGGCACTGGCCATGCAAAAGAGGACAGCCCTGGGTAAATGGAAGTAAGGGGAGATGGCTTGGGACACACCAATGATAACTCACCTTCTTCACAACTTTGCTTAGGGTTGGGACCAATTCATGTATAGGGAAATGGACTCGAGAAGTTAAGATGATAAATTCAAAGTTAACCAGGCTGGCCACTCCTGAGAGACTGACCCCAGCCCCATCCCTCATTCTAGATCCAGATCCAGGACTCTCTTTTACTGTAAATATAAAAGAATTCAATGGATAAGGAAGCAGGTACATTGACCTCTTTGCTTTTAAAAGAAGAAAAACCTGATTCTCAGCTGAGGAATGGCTCTTAGTCAAAGGGCAGACAGGAGGATCACATCTGCTGGCTCCAGAATGGAAGACTTTCGCACAACTCCTAAATGAGAAAGGACGCCACACACAAAGGGTCTGCCACCAAAAAAAGCCAAACTGGAATGTAGTTGGTCAACACAGGACTTCTTTTTCCAGCTTTTGGAAAGCATCTTTTTTTAAAAGCTCTATTAGAAAAAAAAAGTAAGCGGCTAGGTGGCACAGTGAATAGAGTACCGGCCCTAGAGTCAGGAGAACCTGAGTTCAAATCCAGCCTCAGACACTTAACACTTACTAGCCATGCAGCCTTGGGCAAGTCACTTAACCACAATTGCTCTGTCCTCCCCTCCTCCATAAAGCAAAAAATAAAAAATAAAAAAAAAGTAATCCATATCAAAACTTAGTTCTGAAAAGCAAAGTAAATGAATCTGCTCCCTACTCAAAAGTAACAAATCGCTTTTTTAATGTAGATGAACTTCCCTGGTGAGACTAATGACCAGGACAAGTACAGTCATGGCCCAGACAACAGAGGGAAGCTAGCTGGCCTGAGCAACAACAAACACAGCCCCCGGACATCATCCCCCAGGCCTAGTGGAGAGGACACCTGAGGAGTCTAACATACAAAGATTCTGAAGCATCCCCAGGAGTCTTTGCTGCTCCCAATCACTCCCAGTGGGTGTGAGGTTTGTACCCCCACTCTGACCTCTGGAGGAGGGTCAACTGGGCCCAGCTGGGGCTACCTCAAGGGCTCAAGGGCCCACCAGAGCTGAAATCACACCTCTTCCTGCTTGTCAAAGGAAAACACTGAGAATTAGGGTGTTTAAAATGACTCAGTTGAAGTTACCATTTACACTGAAATGCTGTGGCCTGAGACAATCCATACTGGGCCCAAGGAGCTCTTTTTAAAGAAGTAATCCCACCAGGTCCTCACAACTCCAACAATGATCCCAAAGACCAGGGTGTTGACTGAAAGAGTAAAATCCTTTCATAATGTGCTACAAATATAAAGTACTCAGATCCCATGAGGAAGATAAGGAAGTATTTCTTCTCTAATCACCTGGTAGCAAATTTAGGCCTGGAGGCATGAACACAGGACACTGGCATCATTTTCTCCCTTGATTCTGCCAATAAAAATCAGGCCCCTCAAAGGAAGGAATTGTTGGCCAAGTTCGCCATGCAATATCCACCAGTAAAAAGTCGGGGGGCCCTTCCAATTTCAGTATTTTTCCACATCCCGCCTATTCCAAAATCTCCAGTCAAAGTCTCCACAGTGAATGTTCTTCCTTCAATAAAGGGAAGCCAAGAGAAGCAAAATAAGAAAATAAGACCTTGTCCATTAATTCATTCCATCCTGAGCAGGTACCAAAGAAAATCCTGGGGATACATTTATGGATGGGGCACCATGCTGCAGGGCTAGCTGCAGCCCACCCACTGCTAACCCAGGGTAAGCAGCAGAGAATCAGGTTACGAAAGGACCTTCCTTTCTTGCAGATGAAGTGGGACTGGGGCATTTGGATAAATTCATTCCATCCATCTCCCGATATCTCATAATCATTCAATAATCATTCAGAAAACCTTATACATAGGTCTGCCTGCTGCTCCAGCACATATTTCTGCAAAAAAAGAATGCCAGTCAAATGAATTTCTACTGAATTTATAAAGCAACCTGAGAGTGCCACTGGCCCACTATGAAGAGACTTGACCATGGTGATGGATTTTGTTCTATAATCATTGGCCAATTTTCAGTTTTCTTCCACCAGAGCCCAAGTGACCTATAGCAACACAGAAGCCAGGCACTGACTAATGGTGTTTGCTAAGGTTAAATGAAAGCAAAGACTGTCTAGGATTAAATCACAGCCTCCATGTAAGGCTCTAAACTAAATAAGCACAAAAGTCATCTTCTCCCTTTCACACCCTGCTGAAGGGCTCCACTGATGCCTCCATGGTATCCTGAATCCTGTAATAAATAAACTTGTCCTGGCTGGGATTTGGCAGTCAACATTATTTACACAATAAAGGTGTTCTTGGAAAAGTTGTATGCTTGGTTCTCTTTTGAATCTATTAGAGGAAGATTATGTAAAGGAACCCGAGGCTGGTTTGTTCTCATTATAGCAGCCTCTTTGAGTAACATGAAGAGCCACATTGGGCTGAATTGGCTTGCTGTGTTTTGATGCTCACATATCAGGGTTTCTGGGATGCTGTTTGAATGAATGGAAGGAGAAACTCAGGTGCAGTTAAGATGTTCCCCTCTTTAAAGTTCCAAAGGAAAAGAGAGTGAATTGGAACTCCGTCACATCCACCACTTGCTTGCCCTCCAAAGGCATCCATGATTAGAAAAGCTATAAGGAGAATGATGGGGGAGGGGGAGATGAACAGCTGCTGCCACTGGTTCTCCCTGCTTCTAGGAGAGCCTGAATCAGGAGAGTGAGAGGACCTCTGGGTCTACCCAAGGGACAACAGCAGGTGGGTTTGTTGAATTTAATGTAGGGTGGGGGGAGGAAATGATTGAAAACTGTCAGAAATGAGCATGCATTTGTCCACCAAAGCCAGAAATACAAGGGCAAAGGGCCCCTTGGAAACCCAGGTCAAATAAAAGAAAGTCATCCAACACGCAGTGAGCTCCTTATCACAGTGAGTTACAGAAGCTGGTCTGCAATTTGCCTGCGTGGTCTTGGCCAAGCCAGTAACCTCCTGAAGCCTCCATTTCCTTCTCTGCAAAATGAAGGGACTGCATGGGAGGATTTCTAAGATCCTCTCAAAAGCTCTACAATCCTATGAACTGGCATCTGGTCAGATTTAGGAATGATGAAGCTTCAATGGTTCTGGAGAGAAGCTGGGATGTTTAGGGTGCCGACAAAAGCTTTAAAGCAGTGTGAAGCCACTAAAGCTATCAAAGCTTGAAACTGTGGTAAGACTTTGGAGCAGCCAGTAAGTGATCTCCAAGAGCCAGCTAACTGACAGGGTGGATCGTGGTCTGGCTGGCCTGGGTTCAAGTTCAGCCTTTAACACATAACCAGCTGTATAACTTGCTTCTAATTCAATGAGTTCTGCACTGGTAGGGGGAATTCCATTCTGTCAGCTCCCCAGATCTTCACACTCATGGGCCCAGACCAAAGACAAAGTAAGGTTACTGCCAGAGAGGCTAACCCTACAGCAAACAACTCCCTTGGGGCCTCTGTTGGCAAAAGGGTCTTGGCTTGTACGTGGATTATGGGTCTGACCTGATATGACTATGTCTGCACTTAAACCTCATTGTTCCTACAAAAGAAGAATCAGCTCCAATGATTCAATTATATGCTTGCCTTGTGTGGTTTGCTAACTTCTCATATGTGTTTTATGTCCTCAACTAAACTGAATTCCCTGAAGTAACGGCCTGCGTCTCCTACCTCTGTAGCACCCACAGCACCAGGATGGCACTATCTACACAGCAAGCACTCGGCACGTAGCTGCCAAGTGAATGAAAGTCAACAATTCCTCACTGAAGATTTGAGGAGCTGACACCAAAGAGATGAGGGTGAGATATGTTGAGAAATAGCCAGTCCTTCCACGCTAGCACTTCCCAAAGATGCCTCCTCTGTAACTGTGTTAGAGAAACAAACACACACCTATTATGTGGGATACTTTTGAGCCAGAACATCCTGGACAGAGAGAGTCAAACCCTCAGGTTACCAGAGCTAGGACGGCACTAACACTCTCTGAAACCAGCACTATTTGTTCCTGGTAAACAGTTCTTTGCCCTTGTTTAGCACACCTGGGAAAGATTTCACAATCCAGAGAAGCTTCAAGTCCTCTTTTCCTCAGACTGGGTGAATTTGAAAGCTCTTCAAAAGTGAAAACCAAAGCACCTGCAGAAAATGAGGGGTTAACCCAATACTCACCACATTTTCAGTGCATCCACCAAGAGACGAGTCATGTTTAATGGAAGTAACCACTTCTGTCACGATCTTGTATCAGGGTGTAATGATTAAGCAATAAGGAGGACGTGGGGATGTTTTCCAGTTGCTGGATCTAAGGGCTGTTTATTTCTAATGTACCACAACTGTGGGAATCTAGAGTCCTCAGGAGAAAATATGGATTTCAATTCCAATATGCCATGGGGAGATGGGCAGCCACGAGGCACATGGTGGTGTATTCAAACGGGGTGAACTCTGGTCCAGGATGGCTGAGGTTTTCAGAAACAATGTGCTGACTCAGCTCCACTCCAGGCTCACTGTGCAAAGAGCCCGTCTCAAGGCCTGCTGCCTCTGATCCCCCAGGAACGAGAAGAACTGCTCCTTCTGCCCCTTCTGCGGGCAGCACTCCTCGGGAGCCTTGCTTTCACATGTGGCAGCATGAGTCCTTGCAATTTCTGAGGCACTCCTCCCAGTTTTCTCAATATGGGGGGAACTCGGAATCAGGAGAGCCAAGAAGGCCCCACCCAGGGACAAGAACAAGAAGGAGCTGGCCGACGGTCCTCACATCGCCTCTTGTTTCTTTCCCTGGAATATTTTATGACATTTCTGTCACGTCCAGCCGTGGTCTGAGAGAGAAAACCTCCTTGTCTGCACTACGCTTCCGCCTTCTGAAATCCTCTCCAAAGCCACAAGGCACAGCAGAAGCCAATGCCACCATCACATGGAGTCAAACCACAGGGCTGTTCCCAAGGAAGCCAAGAACACTGGGACTTGCTTTAAGGGGAATGTAGGAAAAATGCAATGTCGACTGCTTGGGAAACCTCAAAACCCCATTTGCACACGAATCTAGGTTTACAAAATGCTAACTTGGTTATTGTGCAAAGGAGAAAACTACAAATTACCAATTTTCCTGACACTCACAAGGTTCGGGGACTAGACGGTTGCAATAAATTAGCATCTTATGTCTTTCACACGTTAAAGAAAGCCCTTCCACTTGCCACTCCTTCACCCTCTCCCATGGGCTTGAGCCACCTCTATCTCTAGAGAGTGGCAGACAAAGGCTGACTCGGGTATATGGAGCAAGGTGAACAGAAGATCTTCCTTTATTACTAAAGAGATGATATGAAAAAAGGAACCAGAATGTCCCCCTCAGTCCTGAGGTCATAATGAGAAAGTGAAATCACAGCAACAAGTCTGAAAAAAGACATCTCTGCCAAGCACGAGAATTACTCTCTCAGAAGGGAAATGGATTTGCCGGTTAAAATCAAGCGATCCAAAGGAAGGGAAACGAAGAAACGAGAATGGCCAGGAAAGGGGAGATGCTCATATGCAGACAGAGGAAAACAATGTCAAAACCAAGGGTCCTGAACGTTTTAATCAAACAGAACTTTACTAGACCTAGACTGATGTGGTTAGTTTTGTTTTGTTTTTTTAATTTGAAATTCCATTACATGAAAAATGGATCTGAGCTAAAAGCAGCCTCTGGGGTACCCAGCTAAGTCACACTCACTGCTCCGCCCCTGGACTACTGTCTCCTTCCTAAAGTAGCTGATATTTGTAATGGCAGCTAACACTTCTATAGGATCTCCTATGGGCCAGGCATTGTGCTAAGCACCTTTGTAAACATCATTTCTTTTGATCCTCACAGCCACTGTTGGGGAGGTAGGCACTATTCTTATCCCCATTTTATAGACAAGGAAACTGAGGCAAACACAAGTTCAATGACTTTCCCAAGGTCACACAGCTATTGTCTAAGGCTGCATTTGGACTCAAGTCTTCTCAACCCCAAGTCCAGCATTCTAACTACTGCACCACTACCCCTACCTAGAAAAGAGATGAAAGTACTTTTTTTTTTTAAAGCAATTGGGGTTAAGTAACTTGCCCAAGGTTACACGGCTAGGTTTTTGTTTGTGCGTATTAGGTGTCGGAGGCCGGCTCCGAACTCAGGTCCTTCTGATTCCAGGGCCGGCGCTCTATTCACTGCGCCACCTAGCCGCCCCGAAAGTACTTTTTTTTGAAAGGCATGAGTATGAATCAGTCAAAGGAAGGGGAGTGGGATTTCAGTCTATTGGCATCCCTCTCTCCCAGGTGCTGATTCTTCACCTGCTCTGAAATCTTGTTTCAGCGGAGTAGATGAACAATCAGTTGGGTCGTGGAATCAAGGCAGTGGCTGCCCTTGAGAAGGGCTGCTGGGCATTGCCCTCACTCATAGCCCGGGTGTTTATGTAAACTGAAGATACGTCAGACATGACGCTAACAACACTGCCTTCAGAGGGAGCCTCTGGCTGGGAGCTGGACAAAGGTCACTGCAGGTTTTTTCTTTACCAAACTTCTTGGGGCATACAACCTCTCCAGATGTCTGACAAGATGCAGCCACAGAGTGATGGGAGGCAGGCTCTTGGGAAGATTCTTAAGGGCTCAGACACCCAGAAGAATTAGCCTCCAACTGAAATGAGAGCTCTCCTGTAAGATGTCACTCTACAAATGCAATCTTCTGGTTAAGATAAGCTTGTGGTTTTATAAAACAAAGCAGGGGGAAATTCCAAGGCTCACATCAAGACAGAACTTCTCAGAAAACTCTTCAAGTCTCACTTACCCTTCTTGTATTTTCAAGAATTTTGGGGTCAGGCTTTCCGTAACTAGGTGGGTTGGCATGTGGGTCGTACCCGAGCTTGGCCAGCATGGGAGCAATCACCGCCATGTCCTGTAAGACATCAGGGGGTATCTTTCCAACCCACTTTGATAATGCTGCCACATTGACTGGTTTGATGACTTGGTCTGTCGATCTCTCTACCCTGAAAATAACAGAATATGGATGAATGTTTGTTTGGAATGTTGAAAACCAAAGGTAAATGGCTGGTTACCAAGCTATGGAGAAAGAAGGCATGAACCAATCAGCTTTGCATTGTTTTTGAAAATGCGCTAAGACCAACTGATAGCATGGTGTTCAAAGTGTAGTGGCTCTGAAAGCATGGCCTGAGAACCCCTGATGGTCCCTGAGCCCTTTTCAGGGGGTTCATTTGGTCAAAGCTCTTTTCATAATGATACCAAATTGTTATTTATCTGCTAAACTACTCCTCCTTTTTCCAACCACATATCTGGGTGAGGCCAGATCTTCTTCATATAGTACAATTAAAACAATAAATCTCAACAGATGAAATACAGAAGCAGATGTGAGAATCCAGCTGCCTTGTGTTAAGCCACACACTAAAGAGATTTGCAAAAATATGTAAAACAATGCTACTAAATTTTTTTGTTTTGGAAAACATAGTTATTTTTCATAAACATATTTTATGTTGCTATATAATGGGTTTATTGCTGTTCTTTTAAAAATGAATAAGTACATATTTTTAAATGCATCCATTTTATTTTCTAATATGATAAATGTTGATAGATCTAAGCCACATAAACAAAAGCCCTTTGGGGTCCTGAGACTTGGTCTGATGGAAAGAAAGCTCTCTATGTCAGAACTTCTGGGCTGAAGTCCCATCTCTGACAGATACTGACTGTGTGACTCTAGACAAGTCCCTTAACCTCTCAATGCCCCAGGCACCTCCATTAAGACTACCAGTTGCAGAGAAAGGTCTTTCTCCCAGAAGCTCTCTACACTGATGAAATCACAGGCCTGTCAAAAAGTGAGAGGAGTGACTCAAACGTCTAGAAAGATTTCATTTCTAGGAAAACGTAACAAATGAAAACATCTGCACATAAGGTGTTGACATTTAAGTTTCATCCGGACAGTCAAAGCACAAGAGATAAGGCTGCTAATGAAAACCCCGAGTCGTTCTGTTGCAGGTTCCCTTTCTCCCGCTATGGAAATCTATTTCTCTGGGCAATCATTACCTAAGGTAGAAAAGTCAGGGCCAATCCAAAGAGGGAGGCTGGGAGGGTTGGCTTCTGCTAATGTGACACATATCCTGCCAGGGACCAGTATGATGACTTCCCTTGGCACCCCCAGCAGGGCTGGGACTATGGAATTTTATCAAGTAGCTTAGTAACCTCATGATAGCAAACTTCTGATTGGGGGGATCCCGTCTGTGAAGGAAGGCTGAGGGGGGAGAGTCCTGGCACAGGGAGCACACTGAGGGTACTGGGGAGAGCTTCATCCCATCTTACACACAGGAAGGCTCATTCCAAAGGCAGGTTCTGCTAAGAGGCAATGACGCCGTGATCTGGTGTAAGTTGATGCCTCTCCTTTGCAGGCAATCATTGAGGCCTTTCTGACAAGGCCTTTAAGAGAGTTTCATCAAAAATGAGTGAAAAGAACATGCCAAGAACTAGTAGAGGGGAAAACATCTCTGTAAAATGAGCCACTGAATCTCTACCCACATAGGACTTCTGCCAGACCAGGGCTAAATGGAAAAATGGGGAAGAAAGGGCAAAGTGAACCTTGTAAAACCACCAAGTCTCCCGAGGGGTCATTTCAGTGCTCACAGCCTCCCACGCCAAGCCATGGCTATTTCTCAATCTCCACTGTATCCCCACTCCCCCAACTTGTGATTTCATTGATATGGGGAACTCTCATTAGGGAAAATCCCTTCACCAACTGCTCAGCAACACCCAGACTTCAAGACCTAGAGAGTGTCCTGGGGGAGTGAGAGGCTAAAAGACCCATTTGGCTCATGCAGCCCAGGTGGGTCAGAAGCAGGACTTGAACCCAGAACCTCCTAACTCAGAGGCTGGCTCTCTATCCACTGCCCCACATTGCCTCCTTCTATAGAGCAGGAGTCCTTAACCTCTTCTAAGCCATAGGCCCCCTCCCTGCACCCTCTTACTTTGGCAGACAGTCTGGTTTATAAGCCCATTGACTCCTCAGAATCGATGCTTAGATTCATTAAATAAAATACATAGGATTATAAAACATATAAGAATGTTTAATAATGAACTAAATTAAATACTTAATTGGTATTAATACAAATTTAACAACAATAAAATGCTTAATAATATATATTTCAAGTTCATGGCCCCCAGGTTAAGAATCCTCGATATAGAGAATATGGTCTATGGCCTGTGCCTTCAAAGGACTGTCTAAATGGAGAGATGAACAGACATGAAAATACCATAGAACCAGTCATACTGAACCAACCAGCTCTCTGATTTTATGTATCTTTACATGTATACAACACTGCATAATCAGACAGTCAGCGTAAAGGATCCACACAGGTGTGGACTGTCATGTGCAAAGAGCCTTGAGGAGGCCGGTGTAGCTGGATTTTAAAACACCTGAAGGGAGTAAATGACTGGACTAGAAAAGACTAGAAATATTGGAAAGAACAGGGAGAGAGTACAGTTTATTGGCATGGTCAGGAAAGCATGGAATGACATGGTCAGACCAAAGCAATTTGGTAGCTTCTAGCCTGGAGTGGAGAGAGCCTTGAGAAGCAGGGAGCCTGATCGTAGAAGGTGGAGGGCCTGAATGAGTGTGGTAGCTGTGTGAGTGAAGGGAAGGGGATACACGGACACACACACACTTACACGCATGAGGTGTTGAGAATCTAGAATAAACAAGATTTGGGCACAGACCAGATATGTGGGCTCAGAGGGAGGAGGAAAGGATGACACAGAGTCTGTAAACCTGTAGTACAAAGGGGATGATCACGTCCTCTCTAGGAACAGGAGAAGAGAAGAGAACATTTTGGGGGAAAGGTAACAAGGTCTCCTTTGGACAATCCCAATGACTATGACGAAAAAAAACTCGGGAAAGGAAGACATATGAATTAATGCCCAGTTGAGTAATCAAAACCAGGAAAATAATCTTAGACAACTACAACAATTCAATGGGAAGACACGGAATTGAAATGGAAAGACAACTACAATAAAACAAACAAAACTAAATGCCGCAAAATCAGAATGACCTCGGTTGGCCCTGAAGAAGAAATAAAATGTTCCTCCCTCCCTTCTTGGCCGAGGGAGGGACCCAGGGTGTGGAACACACACGTGACGTCAGATGTTTCTGATATGCTGGTCACTTTTGCTGAACTTTTTCTTACTTTTTAAAAACGAATACTCCTTATAAGGGATGCTTCTCTGGGAGAGGGTAAGAGAGCAATGTAATGGGAAATGTAGGTAAAGTTAAAACAAAAGATACCAGTGAAATTTATGTTAAAATAGCATGTAATGAATGGCAGGAAGGGCAAGAGAAGAGAGTGGCTCAGAGACAGGAGAAATCAATCGGGATGTCAGGTCCCGTACTATAGTCACAACAAAGGGACTGAACACTACCAAGAAAAATACCCTGCAGCAAAAAAGAGGGATGATCCCCAAGGTGCTTCCTGGGAAGCCTTTGCCTCCAGGATTGACAGTGGTCTCCCAGGCTGCTCTTCTCAGAATCAGAGCAGGGAAGAACCTCTGAGGCCATCTAGTCCAGCATGTACATGCCTAAACCAAGCATACCCTCTACAATATCCCCAACTGTCATCCCTCCAACCCTTTAGTACCCCCCGTGAGGGGCCACCTAATACCTCCCAAGGCAATCTGGTCCAACTGGGGGCAGTTCTGATTGCTAAGTGTTTCCTTCAAAGAAAAATGCACTTAGTTCTACTACATTCCAACTCAATTCAATGAGCATTTACTAAGTGCTTGCTGTGTACAACTGCTGGGGACTGAAATCAGATGAGAAGAGACCTTCCCTTTGAAGGCACACTTATTCTTGATAGCATTTTAAGCACAGCAGCATGCTTTACATGGGTCACTAAGTGTTTGTGGTAACAGTCCAGGAAACAAGGAATAAAGACCTAAAATTGGCGGGAGCTGTGTGATAGGGCTGGATATAGATGGGTGAGTCATCTACATAGATATGACAATTAAATCCCTGTCAGTTGATTGGATTGCAAGGAGGGAGAGAGGGAAAGGAAGAGGGGAGAGAGAGAGAGAGGGAGGGAGGGAGGGAGGGATGGGGAGGAAGGGATGGACAAGGAGGGACAGAGGGGGGAGAAGGAGAGGAGGAGGGGGGAGAGGGAGAGAGAGAGAGAAGAGGGTCCAGAAAAGAACTTTGGGCTGTATACACCCACAGTTGGGGGTATAATAGAGATGCTGATCCAGAATGGAGACTGAGGAGTGATCACAGAGAAAGGAGAACCAAGCAAAAGGCAGAATCATGAAAACTCAGAGAGGAGAGAGTCTCTAGGCAAAGAGGATAATAAGTAGTGCCAAATGCAGCACAGAGGTCAAGCAGGACGAACACTGAGGAAAGACCATAGGACACAGCCGTTCAGAGCTGACTGATTGGTAGCTTGTTGAGTGAATGAAATCTTGGTTGATCACTCATAATGAAACAGTGATCGGGGGACTCTGTCATTAACCAAGTAAACACTTCTGGTCTGAGAAGCAGATCTGTAATTAGTGATGAAGACTGAGAAGCCCGATTCTCCAAGCTCTTCATCCTCCCCCATGAACCCTGCTTCTCTCTTTCTTGTTGGGTCTCCATCCTCCTTGAATTACAAACAAGCACCCTGCCCACACTCCATGCTCTGTTCTTGGCCTTCCCTTTCTATACTTGTTCCCTTGAAGGATCTCAACTATTCCCTTGGGTAAAATGATCATCTTTATGCAGATGACTCTCAAATTTTATTTCTACCCCCTGACCTTTCCCGGTACTTCTGTTCTTTATTTCTAACTGTCCCGTTGGAGAGGCAGCACGCATTACTCCTAGCTTGGAGCTAGGAGCACTTTGAGTTCAAATCCTGCCACAGACACTTCTCAGGTGAGTGACCCTGGGCAAATCATTTAATCTTTCAGTGCCTTGGTTTCTTTATCTGTAAAATGAAAGGGCTATGCCCAAAGACCTCTAGAGATCTACTCCTGCTCCCTCTCTGAGCTCCTATGATTCTGCTCTCTCTGTGTGGATGGACTGTCAACACCTTAAAGGCAACGTACCCAAGACAAAATCATTTTAATTAAAAACCTGATCTTCCCCACTTCCTCTATTCCTGTTAAAGACCCAGGGAAAAACCATGAGGTATATGGGAGAGGCGCAGAATCCAGGGATCCCCCATGGCACTGAGGGCATCCCACTCCATCAGTCATTCCCACCACTCTATCAGTCATCCCCACCTCTCCATCAGTCATCCTCACCTCTCCATCAGTCATCCCCACCTCTCTATCAGTCATCCCCACCTCTCTATCAGTCATCCCCACCACTCTATCAGTCATCCCCACCACTCTATCAGTCATCCCCACCTCTCTATCAGTCATCCCCACCTCTCTATCAGTCATCCCCACCACTCCATCAGTTATCCCCACCTCTCTATCAGTCATCCCCACCTCCCTATCAGTCATCCCCACCACTCTATCAGTCATCCCCAGCTCTCAATCATCCCCAGCTCTCCATCAGTCATCCTCACCACTCTATCAGTCATCCCCACCTCTCTGTCAGTCATCCTCACTACTCTATCAGTCATCCCCAGCTCTCCATCAGTCATCCCCACCACTCTAGCAGTCATCCCCAGCTCTCCATCAGTCATCCCTACCTCTCCATCAGTCAGCCTCACCTAGCTATCAGTCATCCTCACCTCTCAGTCACCCCCAGTTCTCCATCAGTCATCCTCAGCTCTCTATCAGTCATCCTCAGCTCTCCATCAGTCACCTCCACCTCTCTGTCAGTCATTCCCACCACTCTATCAGTCATCCTGGCTCAGAAGCTCCAGTCTAACTTTGAGTCTTCCTTTTTCTTCGTCCTTTACATCCAATCAGTTGCCAAGGCCTCTTGAGTCTCTCTCCATGACATATCTTGCTTTTACTCCAACTGTATCCACTGATTCAGGCCCGTCTTCCCTTGCCTAGGTTACTGCAATGGCCTCCTGACTGATCTTCCTGATGCCAGTCTATCCCCGTGCCGATCTGTCCTTCACCCTGTTGCTATCATCCTTCCATGTTCTGATCATGCCACTCCCCTGCTCAAAATGCTTCATGGCTCCCACTGCTAACCAAAGGCATTGAAGGCCCTCTACACATTTAGCTCCGACTTACCTTTCCTGCCTTATACAATTCACGTTCGGTTGGGCCATGTCCTTTCCAACAAGCATTTATTAAGCACCTGCTATATACAAGGCACTCTGCTACATGCTGGGAGTGCAAAGCAAAAAGGAAACCAGCCCCTGGTCTCAGGGAGCTTGCTCTCTGTGCTCTGTTCTCGCCTTGCCACTGTCCGTGCTTGGAATGGCCTCCTTCTAGTCCCTGTCTCTGGATGGACTTATTTTTTTCTTTTCTTCAAGGCTTCATTCCTTCATCTCTTCTTCTATAACATTCTCCCGGGACCTCTGAAAGTGACCTCCACCTTCTCAGATTTCCTCCAGCATTGCCAGGGCCTCCTCTACTCTGCTCTTACTTCCCTCTCCCTTGGATGGTTTGTAGATATGCCTTTTCCTCTTTGACAGGAGGGTCTGCACCCTATCTATCTTTGCATCTGCAGTGCTAATAAAGGATGCACTTAATAGCGGTTTAATTCATTTGAAAACAAAGACTAAAGGGGAGCTGATCCCCTTTGAAGACATTGATTGTTAAGGCTAATGGACTTGGAACTTTACACTTACCATATTAGTCAAGAAGGAAATAATGAAATTCTTCTGATTCTATTTCCTTTTCTTCTTGCTGCTACCCATTGTACAGGCCCTCTTTATTTCCTTCTGGAATACTACAACGACTCCCTAACTGCTCTTTGCCCCTCAATCCATCCCATTCCAGTGTTCCTCGTACAGAGGCCTAATCATGCTCCTCCTTTGCCCAAGATCTTTCAGTGGCTTCTCACTGACTACTGAACAAAATTGAATTTGGTCAGCCTGGCTACAGCTTGGCAGAAGATTTCTAGTCATCCTTAACATTAATCTCCTCTGCATCTCCCACAATCCAACCACACTGGACTTGGGGCTGCTCTCTGTATGTAACATTACTCCTGTCTCTGTGTCTTTGGGCACATCATTCATTCTGCCTCCCTCATCTCTGCCTGTGCGGATCCTGTGACTCTTGACATACCCAGCTCAGATGAAGCTTTCCCTGATCCCCTGACTTCACTTTGTGCCTCTTATGCCATTCATGATGATTTTTATTTTAGTCATGAGTGTGTGTGTGTGTGTGTGACTCTCCCCTTCCAGATCACAAATTGCCAGGATCATGTCCCCAGCACTTAGCACTGAGCTTGAGGCTATGGCAGACATGAAAAAAACATGACCCCAGTCGCTGACCTCAAGGAGCTTACAATATAGTTGGAGAGTTGATCTCTAATTGAGAAGGATATAGAAGTAACATCCTCATGACATCATTGCCTAACCAATAAGTGAGCCAATCCCTCAGCAGAAGTCCCAGTCAACAAAATGTCCATCTCCTTTTCTTTCAACCTTCAAAGTGGCAGATCAATCTCTTAAGGACTTACCAAGGAAACAGACTGTTTCAGTGAATGCCCAGAGGGGCAGTTCAGAGCATTCATTACTCTTATAGACCTCCTATGCATCTTTGCTAAATGCTAAAATCAGTCATATTGCCAAACCACAGGTCTGAGTTATGATAGGGAGAGACTGCCAGCAGAAACCAAATCCTTAGGAGCTAAAACCAAAGAACATATATTCAAAAAGGAGACAGAAAATTCACCCAACAGAGAAGACTGGCTAATGGAAAAATGATCCAGATATGGAGTAGACATTAAACTGTCCAAACTCACCAAAAAGGGTTTTGTAGGAACCATTTTAAAAAGTGTTTAAGAACATTTTCTTTAAGATCATGCAAAACATTGAGGAAGATGATAGAAGATTACGAGGTATAATTACTTTGAGAAACCATGAAAAGCAGCTGGAGGGGGAAAAATTCCTGCAAACAGTTTCATGTAACCATCAGCTAAGGACACATGGATGAAGCTGAAAGGAGAACAGATGAAAAAGAAAGGGATCTTTCCATATCTCTATACTCATTCTGTTCTGATTATTGATGAGAATGGAGCTGCCATATTTGGAAGGTGGGTCAACTCTACACTATGGAAGGTGGGACCCATTGGAACCTGGAAGAGCAGATGTTTGGACCTGACCAAATAGATCCAGAAGGAATCTGTGCTGCAGGTGACACAATTTTAAAAACATTTGGGTATTAATTTTCTTTTTTTTTTTAAACAAATACTTTATTAACTTCTGTTTTACATCATTTATTTCCGCCAGATTTTGAGTTACAATCATTTTCCCCCCATTATTCCCCTACCCAACCTCCCAGAATAGCAGTCCCACAAGATATCTCTTCCTCCAATCTGCTCTCTCCCATACCTCCTCCCATTCCCCCATCGACTTTTCCATTAGAGGAAGATGAATCTTTGTGTCCCAATGCCTGCACATCTTATCTCCCAATTATAGGCAAAGGAGTATTAATAATAGTATTTATATATATATTTGAAACATTTAATGTTACGACCTCGAATTTCAGATCCATTTCCTTCCTCCCTTGTCACCCATTCCTTCTTGGGATATAAGTAATTCAGTATATGTTGTACATGCCTAGCTATGCAAAACATTATCATGGTAGATATATTGTACAAGGCTGCTTATAATTCCCTCCCACTCATCCCACCCCCCACCTGGTCCAGTCCCTACATGATCCCGTCCCTCTTCTATAGTGGGTACTTCCAACCTCCCCTCACCCCAAGGATGCCCTCCCATCCATCATCCCTCCTCTCATCCCCCTTCCCCCTATCCTGCTGCAGGTTGAGATATCCCATTTAGTATGTATGTCATTTTCTCCCTGAACCAAATTCAATGTGAATGTGGTTTTGCCTTTTTAGCCTTCCTTATTCTCCCCCTCCTTTGCACCCACTTCCCTACATGAGATAGTTTACCCTACCATGTCTCTCCCCATCTCCTCTTGCCACTTTCCTCTCTCACCTCATAATTTCATCCCTTGAGTACTCTCCCTTCCCAACAAAATCAACCTATGCCCTCTATCCATATATAACTGTAACCATATACACACACATTCACATATGTATTGATATGACCACACCCCTTCTTCCATTATTTTCATAGTGAGAAAGATATCATCAGTCACAGATATTGCTTTTCCATATAGGAATGTAAATAGTTCAACTTTGAAAAGTTCCTTTTGATTTCTTTTCTCTGATTACCTTCTCAGGCATCTTTTACTTCTTGTGTCTGGATGTCAAATTTTCTATTCAACTCTGGTTTTTTCCTCAAGAATGCTTGAAAGTCCTCTATTCCACTGAATGACCATATTTTCCCCTGAAACAAAATGCTCAGTTTTGCTGGGTAGGTGACCCTTGGGTTCATTCCCAGTTCTTTTGCCCTCTGGAATATCATATTCCATGCCCTTCGATCCCTCAATGTAGAAGCTGCCAGGTCCTGGGCTATTCTGACTGTGTTTCCACAATATTGAAATTGTTTCTTCCTGGCTGCTTGTAGTATTTTCTCCTTGATCTGGGGATTCTGGAACCTGGCTATAATATTCCTGGGAGTTTTCTTTTTGGGATCTTTTTCAGGAGGTGATCTGTGGATTCTTTCAACCTCTATTTTCCCTCTGGATCTAAAACATCAGGGCAGTTTTCCTTGAGAATTTCTTGAAGGGTGATTTCTAGGTTCTTTCCTTGATCATGGCTGTCAGGTAGTCCAATAATTTTTATATTGTCTCTCCTGGATCTATTCTCCAGGTCAGTGGTTTTTCCCATGAGATATTTCACATTGCCTTCTAATCTTTCATTTGTTTGGATCTGCTTAACAGCATCTTGATTTCTCATAAAGTCACTGGCTTCCATTTGCTCCAGTCTAACTCTGAAGGAATGAATCTCCTCAGTGAAATTTTGAGATTCTTTTTCCATCTGGCAAATTCGACTTTTTAAGGCATTCTTCTCTTCATTGCCCTTTTGGCCCTCCTTTGCCATTTGAGCTAGTCTATTTTTTAAGGTGTTGTTTTCCTCAGTCAGGCTGTTGACCCTCATTTCATACTTTTCCTGCATCCTTCTCATTTCTCTTTCTAATTTTTCCTCCACTTCTCTTATTTGATTTTTTAAGTCCTTCTTAAGGTCCTCTATGACCTGCAACCCGCTCATGTTTTCCCCTGGGGCTTTTGGAGCAGGACTTCTGACCTCACAGTCCTTTTCCCGCTCTATGCCCCCAAAATAGGAGTCTAGGGTTGCATTTTTCTGTTTCCTTTGCCTTGGCATGTTGCCACTTAATTGCTTGACTTTTGGGCTTGCTGCCACACTATGGCTTTAAGGCCAGATAGAGGAATTTTCGTCCCGAACGTGTGGGGGGCAACTTCCGTTTCTGGCAAGCTATAAACCCACCCACAACTTCCACCTAGATCACAATCCAGATCCAGGGAGGTTAAAGCAAGAGCGATTACCCCCCAAGACTGATCACTGGATCTCCCCACGATTTGTAGGCTGGGAGCCGGAAATGCCTCTGAAAACTACACAGTGGCGTGTCTCCTCAGCAGCTTCTAGCCCCCAGGGGAGGGAGCTGACCCATTCCCCAAATACAGGTCCCAAAGTCCATAGGACACTAACCTCTTACTTTGTCCTAGGCAAGTCTATGTTGATAATTCTGGAGTCTCCACAGGTTCCTGGTGTTCTGGGGTTCATCCAGCTGGCTGCTGGCCCTGCCGCCCTGGAGCTAAAACCTCGGCTCACGCGGACCTGGGCTCAGCTCGGCTCCTGCGCTCTGCGCGGTGCCGGCTCCCAGACCACTGCGCTGGTCCTTCCTGCAGGGTGCTGGGCTGTCCTCAGCGGGAGGTTAGCTTCTCTGTGTCGTTCTGTGGGTGCTGGGGCTCCAGAAGTTTTTCAGAGTCCTTTTTTACATAGTTTGTGGAGAATCTGGGGGCAGAGAGGCTTGGAGGAGCTGTTTCTACTCCGCCATCTTGGCTCCGCCCCCTCTAGTTCCTGGGTATTAATTTTCAAGATATTGGAAAGAGTGGAAATTTCCAGAACAGAAATGAAAATGAATACTACTTTTACCAAAGATAGTTGAAAGTTCAGTTAAAGTTGAAACCAATATTGACCTATTTGCCTACTTTCTTTTTTTGGGAGGGGGGACGGGCAGTTGGGGTTAAATGACTTGCTCAAGGTCACATGGCTAGAAAATGTTAAGTGGATTTGAACTGAGGTCCTCCTGACTCCAGGGCTGGTGCTCTATTCACTGCACTACCTAGCCATCCCCATTTGCCTACTTTCTCATCTCTATCAAAGTTTATAAGGATGGCTGGTGTACACATCGAAGGCATCCCAGATACAAGCAAAAAAAAAGTGATCTGGAAGAACTCTGCAGATGATTTTTGTTTACAGTAGGCTATGCCTTCATAGTCACACAAGGGCCTGAGAATTAAGAAAATATTTAATAATAATAATAATAACTGAATAATAAAAGCCCTTACTATGTGCCAGGCCCATGCTAAGTGCTTTACATACATCATCTCATTTGATCCTCACAGCAACCCTGGGAAGTAGGTGCTACTATTATCCTGTTTTACAGTTGAGGAAATTAAGGCAGATAGAAGTTAAATGACTTGCCCAGGGTCACACTGCCAGTAACTGTCTGAAGCCAGCTTTAAACCAGGTCTTCCCGACTGCCACTCTATCCACGGCACCACTTTGCTGCCCAAGAATATGAGCCAGGTCAAATCAAGCACTTATTAAGCACCTACTGCATGCCAAGCATTGTACTAAGTGCTGAGGATACGGAGATATGCAGAAACCAGCCCATCTCCCAAGGAGCTCACAGTCTGATGGTCACGTGGTGTCTCCTTGCTGACAGGGTCCATAACTAAGCAGCAGGAGGAGGAGATGGGGCTCGATCTCTCTTGGGAAAGTACCCAGAGCTTCTGGGGATCCCAAGCTGCTCCTGCTTCTGATGCTTCTAATAATCTCCTGGTGAGATTATGTGGCTACAAACCACAGCTCATCACAATCTCAGAGATGCCAAAGATGCAGGCAAAGTAGGCAGCTGGATCAGGCAAGGAGGACTGGAAGATGGCCATCTGGGGTGAAAGATGCCAGGAGGGCCGGCAGAGGCTCAGTGGAAGACTGATGCACAGATGGGGGCAGGAAGGCTGGGTGGCACAAGGCAGGGAGAGAGAAGAGGGGGTGCTCCCCCAGGGTAAATGCCAACATACAACTACTACTACCAAAGAGACAACTCCTCCAGACTTCATAATTAAAATATGAACCAAGGCCTATCCGTGAAGTGGTTTATCCTTCTCCTGGGGTACGCACAGTGACCTGATGCGCTTTTTAGCTATACTAAGACAGCCACATGATGCAGCTAACACATCACAAATTTGGGAATCCAGATAATCCCAGTGGTCTAGCACACAGTAGGGAGTTTGGACACAAACACAAAAGACCCTGGAGCAGTAAAAGGACATCACAGAAAGTCCTTATGCAAAAGCTCATGCACTCCCCCCTTAGACTGTGGGCTCCTTGAGAACACAGACTGGCTTCTACCTTTGCTTGTATCACTGGAGCTTAGCTCAGTGCCTGGCACATAGTAGGGGCTTGGTAAAGCTGGCTAACTCAACTATACTCAAAGGGGAGCCCCTCTGCTCCTCAGAAACATCTTTCCTCCTGATGCAGTTCTAAGACTTGGGATCTGGTTTCCAAACCCCACATGACGCTTGAAGCAATAAATCAGAAGGTGAGGACAGGCTACCAGAGGAGGGCACATTGACAGCAGCAGCAAGACATCACAGCCATATAGCACTGTGGGAAACACGGAAAAGCTGTCACACTCAGACATTATTTTTGGGAAATTTGTCATGGTCCAAGACCTCATCTGGTGGTACTCTCTCCCCGAGCAGGGATCACAACCCACCTGAGTGTACGCCTTCACAGGCTGCTGTTTGGAATGATCCAAAACCAGTCATTCACTAGTGGCAAAGGTGACAAGCCTTTCTCCAAAGTTGGCTAAGGCCCTGGCCCTGTTGGGAAAACCTTTCTGCTGCCATGATCCTCAGGAGCCCAGGGTCACCTTCACATCACAGTAAGGCACTGAAGCACTACAGCAGAGGGACGACAAACACACACACACACACACACACACACACACACACACACACACACACTACTTCAATATAAATTTCAAATGACAGTTTGTGAAGGTGTCCCCTCAGGTAGGCTGTGATCTGCACTGGGGGAGATGGTACCACAGATGAGATCTTGGACCTTGGGAAGTTTGGTCAAAGGGTACCCAATCCCTTCATTTCCCTAGGACTCAGTTTTCTCACCTGTAAGACAAAAGGGTTGGACTAGTTGGCCTTTGGTATCCATTCCAGCTCTAGAGCTGATTCTAGGAGCAATAATGGTCCTAAAAATATTCTACAGAGGTGAAAAACAGAGGAAAAGGGCTCATATGTAAAAAAATATTTGGAGCAGCAGTCTTTGCTGTACAAAGAACAAAAACAAAATACGTGCTCATTTCCTGGGGGTGACTGAACAAAATTTCAAATATGAATGTCATGAATTTTACGGAACTGTAGGAAATGATGAATGGGATGGGATTTGGAAAAACCTCAGAAGACTTATTTGAAATGATTCAGAGGAAAATTGTCAGAGCCAGAGGAACAATTTGTACAGTGATGATGATGATAATATAAAAGAAAATAACTTTGAAAGACTTAACTCTGACCAGCTGGATGACAAATCACAGCAACGTAAGAAATGATGATGATGCATGGTTCCCACCTCTTGACAGACGGGTCAGGCAAACATTCTCAGACATGGTTAACTTGTGAATTTCTTTTGCTTGACCATATTTGTCACAACAGAAGACTTTTATTTGTGGGGGGAGTTGTAGGAATTTATGGGTAGTGATAATGATGCAAAACTAAAAAAAGAAAGATAAAAGTGTCAACAAAATATTAAGAAAAATTACATTAGAGAACAAAAAGAGTTCAGAAGAAGACATAGATAGGCACAACAGGCTGGATACAAGCATATGAAATATAATATATATTTTAAAAATTAAATATAATAGAAGTTCACAGTTTCATATACTATTTTCTTGTTCCTGTCTTTGCAGATTGAAATATTTGTGTGCATGGATATTTACTGTGTTCATAATAAAAAAGAAATAATAACAATAATGGTCCTGAGTCACTAAGTAAAGATTAAATTGTATTTAGAATATTATTTTTTTAAGAAGAGAGGGAAGTATGTAATCGATCTACCTTTGAAAAATTTCTATAAAAAAAAAGATATTTGGATATTTAAAGGGGTATGCTTCAGTTATCCAGAAAATTTACTGATACAAAATAACCAATTTCCCTAGTATGGAAAAAAGGGAGTATTTTTGCATATCAAATTTAATCTAAGTTTTCTCTAAAACAGATGTAGTCATGTGTGAAATTATTCATTTGAGTACTTGATGGTCCTGATTTTCTTTCTGATTTGACAGTAGAACCAGAACCATTAGGTTTCTGCTCCTTCATAAATAGGGAGAGTCAGGATTCTTATTTCTTTTTAATTTTCCTTTTCTCCCAGAAGCAAAGCTCTAAAATTCTAAAGCTCTAAAACTGTTTGTAAAAAATAGCCAAAGAGAAGACATAAAAAGTTTTTTTAAACTAACTAGATAAAAAAAAAAGATACAGAAAACCATTGGTCAGACTGGATAACAGACAGCAAAAAGTGGGGTGGTGGTTAATACCTCACATTATATATTACAGAAAGCTCTAACTGCATTTAGATAAATTATCTAAATATTTGAAATGGCAATAAGAAACTAGAAGAAAAGGAAGAGGCATTTCTCTTAACTGTGGAGAGGAAAAATATTTTAACAAATAGAAAATAATATACCAGATAAAATTCTGACATCAAGAATTTATAAGTAATTAATAACACTGAGATCTATTCCTCAGAGGAGAAAAGAACATGATACAGCACTATATATACACATGCATATATGTGAACATGCATATGACAAATATGGAAAATGTAGGGAAATAAGAAGTGACTTTCACTATAAAGTGATAAAAATAGTCAATATCCATTGGCTACAACAATATAAAAACAAAACAAAAAACCCAGAAGGCAAGGGAGAAGGCAAAGAGCATATTGTTGTGAATTTTAAAATTCAGAATTAAATTGTGAAATTTTAAATGTTAAAATGTATATAATAGTTGGTCTTTTCTATATGGTCAAGAGATTGTTCCTTGGTATTGGTTATGAATGCTGTTTGTAGTAAAAACAATCAGTTACTAACATCTGTCAATTCTGTCTCAAACCCCACTCACATCTGTCTCCTTTTTCATTTGTGGTCCCCTTCCCATCTCCTCCTAGGCTCTCACGTCCATCACCTGAACACCAGCCTCTAGGCTCTTTTATCTTGTAATCCCTCCTGCACATAACTGCCAAAATAGTCTTGCTATGACACCAATCTGAACATGTCACTCCCTTCCTCTTCCTCTCATTGGCTGGTTCCCCCCAGATCCGCCATTTTAAAGAAACTAAAACTTTTTGTTTCCATGTAAAGGGAGAATAATAAGTTTAACCAAACTGAGTGTCTCCAGTGAGTGGTACATCCATTTGAAAAGGATCCTACATTTCAAGTGCCAAGAGTTAAGTTAATGTATATGGATATTTTTAAAACTGTATGGTTTTTAGTAAACTCCCTCCTCTTTTCTCTAACTCTGCCATTATCACAGCAGAAACAGAAGGGACCAAATGCCATTTACTACTTGGGTTTCAAGGTTTGCTGAAGTCAGAGAATCCATCATTAAGTGGCCGGCCTACAGTGGCATGAGGGTCTCCATATCTAACCAGGCTGGCTGCAGGCCCATACTGACACCTTTCCATTGTCGTAGATCGTACCTTAACCCCATTCCATAGCACAATGAAGCATTGTTGTTCAGTCATGTCCAACTCTCCATGACCCCATTTAGGTTTTCTTGGCAAAGATACTAGAGTGGTTTGCCATTTTCTTCTCCAGCTTGACAGATGAGGAAACTGAGGTAAACAGGGTTGAGTGACTTGCCCACAGTCACACAGCTAGTGTCTAAGGCCAGATTTGAACTCAGTTCTTCTTGACTCCAGACCTGGCACTCTCCATAATGCCACCTAACTGCCCTCTAATAAAACATTAAAACCTCCAAATTATATTCATATATATATATATATATATATATATGTATATATACATGTGTATGTATATATATATATATATATCAGAAATATATAAGTTTATAAAGCACA
Organism: Gymnobelideus leadbeateri; assembly: GCA_011680675.1. Lineage (NCBI taxonomy): Eukaryota > Metazoa > Chordata > Mammalia > Diprotodontia > Petauridae > Gymnobelideus > Gymnobelideus leadbeateri. The sequence continues at coordinate 210,324 of WOXC01007511.1, read as the reverse complement.
TTCCTCACAATGACCCAGAAGCAGTAGGAATGTTATTATCCCCATTTAATAGATAAAGAAGCTGAGGCTCAGCAGGTCAATTGGCCTGTATACGTCATATATACTTGGACAAGTGTGATCACTTATAGCTATGAAGTGTTAGACCCCAGGCCTTCTGACTCAAATCCTAGTTCTCTCTTTACTCCATCATGCTGATACTTAGAGACTCTCATGACTCAATCAATCTGACTAGGAGTGAAGCATTATTTGATCTCTTTGCCCCAACCCCTGTCTGTACTCCTCTGGTCCCAACTCTGAGGCAGACTCTAGCACCCACAGAACAGTGGAGCAGGGAAAGCGGTCAGAGATCATCAAGGACGTCTCCCTATTTTATAGAGAAGTAAACGCACTTCATCAGTATTATGTACTTAATATCTGGCTGATGAGAGAGAGTGAAGAGGGGGAGCGGGAGACAGAGAGAAGAGAGTCAGACAGAGAGAGAAGGGGCTTCCTAAGGTCAGAGAAGCTGGGAAGGTGCCCAGACTTAAGCTTCTTTGCTCCCAGGCCAATCCTCTTTCTGGAACAGCACATGGGAAGTGTGCTCCACTATACTTACTGTGTGCCAGACACTGTGTTAAAACAGGGGACACAAAGAAAGGCAAACCAAGCCAGGCCCTGGCCTCAAGGAGCTTATATCCTGATGAGAGACACAAGGTATAAATAATTCTGGATACTCAAACTGTGCACCATGGAGATGAGGGTGGGGGAATTTGTAAGGGGACAGTCCGAAAGGAGGGTGTTCTTTCTCTCTGTCTCTGTCTCTGTCTCAGCTCCTATGACCAGTTAAGAAACAAGGCCCTTTTCTGAACAGTCTCCAGTCTCTATTTGGAAAGGGACACCTCGGTCCCAGTTTGAAAAATGCTTCCCCTGGAGGCCTGCAAACTCCCACTCCACCCTCTGCTCATAGAAATGCCTTAAATTTGTTTCTGTGCTGGGACTGGGCACTCTGCTCAGCCGCCACCTCTTACCAACTTTCCTCCTTTTCTCTTCTTGACTGGCCACCCAGGAAGTGTTCTCTGTTCTCCTACTTCCTTCACATCTTGCCTGGTTTCCCCAAACCAGTGTCCCCATCCTAGGCATCTACCTCTCCCCCACCAATCAGGAATCCCCATGTCCCATACATAGCCTTCACTGAATCCAGTTTGTTCTTGGATGTCTCAGAATTGTTCCCTTTTCCATAATATTAACATCCAAAGCTCCCACATGTACTATATATCACTTCTGTTGCAGCCAGACAGGATTCCACAATCCACACGTTTGGGAGAGACAATGTTTTGGCCATACGTTGTTAGGGTCTTTTCTCCACAACAGATGAAGAAGGCATGAGAGTGTGCAGTGTTTAGAGTAGGAGAATGGATGGGGGCAGATAGAAACCTGGTTCTAAAACAGGAGACGGCAATGAATAGAAGGTTAGCAGAGAAAAGGACTCAGGAATGACCAAGATGGGCTTTAAAAAGCTTCCCATGTCCTTGCTACAAAAGGCAGCCATTGGACTGCCCATTTCTATGCTATGCAGATGAAAGTACTCAGATCATGGGTACAGAGGATTCAAATACAGAATCAAAAAGGACAATGATGCCTAAAATAGTGAATACTGAATGCACGCACCCCCAAGGGAATTAACTAGGTGAGTTTATGTACGTAGTTTATAACAGATCCAGACACAGTCTCACTCGGTGGTAAGCAGAGTTCAATGCCCACTCAATCAGCCCCACTAGGGCCCTTGGTGTTAGTTATTACAATATGTTGCCCAATGCCAGCCTACAAATGCAGACTAAGAAATGGGACATTTGGGGCCATTTAACCTCTCTGGGCCTCAACTTGCTCATCTGTAAAAATGAGGGGGCTGGATTAGAGGAGTTCCAGGCCCTTATCAGACCTCAAAATCTATGAACTGCTCTCTATTTTAACTTGCTGGATTTGGGGTTTTTTTTCTGTCCTGCTTGTTTGCTATGTGGCCTTCTGAATCTGCTTCAATCATTTTGGGGGATGGGGGGGAGTAGAGACTTTAATTTTTCTTAATTTAGAATCCAGACCTGTGATCATTTCATCAGGGTGGAAACTCTCATTATGGAAAGTCTCTATACCAGGGGTGAGGAAGCTACAGCCTTGAGGCCACATGTGGCCTTCTAGGTCCTTGGGTGTGGCCCTTTGACTGAGTCCAAGTTTTACAGAACAAATCTTTTTATTACCGGGATTTGTTCTGCGAAGTTTGGATTCAGTCAAAGGGCCACACTAGAGGACCTAGAGAACCACAGGTGGCCTCAAGGCTGCAGGTCACCCACTCCTGCTCTACAGACTTACCCATGGCTGCATGCTGAGGACTTGAATCCAGGCCCTCCTCACTGCAAAACCCACTCTCTATCAAATGAGACCAAAACCTGAAAATGCTATGTAAATGTTACCTATCCTTACTTTTGTTGTTATTGTTATTATATCTGCCAAACTATGCTGTTGTTCTTCAGTCTTTTAGTCATGTCCAACTCTTTGTGACCCTATGGACTACACCGTTTTCTTGGCAAGGATACTGGAGTAGTTTGCCATTTCCTTCCCCAGTGGATTAAGGCAAACTGGGTAAAATGACTTGCCCAGGGTCACACAGCCAGTAAATGTCTCAGGCTGGATTTGAATTCAGGTCTTCCTGACTCCAGGCCCAATGCTCTGTGCACTATGGGCCACCAGTGCCCAAACAAAACTCTATTGCCTTCACTTTAATTCCAAGCACTAAAATGTACAGGTATCTGATATTTTATATGAATATAAGCACTACTGCCAAACTTGTCAAATTAAATTCTTTAGTATCACTGGATTACCACAGGTTGGTGTATGGTTTGGCTACTAGTGCACGGTGCCTTTTAGGGGAATTTTCATGACAGCTGCATTCATAAGAAGAAATTCTAGCTTGGAACAGAGAAGTCAGAGAAAAGAAAAGCTGAAACCATTGCTTTGCTGGGTAGAAATGTCCATCTGGCTTTCTATTCTTCATCAAAAGATCATCAGGCTCAGTAGACCAACAAGAGATATCCTGTATAAAAGGCTTCCCATACTTGATAAATGCCTAAGGTCTTCCCACAAAGCTCATTGAATTGAATGGGAATGAACTGCACATCTTAGAAAGGTGGCTCTTTCCAAAACAGTAGCATTTTACAACCTTTCTAGTTATTATTCTATTTCCAGGTCAATCTGACATGTCAGATTTGAAATAGGATTCATAACTAAAGGAAAATTCACATAAAAATCACAATTACCAACTAGACAGGAATTGAACTATATGTTTTTAAAAGGAATATTCAGCCACAGCAAACGACAGGGCCAACGAGGACAATACTATGCTCAAAGAAGATATACAATAAAGAAATGAATGAATAAGTAGATATTAGTGAATCCATACAGGTTCACTGGCTGGTACTTGCCTCTGGGAGTCTCCCAACCCTGGATTCGATCTGCAGAATCTTAGTAGGGGAGGGGTCTTAGAGGTCCCCCAGGCTGCCCTCTTCCCCAGTGCAGAAATGTGCTGGACACCCCTTCTGGCAAAAGTCCAGCCTTCCTGGAGCATCTCCTGTCATTGGGAGTTGCCTAGTTCCTAAGTTAGCCCAAGCCTCTACTGGAGCTGGAATCAACCTATCTGCAGCTTCTAGACCCTGATTCTAATTCTGCCATCCAGAGGAAGGAAGAGGAAGCTGAACTCCCTGCCAGGTGAAAGTCCTTCAAACATCAGTCCCATTCTAATTCAACAGCCAATTTTACTTAGTATCTAAGTTGCATCCAAGCTAGCCTCAAATACTAACTAGCCATATGACCATAGGCAAGTCATTTAACTTCTCTTTGCCTCAGTTTCCTCAACAGTAAAATGTGGGTGATAATAATGGCACCAACCACTCAGGATTGTTGTGAGGACCAAATGAGATGATATTTTTGAAGCGCTGAACACACAGCACCTGGCACCTAGGGACTCTACACAACATGGTGATGATGATGGTGGTGATTGCTGTTACTACTACTATACATCCAGGCTTTCCATGGCACAAGGGTATAAGGGAGGAAACAATCGATCATGCCTATTCCCATACATTTACTGGCTGAAATTCAAGGGATTCTCTTCAGACTTAAGAGAGCAGACCAAATGGGGGGCCAGTTTGGGCCAAGCCTCTGAATTCCATTTCATCTGACAGGTTCTGAGAGAAACTGCCCTGCTCTTGGAGGAGTCCCACAGAAAACAGACTTACAGGGCTGTGGAGACCTCTGGCGATGAGCCAGGCCTGAGGTCACAGACTTTGAGCTGGAAGGGCCTTCAGAAACACTACAGACCAGAGGTTCTCCACCACTCTGTGTTCTGGAGCCCTTGGGCAGTCTGGGGAAGTCTATGGATCCCTGCTTGGAGTCATTTTTTTCAACAATTGAAGGAAATGCAAAAACTTCAGTTAGAGGATGATGAAAACAAAGATGTCATTTCTTTCCCCATCTGAGTTTATGGACTCCCTGAAACCTGTCCATCAAACCCCAAGTTAAGAACCCTTGATCTAGTGCAATTCCTTCACTTTAGAGAAGAAAGAACCGATGTCCAGAGAAGTTCAACTGTTTGTCCCAGAGTCAAACAAACAAACAAAGAGCCCCAGAATGAGGGATGAGGGTCAAGGCTTCAAGGCCTCAAGGCCTCCTGGTAGAGTCTAGTGTTCTTTCCACTCCAACCACTCCTCACTTCTAAAGGGACTGAAATTTCAGATGCCCGAGTAGTCTTGAAATGCTATTCGACATCCAGACATCATGGGGCCAGGACTACATATAACACAACAGAAATGTTTTCTTTGAAAAGTAACTGGCAAAAAGCATTAATAACAAAATCAATAGAGATTTCATATGGATGTTGAGATCTGCCCAACTGGCTGAAATGAAAAGGCTTTAACACGACAACTTGAAATAACTCTCATGGAGCAAGAGAGTGAACTTCTTTGGTTACCAGCCACTTCAGTGATGAGGCCACGTCTTCCTAATCTGGTGATTTTTTATACCACCTGATAACTGATCAAAATTGGCTTTTGAGAACATTTACTAGTGCTTCATCTACTGCTAATGGTTCTGTATTGTTGTTGTTCAGTCATTTCATTCAGTATTTGACTCTCCGTGACCCCACTTGGGTTTTTTTTCTTGGCAGAGATACTGGAGTGGTTTATTGTTTCCTTCTCTAGCTCATTTTACAGAATGGAAACTGAGGTAAAGAAGGCTAAGTGACTTGCCCAGGGTCACACAGCTAGTAAGAGTCTGAGGCTTCCTGACTCCGGGACCTAGCTGCCCCACTGGGGACTGTAACAAAATTCAAATTAGAAGACTCTAGTCCTCCCACAAAATGGCCCAGGGGAACATAGTAAGGGGGCTGAATGGAAAGTGACTGGTCTCTTCTATGCATTCTCTAACCCAGGTGACTTGGGTCCATCTTAATTCTTGGGAACATGGGTTCAGATCTGATTCATTCCAGTCCAAACTGGATCAACCCTGGTTTGAGAGATCCTTGGAAAGTCAAAGTGGTTTCAAGGTCATCCCAGAAGTTCAGATCTGGGAGTCTGTGACTCAGCCAAATCCCCACCTCTCCACACTACTAGCAGAGCTGCCACAGAATCCCCCTGACTTAGGGATGACCTCAGCCTCATGGGGCAAAGCAGAGCCAGTCTCCTGATCCAGTGTAGATTAGACCCATATCTCCAAGGCTAGGCTGACAGGATTAAGGGGTGAGATGCTATTCACTGCAGCAGTAGCCTTTCTGCATTCATTACAAAGTCAGCTCAGGAAGAAAAATCAATTCTCTGAGCACAAATTCAGCCTTGGTGCTAAGGGATACTCTGAAAACCAATTACCCAGATAAGAAAGGAAGGGGCTGCATGTGCTTAACTCATTTCTTATCAAGTCAGGAAGATACTGGTTATGATTCATGATGGCTACAGCCATTAAAATGGAAACAGTTTAGGGAAGGCTCAAAAACGATAACAAGATACAAAAACCCCTCCAACATAACAGTCAAAATGCGATCTGCACAGCTCTACAGACACCTGGGTTCCTAAAAACCACCGAATCATCTAGCTCTGCTGAATCATCCAGTCCAAGAAAGTCACTGCGATGCTTCCGTAGCCAAGGCTAATGGTTTTTTCATGAGGTATGGCTATTTACTTGAACAAGCAGAAGGGCATTCTGGGGTCGTTGGCCCTGGAAACGCTGGCACTGGGGTGGCGTGGCACTGATCACAGGGCGACACACAATAAATCTGGCTCATAGGAGATAATACGATAACAGAAAGGAAGCACTGCTTGGGCACATATACAGTGATCCAGTTGGCACATATGGACGACAGCGAGAAGAGACTGCCTTTTAGTGTGGGCTTGACAAATGAGTCCCTACAGAAAAGACCACGTTCACAACACACATTAGGCTCTCAAAGAGGATGGAGCAAAGGCATTTGTCATCAGCACTAGACATGGAATCGAAAGATCTGAGTCCAGATCTTGGTTCTGCTGCCTCCTAACTGCCATAACCTCATGAAAGCTGGTTTTGCTTTCAGGGCTCAGTTTCCTGAGCTAGAAAAAGAGGGTGGTTAGACTAGATCAGGGGTGGGGAATCTGGGGCCTCAAGGCCACATGTGGCCCTCTAGCTCCTTGGGTCCTGCCCTTTGACTGAATCCAAATTCACAGAACAAGTCCTCTTAATAAAAGATTTATTCTATAAAACTTGGACTCAGTCAGAAGGCTGCCCCCAAGGACCTAGAGGGCCACATGTGGCCTTGAGGCCCAGGTTCCCCACCTGTGGACTAGATGACCTCAATTTCCCTTCCCACCATAAATCAGATGATGCCATAGCAACAACTTCTGCAGAAGGCAATATGGTGCCCCAAGTGTCCAGAATCGCTCTCCCATTGCTCCAATGTTGCGTAATCAGCCATTACGTTTCCTTTCTGCTTCTAGTTCACAATTTTGATCATTTGGCCCAAGAAGAGATCTGTCCAGCGGCATGCACGAGGTAAAACTGTATATCCGAATAGTCGCTGGGACAGTGCGGAGCAGTGAAAGAGCTCTTTAACCTGGACTCAAAACCTGCCCCTGCTACTTCCTCCCTGCGAGACCCTGGACAAGTCATTTCACCACCGGGGGACTCAGTTTTCACCTCCATAAATGTAAGGAGATTAAACAAGTTTATTTCCTTAACCTCTAAAACATATAATCCTGTGACCTGTCAAATGAGGGAGCTGAACTAAATGAAAGCTCCAGTTCCTTCCTGTTCTATGTTCTTTTCTCGGTATTTTCTTTTTTTTGCTTTTTGGAGGGGGGATGGCAGGGCAATTGGGGTTAAGTGACTTGCCCAAGGTCACATGGCTATTAAGTGTACCGGATTTGAATTCAGGTCCTCCTGGCTCCAGGGCTGGTGATCTATTCACTGTGCCACCTAGGTGCCAACACTGTTCTTTCCTCTGTATTCAAATTACATAGGGGACTATTTATGGAAAGAAAGGTTCATAGACACACATTTCACACTGCACATAACTCAGCTTTGACAATTCTTGGACATGGACTTTGTAAGATTCAAAGTACTTCTAATTATATCAAAGAACATCGAAATTTTTTAATTCTCAGAGTAAACTTTTAAAAATATATTTAAAATACAACCCAGTACCTTGGTGAGGGTGGGGTGGGGTGGGCAAGGATGACAGAATCAAACAATGAATCCAGTAAACAGCCAGATTTACTGCTTTAGGCAAACACACCTTCACTCAATTTTATGACCTTCCCTAGAGGCTTTCTAGATAATAATGGATAGTTATGGCTAGGCTATGCTCTTGGGTAGGGTTAGTGCTTTGTAAACTCCATATTCCTGGCCACTCACTAGCCTTTTCAATAACCTTTTCATTCTGCAATATTTTAATCAACTGATTACTGGCTGTTCAAGAAAATATACTCTCCTTAATGAAATCAGAAGCAGCCCCTTTGGGGAGGAAAGGGGAGAGAGGAGGTAGGGAGAAAAGCAAAATCAGATAGCTAATAGCTTTTGTCTGCACCAACCCTCTGGATTTAACATCACACCATTCACAAAGTCAGACGAAGGAATACTGCAATCTTCAAGGAATCAAAACTGAGAGTCACCCAAAGGACAACAGAGATGTGCAGCAGGCATAAAAAAGGCCTTGGTGTAGCAAGAATGGTGAGGGAGAGTCAACAGAGCAGGAACAGCATCAAGGCAGGGATGAATGGTCATGGAGCAAGAGTAAGGAATAAGGATGGGTGACCCATGTGTGATACTGATGGCCAAGAAGTGTCAGAGGTCCAAAGGGAAGCCCCCAGGTGAGGAGGCCCCTACTGAGAATTATGGGAGGATAGGGACACGAGTTACACACACAGAATGAGAAGATATAGGCGGGCAGCAACCTAGAGGGAAAGCCCACATCAAGAAAAACCCAGATTCACTGACACATTGGTATATCATGCTAGCTCTAGATACAAAAACCCTGCCCTTAGCTGGGTAGTTGACATTTTCTTTTCTCTTCAGGCTTCGGTGGTATGACAGAGAATCAAAAGTCCCTGGAAATTCCCCTAGAAGATAATTTTATTGGAAAGGACAGGCAAAGAAAAGTTCTTTTTTTTTTTTTAAGCAATTGGGGTTAAGTAATTTGCTCAAGGTTACACGGCTAGTCATTATTTATGCGTGGGTGCTCATTTTCTGAGGCCAGATCTGATCTCGGGTCATCCCAACTCCGAGGCCGGCACTCTTACTCACTGTGCCACCTAGCCGCCCTTTAGGGCAATTGGGGTTAAGTAACTTGCCCAAGGTTACACGGCTAGGTTTTTTTGTTTGTGTGGATTAAGTGTCAGAGGCCGGCTCCGAACTCAGGTCCTTCTGACTCCAGGGCCGGCGCTCTATTCACTGCGCCACCTAGCCGCCCCCAAAGAGAAGTTCTTAATAATTTCACCTGTGAATAAACAGGTCCTCTTGAAAATGGTTCATCTGCTTTTCCAAGATGGCTCCCTTTACCAATATCCAATTAACTTTGTTACCCTTTCTTTTTTTAAAGGTTTTTTTTTTTTTATTTTTGGAGGGGGTAGACAAGGCAATTGGGGTTAAGTGACTTGCCCAAGGTCACACAGCTAGTTAAGTGTCAAGTGTCTGAGGCCAGGTTTGAACTCAGGTCCTCCTGACTCCAGGGCTGGTGCTCTATTCCTGGCACCATGTAGCTGCCCTGCTTTGTTGCCCTTTCTAAGCCTGTTTCCCATTTTCTCCTCTTTCTTTCCTTCAAATTTCTCAAATAGTATATACCCACTACCTCTACTTCCTCACTGCTCACTCTCCTCAGAACTCCCAGCATTCTATTGAAACAACTCTCTTAGAGATCACAAAAGACAATGGACCAATTCCATAGCCATTCCTCAGTCCTCACCCTTCTGGACTTGTCCGTAGCATGTGGCATTGCTGATTACTCTGACTTCCATGACACTGTGTCAACCATCCTGGTTCTCCTCCTATATCCCCAGCTGAGCCTTCTCAACCTTCTTTGCTAGTTCTTCTCCTTGACCCTAAAATGTGAGTTCCCTAAGGTTCTGTCTTTGACCTCTATACTGTCTCCCCTGAGATGTCACTCACTCCCATAGCATCATCCACGTGGGTAATACCCTAGTCTCTATCTCCAGCCCTACCCTTCTTCCCAAGCCTCAGTCCCATAATCCCAAGCATTTGCTGGACAGTTTTCAGATGGATGTCACCCTGTTACCATGGGTTTAAACATGCTGACTCTGACTCAGTGTCTTTACCTCATTCAGCTCCTCTCTCTGTACTCTCTCTCTGCCAATGGCTTCATCATTCTCTCCTTTCTCTGTTACCCCATATCCAGTCACCCATTAATTCTTTCTCCTCAATATTTCTGGAATTCGTCTCTTTCAGTACAATTCAACAAGCATTTATTGAGTGCCTATTATATGCTAGAAACTGTGTACCAGGCAAAGACAAAAACAAACAGTTCCTGCCCTTGAGGAAATGACAATGTACTCAGAGGAAAAATGTACACAGATTATATACAAAATCTATATGAGTAAATAGAAAATAATTCTTGTTGGGAGAGAACTAACCCACAGGGAGCCCAGAAGAGGCCTCTTGGAGGCGGCTGCTGAGACGGACCCTGAAGGAAGCTGGAGAATCAACAAGGCAGAGGCATTCTAGGAAGAAGGAAGAGCCTGTGTCAAGGCATCGCAGAGAGACAACAGGAGCCAGACTGTAACATATGGACAAGAGCAGGGGGCCACTTTGACAGGAAGGCGGGTTGAGATAATGGGGAGCTAAAAGCCAAATCTGTGGCCCTGGCCCATCCGTGCAGCAGCCACATGGAGGACCAAGCAAGAAGGCAAAGACTGAAGACAGTCAGCCACCGCAGCACCGTCATGGTCCGGCCCCTGGACCACACCAACAAGCCTCCTGACTCCATGACTGTCTCCCTCCTCCTTGTAGAGCACATGTCCCTGGCAGGCTGAGCTTCTCAAAGTACCATGTTACCACCCAGTTTTCTTCTCAGAAGCCTTCTGATTCTACATCGCCTAGGGGCTAAAGTCTAAATTCCTCAGCCTCAACCTCAGACTCCATGATCTGGTCCCTATCCTGCCTAGGGAGGAAATACTGAAGCAGAGGCAGTGTGGTGGAACGAGAGAGAGAGAGAGAGAGAGAGAGAGAGAGAGAGAGAGAGAGAGAGAGAGGAAGACTTGTATTCCAATTCTAACTGCTGGGCTTTCCTGGGCAAACCTCTGATCTTCTGAGAACAAGAAGACTGGAGACCACATCAGTCAAAGGACCTAGAGGAGTTTTGCCTGGAAAAGAGAAAACTGGGGTAGGGGAAGTAGAAGGGGGTAGATAGGGGCAACTAGGTGGCACAGTGAATAGAGCACCAGTCCTGGAGTCAGGAGAACTTGAGTTCAAATCCGGCCTCTGACACCTAACACTGACTAGCCGTGTGACCTTGGGCAAGTCGCTTAACCCCAATTGCCCTGTCTTCCCCCCTTCAAAAAAGCAAAAACAAAAAAAATAATAATAATAAACAAGAAAGGGGTAGATATCACTGCTGCCTTCAAATATCTGATGAGCTGTCAAGGCCTGAGTTTCCTGGACCTAGCTGACAGGACCAATAACAGTGGGTGAAAGTCATGGGAAATCTAACTGTTAACTGTCTGAAAGTGGAACGTAGAGTGATCTTTAAAAGGAGGTTAAATATGCAGGTATTTGTTGATGGGAAGGGAGCTCTCTGTTTAGGTACAGAAGAAATAGGTAATCTCTGTCTTTTCCAACTCTAAGATCCAGCGATGCCATCTTCCCAATCCCGAAAGGGAGGAATCAAATGCTAACTTTATTGTAGGTGCTCAATAAATACGATGACTCAACTGAAGGGTTAGAGCATTTTCTTTCTGCTTTCTGCATTTGAACAGGAGCGTGTTTTTTCCTTCTACAAAGGAAGCATGGATTCTACATCCAAATTTGACATGAAGATGAACAAGTGGGTCTAAGGCAACAAAAACCTTGTCCTGTGGAGAAGACCTGCCCTCTGAGTACCCTGTGCTAAAAACCAGGCATGAAGAGTCCGAGTCCTACTTTGTTAGGAAAATACAGGATGTTCTGAATTGCCCTAAAGCCTGTGTGACTCTGGACAGGTAAATCTCCTTAGTCTGAAATTATGACCTAGATCCACTCATGTGACAACTTCTAACCATTTCTAGCAATCAGTAACCCAAAACTAGAGGTAAGCAGCCAGCTCTTCCTTTGAGATGCTCAACATTAGCAATTAATACTCCCTCTGGGGTTTCTGGCCATTTAAAAACTGAAATTTAGCAACTGCAAATCTTTTTCCCCAAGGGCACTGAGAATGGCTAGGACACAGTGTGCATTTTTTAAATTGCTTCTATTCTTATGGACTCAACCTAGGGAAGCATAAATCACCATAACTGATTATCTGTGCAAGTCAAGAACCTTTTGGGGAGATCTAGGATTTCCCCCTTTTTCTTTTTTTTTTTTTTGGAGGGGGGAAGGCAGGGCAATTGGAGTTAAGTGACTTGCCCAAGGTTACACAGCTAATACAGTGTGTCAAGTATCTGAGATCAGATTTGAACTCAGGTCCTCCTGACTCCAGGGCAGGTGCTCTAAAGTCTCTTGAAGGACATTGCTGACAATGAGATTGGACTAACTTTCTTGTTCAGACTCCACACAGGTGGAATAGCCATGGTGTTTGCTCAGTCTGGAGGGCATAAGTTCTTTGAACAGATTGCCCAAGTCTGGGGGAACTTAGAAATGGATGACTTAGTCAAAGTTCAGTTCCAGCCCCTCATGTAATATTCATTCTCTCATTAATTGTTAACCAATCAGAGTTGATTCCCACCCTGGGGAACACCTACTCTTTGAAGGGCACATAAACTGTGAGCCCACTACCAAGACTGTCTTTGGTCTAAGAGACCAAATGACCACATTAATAAATGTGCTGGTCTTATTAATAAAATTATTAAATTACCCAGAAATTATGTCTCTCAAACCTTTTTAATTGCCTCACCAGTAAAAAAGAAAGAAAGAAAGAAAGAAAGAATTGAACTAAATAATCACTAAGGTTCTCTTCAGATGTAAAAATTCTCATGATTCTATTAGTCTTAGTATTTTCTAGGTACCTTCTAAATGTCAGCACCAGACTAGGCATATTTCCTGATATTTTAACACTAAAGGACAATAACTAACAGCCTTAATTCATCAGAGGATCAGTCACCAGTGAGCACCTTCTTTGGAGTTTAGGAAGACCAGGGTTTAAGGCTCCCTTCTGACTCTCACTAGCAGCTGCGTGGCCACAGGCAAGTCACACGGTCTTTGATCTCTGGTGTCCTCATCTGTACAATGGGGCTAGCACTACTCCCGGTGTGGTACCTAGCTCACTCTGCCATCATGGGAATCCAATGAGAGGATATACATAAGGCACTTTGTAAGCCTTAAAGCGCCATGTGTCAGTTATTAGGAAAATGATAGCTGAGCCTTTTAACAACAATCCCTGCCACAAACACATGGGAATAACAACATCCACTGTGCACAGTGACAATAATAACCAGGATGTCATTTCATACAAGGCCCTTCACCTGTGTTCTCTCACTGGACCCTCATCACACCCCTGTGAGGCAGATGTGTGCTACAGGTATCATTTGCCTAATTACTAATGATGAGGAAACCAAGGCCCAAAGAGACTGGCCCAAGGTCATAAGGCCATTAAGTGTCAGGCTGGGATTCCTAGTCATGTGTCAGTGGATGCTGCATTTTTTCCCAGCAGGGGCTCTCAGATCCCCTTCTAATCACTGGTTCCCAGGCCAAAGGACCAGTACCCCACTACTCACTTAGACAGAGACACGCCCCCTGCCTTCCCAATCATCTCTTCATGGTGCAATACTGAGTAGTTCCATGGGATGTGAAGAAACTTTAAGAGAGTTCTCATCCACCGCTCAGGATGCAGGACAAGCTGTTCATAATGGACTAACATGCATCTTTTATACCCAACTTCCATACACTGGTTATACATGGTCTCTATGGCACGGTTCCACTTGGTTAAACAGTCCCTGTAGCTGTTAAGATCAAATCCAGCTATGGTAACTTTTCGGGAAATCATGGAATGTACAGATGCACGCCCATCTCGAACCATAAGAAGAAATTTGGCATTAGGGAACAATCTGGCCAGGTAAGTCAATGACTTTAGGGCAAAAGGGTCTTTGTTACACAGATAAGGGGCCGGCTCCCCATGCTTCACAATGATCTCTAATAAGAAAGCCTGCATGGCAGAATCCAGCACTTCGTCCGTGACGCCAGCCTCGTCCAGCCGGATCTTCTCTTTGCTGGATCGGGACCACATCTGCTTGAGAGCCAGGATTCGAGGGATGACCCTGGTCTCCTCTCCACAGCGGATATCAGGGTGGGCATCCAGCATGGCCCGCATGAGCGTGGTTCCGCTCCGAGGCACGCCCCCAATAAAGATTAAAGGCATGTCCTTGTGGTAGGTGACAGTCTTATTGGCTTGAAGGCTCAAGCCAGTTCTGGGGGTGGCCTTGATGCTCTCCAGTCTGACTGGCTGACTGCGCTCCTCTATTCGGTGATGACACTCCATGGCATGCTGTCCCAAGTAAAACACAGTCACTGAACTGATCACCAGACATGCCAATAATAAATTCTGCTTCAGTTTTCCCACCATCTTGATTCTGTGATCACGTCACTCAACGGATCTCTTACTCAAAATGATTTTTGGATAACGTCCAGGCCATGGAGACTCTAATGTGTGAAGATGATCAACACCTGATGGGAAAGAAAATAAAATTCAGTTTTACCGCCTGGTTAAAAATCAGCATGCATCAATCAGCCACCAATGAACACTTATTAATCGCCAACTGTGTACCAGGCACTCTGGTAAGCACTGGTCCATTTGTCACCAGCATTATTTCAGGCACAAGCTACAACAATGTTGGATGCTGTGATATTCTTGGCTCCACGTAAAATACACAGAGATGAACTTTTGTAAAAATGGAGTAACTCTCCATAATCAGAAGCTGTTTTCACATGACAAATGGAAAATTGTGTTCCAAGAACGTGTATACACACATATATGTATGCACATTGTATGTGCATCCATCATGTGTAAGCCATAACTTATATATGTCTAGACACACCAACTGCCTTGTAGCAAGCCAAGGTCATCACCTAAAGTGCCCAAGAAGATGAATTAAATGCAAACGAGGAAACAAAGGCCCTCCACAAAATGCTATGGACATGATGAGACACATGGCTGTCTACTGTCCTGAGGGCACAGGCCAGGATCACTGAGTATTTGGTCTGGAAAGGCTTTGAAAGGCGATCTAGCCCAGTACCAGTATTTCAGATGAGAAGACTAAGGCCCAGAGGTCAAAGTGACTTACCCAGCGTCACAAAGCTAATAAGTGTCTGAGGCTGCATTAGAACTCAGGTCCTTCTGACTTCAGGTTCCTACAAAGGATGGGATTTTATCTGGGACTTAAGGGAAGCCAAAGGGAAGAAATGGTGAGCATCCCACCAGCCGGCCAATGAAAATGCCTAGAGTCAGGGCATGGAGATTTGTTTTTCTTCTGAAAGAAACAGCAAGGGGCTCATAATCACTGGGTCATACATCAGGTGGAAGGGAGGGATGCTAAGAAGGCAGAAAGGGTCCTGTCAGGGAAGGGCTTTCAAAGTCGAGCAAAGAATGTTCTATTTGATCCTGGGGGTAAAGGAAGAACAAAGCAGTTAAGATTTCCTGCACAGAATATAATCTAAAAATATGACTGAATAACCATATCCATCCAGCAATGCCCTGGTACTTAAAAAGCTCATCCTGAGAGTGTAAAACAGAGATTTACATACGAAACATACAAACCTCTTCATTTTACAGCTGAGGAAACTGATGTCTAGAAATATTGGGAGATTTGCTCAAAAGCCACACAGGTAACCTTTACTCAATCATCATCAACAATTTATTACATCCTACCCATGTGTCAGGTACTGGTCTAGAAACGCTAAGACAAAGAGTTTATATTCTACTTGGCAGAGATCTGGGAGAGGGTGGAGGCAGAAGGAATTTTGTTTACTCTCAAGTCCCACAACCATTCTTAGAGGTAAGTAAAAATGAGCTATGTACAAAGAGGGGGCACTGACAACTTGGGGAGTCCAGACAGGCCTCTTGGAGGATGTGGTACTTGGGAGGTCCAAGGCAAGCAGGCAGGACTGTCTCTGCCAGGACACGGCTGGAAAGAGATGAGACAGAGCGTAGAGGTAATGGCAAGAAGGTCAATCTGGCTGTAATCAGCCTAGAAACACAGCCTGGAACCAGGTTGGGAAAGGTTTCAAATGCCAAACAAAGGAATCTGTAGTTTATCCTAAAGGCAATATAAGGCACCGGTCCTTCTTAAAGCAGTAACATGGTCAGATCCAAATTCTGACAATATCAGTTTGTCATCTCTGTGGAAGACAGGGGAGAGATGGCATTCTGGGAGGCCAGTGAGGAGGGTCTCTCAGGGAGGCATAATGAAGGCCTGTTCTTGGGGGAATTGGGTATAAGGAAAAATCAGGAAAAGGATTTGAGACCTAAGTAGACTTGACAACTGAATAAAGACGGGGAGTGGGACCTGGTAGACTAAAAGAAGGGCGCTGCGCTTAAAAGAAATGGGTAACTTACAACAAGGCAGACAGGAGAGTATCCAGAAGAAGGGGGTTCTCAGCTGTGCCAAATGCTATGGCTAATGAAAATGGATCAGGACTAAGGAGAGACCACTGGACACAGCCACAAAAAGATCACTGATGCTCTGAGCTCTTTCAGATGAGTGGAAAGGACAGAAGCCGACTGAGATGGGTTGGAAAGTCAGTAGAAGGTGAAAAAGTGGAAGCAATGAGTGAAAGAAGAGACGCAGGCCGACAACTTTGGGAGATGGTGACAGCTAACCCCCAGCTCTACCTCTGTGAGCCGTATGGCACTTCAAGGTTTCCCAAGTTGCACTTCTTACAGATGAGGAAACTGAGGCCGAGAAAGGTCCTGTGACTTGCCCAGGATCACATGAGTAGTCTGAGGCTGGGTTCAAATTTAGGTCTTCCTGACTCCAAGTGAAGAACTTTTAAGGAGAGAATAGATGAGTGCATGCTTGACAGCAGTAGGGAAGGAGCCAGTGGGAAAGGAATAGGGAGGAGAGGGGATGATGGAAGGGGCAAACTCCTGGAGTAGACGGGAAGAGGTGGGATCAAAGGCACAAGCAGAATGGATGACTTGGCAAGGAGAAAGAGCTGCCTCATCCCCCAAGACAGGAGCCAAGAAGAGGATGCTGGAACGATTCAAAATGTGGAGACGCAGAGGAGAGGGAGCCTTCATGGCTGGCCTCATTGTTTTCAGGCAAGTAGGAGTCTAGGCCTTTGGTGAAAGGGAGGGGAAGGGGTGGTATAGGTGGCATGAAGGGAGACAGTTTGGGATAGAACCTATGAGAGTGTGACAGAAAGTAAACCAGAGAAGAATAAAAGAACTGAGCAGTGAGGGCTCAGTTGGGATGGTCACAAAGTCTCAGGGGACCCAGTCAGAATGATTGCAGGACTTGATCTATTAGTGTTCCACAGCTCTAGAGCAAAAAAGTGAGGGTGGATGGTGGGATTAATCTGGGGCTAGGGTTGTCTGACTATTGGCAATGTCACATAAGCAGAGATATTGCGTACCACCTTGATTTCAAATTATGACCATGTCCAATTCATTTAGAAAGGGGCAAACATCAACAGGCCAAGGAAACAAGGGCTTCATGGGAAGAGGACAGTGTCAAGTGGAACTGGTAAACTAAAGGGCCAAGATTTTGAAAGTAAGTGAGACCAGAGCAGGAGGAATGGCCTGCAGAGGCAGGACTGGAGGTGCTGGTGAGGATGGAGAATCAGTTTAGGAGGAGTGAGCCCTAGGGAGAGAGGAAAGACTAGGAGATGATAGAGAAAGGAATTTCAGAATTACAGACTGATAGGGGTGGGGGAGGGAGGGGGATGAGATAAAGGAGATGAACGTCCTGAGTTTGACCAAGAAGTTTGTTGAACTGAGAAGCAAGAGTACTTGAGGTGACAGGTCTCAGCATACAATAAGCGCTTAATAAATGTTTGCTGACAAACCACATCAACACATTTAAATCTTCTCTTGTGGACAATGAGGCTATGTTACTGTGTTGAAACTTCTCTTGAGCCCAGGCTGTTATTTAAAGGCATATTAATGGTAATAATAAACACGGCCTAGAAGTTGGTGCTCCCTTAAAAAACGGATCACTTACCTTGTCAGACTACATCCTAACCTGGACGGGCCACTTTTACATTTCATTCGAAACACCTACGGGAACACACCTGCCTGAATAAGCACCATTCAAGCTCCCTTCAGAAAAGAAAATGAACACAGGGAAGCTTTTGAATAATAAGACAAGTTTTAGCTCTGCCACTGATCTCAACTGGGCAGTGCTTGATGGAAGGCATTTCTGTAATAGGACACTCCATTACTGCTGAGTCTATTTGTGCCCTGATATAAAGGGCATTCAGAAACAGGGCTTACCATTCACAGATTGCAGGCCATCTCACTCCCTTTTTAAAATGCTTTATTGATTTTTTTCTATTGCTGTCACTTACCAATTAACTTCCCCTTTCACTGCCCTCCCCACAGATCCCTCCCTCGTGGCCAGGTCCACAGAAGCTCATTTCTCTTCTAGCCACCCTTTCTTTCTCTTAAGAGGAACATGCCAAGTAAAAGCAAGGAGCATGCACACCACATTAACTGGAAGAAGCTGAAGAGCATGTCTGGACTTACGTTTCTCTTCCTGGCTATTGGAGTAGAGAAAGAGAATCAGAACTCTGTTGGCTGTTCATTGTTCTGAACAAGTGGGCAGCCAGCCCTCCATCTTTAGCAGACCACAAAGATCATCACCGGGCTGGAAATGGGAAGGCTTAACTTCACTCTGTGTATAAGAGGGCAGATGGCTTTCCTTTGGATTTCTACAGCCTATAGACCCTGTCATTTAGCACTCTGTGATACACTATGCTTGCATTGTGCAATCCTGGGTCAGACACAGGTCCCATGTTTCTCTAACTGGATGCTAAGTGCCTTGGGCAATGATCCTATCTTATAATCCTATTCTGCAGCAGAAAGAGCCCTGAAATTAGAAAAAAAAGGCCAGATTTTGAGTTCTAGGCTTTGTGAGTCAATGCAGCTCTGGAAAGGAAGTATGACAGAACTTAAATATTTATAGGATGATTTCATAAAACTCTGTTCTAAGATAATAATAGCCCATCAATGCTTTAAGGATCTGTGAATGCATCTGTGTGGGTGTACACACCAAGGCATACTGTATGTTAGTACAATGGCCTCTGAACTGGGGTCTTGGACTCCCTGGACAACCATGGCATGATCCTAATGGAGGCATGATCAATCAGAGGGTAGGAGGATGGGTCACATGCTACCCTCTCCACTATAGTCAACCATGGGGCTTGTCTCCAACACAATCATACCTACTCTTCACCCATTTCAAGTCAATATTCCCCCTACCCCAATGGCTCTAGCAGTTGTGAAAGTCCCCAACCTTCCCCCTTCTTATTTAGGCACTGGTCCCTCAGGGCAGTTGTAACCGAACTCCAACTGCATCAACTTTGCAGTGCCATTGAAAAAAATCACTTTTCCCAACACACACACACACACACACACACACACACACACACACACCAGCATACCCACCAAGAAAAAAATGCATTGTTAGGGATGCCTGATTAAAAAGTTTGAAGACCACTAACTTAGTAGACTTTCCTCAAGGGTTACTATGGATGAAAATTTACCATCCAATGGACAACCTGGTAATATGCCTCTTCAAACCTAACTATGCTTGCAGATTGATGGCCAGCATACCGGCAATTGCTATGTCCAAAACAAAGCTTTTCCTACACAGCAAGACCTTGCCAATGTCCTCAATCTGCTGGCACACCCTGGAGAAGCCAGGTTCAACTCCATGAGGCATTATAACAGCACTGTGTGGAGGATATTGACCTTTATGCTTTTAAAATGAGTTGAACAGATGTGTCCCTCCTAAAGATAATCTTAAATATCTTAAAACCTCAATGATTATTAACAATTAGTGAATAATTATTATAGAAGGATCCTGGCTTTAAAACAGAATTCAGCCTTGGGATCTTTAAATGGTAGTTTTGTTAGGAATTTTATAGATTGTAAACTCCTTGGCTGTAGTCACAAAAGCAAAAATAAACTGTGCCCTGGAAGATCAATGCATTCTGAAGAGGTCAGATGTCAAATAGTCCTCACCTGGCACTCAGAGAGTCATCTCTGCACCTCAGAAGTGTCCATGTCCCTCAGGTATGGCTGCTCTCAGGAGGTAACTGACTCCCTCCCCACCCCTGCACCCACCCTTGAGCATCAAGCAGCGGGCACTCCCAGACCACCACAGGTTGGATTCCATGACCTCTGAAGTCTTCTGAGCTTGGGATTCTGGGATTCCATAGAAAATATCCAGAACTAGCCTCCTTCTGAAAAACAAATCCTGAAATTTAGCTCTGTTTTTCTTCTTTGGTAAAGCTATAAACTCTTCACATGAATCATAATCTCCCCCAAATGAGAAGGCTCTAGAGACTTCTTCCATAGTGAGGATAGTCAGGTTTCTTTTCAACCACTGATCACAAACATGGAGCCTGGTAACTTCAAGAAAAAATACAAAAGCCATCAAGGTCTCACATGCTATGCATCTGTGGACTAGAAAAAAAGAATCTGACTCAAGGGAAATCACAAGACTATTGTGCTCCTTACAGGATGGGGGACTGAAAGCCAGTATATGTTTACATCACTGAGTAGGCAACAGCAGATGCAGAAATGAAATCAAATTGTTAGTGAAGCCAGGGTAAATCAATACCCACAAAGGTGCCTGATAAGAAGATACAATCTCCCCCAACAAGTCCTCGTTACCTTGGAGGCACTTGCTGACACCTGGACAGGAAAAACTTGGGGACAATGGCTGGCAAACAACTCCCTCATTTGGTCTGCAAACTTTTTTCATCTTGCTTCTATCACTAAAAAGAAAATGGAGCAAGCACACTCCCAATATGTGCATATTTACTTATTTATAAGCTAAATGCACATATACTCCTATACGAATAAGGATAGCCGTTATAAAACATAAAAATAGACATTTTTAAAGGATCAGATAAAGATGAAATATCAGAGTCAATAGGAAACCACTGGAATTTACTGAAGAGGGGAGGGATTGGTCAGACCTATGTTTTTTTTTTTTTTAAACTGCAGAGGGGGCAGGTATTTTTTTTTTTAAAGCAATTGGGGTTAAGTAACTTGCTCAAGGTTACACGGCTAGTCATTATTTATGTGTGGGTGCTCATTTTCTGAGGCCGGATCTGATCTCGGGTCATCCCAACTCCGAGGCCGGCACTCTTACTCACTGCGCCACCTAGCCGCCCCTTTAGGGCAATTGGGGTTAAGTAACTTGCCCAAGGTTACACGGCTAGGTTTTTGTTTGTGCGGATTAAGTGTCGGAGGCCGGCTCCGAACTCAGGTCCTTCTGATTACAGGGCCAGCGCTCTATTCACTGCGCCACCTAGCCGCCCCCAGACCTATGTTTTAAGGAGGGAAGAAGCATTTTGGCAGTTGTATGGAGGCTGCAGTGGAGAAGGGAGACACTGAGATGGGGAGACCAATTGGAGGTTATTACAATAATCCAGGCCAGAACTATTTCCAGGAGTGGGGAACCTGTGGCCTCAAGGACTAAAATAGGGTAAGGGTTGGGTGAGTGGAGAGAAGGGGCTGGATGTGGGAGAGGCAGAATGGGCAAAACTTGGCATGTGATTGGCTGGGTGGGGTTGGGGGCAGTGAGGAGAAATGGTCCAAGAGGCTGTGAAAATCTGGGCAAGTGGAGGAATGGTGGTGCCCTTGGCATTAATAGGGAGGGAATCGTGAAAAATGGGCTTGGGGAAGAATTGGAAGGAAAGATGGTCTAAAGATATCTGAGATCCATATCACAAGCCATCCATGCTGGGGTATCCACAAAAAGGGGGTGGGGACGGAGAGAGGCAGGACTTGACTCTCAGTCAACACCTTGGAGCAAAGAGACTGCTCCTCCGAAGGGCACTATAAGGCGATCTGGAGTTGGGGTAAAATTTTCCCAATGGCACATGCACAGTGGCTACAGATGGTGGTTAGTTTAGGTAGTAACTACCCTTAAAGAGTAAAGGGCTGGCTCAAAGGGAGTGGAATATTATAATCCTGGAAGATAAGGGCAAGCAGAGTCATGATTGGGTGTCTTTGCATGGAGGGGATGTGACCTATCTTTCCATCCTCCAACAGGGTTGATCACATAATCCCCTAGTGTAAACATATCCCCCACCACCCCCTAAATGTAGGAGACCACTGACCTAATCAAAGTGGACACAAAACGAACACCATATATGATACACACAGTGCACTTAAATGGCCAGGCAAGTTAGCGGGTGACCGATGTATTAAAGATGACATACAAGGTCAGTTCATGTAGCAAGATGACTGAGAGGTGGTCAAGAATGACCACCCAACTAACAAATGGAATCTCATGGAGCACTCAGGGACAAAATGAGAGGCAGCACACACAGTGGGATGAGCCAGTGCTTTAGCTCAATGGGCAATAAATATAGCAACATGTTGGTTTTACTGTTCAGTGGAATTCTTCACTCGATGACAAGCAATGACAGATTTGGAAGTCAGGAGAAATATAATTTTATTTATGAAACTGCTTGAAATGATGTATTTACAAAGATGAGTTGCTAAGTCTAACAAACAGTTAAATAGATGGATACAATTACAAACACTTTAAATAGAGAGAGAACATAGCATTTATACCCTTGTATTAGTTTACTATTATGACAAAGCTATTCATAAAATTATACTCTGACAACTTGGAATAATAATGTGAACTCTATTTTCTTAACCTGTAGGTCACCTAGTACTGTAAATGGATTTTGGAATTTAAACTATATCCGCATGTGGAAAATGAAATATAGGCCGTTTCTCTTTTGGTTTTTAATATTTACATTTTTAAGTGTTAGCTTCCTCACTGCTACCATGGAAAAGTGAGGAATTACGGCCCAAATCATAAATGATAAGATGCCCCAGATACAATAAATTATATGCCTCTCTGGCACCAGCATAAAGTCATCAAGGCCCACTGGGATTGCCTGTGACCTCTGCCCATAAAAGTTCTGGTAGAACATAGTTACTCTGTCACTTCATGGATCCCAGAAGCAGAAAGACAGAGAAGATATGAACGAGAGAACATCAGCCCTGGGCCAGAAGACAAATGGCCAACACTTCCTGGGAGGTTCTGGGGTCAGGAAAACCTCGTTTTCAATTCTGCCTCTGACACTGTACAGTTGTGTCAACCTGGGCAGGTCTCCTATTCTCAGCGAGCCTCCCTCAGGCCCCGCTTTATAAGATGGGGATCACAAAGCCTTTAGCACTTACCCTCCAGGGTTCTGTAAGGCTCAAATGAGCCAGCGGATGGCAGGTGCTTTGCAAAAATTTAAGGCAACACATGGTTGCCAGTTACTATCCCTCTCCTCTATTTCATGGGGTTGCTCATTGTGAGAAAAACATTTTGTAAGGTATAAAGCACTACACAGACACATACACGAGACCAATATAATGAAGATAGGAAACAGTGATACTAGTGAATGAGGGCAGCACCCAATCAAATCTCAAATACCTAGGTCTAGGTAGCGCTCTGGGCCTCGACTCAAGAAGACCCCAATCTGGCCTCAGACACTTACCAGTTGTATGACCCTGGGCAAGTCACTTCACCCTATTTTCCTCAGTTTCCCCATCTATAAAATGAGCTGGAAAAGGAAATGGCAAACCCCTCTAGTATCTTTGCCAAGAAAATACCAAATGGGGTCACAAAGAGTCATACATGACTGAAATAACTGAACAACATACATGATATATAAGGCACTGGGCTATAATGATTTCCCCCACAAAAAAAAGAGCTACCAAAGGAAAACACCTTAATACATCTGCTTGCTTTTGGCTCTATGTAACCAGGCTCTCCTTTGGTATTTTTCAATTGTGAGTCTCAAAGAAGTGACTCATATCACATCCTACGAAAAGAAATTCTGGAGGCTGTCTGCATAACCTGTTCATGCTGGTACAGATGCCTGTTGGCACCAGCTCTCTACACATGGACTCTTCATGATGAGACAGAATAAAGAATGAGCACATGAGGAATGTGGGCCTTTGGATCCTGTTTCTTAGCGGGGGGCGGGGCACGGGGGGTTCGTGGCATTTGCTATCAGTGGCATTCTTTTCTTTTTAAAAAAATTTATGAGAAAAAGGAAAACCAATGACATGGAAGCTATTTCTATCAAAATCATAACAGTCCATTTTTGACATTTGGAGAAAATAATCTTATTTCTCTTTAGTTCCCTGCTGCAAATGAGATGTCTTATTAAATATACAAATGAGTGACTCAAGTCAAAAACTCAATGTTGAACACCTCCAAAAAGTCAGAGAATTTGAGGTAAACTCACAGAATCACAGAATCTTAGGGCTAGGAAGGGCCTTAGGGAGGATCTAGTCACACCTGACACAACCAGACCCCGTGCCCAGCACAGGGCACTGAGCCTTTGTTTAAAGGCTCCCAAAGCAGCCTGGGCTACCTTGGGACAGCTCTTAGTGATGCCCTTTCACAACTGCTTCTACTTGTTACCTGGGGCCAAACAAAACGAGCCTAATCCCTAATCCATGAGACAACACAGTACTTTAAATATGGTCTAAGCAGGGCACCCTGGGGGAGGAGGGGACGACCACATCCGTGCTACAGAATGCTAACCCTCTCAGTGTAGTTTAACTCCTCACATGAGCTGGGAGTTTCACAATGTAGTTTAACATCACACAAGTGGCTGGGGGGTGGGAGGGAGAAAAAAGAAATGCTTGATAATTAGAAGCTACAGAAAGAAGTTTCCTTTGCTATTTACTCCATCTTTTAAAGGATGAACTTATTAAGCTAATAAAGCAAATGTATTGCTCTACTTAGGGCAGAAAAACAACTCTAGCTGGTGTCTGGGCATCTGAAGTTCCCCATCACTGCCTTATCATGCCTCTATGCCAGGCATATAATGTTTTCAAATCCCATTTCTTCTCTCTATCCAAGTAGCCTGTGGTAGACGCCAATGAAAACATGGCTTCTGCTTCTGCCTAGATTCCTCTTCACCCAAATACTTTCAATTATGTTTCTCCCCTCTTATTCTTGGCTTTCCTCCCACATGAGCCCATCATCTTAACAGACAATGCTACCTGGTCCCTTCAAACTCTCCTGCCCCTTGGCACACACCATTCTCAACCCTCCTCCTCTTCCTCAACAGCATATGCCCCTTTCAGAGTCACATTTTCATCACAAGTCTTGTCACACCATGTCCCTGTGACATCTACATGGCCAAGCTCACCCTCTGCATTAGGTTATCTAGTTTACCTGACTTAAAACCCATACTTTGTTTGAGGCCACAGCTTTTATTGCTAGCTCCTTCCATGGATTTTGTTTCTCCTATGAATCTGTGGATCTTTCTACTAGTCTTCTTTGTACACTATGGCCTTTCTATATAACATCTATCTTGGTAAATATATGTAGGCAATATTCGCCCTTTTACGTCCTTTTCAGTTTAGAGCAGTTTTGATCAAATTTCAGATACTTCAGGCCAATTCCATTCTTACCAGTCTTCGTTAGGTATATCCTCCGTCGCTAGACAAAAGCCTGCTTAGCCCGCCATGTTTAGCTAATCCCAGACCACTCTTCACATTCACATTCCAGCCAGCCACCTTTTCTCCCCTACATTTTCTACTTCTTGCTCTGTGTACAATAGTCAAATCAATAAGAAGAAAGAAAAGAAACACTAATTAAGCACCTACTGTGCTAAGCATTTCACAATTATCTCATTTGATCTTCATAACAACCCTGGGAGGAAGGTGCTGTTATACCCATTTTAGAGATGAGAAAACTAAAATGACTCTTCCTGGGTCACACAGATATTCTAGAGGCTGAATTTGAACTCAGGTCTTCCTGACTCCAAGTTCAGTGCTCTCTCTACTATACCATCTCTTGCTTCTAGAGAAGGTGTGTGAATTGATTGCCCGAGGGGTCAACTCAGAATCCCTGTAACTCCCCTGAACAAAACTTCCTTCCCTGGATGTGTTGTCTTCCCCTGTTAGGATGGAAGCTTCTCGAGAGAAGGAACTGTCTCACTTCTGTATTCTTATTCCAAACTCTTGACACAATCCCTAGTCCAGAGAAAGTGCTAAATAAATGATCTTTCACGCATTCGTTCCTTTGAAGCTATGGTCCAGAAACCCAAAGCTCATTCTCAGACATCATCTTCTAAACCAGCTGTTCAGTGTCTTCTGAAGCCCTGGCCTTGGTCACCAGCAATGGCTGTGTCCTGAAGTTTCCTGCCTAAGACTTTGTAATCTTAACAATGCTTTCTAGAGTCTTCCTGGCAGAATCACTCATGCCCAGAAGTCGAGAGTGGTCAGTTATTTGGTTTGACAATTCTTGAGAGGTACTGCATAAATATCCCAGGAAACGCAGATCTCTCTCCTGCTGTTATCAGGTCAACAAAGAGCCATCTCAGAGCCTCTCAGCAGGGACTCACCAACCACTGCTCTGAGTGGCTTTCAGTCTCCAGCCATTCCTGGAGGACCGTTTACTTAGGAGCATGTGTGGACCCTCAGCAGCATTCCTTGGAGAACAAAGAGCGATTTTTTTTCTCCAAGGACATAGCTCTTCCCCACTGCCCTTCCCCCATCCCAATGGAAAGAGCCTCCTATCTGTGTCTGAGCTCCAAATGTTCAGGGGCTCTTGGTCGTGTCTCACTCCTAGTCAAGGTCTGGAATCCACTTTGGCTCTTCCAAGCCTTCTTTGTTTTAGTACTGAAACCCTCCTGGTCTGTTTGTATCTGTGCATCAAGAACACTTCATGTTCCCTGGTAACCTGGAAGGTGGAGGAGGATTTCTTGGGTCCCTTTACTTTCCCTTCTCTGAGAGGAAGATCAGCCCACATTTTAAATGTCATTTGGCCATGGCAGAAATACAAACATTACATACTCTATGCAGATGACTGCAAAATTCACCACTCCTGCTGGAAGTGAGATCCTTAGTCCTTTCTGGTTCTTCCTAACAGATCCCCTGTTCAGCTTTTATGACAAATTTCCTATGGAAACATTCTTCTTTTTCTTTTTAAAAAATGCAATCTAAATTTCTTTTTAGTTCCAAATTCTTTCCTTCCCTTCTCCTTCTCCCTTCCCATTGAGAAGGTAAGAAAAACAAAATCTATTACAAAAATATATCTTCTGGAGATTTTCAACCATGAGAGTTCTATCACTGTGCTCATTAGCAGCCTGACAAACCATACCCAACTCCCTTTCCCATGTGCTTTGCATTACCAATGCACACCTCCCTTCAGCTAGAAACCTTCCCCTCCTCCATCTCAAGCCATTCCATTTCTCTAGCTCAAACCTTCCCCTTCCCTTTCTCTTCTTCCTTCAACTTCTCAAATCCTGCCCCACTGCCCTTCCCAGTCACTTCCTGCCTTTCTCCACAAATCCCAAACCTGCCACGCTTACCTTCCCAATTCCATTTCCTTCTGCAGATGAAGTGCTGCCCATTCTCCTTTTCTAAGCCCCTTCCATCTCTGACTTTCCTGGACTGTTAAATGCTGACAAATTAAACTTGACAAATCAAGTTCAGAAGAACAATAAAATTTACTTCAGAATTTTTCTATGATTCAACAATTTATTGCATCATAGTTTACTTCTTCTACCAAAAAAATGGAGTACTTTATTGCAAAGACTTAAAAACCATCAACGAGAACATGCTTCACTGGAGTGCCTGCTGTCCATTTGGGAGAAGAGGGTCATAAATTCGCTTTGCCCCATGCTTTACTCCTTATCCTTCCACTTTTCCTTTAGTAATAATTCTCTCCCCACCCCCAATCATATGTGGAGACTTGGGAGAACACAGAAGACAGCAGGGAAGGGTGTTGTGGGAGGGAGGGAGGGGAATTTTCTATCTTCATTTCAGAATCTGCCTTTGGAATTCTTTTTCCCTTAGCCCTAAAGCAGCTATGTTTTTCTTTTTCTGAAGTCGCTCCAAGGATTTTATTGTTAAATACTGTAACTAATTCAAGTCCCAAAGTGTCATTTCCTGAAGCTCTTCTCCCCAAAGAAATAATGTCTTATGTACAGATAAAAAACAATCTGAATTATACAGCCCTCCATCAGCCACAGTGTCTGAGATCACTGTGTTCACTTAGCATTCTGACACTGAGTGCTTACCTACTGTGTGCCAGGTTCTGTGCCTCAAACTTAAAGCACAACAATTCTTCCTTGAAATGGGACTAAGGAGGCCAGGAAAGGTTTTAATTATGAACTAGCATGATTTCTTCAACACTAAAACATCCTCAACATACCCATAGTCAAAGATACAAGTCAATGCCAGACTGAACAAGAATCATATCACCAAAAGCACCTTTGTTCTAAAGAGATCAAAATAGATTCTATCAGGGGTGAGGAACCTTCAGCTTCAGGGTCACTCTAGGTCCTCAAGTGCAGCCCTTTGTGGCCTTGAAGCTGTGGGGTCTCCACTCATGTTTAACCATACAGAGAAGCATGGGAAGTTTTATATGAACTAAAGCAAAGTTAGAAGAACCAGGAAAACAACACACAAAAGGACTACAACAATATAAATGGAAAGGACAACCAAAATGAAGCCGAATGCTGTATCATTATCATAATTGAGATTAGCCCTGAAGAGGAGATATGAGAACACATTTCCTTCTCTTCTTGGGGGACAATGGGTGAGGGATGCTGAATGCATTATCAGATGTGATGGGTCAGTTGGTTTTGCTAAACTGTTTCTTTTCTTTTTTTATTCTTTGTTCAAAAGAATGGTTCTCTAGGTTCAGGGGAAAGGGTGTTTAGAGAAATAAAGGTGGATATAAAAAATAAAAGACATCATCAACATTTTGAAAATTAATTCTAGTCAAAATTCCGTAATAATGAGCTCTACAGGATGTGCTAATAATTTTGCCAGAAGTTTGTTTAAAGGAACATATTGACAGAAATCACATTCTCCGTCTCTAGTACGCAGCCGGACACAATGCCAATAACTAGGGCTCTGCTTCTCTTCCTTGACCACCACACTGTCATGTGAACTCAGACTCATAGGTGGGAGGGACCTCAGAAAGCACCAGTGCCTTCACTTCATGCTTAGGAAAAACAAGGCCCAGAAATATGAAGCAACCTCCCAGAACCACATGGCTGACAGAACCAGGGCATGAACTCATCTCTTCTTTTTTGTTTGTTTTTGGTTTTGTCTTTTTTGAGGGGGGAGGGCAGGGCAGTTGGGGTTAAGTGACTTGCCCAAGGTCACACAGCTAGTAAGTGATAAGTGTCTTAGGTCACATTTGAACTCAGGTTCTGACTCCAGAGCCAGTACTCCACTCACTGCGCCACCCAGCTGCCCCTCGTGTCTTCTTACAAGGCCAATACTGCCTTTCTGTGTGGCATGAAGTTTCAGTGGTCGGGGTATTAAAGGAAGAAGAGAAAAGGGGAATTCAATGGGAACTGCTTCTTGGAGATATGACAAAGGAGGATAAATAATTCAACTGCTTCTCTCCCGCTCCTGAGCAAAGGCAGGCTGTCTCCCCATTACACTGTGAGCAACTTGGGAGAAGGAGCCCAGTTTCATTTCTTTCCTTTTCTTGTTTTGGCCTTTCTTTGCAGCCCCAGTGCTTAGCACGGTGCCTGGCACATGGTAAACGCTTAATAAATGCTAACTGGCAGACTGACAGGCAAGAGAAAGTTTTTTTCATTGTACAGACTTAACCATGAAGCAGCCAAAGGCCAGAGAAAGCATCTTGCACAGGATTATTTAATGTATAAAATGTTATCATTAGAGCAATGACAAAGAAGTTTTTTACAGAGCGTCTGGAGGTGTGAGAGGGATTTTTAGCGTCGTTGCCCGTTAGGCTTCCTGGTGACAGTATCCACTGGAATGACGGTTGTTTTGAAGTTTAGAGGGTGCTTTCTTTCCTCTTAACGATCCTGGGGGGAGGGGGGGACAAGCTTGATCATTCTTATTTTACAGATGAGGAAAGCTTATGCCTGTAGCACACAGTTAGTAAAGGGCAGAACCTAGATTTAAGCCTCACTCCTCTGCCTCCAAATTCAGGGCTCACTTTACTGTAAAACCTGGAGTCCCAAAAACCAAGTGTCTAGGCTTGAGAGCATCTAATCACCTTCTATCCACTGGGGAAACTGACTTCCAATTCAATTATGTCACACACAGTGATGCAGAAGGCCTAGGTTCAAGCTCTCTGAGGATGAGCAAGTCTCAAGTCCTTTGAGCCTATGCTTTGTAATGTGGTCGAAAGGGATCCTAATACTTCTTTACCTAGTAAAGATCACAGAACATACACAGGAGTGGGGAATCTATGGCTTCCAGGCCACATGTGGCCCTCTAGGTCCCCAAGTGGGCCCTTGTGATGGGGTGCTTGGGATGTATATATGTTTGTAACATCAATCTATGTAACATCAGTCTGTAATATCCATCTGTAACATCAGTTTGTAAAGGGGGTGCTTTGGGATCTATGTCTGTAAAATCAATCTGTAAAAGCAGTCTGTAAAATCACACTTCCCCCTCCCCAGTCTCAAAGCATTAACTCTGCCCCTTCCCCCTGCCAGCACTTTGCCCAGCAACAACTCATGAACTGTTTATCTCTGCTTGAAACAATAAGCTACCTATGAATCCTTCACTAAACTATCTATAAACATTTTTAGCTTAGGCAAATGTTATCTCCCCTAGTAGAGTGGCCAGCTGCACCATGAATTCTTCAGTACCCTATCTATAGGGTAACCTCTTAGCCAATTATACCCATACTGTGTCTCTGATGGCCTTGGTTCCCAACATCTATCTTGTCAAGCTTGACATTGATGGGTGGCAGACTGGGCACTCCTTAGTGGCTGTGACCGAGGATTGACTTTAGTGACGTGTCAGGCCTAAAACCATACCTCCAAGTAGCCCCTCCTTGGGCTATTTCCCAGTGAATCATGGGCAATACACCTGCGCAATTGATATTAAAAGTGCATGGTCCTTTAAGCACTGACCACTCCTTAACTCCTCCCTGATCCCACCCTTACTCACCTAGTTAGCATAATTGACACCTGATTTACTGTCTTGACTCCTTAAAACTATACCTGTGATTTCTGTAAGGTTGCAGGCTCCATAAGAATCCTTGCCCACTGTGCTGTACAGTGTAACAATAAACTTTACAATCTCAGCTTCCAAGTTTGCTTGAGCCTGGTGAATTCTTTCCAGACTGAACTGCAGGGTTTCTGGTCACTGAGAGTGCTCAGGGTCTCTGGTAGAACCTATTACCCTTCCCTATCCTTATCACCTTTCCCTCATCACTTGGACTGAATCCAACAATTCAGGGCTGCACTTGAGGACCCAGAGGGCCACACATGGCCTGGAAGTAACAGGTTCCCCAGCCCTTAGTCCTAGAATCTCTCTCCCTGAGGGAGATACAAGAAGCAGCCTGTGCTAGGTAAGTCAAATCACTATCACCACCACCTTGACTAACATCTCCTTTCACATCCTGATGGAGACAGTGCAAGACCCTGAATACAAGAATGCCTCCAGTCCAGTGTTCAAAGCCACCATCCTGGAAGCAGCCCCTGTGGAGATGCACCCTGGCCCCTGCTCCTGAAAGGGCTACAGTCACAGCTATAGCCAAAGACCCAGAAAGGAAAGTTCTTGTGGCCACAGCCATTGACACTCTCAAATGGTTCAACATTTCATTTGAAATTGATAACATTTATCTTTAACACATTTTTTTAAAAAGAGGTATTAACATCTGCTTTGCCGCCATACCCTAAGGACCTAGGGACCTATCCATCTGACTTAAAGTCGAAAACTTCCATGACTTTTGTCTCCTTGGAATATGTGCTGAAACTAAAATGTACTATGAAAGTGTCAACCACTTTTTTCATTCACTAATTTAAAAGATTAAATTTAAAGAAAACCTTCCCTAACAAACCCACAAAGCCGAGTGAATTTGCCACCTCCTCCAGGAACCATCCTGCTTCTTTCCAGTTGCTAGTTTGGCACCTTTCCAAATTGCTTAATATCTACTTTGCATACATTTTGTATTTAATTTCCCTCCCAAATTTTGGGGAGGTCAGAAACTATTTGGATTTTTTGTTTGTTTTTATTTTTTTATATGAAGGAGCTAACACATAGGTACTTAATAAATGCTTACTGTTTCTGTCTTGGATGCATTTGGATAGATCAGGCCTCTTCACCCAGAAAAGGGAAGGGGGACATGCAGAGAGAGGTCACTAGAATGACTGATGAATATATGTGAGGGCAGGCCCAAAAGAATTCTACTAACCCCTGGCTTTAGACTTATTTGACCTACTCATAATTGGAGTGTTCTCAAAGGGATGAGGGTTTGCTCATTTGACATTGGAACATTCAGTTTTCTCAATACAAAATCTCACAGCCCCTGATATCTGTGGGCCAATGAAAACCTAAGCCAACCTGGTTGCCAGGGATTTAACCACATATATATTCAGTTTCACTTCCCTGAATAAGGCCATGTAAGGCATGAGAATAGCAGAGTATGAGGTATACAAATCTTCAATGTGTATAACTACATGGTTTGTATAATATTCAATAAAGCCTCTTATTAGCTCAAGGCAGGTCTGGCTTTGTCTGTGTTCCTTGAAATCCCACACCTAACATACCTGCCTAACATTGAGTAATTCTACTTGCCCTTATTAACCGTCAACATTATTACTAAGTGTGAAAACAACTGAGGATCAGGCCTCCTTTCCATTCAGCTACTACGGTTTTAACTTCTACCAAAAATGGCTTTTCCCTTTCCCAAAGTCACAGAGCAAACCATAGTAAATTAAGACCCTTTCTCTGGCAGCTCTCAAATCTAAATCTCATCTCTGCAAGCCAAGATATTAAATTGAAAAATGGAAGACAAAGGCAGCACCAGAGAGGCCAAAGGGGACAATGCTGAATTATTATTCTGTGAAGGATGATTTCTGAAATAATCGAGCAGCTGAAAGCTCTATTCTACTTCTCCATGCCTAAAGAACTTTTCAGATCTGGATCCCCAGATCACGCACACCAAATCCTGAATTTAAAGCCTGAAGAACAACAGTGCTGGTGAATTCTTTTACTTTTCATTGTAACAAAGCCAAAAAAAGAGAGACAGATTTAAGCTGATGCCCCAAGCCTCCATCTCACCATGCCTGTTCTTCTGTAGGTAGTAGCTTGTGGGAGAACTAACAAATCATGCTGGGGAGTCAGAGAGTTTAGGAATTCAAAATAAGATAGGAATTTTTTTTCCTCCTTTCATAGCACTTGTTAAGACAACAGCCCAAATCTGGAATGCTAACTTTGGCTGCCCTTGCAAAGAGGAAAGAAGGTTTTAAGGCCATTCTTTGGGTCTAAAGCATAATACTTCTTGCCCTTTATCAGACGTTTCCCTTACTAGAAAAGTAATCGAATTCCTGAGCTCACACATGAGCAAGCAAAAGACAGACAGACAGTCAGATAGACAGAGAGACAGACAGAGAGGCAGACAGACAGATGGAGCAACAGAGAGACATTCTGATAGAGATACAGAGAGGCAGACAGACAATCAGATAGACAGAGAGACAGAGAGAGAGGCAGATAGAAAGATGGAGCAACAGATAGAGAGACAGACAGACAAAGAGATAGAGAGATAGTCAGAGAGACAGACAGACAGACAGATGGAGCAACAGACGGAGAGACAGACAGACAAAGAGATAGAGAGACAGAGAGACAGATAGACACAGACACACTGATATGGGGCTTTTTAAGAGGGGGGAGAGGGATCTGAACCTGTGATTTAATTGGTGTGGGAATCACACAATATGGACATTTCTTCCAGTGATGTAGTTGAGCAATGGATCGGCAGCTTAGGATCTCAGAGTGTTGCCCAGGGTCTTAGAGAGGTTGAGTGCCCAAGAGTATGTATCAGAGGTAGACCAGACCCCAGCTCTTCCCAGGCCCAGTGCTGACTCCCTTTACCCACTAGCCACTCTGCTTCTCAAAAATAAATAATCTCCAATTAGGAGAATTAAAATGCTTTGCTTTGAGAGCTCCCTAAGAGTGGGAAGCAGTTTACAAACCCTTTAAAGTTCAACTGTAGCTTTCCTACAATGCCTACATTCTACTTGTGGTCAGATATTCTCAAGGATAGCATTTCCAAGATGAGAACAATCAGGGATGTTTGTGAGGAGATCAGGTTAGAACGTTAACCAGAAGTTGTTTTGGGAGAGTCTTGTGAGGGGATAGGCAGTAGCTAGGTGAGGGAACAGGAAAACAGGAACTCAGTTTCTAATTTTAATAGAAGGGAGCAGAAAAAGTCATTCAAAGCTAAGAGAAAAAGAAATACAAGCTTTCTAAGGCTCCTCTCACAGTTGATATTCTGAGAACAGTAAGAAAGGGGAGGGCTGCTAAGAATATAAAAGGATCCGGGTGGCTTTGGATCATGTTTCAACCAGGGGAATGCTTCAAGAACTACAAGTGGAGAGCTTTTCCTCAGAAAGATAAGCAATGCAATTTAATAACCTGAGAGAAGCACCATGAAAAGAAATGGAAGCGTTGGGAGGGACGATTCCAGTGAGGATTCAAAAAGCAGAACTTCCTAGAAAAGAAGAGGTGGCCAAGAATGGAGAAGGTGCAGCTTTGCGATCCTGGAAGATAGTGGAAATGCAGGAGAACCCAGCAGTAAGGGATTCTGGAATAGTAGAAATAACTGGTGGGTTTGACTGAAGATCCATTTAGCAGAGGATGGCAAGGAGATGAGACTAGGAAAGAGTGTATATCTGAAAAGTATTCTGGTCTTCCCTCCTACCCTCTCTTTTATAAAGAGATAAGAAAATCAAAAGCATTTAATATCTAAGCAAGCCAAGCAAAATCACTTAAACTGAGAAAAGAAAAATGCACTTGGAGTTCATCTGATCCAAGATCTGATTTCATTTGAGATAATTACATGGTGATGATTCCGTCGGCATGTACCCTTTGTGTTTGAGGTTGCGTAATACATGTTCTAGGAGGGATGGCAATAATCACTAACATCCACACACAGAGAAATCACCCTAAAACACAAGCTTTTTGCAGGAATCTGGTTCTCTCCATGTCCCCAATACATTTTTAACATCCTACATAAATGAAAGAACTTCTGGCAAAATGTCAACAATTCATTTCCCAGATGATAAATTAACCAACTCCTAACAAAAAATAATAGTAACAACCTTCCGAACGAAAAGTCATTGGAAGTCCCAAGTCACAAAAATAAGGGAATTGCATCTTTGAAATCTTCCTCGTGCAAACAACCCTGAAGATAAAATGTTGGCTGAGCTAGAGCTAAAGACAAAGGGGGTAAAGAGCGGGAGTTCGGGATGCTTGTAATGGAAATGCAAATTTAAAGATCTTCCCTGCCCCTAGGTTAAGTGCACCTGGAGCCTGTGGTGGGAGGCTTGTTTTTTCAGGAAAGCCCACACCTTGATACTTTGTGATTGGACAGTGGGTCAAGAAGGTTGTTACATTCTCTGAGCCAGGAGAAGGCTATATAAACCCTGATGGGAGGCTTTGCTTTGGGGCTCACTTTGAGAAGTGGTGTGTGATTTGACCAGATGAGACTCTGGGCAGCCATTGAGAGCCCCCCGGCCTTGAAAACCCAGATGTTGATGCTTCTCTCTCTGGTAACCGTGATTTGGTGTTGATGTATGTAATGTTGGGACAGTTTGGAAGCCTGTCTGTTTGATCTGTAAGTTCTGTCTGTATACTCTGAAGTTTGGGGTGCTGACCTTTTTCCCCTGAACTAGGTAAATGATATATGTTTGTTTGATTAAAGTAAGCTTGTTAACCAATTTTGAGTTGCTTTCCTTTTGAAAAGCAGATCTAAGAACCTGTGTTGGCAGCCACCCTGGGGATCTTAGGGTGCTTGCTGCTACAATGCTCAAGATTAATGGAGAGACTAACAGATGGGAGAATGCTATTCTTTCTTGACACATCTTTGGCTATAGCTGTAAAAGGCAGTTTACACCTATCCAATCCTTCCTTTTGGTAAGTTTCCTGCAAAAGCATTGGGTGAAAACAGGCATTAAGAAAAGTCCTCATTCACTGGCCCAGCTGTAGAACTCAGTGGAGTCTGATGGTCACTTGCCACTTTAGCTTTCCATTGTGATCCAAACTGTCCACCCCAACTACCGAGTAGAGTTCAACTGCTAAGACTAAGCCGACAATGATGAAGTCAAGAACTACAGAATGTCAGTGCATCATCCAGAGCAACTGTCTCATTTGGGGAGGAAACGTAATGGCCCGATACTGCACAGCTAGAGAGAGGCAGGCATTGAACCAGAACCCTGATCTCTGACTCCCCAGGCAATCACTGTGAAAGGAATGTGCACCATTACTAAGTTTCCTGCAAAAGCCCTTGGTGTGAATAGGCGGGAGGAGGAGATCTAACTCACGGGCCCAGTTATGAGGGTTCAGGGATCCTGACTTTTCTGCTGTAACACTCGGGAAATATCAAGTCAAGAAATTGGCATCTTCAGGTTAAGTTGTCTTTCTGCTTTCAATACAATGATGTTCCTTTCAATGGAACAGTTACCAAATAGTCTAGGTAGGGCTTACTGGGCACACAGCTACTCAGGTGGAAACGCTGTCTCACAATATGTGTTCCTGAAAAGTAAACCATCGTTGAATTTTGAAGAAATCCATCCACAAGCATTTATTAAGCACCTTCTGTGTGCTAAGGCCTGTGGTAATCAATGGAGATACAACAGTGAAAACCAAAGCATCCCTGCCCTCGGGGAGCTTGCCTTCTAATAGCAGAGACACAAACAAGGTAATCTTAGAGAAAGTCTGAGACATTAGAGCTCTAGACCAATCCCCTTATTTCACAGATAAAGAAAACAAGCCCAAATGTGTTAAGGCACTTGCTCAAGATCACACAAAACTATACTCCAAGGCCAGTACTTTTACTCATGCCACATGGCCCCTCACTTGCCCGAGAGGACAGAGCTAGGTGATGGAACCATGGAGGTACCATGAAATTCAGGCCTGCAGACTGCCATGTCAACTGTCAGCTGTTCTCAATACTTTAGTTTACTGGACATATCCCCTGTTTTATTGCAGACAGCTGCCCTCTAGCTTAGCTGCTTGGGGAGCTGAGTTTCCATACACTTTCACAGAGTGGAACAGGGAGAGGGAGGTAAATTCCTGGTTTGGGTCTCAGAAGCCAAGTCAGGTGGAATGCAAGGATGTTGGACAACACCCAGGACCATGGCATTCCAGGTCACACAGTCCTGGTGGAAGGAGGTAGGGGAACATTGGCAGAAAGATACATTACATACTTTGGATGCTTTGGACCCATGGGGAGAAGTGAAGGGCCTATCAAGGGAGAGCAGAAAAGATCAGCAGGGAACTTGCACTCCTCCTGAGCGTCTTAGTCGCCTTCCCTTCAATTTGTTAGCATCTCTCTAAGGGTGTTTCTTAAAATTACTTCTCATTCCTTCCCCAGTAGCTTGAGTCTTCATTCTCTGTGTCTTCCCCACCTCTTCTCCATCCATCCACATCCTGCAGGGATCAGCTTTGCTGGCCTCCTCCACAGAGGTCCCCTATAGCAACTTCTCCTTCCTTGGAACTCCTATAAACGCTGCTTTGTCTGTAACTCTCATTTCATGTTTAATAACATATGGCCATATAGCATCTCTTCTACCATTGTCTTGTATTATTCTTTGTTGTGATGGTTGTTTAGTCATTGACCCAGAAGGGCAGGGACCATGTCTCATGTCTTTGTGTTCCCCACATTGCCAGAGAAAGGCTGATTATAACTCTATCCTCAATATTAAAATTCTGACGTAACAAAAACTGGCTCAGTTTCTATCATTTCTGGTGTGATGAGGCTTTTCTTTTAGTCTTTTCATAGCAGGTGCTAATAAGGAGTACCAGGCCTTTTTGAGGCTGGGCATCTGCTGATCTGAGCCAGAGCAGAAGGCATTCTAGGGAGTTCAAACCAGTCATCTTTTGTTTTTATTCTTGGAACCAAAAAAAAAAAAAATAGATTGGGGGAAGGGAAGATTAGTACACTGTGATAAACATGTCTACAAGAGAGGCCAGAAATCTCACTATTCATAGGACTGCTCCTTTCCAGCCAGCCAGATCAAACCAGTGCCAGAAAGAAAAGCATTGAAGAGCTTGCTTATATAGAGGCCTTTAAACAGATTATTAAATAAAACATCATTAGGCCAAAATCTAGGGAAAAGTGAGCCACTTGTATTCAGGCATAACTTTCTGAAAAGTGAGGCCTAACTACTTCACACCAATAGACCCAGAGGCGCTTTCTAATAGCTTTTTTGCCTCTGGCTTTGGCATGGTCAGAACTTGCTTCTTCATTCACCCCCAGGAGGGAGCCCCCAAAAGACCCCACATGGAAGCAGGAAGGCACATGAGGAGGTTATTGGAACAATCCGGGCAGGCTGTAATGAATGCCTGTAACAGTATGGTCACAGTGGGAATAAAGACAAGAGGGTAAGTGGGAAAGATGTTGTTCTTAAAGACAGAATCAACCAGAGTTGGTAACAGATTGGATATGGAATGAGGAAGGAGGAATGCTCAAAGATAACCCCGGAGAGAGCAAAGGAGGATTCATGTGCTGAAAACCTCGGCTTTGTCATTGAGACTGTTAACAGTAGTGCCATTATAGAAACAGTGAAGTCAAAGTGAGCATGTCTAGGGAGAAGTAACAAAACAACAACTACTACCATTTACACAGCACCACAAAGTCTGCGAAAGGCCCTAGGCATTATCTGATCTTCATGGTAACCAGGCAGATGGGATGCTATTATTATCCCCATTTGACAGATGAGGAAACTGAGGCTGAGAGAGATTAAGTGACTGCCTACCATCAGAAAGACAGTAAATGAATGAGGCAGCATTTGAACTCAGGTCTTTGGGACTCCAAGCCCCTATATCTACTAGAAAGGTAATAACTATGACTGGACAGATGCCACTGGATCACTTAGGTAGCAACTGTTCTGAAGCCAATTTCAAATGAAGGTCTGTGGCTAAGAACAGTCAGGACTAGAAATATAGACTGAGGAGTCATTTACATGGAAGGGGCCTTTGAAGTTGTGGGTGTGAGTGACATTATAGGTATAAGACGAGAGAGGAAGAAAGAGTCAATGACAGAACCTTGGGGAACAGCCACAGGCCAGGGCAGGAAAAGAGAGAAGCTTGAACAATGAAGTGGGCAGCTTTGACTGCTGCTGCCAGGTCCACCAAGGATCACCATTCATGCCTGAACCTCAGGTACCCTCGTCTGCTGAGACAAGTACAAACTGGGGGTGGGCAAGAGGAGAGAAGGAAAGGTTTGGAGCAGTCACTGCAGTAAACGAGGCAAGTCATTGGGCAGTAGACAAGAGAGCAGCAACACAAGACCAGCGAAGTCCTTCCATGAGCTGTGCCCAGGAATCCTAGAACAAGAGCGGAGAAATCGGAGAGTGGGGCCAAGAGTTCACAGGCGAATGACTGGCAGGTCAACAAAGATCAGAGGGTGTCAAAGGTCCGAGGGTAGAAGCTAACGAAACACTAAAGAGGCAATTCGTGGAAAAAAGGCAAATGGACAGGAGGATAGGGATGGGTCACAGAGCTAGAATTCACATAAAGGCAAAGTGTGAGTGAGCCAATGGGAGAGAAGGCAGAGAAGAGACGGCTGTGGTCAGAGGGCAGCAGTTCAAAGTTCTGAGAGATGGCCTCAAATGTCTCTTCTCCCCCTGTGAGATGCTGAGACCTAAGATGTGTCCTAGGCTGTATGTGAATAACATGGGACAGAAAAGGAGGGCATTCTGAATTAAGGAACTCAGAGATTTGTATGGTCTGGTTGACAGAGAGAGGTGTCATCAATATGAATGTCAAACAAAGCCCTTAAGTACTGGTGGCAGGGGATTGACCTGAGAGGAAGGCCATGAGCCAGTTCTTGGGAAAGTCGGGTACCTGAAGACTGGACGCTAAGTAACTCCAATATGGAAAAGGCTGTATAAATGGACTGCACAGACCTCACAGAAAGACATTGGGATAGAGGGGTAGGGAGGCAGGCAAATTGTTTGACAGTAGAAGTGGGGAAACGGAAGCGTGCCCATCTCTTCTCTTGGCCAAGAACATCACTGGAGTCAATGAAAGTGACAAGGAATATTAGTCCAGAAGGTCAAGGATGGAGGGGAGTTTATGGATGGAACAGATGCTAGCTAATGGTGAGAACCCAGACCTCTCATTCCCAGAAACTGGTTTGACTACCTGGTTAAAGACCATGATGCACCTCCCATATATCTGTTGGGTTATTAAAAGTAAATATGTATTAATATCAAAGAAAAATATCTTACAATGTAGAAGAATGAGCTTCCAGCAGTCTGCTTTAGCACAGGCCTAGAAATGGATTGAAATGAATTACCCTTATGTAGCTGGCTGGCCTGCCTCAGTATCTCTAGATTGCTTAACCTAGTAAAAGATACAAGCAAATCTAGAAAGCAAAGCCAATACAAGGACTGACTTGAGGAAGAGAGCTTAAAATGTCCTTTTTTGTATGTAATCTTTCTAACCTTGCTTAAGGAATTATTACTTTACTATTTGTACAAGTAACAAAAGTCTTTTCTATTCCTTATATTCTTTTTTTCAAAGAGAAAATTTAGATTCATTCTCCTGACCACTCTTCATCAGGGCTTTCTCTTTAAGGTTGCATAGGTTAACTCCTGGGTCAGTTAAATAGCAAAGAGCTTCTTTCCCAGTCCCACATTTTTTAAAAGGATAAAAGAAGTGGTTTCTTCTGAATGTTTAGCTTCTGTCTGCTGCTCTGAATTTTCTTTCTGGGCACAGCACAACTGTTTAAATGGATGTAACACTGGGATTTTCTCCCACTGGCCTTTAAAGAACTGTGGGGTTTCTGTTTCTGTCCACTCTGAAACCCAATGAAATGCCACAAGTAATAAGGGATGAACTTCAAACCAGAAGGGCCTAACTCCATAAGAACAACCCTTGTAATGCTCAGAAGTCCAAGACCCTCGAGATAATGCCCTCACTCACCCACTCACTCTCACCCTTGGAACTCTCCCTCATTCCGATGAAAAGGCTGAAACAATTGCTATCAAAGCTCTTTTCAATCCAGGGTTTAATGGAGGCAAGAGGCAGGAGGCCTAGGAAGCTTGACAGGGGGTGGGGCTGAAAGGGAAACTGAGCCAGGGGAACATGCCTCTGAAAGCTCCTCACCAAACTGTCATGAGGACTTAATGAGTGTCTCCTAACTACAAGGCTGGGGCCAACTGTTCCTGATGCCAAAAAAGTCCTTTCTTCCTTCACATCTTTGGGTCCTGCTTCTCCCACCTCAGCCCCTATCTCCCCACTACTCTCAGTTTCCACCCCAACCCCAGGAAACCCTCCCTCAGAGAACGAAGACAGCTGAGCAGACTTGGGCAGAGAATTTCCATCTTTGATCTGGCCACAGGAGAACTGGGATTGGGAAATAACTTAAAACCAGGCAGGCCTCCTGACTATCACTACTTCTACTATTGCCTGCTTCTTCCTCTACCCAGCACCACCACCCACACCAAAAAAAAATTAATAATGCAAGTAAAAAAACCAAGGCAGAAAAAAACTCTGTTATATTGTAGGTTCAGTTATACTTTTCCCCCAAAACATGAAGATCAACAACAAATAGTTGTGGAAAAGCTCGATATACTAGGTGCTAAATGTATGAAATATTAGACAAAGGCCTTGCCTTTAAAAGGCTTATCTAATTAAAAGAGAGAAAAATACAGGACAAAGTTAAAGAGTTAAATAAAGACCTAAAACAAAAGGTCTTATAAGTAGGAGAAGGGAAGGGAATCAGCATTTATAGAGCACCTACTGTGTGCCAGACACTGTACTTTTCAAATACTCTCTCATTTGAGATTCACAACAATTCTGCAAGGTAAATGTTGCTATCTTATTTTACCTTTGAGGAAACTGAGGCAAGCAGAGGTTAAGTGACTTGCCCAGCGTCACACAGCTAGTAAGTGCCTGAGGCTAGTTTTGAGCTCAGGGCTTCCTGATGCCAGGCCCAGAACTCTGTGCACTTTGCATACTATGGCACCTCCTAGATGCCTCCATCACAACCACTACCACCTCCCACTCCCATAAATGCCAGGACCTGCCACCTCACCTCTCCTTGTCAAAATATTTCCCTTCCCTCAAGGTCTGAGTCAAGACCTGGACCCTGGATTACTCCCACCCTTCACCTCCTTCATCCCCACTCATGTGCTGCTGAACAGCAATGGAGGAAATCACCACCCCATGCTCATTAGGTCCACTGGAAATTTCTATTAGCTAATATCAACTATCTAGATCCTCACTTCTTAAAAGAAGCAGCAGTCAAGGAGAGCCTTGGAGGGAGTGAGGGATCCCAAGAGGCAGAGGGGAGAGGAGACCATCTGAGACATGCACAGCAAAGGCAAAGAGGCAGGAGATGGGATGGTGTGTGTGTGTGTGTGTGTGTGTGTGTGTGTGTGTGTGTGTGTGTGTGTGTAAGAACATGAGGAGTAATATGTCGCCAGCCTGGAAAGTCAGGGAGGAACCAGACTGAGAAAGGCTTTCAATGCTAAACAGATGAGTTTATATTTTATGCTAAGAGGTAATGGGGAGCCATTAAGGTTTCTTGAGCAGAGCAGTGAGACAGGCA
This sequence comes from Gymnobelideus leadbeateri, assembly GCA_011680675.1. Classification (NCBI taxonomy): domain Eukaryota; kingdom Metazoa; phylum Chordata; class Mammalia; order Diprotodontia; family Petauridae; genus Gymnobelideus; species Gymnobelideus leadbeateri. The sequence continues at coordinate 167,920 of WOXC01007511.1, read as the reverse complement.
GAGCTTAACTTTGGGAACATCAGTTTAGTAATTGTGTGGAGAACAGGCTAGAGGGGGAGAAACCGGATATCAGGAAACTATTTAGGAGGGTAGAGTGGCAACCCAAGCAAAAGGTGTTAAGGGTAGAACTAGGGTGTTAGTGGTATTAGTGGAGAGGAGACAGATTTGAGGGATGGTAGGGAATCAAATCATCAACATGTGGCAACTGACTGGCCACAGTGGCGAGAAGAGTAAAGTACAAGGCAAGGACAACAGCAAAGGTCTGAAAGGAGATAGCTAGAAGAATGGCAGCACCCTTAGAAAGATGAAAATCACCCAACCAGCAAAGACCAACTGGAGATCTTGAATAATCCAATCTAACAACCATACCAAAAAAGAGCCTTGGTCCTGATGGATTCACAGGAGAATTCTATCAAGTTGTTAAAGAACAATTAATATCAATACTATACAAATTATTCTCAAAAATCGAAAAAGAAAGTACTCTAACATGTTCCTGATGCCTGAACCAAAGAAGGATTAAGTAGAAGAGAACTATAGACCAATATCATTAATGAATATTGGTTCAAAATCTTAAATAAAATTCTGTCAAACAAAATACAATAATTCATCTAAGAAATCTTTTATTATGGACAAGTTGGAACTATACCAAGGATATAAAGTTCAACATTAGGAAAACCATCAATATAATTAATCATATTAACTACAAAGGCATCAAAAGTCACACAATTATCTCAATAGATGCAGAAAATTTTGAAAAAATATAACACATAGATATGCTTTTTTAAAAAAAACCTACAAAGTAGAGGCATAGAGACCTTTTTTAATATCATAAAAAGTATCTTTGTTGTTATTCAGTCTTTTCAGTCATGTCTGACTCTTCATGACCCCATTTGGAGTCTTCTTGGCAAAGATACTAGAGAGGCTTGTCATTTTTTTCTCCAGTTCATTTGACAGATGAGGAAACTGAGGAAAACAAGGTTAAATGACTTGCCCAGGATCACAAAGCTAATAAATGTCTGAGGCCACATAAAACAGAAAAATGAGCAAAAAAAAATAACTTTATTCTAACAAGATATGTGACAGGGAGGATCAAAGCATAAACTTAAAAGAGGACGTGTAAAAATGGCTACCTGTGAAGACTCAAAGAAAAATGTAATTTGGTCTCAGGCCCAAAAAGAATTCCTAGAAGAGCTTAAAAAGAGAGTAATACAAGAGAATCATGAAAAAAAAGTCAATAGCATGGGAAAATATATACAAAAAAATACCAAATAACTCCCTAAAAAATTAGAATTGGCCAAATGGAAAAGGAAGTACAAAAACTCACTGAAGAAAATAATTCCTCAAAAATTAGAACTGAGACAGTGCAAGCTAATGACTCTATGATACATCGAGATATGATCAAAAAAAATTTTAAAATAAGAGAAAATGTGAAATTTCTCATTGGAAAAACAACTGACCTAGAAAACAGATCCAGGAAAGATAATATAAGAATTATTGTACTACCTGAAAGGCACAAAAAAAAAAAGCCTGGACATCTTTCAAGAAATTATCAAAGAAAACTTCCCTGATATATTAGAATCAAAGGGTAAAATAGGCATTGAAAGAATCCACTGATCATCTCCCGAAAAAGATCCCAGAATAAAAATTCTCAGGAACATCACAACCAAATTCCAGAGCTCACAATTCAAGGAGAAAGTACTGCAAGCAGCCAAAAAGAAACAATTCAAATATCATGGAGCTACAGTCAGGAATACACAGGATTTGGCAGCTACCAAATTAAAGAACCAGAGGGCTTGGAATATGATATACTGGAAGGCAAAGAGTTAGGATTACAACCAAGAATCACCTACCCAGCAAACTGAATATAATCTCTCAGGGGGCAAAAAATGGATATTTAATGAAATAGAGGACTTTCAAGCATTCTTAATTAAAAGACCAGAGGTGAAGAAAAAAAAATTGACTTCCAAATGTAAGACTCAAGGGAAACATAAAAAGGTAATAAAGAAACAAGAAAAAAAAATAAATTCAATAAAGTTAAACTGTTTATATATCTATATGCCAGATAATATTTGTAACTCTTAAAAACTTTATTAGTCTATGAACAATTGGAAGGAGTGTATGTGGACAGAGAGTATGGACTTTGATGTCATGATACCCCCCAAAAATAAAATTAAAGGATGAGAAAGAAAATGGCACTGGAAGAAGGAGAAGAGAGATTGAATGGGGGTAAATTATCCCATATAAAAGAGGCATGAAAGAGCTATTACAAAGGAGAAGATGGGAGGAAGAGGGGGGGTGGCAGGCAAAGCTTAAACCTTACTCTCATCAATATTGGCTTAAAGAAGGAATAACATAAACACAGTCGTATACAGAAGTAAAAAGAGACAGAGATAATAGAAGGGGGAGGGGAGACTGATTAAAGGGAGAACAGACTGCGGAAGGCAGTAATCAGAAGTAAAACACTTTTGAGAGCAGAAAGGATGAGAGGTAAGGGGGAGAGGGCTAAACAAGGGAAAATAGTATGGAGGGAAATACAGTTAGTTATCATAACTATAAATGTGAATGAGATGAACTCACCCATAAAGCAGAAGTGGACAGCAGAATGGATTAAAGATCAGAATCCTACAATATGCTGTTTACAAAAAACACATTTGAAACAGAAAGATATACACAGGGTAATGGTAAGGGGTAGGGCAGCATCTATTATGCTTCAGTTAAAGCAAAGAAAGCAGGGGAAGCAATCATGATCTCAGACAAAGCAAAAGCAAAAACAGATCTAATTAAAAGAGATAAGGAAGGAAACTATATCATGCTGAAAGGTACCATAGACAGTGAATATTGTCAATATTATCAATACTAAATATATATGCTCTAAGTGGTAAATTTATGAGAGTTGAATGAATTACAAGAGGAAATAGATAATAAAACTATACTAGTGGGGGACCTCACTTTGTCCTTTCAGAACCAAATAAATCTAACCAAAAAACAAATAAGAAAGAAGTTAAGGTGATGAATACAATTTTGGAAAAGTTAGATATGGTATGGAGAAAACTGAATGGGAATAGAAAGTAATAAGCCAGGGGCGGCTAGGTGGCGCAGTGAGTAGAGCATCAGCCCTAGAGTCAGAAGGACCTGAGTTCGGGTCCAGCCTCAGACACTTAACGCACACACAAACAAAAACCTAGCTGTGTGACGTTGGGCAAGTTACTTAACCCCAATTGCCCTCCAAAAAGCAAAAAAAAAAAAAAAGAAAGTAATAAGCCTTTTCTCAGTAGTGCATGGCATCTACACAAAAATTTACTATGTATTAGGACAGAAAAACCTCACAATCAAAGCAAAAAAGCAGAAATAGTAAATGCATCTTTTTCAGATCATAATGCAATAAAAATTACATTCAATAATGGACAATGGAAAAGATTAAAAATTAATTTAAAACTAAATACTCTAATCTAAAAAATAAGCAGGTCAAAACATATACCCATTTTGACCTTATCTTGGTATGAATTTTTTGAAGCAGACAATATACTTTTTACAGTTATGAGGACATGTATGCTTAACCAAACAAGAGACAAAGGCAATTATAAAAGACAAAATGGATAACTTTTGATTGCCGAAACTAAAAAGCTTCTTGAAAAACAAAATTAATGCACCCAGGATGAGAAGAGAAGAAGTTGAATGATAAAAGAAAAAAGTCTTTGTATCAAATTTCTCTGATAAGGGCTGTGGACATAGAAGATACATAAACAACTGTGCATATATACATGTAGATATAGATTAGATATATGACTTTTATGTGTATGTATCTTTCCACACACATATAGTTGTTTGTATGTATGTATGTATGTATGTATGTATGTATAGATATTTCTATATCCAACTCTCTATTTACTTACCTACCTGTCTGGGAAGCTACATGGCAAAGTGGATAGAGTACTGGGCCTGGAGTTAGGAAGACTTCTCTTCCCGAATTCAAATCTAGCCTCAGACACTTAGCTGTGTGGTCTTGGGCAAGTCACTTAACCCTGTTTGTTTCAGTTTCCTAATCTGTCAAATGAGCTGGAGAAGGAGATGGTAAACCATTCCAGTATGTTTGCCAAGAAAACCCCAAATGGGGTCATGGAGAGTCAGACACAATAGAAAATGACTAAAAATCAACAAAACACCTACCTATCTATACATTTCCAAAAGTCATTCCCCAATAGGTAAAGTAGTCACAGGATATGAATAAAGTTCTCAAAAGCAGAATTTCAAACAATTCATGACCAGATAAAAGAATGCTCCAAATCACTAACAGTACTAGAGAAAAGCAAATCAAAACAACTCTGAGGTCTCACCTCATACCCTGCCAGTTTTCAAAGATGACAAAAGATAGGAGAAGTCAGAGGGGGTTGTGTGAAGATCAACATACTGATGTATTGTTGGTGGAGCTCTGATTTAATATAACCATTCTGGAAAGCAATGTAAAAGCATACAAATAAAGGGTCTAAAACATTCACACTCTTCAACCCAGAGATTTCATTACTGGGTTTATATCTCAAGAAAGTCATTGATAAGAAGAAAGTTCCTATAATTTTTTCTGAATTCCAAAATTTTTCTGGCATCACTTTCTGAGGTAGCAAAGAATTGGAAACAAAGTGGATGCCTAAAGTGGCTAAACAAATTGTGGTACATGAATGTAATGGAATATCATTGTACTTTAAGAAGTAACAAATATAAATACAGAGAAGCATAAAAGGACCAACATGATCAGTCACAATAAGCAAAACAGAATAAGCAGAGCCAAAAACCCAATGACTACACAATGACTAAAACAATGTAGACAGAGACAACAAACACAAAATAATTAATAGTGAATGTTGAGAATTTAACAAGGAATAAGCATGGCTCCAAAGAAGAAATAGGAGAAGACATCCCCTAGCACTTCTTTGCAGAGGCTGGAAGTCCAATATAATATGTTGTGTGTATTCTTGGATGTTTTCAATGTGTTAAGCAGCTTTTTTATCTTTTTTTAAATTATTAATTATCTGGAAAGACTCTCTGGGAGGGGAAGGGAGAGGGAGAGTGGGAGCAATTGGGGTGATGAAAAAATATCCACAAAAAACAATAAAGAAATATTTTTAAAAGAAACATGGAAGTTTGGGAGAAAGAGAATGTGTTCTATTTTGAACCCTTTGAGTTTGGTGTGACCTCTGGGGGAGATGTTCAGGAAGAAGGTAGTGATGTGGGACTTACACTGAAGAGTCAAGGTTTGATTATGTAGATTTAGTTGTCGTCTACACTGAAATGATAGTTGAGTCTGTGGGGTCTGATGAGCTCTCCAACAAAGAGAATGGAGAGAGAGGAATGGAGAGGGTACAAGACTGAGACTTGGCATACACCCATTAATAGGGAATAAGACATAAAAAATGATCCTGCAGATGAGGAAACCGAGGCCCAGAGAGTTAAGTAATTACTTCAAAGTGATACAGTGGCAGAATTCTTCTGTGAAACTTTCCCTAATTCCTCTAGAGGAGTCTCCTTCCCCAGATTTTCCTGGTGTACTTCAAAGATCCCTCCTTGTGCCCATAGTACCTTACTTTGTACATGGTTACCTATCTAGAATGTAAGCTCCTTAGGACAAGAGCTGTTTCATTTTAGCCTCTGTAACCTCAAAAGTCTTATAAAATACTTTAAACTATAAATATGTGTTGACTTAAAAGTAGTTTTGTATTAACTTCCAGACAAGTGACAATAAGTGATTTGAATTCACTATATCTACAAGCACCGAGATTGTAACTTTTTTGAGTCCTAGCTTATATTTCTCCATTCCCCCTACACACATCTTTAAAGTACCTAACAATGTCAAGTATCTAGCCTGTATTTCATAATTCTTAGTTCACTGACTGGTGTAGCTCATGTGTTCTGTATGTGTGTGTCACACACACACACACACACACAGTCTAGAGTTTCCCATTACACGAATGCTATCTTTGTCTCTAAATGTTAGGGTTATAACAAATGAGTGATTCTCAGGAATACCCAAAACACAAACCACATCCTCTTTGGTCCTTGTTCTTCTGCCATCATAGCCCCCTAATGATTGTCTCCTTCTTCAGGGTTACATTCCCAGGAAAGCAGACCCTAGCCCACTGCCCAGTGCTGAGGAGCTTTGGCCAAGCACACTATGAGCCTGATGCCAAAAGAGCCCTTCATTTCACTAAGACACTGAAATGCCCAAGTGACCGACTCCTTTAGCTTCCTTCTCAGCCACTACTAAAACAAGAAGCAGATTGTGCTTTCTCCAGCTCTCACACCTCTGCTGCTGTTGCTTAGGGATCATAGGTAGATCTGAATCTCAACACAGCAGTTCTGCACCTGAATAATGGACTTGGGAACCCACGGACTCCCAGTTCTATAGAAATATTGTCTTTCACTTGATATTGTTTTAAAAAGACCAGTTCATGACTTGGAGGGTAGGGTAAAAAACTAAAGGCACCTAAGGCAGAGTCTTTCACTATATTGATCCAAATAACATTTCCCTTACAAATTTGGCTTGTACCAAATTAGAGTCTAATATCGTGTTGTTAGCAAAAGAATAAAAATGAACATAATAAAGCAATAAAGATGGAGAGAAATGATAAAATTGATAAAACATCTATGTTTTAATTGAAACAAATGTTTTCAAAACTTTTGCAGTAGAAAAAAAAACATGATAATTACATATAATTATTTTCCTGGGACAGCTAAGTAGTACAGTAGATAGAGTGCCAGCCCTGAAGTCAGGAAGACTCATTTTCCTGAGTTCAAATCCAGTGTGTTTGACCCTGGGCAAGTCACTTAACCCTGTTTACCTCAGTTTCCTCATCTATAAAATGAGATAGAGAAGGAAATGGCAAACCACTCCAGGATCTTTGCCAAGAAAACCCCCTATGAAAGGGTCACAAATAGTTGAACAGTACTGAAAATAGCTAAAGAACACTCTTCCCATGGATTAACATCTTTTTTCCCTTTCAAAAATATCCCATTTGGTGGGGAATGGGGGGGGGGGGAGTCAAGATGGCAGAGTAGAAACAGGACTTCCACGAAGCTCCTGCTTCCACCTCCTCTAATACATGTAAAAAATGACTCTAAACAAATTTTAGAGCTACAGAACCCACAAAATGACAGAGAGAAACTAACCTCCCACTGAAGACAGCCTGGCAGGAAGGGTCCAGCACAGCATGCTGGGAGCCAACCCTAGCCCCACATGAGCCGAAGGTTTTGGCCTCAGGGCAGCCTGACCAGGACGTCAGGAGAACCGACCAACAGCTGTGGTGGTTTCCAGAATTATCAACCCATAAATGCCAAAGACAAAGTGAGAGGTCAGTGGTCTTTGGAAACAGGGAGTCTGGGAGTACGGTCCAGCCTCTGCCCCCGGAGGGAGAAGTGGCTGAGGCATGGCAGCCACCACTATGTGGCTGCTTCAGAGCTCCTGGCCTGCAGATTGCAGGGGGACCAAGGTACCAGTCTGAGGAGTAATTGCTCTTGTTTTAACCTGCTTGGATCTGGATCCCTATCCTGGGTAGACTTCCTGGGGTGGGTGACCAGTGTGCCAGAGCCAGTGGAGGCTTCTGAGAGGGCACCTAACAAACACCTTCAGCAGCTAAGAAAATCCCAGCAATTTGGGACAAAGCTTTCCTCTCTGAAAGCAGAGTTCTACTGTGGCAAAAAGCTCAAGAGTCAAGTGGTTGAGTGGCAACATGAGCAAGTGGAGGAAGCAGAGCAAGTGGAGGAAGCAGGGCAAGCACAGCAGTCCAAATTTGGATTCCTTTTTGGGGGACAAAAAAGGATCAAGGCATGGAGCAGGAGGAAGACAATGAAGTCAGAAGTCCTGTACCAAAAACTTCCAAGAAAAATATGAACTGGATAAAGGCTATAGAGGAGCTTAAGAAGTATTTTGAAAACCAAATAAGAAAAGTGGATGAAAAATTGGGAAGAGAAATGAGAATGATGCAAGAAAATCATGAAAAGAGAGTCAACAACCTGACTGAGGAAAATAACACCTTAAAAAACAGACTAACTCAGGGGTGGCTAGGTGGTACAGTGAGTAAGAATGCCAGCCCCTGAGTCTGGAGGACCTGGGATTGGTTCCAGCCTCAGAAAATTAGCACCCACACATAAAAATAACTAGCCGTGTAACCTTGAGCAAGTTACTTAACCCCAATTGCTTTAAAAAAAAAATAGACAAACTCAAATGGCAAAAGAGGCTCAAAAAGCCAATGAGGAGAAAAATGCCTTCAAGAGTCAAATTTGCCAGATGGAAAAAGAATCTCAAAAGCTCACTGAGGAGAATCATTCCTTCAGAATTAGATTGGAGCAAATGGAAGCTAGTGACTTTATGAGAAATCAAGATATTATTAAATAGATCCAAACAAATGAAAATATAGAAGGCAATGTGAAATATATCATTGGGATAACCACTGACCTGGAAAATAGATCCAGGAGAGATAATTTAAAAATTATTGGACTACCTGAAAGCCATGATCAAAGAAAGAACCTAGAAATCATCCTTCAAGAAATTCTCAAGGAAAATTGCCCTGATGTTTTAGATCCAGAGGGCAAAATAGAGGTTGAAAGAATCCACCGATCACCTCCTGAAAAAGATCCCAAAAAGAAAACTCCCAGGAATATTATAGCCAGGTTCCAGAATCCCCAGATCAAGGAGAAAATACTACAAGCAGCCAGGAAGAAACAATTTCAATATTGTGGAAACACAATCAGAATAGCACAGGACCTGGCAGCTTCTACACTGAGGGATCGAAGGGCATGGAATATGATATTCCAGAGGGCAAAAGAGCTGGGATTGAACCCAAGGGTCACCTACCCAGCAAAACTGAGTATCTTGTTTCAGGGGAAAATATGGTCATTCAGTGGAATAGAGGACTTTCAAGCATTCTTGAGGAAAAACCAGAGTTGAATAGAAAATTTGACATTCAGACACAAGAAGTAAGAGATGCTTGAGAAGGTAATCAGGGAAAAGAAATCAAAAGGAACTTATCAAAGTTGAACCATTTACATTCCTACATGGAAAAAACAATAACTGTGACTGATGAAACCTTTCTCAGTATAAAAATAATTGAAGAAGGATATATGGGTATATGAATACATATGTGAATGTGTGTATATATGTTTACATGTATACATGGATAGAGGGCACAGGTCGAATTTGGTGGGAAGGGATGATACTTAAAGGGTGAAATTAAAGAGGTGAGAGAGGAATGTGGCAAGAGGAGATAGGGAGAGACAGGGTAGGGTAAACTATCTCATGTAGAAGAGGCAAGGGGAAGTGGTTGCCCGGGAGGGGAAGAACAGGAAGGCAAAAAGGCAAAACCATATTCTCATTGAATTTGGCTCAGGGAGAGAATGACATACATACTAAATGGGATATCTCACCTTGCAGGAGAGTAGGGGGAAGGGGGATGAGAGGTGGGATGATGGAGGGGAGGGCATTCTGGGGAGAAGGGAGGCTGGAAGTACCCACTATGGAAGAGGGACAGGATCAAAGTAGGGAATGGACCAGGTGGGGGGTAGGATGGGTGGGAGGGAAATATAAACAGTCTTTTACAATATATCTACTACGGTAATGTTTTGCATAACTATATATGTACAACACATACTGAATTGCTTATCTTCCCAAAGAGAGAGGGTGACAAGGGAGGAAGGAAATGGATCTGAAATTTGAAGTTTTAAAATTAAATGTTTCAAATATATATAAATACTATTATTAATACTATTTTGCATGTAATTGAGAGATAAGATGTGCAGGCATTGGGGCACAGAGATTCACCTTGCTATAATGGTAAAGTCGAAGGGGGTATGGGAGAAGATATGGGAGAGAGCAGATTGGATGAAGGGATATCTGGTGGGACTGCTATTCTGGGGTGGTGGGTAGGGTAAAAATGGGGGAAAAAATTGTAACTCAAAATCTGGTGGAAATGAATGATATAAACCAAAAGTTAATAAAGCATTTGTTTAATTGAAAAAAAAAGAAATTCTCAAGGAAAATTGCCCTGATGTTTTAAAACCAGAAGACAAAACAGAGGTTGAAAGAATCTACCAATCACCTCCTGAAAAAAATCCCCAAAAGAAAACTCCTAGGAATATTATAGCCAGGTTCCAGATCAAGGATCAAGGAGAAAATATTACAAGCAGCCAGGAAGAAACAATTTAAATACTGTGGAAACACAATCAGGATAACACAGGATATGGCAGCTTTTACAGTGAGGGATCAAAGGGCTTAGAACATGATATTCCAGAAATCAAAGGAGCTAGGGTTAAAACCAAGAATCACCTACCCAGCAAAACTGCATATTATGTTTCAGGGGAAAATATGGTCATTCAGTGGAATAGAGGACTTTCAAGCATTTTTGATGAAAAAGCCAGAGTTGAATAGAAAATCTGACATTCAGATACAACAAGTAAGAAAAGCATGAGAAGGTAAACAGGGAAAAGAAATCATAAGGAACTTATCAAAGTTGAACTATTTACATTCCTACATGGAAAAATGATAATTGTAACTTATGAAACTTATCTCAGTATGAGAATAGTTGAAGGGAATATAAATGTATGTGTGTGTGTATGTATACACACACACATACATACATACATACATATATATCTATATAGGAGGGCATATGGGCATATGAATACATATGTGAGTGTGTGTATATACGTGTTCAGGTATGCATAGACAGAGGGCACAGGACCAACTGAATAGGAAAGGATGATACTTAAAAAATGAAATTGAGAGGTGAGAGAGGAATATAATGAGAGGAGATGGAGAGAAAGAGAATGGGGTAAATTATCTCATATAGAAGTGGCAAGGGAAAACTGTTACAATGGAGGGGAAGAACAGGAAGGCAAAAGGGAGTCAACCTTACTCTCACTGAATTTGACTTGGGCAGGGAATGACATACACACTAAATAGGGTATTCACCCTGCAGGAGAGTAGGGAGGAAGGGGATGAAGGGGTGGGGATGATGGCAGGGAGAGCAGCTTGGGGGGGAGAGAAGTTGGAAGCACATGCTGTTGAAAAGGGACAGGGTCAAAGTAGAAAACAGAACAAGTGGGGGCAGGATAGGATGGAAGGAAATATAGTCAGTCTTTCACAATATATCCACTATGGAAAGGTTTTGCATAGCTACACATGTACAACCTATATTGAATTGCTTATCTTCCCAGGAAGGGTAGGTGAGGAGGGAGGAAGGGAAAGAATCTGGAATTCAAAGTTTTTAAATCAAATGTTTAAAAAAAATATTTTTTTCATGCAACTGGGAAATAAGATATACAGGCACTGGGGCATAGAGATCCATCTTGCCCTGCTGGCAAGTTGGAGGGGAGATGGGGGAGGATATAGGAGAGAGCAGATTGGGGAGGGGGTATTCAGTAGGATTGCTGTTTTGGGGTGGTGGGTAGGGGAAAGATGGGGAGAAAATTTATAACTCAAAATTTTGTGGAAATGAATGATGTAAACTAAAAATAAACATAAAATTTAATTTAAAAAAATAAAGGTGTTGAACTAGGTAAATATATATATATATATATATATATATATATATATATATATATATATATATATATAAATACACACACACACACACACACACACACACATACACATACACATATATTCCATTTTTGGCTAAATGGCCATGGCCAATTCACTTATCTCCATGTGCCTGTAATGGGAATCTGAAGATCTTCCCTGCCTTTTGGCCCCTTGATAGATTCAAGTGAATCTGAGAACCTTCCCCAATTTGAAAATATACTCTGCCCCCTAATAGGCTGAATGTGGTCACATGGAACCTATGGTGGGAGGCTTGTTTTTCAGGAATGTCCACACCTAGTTACTTTGTGATTGGGCAGTGGGTCAAGAGGGTTGTGACATTCTCTGAGCCAGGAGAAAGCTATATACCCTGATGTGAGGTTTTGCTTTGGGGCTCACTCTGGGAAGAGTTGTGTGATTTGGCCAGATGAGACTCTGGGCAGCCATTGAGCACCACTTCCACCCCCACTCCACCCCCAGCTTTGAAAACCCAGATGTTGGTGCTTCCCTCTCTGGTAACTAAGTATGGATGTAATCATCAGACAGCTGGAAGCCATGTCTGCTGAATTATGTTTTTTTCTGTTGTAACTTCTGTTTGTATTCTCTGAAGCTCCAGGTATTGATTTTTTCCCCTAAACTAGGTAAATAATACATGTTTGATTAAAATAAGGCTGTTAACCCATTTTGAGTTGTTTTCCTTTAGAAAAGCAGATCTAAGAACCTGTGCTAACAGCCATCCTGGGTATGCGAGGGTGCAGGGCCTCAATATCCTCATCCATAGATGGGACTAATGATACCAATAGCACCTACCCCACAAGGGTTATTAGGCTCAAATGAAACAACAGACTCTGAGAAGTGCTTTGGAAACCCTGACGCATTACATAAATGTCTGTTATCACAACCACAATTATTGGAGATAACACACTTGGACTAATGTTGTAAATATAAAGTAGATTTTATGACCTCCTAAATACTGAGACTGGAGAAGGAAATGGCAAACCACTGCAGATCTTTGCCAAGAAAACCCCAAATGGGGTCAGAAAGAGTTGGACACGACTGAAATAAGTGAACAACAAAACTAAGATGTCTACATATAATGCCTTTTAACACCAGCTCTCAAGTTCCATTTGCAACTAATCCCATCAGGGCCAATTTTTCAGGGACTCATAGAAAGCATATACATATCCACACTATTACTTTGTGTACAGGAAGTTCAGGGAATAAAGTGAGGAGAGTCATTAAGGCTTTTTCCCCCACCTTTCCAATTTAGGTTTGAAATGACTATAATTTCATAATTTAAACTCAAAATCCATATTCAGCTCAATTCAATAACCATGCATTGATAGGTTGTTTATCTGCCACTTTTCAATTTGTTTCACATACTCCCAATGGTATTCATAATTATTAGATATTAATATATCCCAGCTGCTTTTGTTCAGGCAATCCTTTCACCTGGAATATACATTCCTTCCTCCCTCCCACCCTTAACTGAACCCTAAGGATCAGGTAATGTTCACCTTCCCCAGTTATCCCAATTGAAATCAGTACTTTTGTATGTATCCTCCAGTTTTTCTGTTTATAATATAGAATATATCTGAAATAATTTGCTTTGTAATTATTCTCTGATGCCTTCAAGTTTATAGAATATTTGAGAGTTAGTAGAAAGGTCTGAGTCTCCTACTTTTAATGCCCTTTATACACCTAGTACAGTTCTCTGCAAGTATCTGCTGCTCAATCAAAAAGCTTTGCTAATTTACTGGAATGCCATCTCCCCTCTTTGGATTTCCTCACCCATCATTCAAGACTTAATCCAACTCCAGATCACTCCCTCCCTCCAAACTCCCATAATTCTATGATCTACACAATCTATTTGACACCTAGTCTCACTCCTGAACTCCAGACCCACATCCAACCGGATGTCCTCTACATATCCAAAATGGAACAGGTATTTTCTCCCAAACCCATCCCTCTTCCATATTTCTGTCTCATAGCACCACCAACCTCCCAGTTATTCATATTCAAAACTCTGGTCAACCTTGACCACCCCTCTCACTCAACCTTAATATCCAATGAGTTCCCAAGCCCTGTCAAGCTTTCTTCCACAATATCTTCTATCCATCTATTTCTCTCTACTCACATAGCCTTACCCTAGGTCAGAACCTCATCATCTGTTACCTGGATTACTGCAATAATCTATTAACTGCCTAATTTCTCCTCTCTAGAACCAATCCTCCACACAACTGCCAAACAGATACTCTTAAAGCACAAATCTGATCTTGTCACAGAAATCATCAATGGCTCCCACTTGTCTATAGGATAAAATATAAAAACATCTGACATTTAAAGCCCTACACAACATGGTCCCCACCTACCTCTAGACACACTTTGTGTCTTCATGCACACTCCATTCCAGCCAAACTGCTAGATATTCCTTGTATAAGGAATCCTACCTCCTGGAGTTCTGGGATCTTAAAGAAATCCTCTCCTACATCTATACTCTTCTCATCTCTACCCTGTACTATCCCCAGTTTCCTCCCAAGCATAGCTCAGGACCCCCCTCCTCCTACAAAGGGCCTTTCCCTCCCCCTTCTAGTTATTGGAATTCTCTCACTTTTTCAAGCTTATTATACATGCTCTGGATTTATCCATGTATGTGTTGATCTCCCAGTAGAATGTAAGTTCTTTGAGCATAGAAATTATTTCATTTTTGTCATTGTATCTCTGAGACTTAGCATAATGTCTTACATTTTTTTTTAACAAAATCTGTGATTTCAGTGATGTAAGGAGCTACTAGAGGGAAAATTTCTTCTATCAAAACAGATCAGCAACTGTTCTGCTGAGAAGGTTGCCCAGTCTCCGAGGCTGCCCTGGGTGCTGAGAGGTTCAGGAGCGCGTGGCAGAGATGGTCCTCGAACTTCGACTCCAAGAACAGCTTTCCATCTACACCCCCACACTACTCCTGCCTTACACATAGTAGGTACTTAATATATGTTTGTGAATTGAACTGAACTCATCCTAGAGACATTCTGCCACCTGCCCAATTCAAGTTCTAGCCATTTCCATTGGTATGGATCACACCCACATGACAGAAAGCAAACGAGCAGAGCTGACAGCACTCTCTGGGTCCAGCCAGCCTACTTCTCAAGACTCCTCTCTTCCTGATCCTAGCCTCAGTCTAGCTCTTGGTTCTTACACTTTTTCGTTCACAGCGAAGTCTTCCTATAGAAGGTGACAACTCCAGCAGAAAGAGGAGGTTGACATACATGTGTGATTATAACAATCGACAACATAACCCCCCTGCCACCCCCCTCAGGAGAACCACTGTTCTAAGCTCCATCCTGCACCGTCTTGGTTAGGTTCGCTGGAGTTGTTCCACTATGGTAGTGGGAGGATAGAAGGGGCAGAGTCCATCTATGCAAAGGGGACGGGAACAGAGAAAAGAAGGGAGATAAGAAAAGTCAATGGGCCAAAGGAGAGTGTCCTGTGACTACAGAGTGTGGCAACTGACTTCCTCATCTAGTTCCTCTCCTAGGACCCTGAAGGCAATACCCCCCAAGCTCCAGAACCCGACAGCCTCCTGTTATAAAAACTTCAAAGGGGATGACGCTTATTTATATATATATAAGTTCTGATCTAGTTTCTTGTCGATACAGTTCATTTTTA
The DNA here is from genome assembly GCA_011680675.1 of Gymnobelideus leadbeateri. Lineage (NCBI taxonomy): Eukaryota > Metazoa > Chordata > Mammalia > Diprotodontia > Petauridae > Gymnobelideus > Gymnobelideus leadbeateri. The sequence continues at coordinate 152,694 of WOXC01007511.1, read as the reverse complement.
TGTTTAAATCAGGCTTATTAAACCAGCCTCAGTTTCCCCAACTGCAAAATGGGAATAAAAATGGCACCTACTTCCCAGGGTTGTCATGAAGACTAAATAAGATAATATTTATGAAATGCTTCACACAGTGCCTCGTGCAGAGTAGGTGCTTAATAGATCCCTGTCCCCTTCCTTTCCCCTTCCCTTCATTATGCTTCTCTTACCATGGATTCAATCCTTAAAAACAACCAACAGAAGGAAAAACCAGCACCCAAGGGAGTGAAGGTTTCAGTCCAGTATCAGAAATCACTGCTCAGGATGTGTGACTGAGAAGGACAGACAACGCCTCCTCCACTGGCTTTGGGATGACTCGCTCAGTCCCCTGTGTGCTTCCTAGTCTGGCCCTGTCCAACTTCTTAACGTGGCGAGACGACACTGGGGATCTCAGTGAGAATGACTATTGCTTCAGGCACTGATGAGGCAGGAGGAATATCGTGCGGAAGCCCCGAGCAAAAGAAAAGTCACCAGAGTTTCTGACACCAATTCAAGAATTCAAACTGCAGGAAAACCAACAGCGTGCATCTTAAGTGGCTGAGCTTACTTCAAGGAAGAGAAAAAGACAACTGGCCAGCCATCTCTGGGTCTGTTCTTAAAAAGACAAAAATAGTAAGACAGAACTTCTCTATAGATCTGTAAAGCACTTTACAAATGTTATCTCGTTTGATTCCCACAACAACTCTGTGCCCTGTTATTATGCCCATTGTACAGAGGAAACTGAGGCTGAGACGTTATGTCACCTGCTCAGGGTCACCCAACTGGTAAATGTCGGAGGCAGGATTTGAATTCAGGCCTTCCGGACTCCAGATCCAACGTTCTAACCACAGATGGGTTCTAAATTGTCCTCAAAGTCTCTTTAATCACGCCTGTCAAAAGCTCCTCAGAGAAACCTCTCTGAATGGAGGAAAGTGCTGATTCTCTGTCTGTTGCAATAATGACAATAGAAACAATACCCCTGAGGCAGAAATGACAGAAGGACTTTGGCTGCTAGATACTGTATCATATAAATACATTGTAACGGAAATGGATATGCTTTGTCCTGTTTAATTTCGAAACACTATAGAAACTGGTATCTTGTAAAGTATGCAGACATATCTCTTAGAGCTGCTGAAACAATCGGTCAGTCACTCAATAAGCATTAATTAAATACTAAATATTAAATATCAAACAATGCCAGGGAAGACAAGTGAAAGTCTCATTCCTCGAGAGGTTTATCTTCTAATGACGAAAAACAATATGTACTTTTAAGAATGTGCAAAGTGTGTGCTCACTACAGGTACCTGGAGGATGGTACTAGTGGCTGGTGGTCAGGGGAGATCAAAAAAAGGCTTAACATAGAAGATGGTGGTTGAGTTGAGTGTGGAAGGAAACATGGGATATTAAGATGGAGAAGGGAGGCTGGAGCATTTTCTAGGAACAGGAGCATCCAGTACAAAAGCTTGGAGGCAGGAGATGATGCATCTTGTGGGAGAAGTGGCAAGAAGGCCAATCGGACTACTGGAGAGTGTGAGAAGGGGAATATGCACAACTAAAGAGGAAAGCAGGCCAGGTGGTGAAGGGCTCTAAAAGCCAAACAGAGAAAGTTATATTTGATCCTACCAAGGACCAGCTGACACCACTGGGAGCCAGAGACCTTCCTTCCCCTTCCAGATCCTGCCAGCCCCATCCACCAAGAGGTGCCCAACAAAGCAGCAGGAACAGGCCTTGGAGAACCCTCCCCTTCCCCATCCCAAATGGCACCGCCTACTTCCCTCCAGGTGTGTTCATTCTTGGCTGAATGCTGAGCCACCCTTTTCTACCTCTGCCTGAAGTGACCCAGAGCCACATTCCACTCTAACCCTTAGGCTCACTACCCCCTCCTCAAAAATTATTGATTGGGAACCATCTGCCCTGCCCATTAATCCCCACGGCCCATGGAACTGCATCATCCTCTCTGCTGCTTTGACCTCTGGACCTAATGTATTATCTGGCCTTTCCATGTCATACAGTTGAACTTTCTTATATGTGTATACATCTCCCCAATTAAACTGTGAACACCTTAAGAGCAGGGACTGTCTTGCTTTTCTATTTTTATCCTTAGCACTAAGTAAAGTGCTTGGCATATAGTAAGGGCTTAATAAAAGCTAATCCATTCCATCCTAAAGATAATAGGGAGCCATCTAAATCTATTGAGTAGGGGAATAACTAGTCAGAACTATATGGTTAGGAAAATCACGCTAGCCCCTGAGCAGAAGATGAATTGGAGTGGAGTGATCCAAGGTTGAAAACCAATTAGAAAGTTACTATAATAATCCAGGTGAGAAGTGATAAAGGTTTTCCCTAGAATGGTAGCTGGGGGACTGGAGGGGAGGCAAATACAAGAGATTCCGTGGAGGTAGAAAGGCCAAGATTTGGCTGCTGACTGGATACAGAGGGTAAGTGAGAGTGAAGAATAAAAGATAATACTGAGGTCATGAAGCTGGCATGCCAGAAGAATTATGGTGCCTTTGACTGAAATAGGAATGTGTGGAAGAGGGACGGTTTGGGGGTGTAGATAACGCATTCTCTTTTGGACACATTGAGCTTACTGGTGTTTGCTGACAATCATTCCTATAAAAAGTTAGGCACCAAATGCTTGGTAAGCAATATAACACCCTACTATAAAATTATTTCTATGGGAAAACCATATCTGGTATAAATCACTTTGACTTGACTGAAACTAATTATCATACTTTCCATTTGTGCAGACTTTGGAAAGTCTTTGGAAAGTCTTTCTACATTCATTGTTTCATTTGATTCTGAGGACAGCCGTTGGAGGTAAGGAGGGCAGTAGGTACAATACCTCTTCCACAGGAAACTGAGGCTGAGAGAGGTTGACTTGCCCAAGTTCAGACAGGCAGTAAATGGCAAAACTGAGACTCAAGACCATGTCTTTTGATTCCAAGTCTAGTGCCCTTTCACTATGTGACCATAATTCATTATAAACAGAACTTTTCACATCAGATTTGCAAGCCCAAACTATACGATAAACTCTTTACAATGTCCATTCTATCTTATACTTTTCCCCATGTCCCACAGTGCCTAGTGAAGTGCCAAACACAAAGCAGGTGCTCATAAATATTCACCAAATAAATTAAAGGCATCCTATGGCAACACCAAGTAGCTGATGTTTCTCTCACAACCTTTACTCTTCCGGCACCCCAAATGACATGCTTAGAGTTACCTTTTCTCCACTGAAGGGAGAAATAGCTTATGAGACCATGCTGAGAAAGGCAGACAGGAAGAAAGCAAACCCCCCCACAGGAGATAGCTTTTCTATCAAAACCCTGGGAGACTGGGAAGTTTTTACATCAATGACAACAATGAAAAGAGAAATTACAGATATTCTCTGAGACGAGAATAATGGCATTTTGGAAGCACTGTCCCTAAACTACCCCCACCCTACTCTGGTGAGATCAATGAAGTTCCATTCCTTCATTCAAATTGCACGCACAACTTTTTCAACTTATCTCCTGGTTTAGAAGAAATAATTACGTCATGCCTCTTAGTTTATGTTTGCAAAGTCTTTTTTTTTTTTACAATGAACTTTTCAACTAGTCACAAACACTACATTTAAATTCCTAACCCTAACAAACTAACAGAAGAGCTCGTTCTTTTAAAAGGCAAAAGGAAACAAGACCAAATCCCAAAGGTTTAAAATCAAAGAATGACTTATTTTTAACATGTAAAGACCTAAATAAAGCTGACCCTAGTGCTGCCACAGCCTTAACCTTAAATCAATCAACACTTGTACTGTGCCAAATAATCTTGATTTTTTAAAAGTCTTTGCCATTTCATAAAACGTTTAAGCAGGTTTTAAAAACAAGAATGACAGTGAGAGTAAGAATACTGACCTGCAGAGCAGCCCAGAAAGGAGCAGCTGGTCAGCCTTCAGAGCTGTGAATTCAAGAGATGTTTTACAATGTTTACTAAATGATTACACACCCTCTATAAATCTTAAGCTTCTAGAATGCTGGAGTTGGAAAGCAACCTTGCAGACTATCTAGTTTGGGTCCTTTCCAACTAACTTTAACTAATCCAATACTGGATCAATTTTCCACCTTCTAGGAAAAGGTATGGGATGCCGGGGTAGGAGGAAGTTGGGGGGGGGGGGTGGCAAACACTATTCTGTCACTCTGTCCACTAGCTTAGAGGAGGAAATGTTAGGGCTCCCAAACCATAACAATTAAGCAGATCTAATCCTTTTGGCAACTAATTCTAAGATGCCTCCAAACATAGCTGCTCTTGACTTCTGGGGGCCCAGTGGGGTGAGCGGGGTTTTCAGCTCTCCTTTCTATCTATCGAATAAGCCTGAAAAGTACTTTGTACACCTAGTGGTGCCTTAACTTGACAGCTTGTTTGAGGGGTGAGGGAGGATTCATGGGAATTTTCTTCCCAAAGATTCAATGAAATACGCATGGTGGTTACACCACAAACTTTCCTGAAAGCAGTAACAGTATAGCATGGTCCTTCCAGAGTGGCAACCACTAGAAGAGTAATAAACGTGAAGCAAGGTCAAAGACAGCAGCACTGACTCAGATCTTGGTACTGAACACTGAACTGTGACGTTAACCCTTTGGTCACCACCAAGAGCTCCAAGTCCTCCTGTCTAGTTCAATGTTGTTCATTTACTAAAACATTCAATGTTCCATTTTAGCCACCACCAAGCTGGGCTGCAAGCAGGAAGACTCATGTCTCAAGTCAAACCAGGCCATGACTACGGAATCAAAGGAGTCTGGAGGCAAAAGGAAATCTAGACATAAGGGGCAAATGTGATAGGACAGGAAAATTAGAGGCATATCTAAGGTGAAGAATTAAGATTGTTAGAAAGAAAAAGGCTGGAAAAAGGATGGAAGACTAAGAAAGCCAAGGAGAGGCAGATAGGGACAAGAGAGGGGCTCCTCTGGGCATAGAATAATGGAGATCAGCACTGGAGATAAGAAAATCCTATTTAGGGGAAAGCTAAAAGGATGGAGAAGGGGGAGCCACAGAGGAATATGGGGCCATTATCAGAAAACAGAGATACCTCTATTCTGGGCTGGGGAGGAAAGATTAAGGCAGAGCCAGGATGTATGTAGAAGGGCAGGATTCAGGGGCAAGGAAAGAAATCAGACAAGAGTCAAGGGTAAGAAATGGATGAGGGTTGAGGAGCAAAGATGGGAATGGGAGGGATGCAGGCCAGAGCTTAAAGTGGGAGGGGACAATAGAAGCAGAACTCAGGAAAAAGGATTAGGAGCATATTCCTAGAGGAGGAGTTGGAATGTCCAACACAATAAGGAGGAAAAGAGGGGGAAAGCAAGTAGGATTATTAGAGGATGGGAAGGACTAAAAGCAGAATCATGATAGGGAAGAGGGGAATACAGAACAGAGGGGAGAGGAATAGGATTTGGGACACAGTCTATGATGGGAGAGGAACAATATGTATAGGGGAATGGAATTCAGGTTACAGCTTGGGATGGAGAAGATGATAGACAAAGCCTTGGAGCCAGGAGAATGTAGGACCCTGGGACAGAGAGAGAAAAGGGGCTGCTAGACAGAGATCAGAGAAAGGAAAGGTGGGTACAGACTAGAATCATAGGACAGACATATGGAGCCAAGCCCAGGATGAGGACAGGGGAAGGGAGGCCAGCCTGGAGAAGGAAGGAAAGGTATGCTAAGTGGGGAAACAGGGGGAGGGAGGAATGTGGACCAGAACCTGGGAAAAGTAAGAGACATAAGTAAGAGGATATGTGAAAGAAAAGGGATGACCATAACTCTAGGGCAAGATAGGAGAGATGGAGGGCAAAGCCTGGGGTGGAATGGGATGTGGGATAAAGCTAGGAATGGAGTAGGGAATATGGAACAGTGACTAGGCTGATTAGGATGGAGAGAGAGTTAAAAAACCAAGTGCTGCAAAGATAAGGACCAGTCCAGGGTACAAGGAAACCAAGAGGCAGGACAGAAGGGAGGAGCTGATCATGATGGTTGGAATGAAGAAGGTGTCAAGAGGCAGAAATAAATGGGAAAGAGAAGCCTGTGTTGGAGAAGGTCTACAGGCCGTGAAGCAAGATGAGGTGGGTATGAGAGAGCCTGGGATGGAGGTTAGAGGGGGAAGGAAATAGAAGGTATCATAGCTTTGAGGCAAGGGGAGTACAGGGATGCTGGGCACAGTTGGGAGGTATAATTATGGTAGGGATATTCGAGAAACAGATTGGGGTCAGGACCTAGTGCCTGAAAAGAAACCTGAGAGTTGAGAAAGGGATCTGGGGACAAGGACTGAGACAGAGATCATGGGGAAGAAGGGATGCCAGGTACAAACTGGGATGGGAATGGTGTGACCTGGGGAAGAGCCTGGGATGTGGAACCAATGGGACACAGGGCAGGTCAAAGGAGTAGAGGGGCAGAGATACAAGACAGAGGCCAGGAAGGCAAGGTGCAGGCAACAGATAAGGTGGGAGAAGCTCCAGTCCTATAAGATGGAAATGAGGGCCCAAAATGAGAGAAAAGGAACATGGGGATCCTGGACAGAGGTAAAGATGGGAGCAGGGTATGGGTCACAGAACAGGACAGGAGAGCCTTGGGGCAAAGACTGTGGCTGCCCTGAGGGGCAATAAGGGTATAGGACAGAGCCTAGGATGAAGTAGGACATATATGGCATGCCCAGGGCTGGAAGGGAAAGGATACAGGGCACAGAACAGCATGGAAGGAAGGTGATAAGGAACCAGATACAGAGGCAGGGAGGGGGGACAAGGGATAGAGATAAGGGGTAGGAATGGATAACAGGCATATCCCTGGCACGTACAAGTACGTACAAGGATCCTTCTGTACAATACAGAGCCTGGTTTGGAGGATTCAGGATACAGACAGAGATGGGAAGAGGGGAGGGCAGATGCAGGGAACCTGGAAAGAACCAGGGAGGGTAACTTGGAGCACAGATGGTGAAGCAGAACGGAAGACAAAAGCCATGGTGGAGTAAGACAGGGTCTACCCATGAAGGGAAAAAGAACCTGGGGGGCTGCTCAGAAAGAAGTGAACTCAGAGAAGGCCAAAAAACGGGTTGGGGGAGGGGCGTCTGTCCCAGGGGTGCTAGTGGATAAGGGACATATCATATCTACATCTGGATAAGGAACAAGTGGCTTCTGAGAAGGAGAGAGGGGAAAGGGGGGCACAAGTGGAGGGGAGGCTTGGGTATTAGACAGGTTGAGGGGCAGACACGGCTCAGACTTAACCCTGCACAAACCAGACTTGGGGAGTGGGAGTACGAGCGACTTGGCGACCTGAGCAGTCTGAAATTGGGGAGAGCCCCACAGGCACAGATAGGGGAGGAAATGAGGGGCAGGGGAACTCCAGAGCACACAGTAGGAGGCGGGGCAGAAGAGGAGATGGGGAGGGCAACACTGGAGGAGGGTGAAGGGATGGAAGCAGAGACAGGGGTGGGAAAGAGAACACAGACGAATGTGGGGAAGTTCAGGAGCGCGAGCAGAAGCAGGGATGGGGATGAGGGAACCCTGGAGCACAGAGGGGGAGAAGAGAGAAGACAGAGGACAAGGCTGAAAGCTGGAGTGCAGGGACAGAGACTTGGCTGGGGATAGGGGTAGGGGGACCCTGGAGCACCAATAAACCGGGGAGGGGTGAGAACCAGGCAGGGACGAAGGGATGGGGACGGGGGCAGGGGGATCCCAAAGTACCAGTGAACAAGGGGAGGACTACATTGGGGGCGGGGTGCATGGACGCAAACAGAGACAGGGAAGGGGGACGGTGATGGGAAGGGGGAGTATTGATGAGTGTGGGAGGGGGAGGGGGATGACAAGGCTGAGGGTGGAGTGCAGGGACACAGAGACAAGGATGAGGATGATAGGCAGGGTGACCCTAGAGCACAGAGTAGTGGGGTGCAGGGTGAGGACCAGCCTGTGGGCGGGGTGCAGGGACACAGACAGAAATGGGGATGAGGGGCTGGGGGACCCCAGAGCACAGAGGAGTGGGGGGCGGGGTGAGGACCACGCTGTGGGCGGGGTGCAGGGACACAGACAGAAATGGGGATGAGGGGCTGGGGGATCCCAGAGCACAGAGGAGTGGGGGGCAGGGTGAGGACCAGGCTGCAGGCGGGGTGCAGGGATGCAAACAGAGGCAGGGATGAGGCTGAGGGGCAGGGGGACCCCGGAGCACAGAGGAGTGGGGGGTGAGGACCAGGCTGGGGGCGGGGTGTAGGGACGCAGGCAGACCCGGGCTGCTGCCCCTCACCTGGGCTGGACGCGCAGCGGCCGCCCCCTGGCGCCGGCATCGGCATCATGCGCTCGCCGCCCGCTGCTTCTCCGTCCGCCGCAGCCAGCGCCGTCGCCGTCGCCGCCAGCCCGGCCCAGACCAGCCCAGCCCGGCCCGGCCCGGCCGCCGCAGCGTGCACGGTCCCTTCTGCGCTCGCCGCCGCCTGAGCAGCGACTCCGGCCCGCAGCTGGCGCTGCCGCCGCTACCGCCCGCCCCGGCTGCCATGGAAATCACAGGCGCGCCCTGATTGGCTGCGCCCCTGCCCCCCTCCAGGGGATGTCTCGGCAGCGCTGATTCGCGGGAACCGGTTGGCTGGCCCGCCGGAGGGGGTGGGGCCTCAGTCGCCAGCCTGGAGTCTAACTGGACCGAATGGGGCGGGAGTAGGGAGGGGGATGAAGAGATGCTGAGAGATGCAGCTGGGGGGAGGGGCTGAGCCCAGCAGCTCCGGGGATCAGGTCCTGCCCCCTTGGGTACCCCTGTACCCCATCTTAAAAAACGATGGTCATTGCTTAGAGATCTTAGGAGCATAGCTGTAAAGAATAAAGGGACCCTGGAAATCCTTTAGTGATTGGCCTTTTACAGAGAGGGAAACTGAGGCCCAAGGAGGGAAAATTACTTAGAATCATAAGATCACAAATACAGAGATGGAAGAGACCCCAAAATCTATATGGTCCAACCCCAGGTATGCCCTGGAGCCCCCACCCCGCCTACACTTTTCAGCTTCCTTTTTTCTTATTTGTCTCCCCAGCGCTTAGCACAGCACCTGGCACATAGTAAGTGCTTAAGAACTATTTATTGAATTGGATCCATCTTAGGGACGAGGGAACTGAGGCCCAGGGAGGTTAAGTAACTTAAAATCATAGGATCATAGATTTCCTCAGTCAACAACTGTCATGGAACGTTGTGCTAAGCACTGGGACACAAAGAAAGGCAAAAGAGGATCCCTGCTCTCAAGGAGCTCACAGTCTAATGGAAGAGACAACATGAAAACAACTACATATAAACAAAATAGGTATAGACTGGAGAAAGTGAAGATAATCAACAGAGGGAAGGAGTTAGAATTAAGAGAGAGAAGGGGCCATCGAAGCCATTTAGTCCAACAGGGGTGGGGAACCTGTGGACTCAAGGCCACATGTGGCCCTCTAGGTCCTCAAAGGTGCCCTTTGATTGAATCCAAACTTCACAGAACAAATCCCATGAATAAAAGGGCTTGTTCTGTAAAAACTCATTCAACAAATGAGCAAAGGAAAACCCAGCAAAGTAAAGAGACTTAGAATCATAGGATTATACATTTCAAGATGGAGGGACCTCAGAATCCATCTAATACAAAGGTTCTCAGCCTGTGACCCAGAGACCATACCCCCATTCCCCAAGGGATCCAGGGGTAGGGGGCAGTAAATGTTTTAACAACTGGTTCTCTAAAAAATTGTATTCTCAGCACATTTTTGAGTTTAAAATACATTATTAACATTTCATACATTATTTTCTTAAGTCTAGACAATCAACAAAACATTTAGAGATGCAGAAAGGCAGCTCCGAGGGAAGATCAGAGCTATGATTCCTCCTGGATATTCATTCCTTCCTCCCTGGGTTTTCATGACAATGCTAGTTTTTGGTTCTCCTCCTGCTATCTAACTGCCCCTTTTCAGTCTCCCTGACCACTATCTATGTCCCCCCTCCCCCTTAGTGGGTTTCCCCTTCAGTCTTCTCTCTCTTCATTCTCACTGGCCTCATCAACTCTCACGGGTCCAAGTATCATCTCTTGGCAGATGATTTCTGGAACTTAATATTCTGCCCTAGTCCCATTGCTGAGCTCAAGTACCATACCACCAATTGCCTATTTGACATTTCCAGTTGGATGTCCTAAAAGCATCTTAAACTCAACCCACCAAAACTACTCATGATCTTGCTTACCCCTCCTCTTAATTTCCCTACTGCTGTAAGGGGTACCACCTTTTTCTAATTGCCAAGACTGATAACCTCCATTCCACTCTCACTTTCCCCTCAGACCCAATCAGTTACCAAGTCTCATTGATTTTAATCTCCTAGGCTGTCATGATTCACCTCTTGCCTAGACTCCCAATTTGTTGCCCCACCTCAAATCTCTCCCTTTTCTAATCTATTCTCCTGTTATTCCTACAGTACAGATCTGCCCATCTCATTCTCAACTCAAAAAGTTCCAAATACAAACTCCTCTGTTTTGGCATTGAAAGCCCTTCATGATCCAGCTGGAGTCTACCTTTTCTGGCCTATTACACATTACTTCCCTTCCTATACCAGCCAAACTAACATACTTACTGTTCCTTAGTACCATGTCTTGCATGTGCAAGACTCATATAGTGGACCCAGGCAGCTTCAGACCCTCCCTGGACAGAACATTGCTTTTTCTCAATATCCTCAGCCTTAAAACATGCTTTTGCATTCATTCATTCCTTACTTTCCATCTTCTGGATCCATGACCTTGCCTTAGATGTATCCAATTCCTAGAATGCACTACCTTCTTACTTCCACCTCACAAATATCACTGTATGGATGAAGCCTTAGCTGATGCCCCTAGGGGCTAGGGCTTCTTCCATCTACTATAAGAAATTACTATCTATTATGTATACATTTTGGATTTACTTCTTTGTGTATGTTACATCCCTCCAGTATAATTTAAGCCCCTTGAAGGCAGGGACTGGCTAATTCTTTGTCTAGTATCCCCAGCATCTAGTACAATGCTTATTTCAAATCAAATGCTTAATAAATGATGATTGGTTCATATAATACAATAAGCACCCACCACCCCAGAGCAAGACATTTGGGGAAGCAAGATGGCCTCTTAGGTGCCTGCTGAGCACTCTCAGGAAGAAGGAAGAGGAGCAAAGGTGTTATAAGGGATACCTTAAATCTGTCAGCATCTCAGGCAAATCCAAGGTGCCCTGGATACAAGGCAAATCTCTGGGTCACAACTGAAATGAGCTGGGTCTCTCACAGTCCTCCATTACCATCCTCCTCCCATTCCCAAGCTCCAAATCTTCTGCCAGAAACCTTAAGAAGACACAAACCCAGGTCTGTCTGTTATAGCATGCTGGGAGACCCATTTACTGGACCCAGGCAGCTGTAGAAACTCCCTGCACAGAACATTGCCTCTTCTGGACACCCTCAGCCTCCCCAGGGAAGAAGTTTTATAACTCGCAGCTGGACGCCTTGTGTTGGGTCCCTGGAGGCTCCTCCAAGCAGACCTAGACTAAGGTCAGGACCTAGACCAGGAAGGGAGTTCAAAAGGGATATTTTAATTACACCAGAGCCCTCTTCTGAATGGCTCTGGTTCTCGGTCCAGCTCCAGGTACATGTTATCCTCTGGCTGATGGGAGTTCCTTATGGTCCTTGAATAACTAATCCACAGATTCCTGCTCTAGGATGTTTAGGCTCATTTAACATTAAGCTCCCTAGCAAAACGGCTTCCTTCTGGGAACATCCAGAACGAATTGACTTTTGGTGGAGGATGTAGGATATGTGCTAGGGGGACACATGTTCCTGAAGAAGCTTGAGCCCACCTGGGGCTGGCCCCTCTCCTTAATGATCAGTCACAGTAAGAATGGGGCCATGTTTCCCAATTAAACATTACATCATTCCCTGTACACAGAGGCTCCAGGCTCCATGATACACAGATCAAATCAGCCCTGGGAGGCCAGGCAATAGGAAGATTTCACATGCTGTGTATGTCTTAACATCTCTCACTCTATCACACTTGTCCTCATCCAGACTGAGGAGAAGGTTTATAATTCAAGATCTGGAAAGGACCCACAACGGTCATCTGGTCCAGTTCAATGCCTCCAGGCAGGGATCATCCATCAATCAATGATTATTTAATAAATTTCCGTTCAGTTGATTGGGGGGTATAAGAAATCAACAAATGGAAAGAATACCAAGGCATTTCAGTTTCCCCCTATGCAAAAAGAGCCAAGTTACTGGATACTCCTTAAGGCTCTTCCCAGCTTTGACATTCTCCGTTCAAAGGCTTTTCTCAGCTCTGACTTTCTATGTTCAAAGGGCCCTTCTACATCTGACATCCTATGTTCCAAGGCACCTTCTCACTTTGACTTGCCTTGGCCTTGGTTCCTTCATGTCTAAAATAAGAGGGTTAGATATGGCCTCTGAGGTCCCTTCTAGCCCTAGCAAGCTAAGTGATTTGCCCACTGGCCCAGAAGGCCGTTGTAGGGGAGGAAGGAAAGAGTCCTTTGGAGAAGTAGGTTTTTAAAGGGCTGCCTGCCCACGAAGGAAAGGGGGGGAAGGGGCGCGGTGTAAATGATAGTTATCAAGAATTTGGTTAGACATATGGAAGAATTGGAAGGTAGAACACAGAATAAATGAAGCTATGAATTCTCCATAAATATTAGATGAGTAATCTTGTTTCTTAGTGGAATATTTAAGATAAATATTTATTGAATTGAAACTGAGGCCCAGGGAGGTTAAGTAGCTTAATTGACTTATCCCTTAGAAGGTAAGCACATTGAGGGCAGGCATTGTTTCATTTTTTATGGGTTGTTGTTTTTTTTTTTTTTTGGAGGGGGAGGAAGACGAGGCAATTGGGGTTAAGTGACTTGCCTAAGGTCACATAGCTAGTAAGTGTGTCAAGTATCTGAGGCCTGATTTGATAATTGGGTTTAAGTGACTTGCCCAAGGTCATACAGTTAATAAGGGTGTTAGGTGTCTAAGGCCTAATTTGAACCCAGGTCCTCCTGACTCCAGGGCTAGTGCTCTATTCACTGCATTGTTTCATTTTTGTCCTTTGTATCCCCCAGGACCTTGCACAGTGCCTGATACTTGGTCAGCAAAAAATAAAAGCTGGCCTAGGAGAGGCTAGGTGGTGCAGTGCCAACAATCAGGACACAGTTCCCTAACATGAACCAAACCCTGGGCTCTTTGCAAGGTCCAGTGTTCACATCATATTCTACTTGTATGTCTGTCAAACAGGCCATTAAGTTAAAATAAAGGATGATATGGGGGAGGGGGAGGAAAGGGTGCTTTGGGCCCAGAGGGCAGGGCCCAGAAACACTTGGCCAGAATCCAGGCCTTGCCCAGTTGCTCCCGGCACATCCTGGGGGTTTCCTCTAGGGTGGGTAGGGTCACTGGATCAAACCGCCTTCTCAGCTTCCTCCCAAGGAAGGAAAGGGACAACAGGATGATCAGGACTGACTTTTAAGCCCTTTATCTTCATCCCCATATCCTCATTATCTCACAACAACCCTGGGAGGTCAGTAACACAGGAATTAATATCCCCATTTATCTCCTATGCACCGGATGACTCCAAGCCTTGAGTCAGGAAGATCTGAGTTCAAATTCAGCCTCAGACATTTACTGGCTGCATGACCCTGGGCAAGTCAGTTAACCTCTGAATGCCTTGGTTTCCTCACCTGCAAAATGGGAATAATGAATAGTAATAATAATAATAATAATAATAATAATAATAATAATAATAATAATAATAATACCGTGGGTTGTGAGATTCAAATGAGATAATTTCTGCTTGATTAAAAGTGCTTAGCACAGTGTCTGGCACATAGTAGGCCCTTCATAAATGCTTATTTCCTTCCTCTTTTGGAGGGACTAGACGAGTGATTTCAGAAGTGTGGGAAACTGCCAATGAGGAAATTTGCTCAACTAATGCAGGTCTCATTTAACTGCCTACCTACTGTGTGCCAGGCACAATTTGAGGAGCTATAAACACAAATAGAAAGAATGAATCACTATTTACTCTCAGGGATAGATTCTATTCTAACCAGGGAGACAAGCACATCTATGAGTGCACACAGAGTTAATATAAAGAGAATGGATGCAAAAAATAAACACCTGCTTTCTCATTTCTAGTTTTAGAGGCATTGAGGGGTTAAGTGACTTATCCAGGGTCACACAGCCAGTATGGTTCAGAGGCAAAACTAGAATCTGAGTCTTCCTGACTCTAAGACTTCTCTAAGCATTGTGCAACACTGCCTTTTGCTTCCATATTACAGATAAAGGAACAATCTCAGACAGGTCACATGACTTGCCCAAGAATAGACACACACACATTCTTACATATACCTCATTAGTCAAGTGTCATCAGTGGGATTTGAACCCAGGACCCTCTGATTCCTCACCTGGGTCATGAAATATACTGGGAAGAACTTTTATTTCGTTAAGGTTATATTTTTTTCCCTGAGGGGACAAAAAAAATCCCTCTCTCTAGAGCTGAGTTTTAGGGTCCTTCAGGCCACCTTTTCCCACATTCTTTTATAGAGGAAGAAATTGAAACCCAAAGGTTCAGGGACTTGTCCAAGGTCACATAGCTAGTAATTGCCAGACACAGAATTTGAATCCAGGACCTCTGCTGCTTGAGCTCCTACATTATCTCCTTTCCCAAATGCCTCTCACGCCTCTCCCTCCATTCCCTCCTGCTTCTCTGTCCCTTCTAAGCTAAGGTCTCAATGAGTAGGCAGAGGAAGGGGCTCCCATGCCTGTCCCTGAAGTCCTGGTCTCTATCCAGCTATTTTCTCCAGAGCACGGGGAACACCTGCAGTGTTTGAGGAGCCCAAGGGGCCCAATTCCCAGCAGGGCATCGCAGAGCTCACTTACCTGAGAACTCCAGGTAGAGCAGAGAAAGGAGGGGAGCCTGGAAGGAGACACCTTGCAGCCTTCTTGGAGCATGTTGGGTCAAAGGCGCTTTTGAGGAAAGAAAACGGAGGAAAAAGATGACTCAATTTTAAGAAAGAAAAAAAAATTAGTTCGCATCTCCACCCCTGAATCTCAAAACCTGGCGTGGCTGAGGTCCCTCGGCCACATCATCACTTAAATGAGAATCCAGCCCCAGCATGGGAGCAGGCATTTTCCAGTGGGGTTGCAGAATTCCTGCACCTTCTAAAAATACCTAGATAAGTGCTGCTCCTGCCAGGCAGGGCAGTGAGCCCAGGCCAGGCCTGCCACGGAGCAGACTCCCTAAGACCTGGGCACTGACTGCCACCTGCCTGCCCTGGAGAGCCCCTGCTGCTGGGAGCTCCAAGCTGGTCCCCACTGCAACGAGGCCAGTCACTGCTGCCCCTAGCAGGAGCCCCCTCTCATTTCCCTCAAGCTGGGGAGCCCTCAGGAACACAGGCTTTTCTCCAGCTCGAGAGAAAAGAAGCTTAATAGGCAACAAAAACAATAATGATGAAGTTACCAAAGTGATTACTAAAGAGCAGTTTCGACCAAGTCACTCCCCTACTCAAGAAGTTCCAGGGGCTCCCTATTACACTTAGGGTTGAACGTAGGATCTCTGCTTGGCATTTAAGGGTCTTCACCATCTGGTCCTAACCTCCCTCTCCAATCTGAACACACACTAGTCCTCTGCATATACTCTAAGATCCTAGGATCTTTTCTCACCTTTACCTCTTAGAATTCCTGGTTTCCTTCAAGACTCAGCTCAGGTACAACCTTGTCCTTGAAGCCCTTCACGATCCTCCCAGACAATAATACCCCACCAACTTGAATCTATCCTGTGTGTAACTGTACATGTAGATGTTGTCTCCCTCAATAGAATGTAAGTAACTTGAGGGCAGGGACTTTTTGTTTCTAGCTCGAGCATTTGCACAGTGTCTAACACATAGTAGGTATTTAATAAAACGACTTTTGAAAGATTTCTGAATAAGATGATGATGTGGAAGGTCGCAGAGAAGCCTGGCTCTCCAACTTATACTCTAACAAGAGTCTAAGAAAGGCAGGGTGGCAAGGTGACACAGTGAATAGAGCACTGCCCCTCGTGTCAGGAGGACCTGAGTTCAAATCCAGTTGCTTATTACCTGTGTGATCCTGGGCAAGTCACTTAACCCTGATTGCCTCTTTAAAAAAAAAAAATCTAAGAAAGGCATCAGATCAAATAATGATCAAAGGAAACAGTAGTAGGCTCTTTCAAGCAGGCCAAGCCTACGTGAAAAGATCACCAAAAGCTGCAAGTTCTGAATGTGGCATCCCTCCAGGAAAGCTCAGGTGAACAGGCCAGAAACCCACAGCAGTACCTGGACAAGGGAAATGTGTAGGGGAAATAGAAGCCCATTCTTACTGGGGAACACAGATACTTACCAGCCCCTCTAAACAGAGGCAGCTAAATGGAACAGTGCATAGAACATCAGACCTGGTGTCAGGAAGACCTGAGTTCAAATTTGGCCTCAGACACTTATTAGCTGGGCAAGTCACAACTTTATTTGCCTCAGTTTCCTCATCTGTAAAATGAGCTGGAGAAGGAAATAGCAAACCACTCTAGTAGCTTTGCCAAGAAAATTCCAAATGGGGTCACCAAGGGTCAGACATGACTGAAAAATGACTGAACAACAAAAAAGCACAAATACATCAGAAGAGTGGCAAAAACCCAGGAAACCCAGGTCAAGACCAAATAGAGCCTGATCATTATCATCATACCAGAGTGCGGGCAAGAAGAAGAACCTGGCCATGTCATCACAGCTTAAATCATGAGCTGAGATTGAAGATATGAGTAAACAGAAAAAGATGACGAACAGTATGAAGAAGCAGCATAGGTTAAGATTAGCTTAAGTCTAAACCAGAACAACTTAGAGGGAAAAAATGGCTTGAACATGTCAAGATTACAAGAGTAAATGGAAGATATAAATCAAAAGATTTTTTAAAATGGAATTACAAGTGAAAAAAAAAAGAGTTCTAAAAGAAGGAACTAAAAAGCAAATAAATAATTTAGAGCAGAAGCTAGAAAACCTTCCCCAAATAACAGATTCCCTCAAAATTAGGATAGACCAAAGAGTCTTCCATAGCTCCTTGAGACACCAAGAAATATTAATACAAAATTGAAAGATTGAAAAATAGAAGGAAATGTAAATTACTTATTATTAAAAATAACTGAACTGAAAAACAGGTCAAGGAGAGACAATTTAAGAATTATCAGACCCTTTAAAAATCATTTCCAAATAAAAAACCTGGATGCTATTTTTGAAGAAATATTAAAGTAAAACTGTCCAGTTCTGTTGGAACTAGAGGGCAAGATGAATATAAAGAGAATCTACTGGTTCCCTCCTGAAAAAAACCCCAAAAACAAAAACAAAAAAAACACCCAACTGAAAATTCCCAGGAGAGGAAAATCTAGAACTTCCAAGTCAAACAAAGAAGATTGCTAACAGTCAGAAAGAAAGAATTCAATGACCAAAGAACCCCAATAAATATCACACAAGCCTTGTCATGGGACTATAGAAAGTATGCTGGGGGCAGCTAGGTGGCACCATGAATAGAGCACCAGCCCTGGAGTCAGGAGAACCTGAGTTCAAATCCGGGCTCAGACACTTAACACACACACACACAAAACCCTAGCCATATGACCTTAGGCAAGTCACTTAACCCCAACTGCCCTCCAAAAAGCAAAAAAAAAAAAAGACAACTATGCTGAATTTGGAGTCAGAGGACCTGGGTTCAAGTTCCACCCCTACTCTTTCCTACTTGTGTGACTTTAGGCAAGTTTTTAAATCTCCCGGATCCTCATCTGGCTCCTTCCTTCAATGCCTCATCTATAAAATGAGGGGGTTGGACCAGATTCCCGCAAGGTCCTTTTGATTTCTAAATCTATGATCTCATGAACTAAAAAAAAAATAGAAAATCTTGGAATATGATATTCCAAAAAAGCAAAAGAAAAAAGTTTATGACTAAGAATAACTTACCCTGCAAGACTGAGCATAATCCTACAGGGGCAAGATAATAGAAGATTTTCAAATATTCCTGATGAAAAGACCAAAGCTGGAGGGAAACTTGGAACTGCAAACACAGGAGTCAAGACAGTAAATATATTTGAGCAATCAGAAGGAGTTAAGTAGTGTTGGAGTACTTTCCTTCTAATAGAGTGGAAGAAATAAATATCACTTCAAATTCCTAATATTTTCAAGGGTCATAGAGGGAATTAAATAAGATAAACAGAAAAAGGGTTGGAGGTGGCTCTGTTCTGTTTTGATGGTCTTAAGAGAGTGGGGGAAAGGAATACACTGGGGAAGAAATGAGGAAGAAGGGGGTAGACATTACAATGTCTCATAAATGGGGTATTCAAGAAGGGTACAGATATGGAAGAGAGAAGACATCACATGGGATCGCTCTTGTCTGAACTAGACAAAGAAGCGTTGAGTACATACTTTATACTCACACACACACACACACACACACACACACAGTTTGTTATAGTAACACATTAAACTCAACAGGGAAACGAGGAGGGATAGTGGGAAAAGAAAAGATTTAAAGGGAGCATAGAGTCTGGGATGGAATAGTCTTGAATTTCAGAGGGTAAATAATAAAGGAAGTGATAACAGGAAAAAAAGTGTAAGGGTTAGTGATTGGGATATAGGTGAGAGGAAGAGTGGAAGAACAAGGGAGTGGAAGCAAATTACTTTACACATCATGAGTATTGAATGCATTCCTTCTCTCTCATCCTCCTCTCCTTTGTAAAGTGGGGCGGGGGCCAAAGAAAAGGGGGGAAATATAAGAGGCTATGATGGAGGGAAATATACAATTGGCAATCATAACTGTGAAGGTGAATGGGATGAATTCACTGATAAAATAGAAAAAAGTAGTAGAATGGATTAGAAAGCAAAGTTCAACAATACATCATTCACAAGAAAAACACTTGGACAATATACTGCTCTAAGACAATTCCAAAAGACTGATGAAAAATGCTATCTACCTCCAGAAAAAGACCTGATGGAGTCTGAATGCAGATTGAAGCATAATTTTTTCATTTCCTTTATTTTTCTTGTTTGTTTGGGTTTTTTTCAACATGGCTAATATGGAAGTTTGTTTTACAAGATTTCATACATATACTTGATATCACATGTCTTGCCTTCACAATGGGTGGGGAGGATGAGAGAGAATTAAGGATTCAAAAATTTTTTTAAAAAGTGTCAAAAATAAATAAAATAAGACCCCCCAAATAGATGGATATAAAGCAAAACACTTGAAACATAAAGATTCATACAGTGTTTACTATGAGGAACTGTATCAGTCCCTCATCTGCTTCAGGTAAACTAAAAAAAGCAGAGGTCATAATCGTGACCCCAGACAAGGTAACAGTAAAAATAGACATGGTTAAAAGAGATAAAGGGGGAAACTATGTCATGCTTCAAAGTACCACAGATAATAAAATAACATTAATATTTAATATATATGTAACAAATGGTATAGCATCAAAATACTTAAAGGAAAAATTAATAGAATTATAAGGAGAAAGACAGAGTAAAACAATAATAGTTGGAAATATCAATGTACCCTTCTCATATCAGGAGAAATCTAACAAAAAGATAAACAAGAAAGAAGTTAAACACCTAAATAAAATTGAAGAAAAGTTAGACATAATAGAGTTCTAGATTAAAGAATGGGCATAGAAAGGACACAATTATAACCATAGAGAGATCTTTTTAATATCATTAAAAATATCTATCTAAAATGAAAAGCAAGCAACATATATGAGGGAGATAATCTAGAAACTTTCTCAATAAGTACAGAAATAAAGCCAGGATGTCCACTCTTCCTGCTATTATTGATAATAGTTCTAGAAATTATAGCAATAAGATAAGAGAAATTAAACATGTAAAGATAGGCAAAGAAAAGATAAAACTATCTATAGGTACTGATGTTATGGTAGTTTATTTAGAAAATCCTAGGGAATCAGCAAAGATACTAATTGAGACAATTAATAGTTTTAGCAAAGTTTCAGGATACAAAACAAGCCCATAATCAAAAGCATTTTATATGATAATAACAAAATTTAAGATAAAATAATAGAAAGAGAATTCCAATTCAAAGTAACTACAAAATGTATTAGGTCTCCTCTGAGCAGCCTGTCCCTACTCCCTGCCCCCAGCGTCAGTCTGAGGTGAACCTTGTGAATTTTGAAGACCTGTGATCCTAGCAGTATACCTTGATCAGCTGACAGCAGTGTTTACATTGACAGCCAAGGACTGATTAGATGAAGATGCAAGGTTCTACAAAGAGCCTTGTAGGGAAAAAAAGAAACTGCAAGAGAACACCTTGAGGATGCCAGTAAGAAGGCTTCTAAGAGGTGGGTGATACCCTTGGCAACACAGCTCTCTAAACCCACTTTTCTTAGACTGACTTACTTGTGGGAAAATGTGTCACAGACTTTGGGGGGATGTGTTTTGTCCAACTGTTTTCCTATACCATCTTACTATCTAAATACTCTTTTCTAAGAGCTAATTGAGTCTGGCAGACTAATAGATATCAATCTGTAAGCATAGTCGGGGGTACACTGTGGGGATTCATGAGCAATAGCAGTAGAAAGTCAATCCCTAACCTCTAAGGGCTACCCCTAGAGCCCTACAGTGTGTAGTAGCCACTCTGGAGACCTGACTTATCAGTGAGAATGAGAGTTGGGATAATTTTCTCAGACCATTTACTACAATAGTTAATAGACAAAAGTCTATTAACAAAATTTACAAGTAAATTCTATCAAACCTTCAAAGTAAAATTAATTCCAATATTATATAAACTGTCTGTAAAAAATAGGAAAAGAAGGTATCCTACCAAGTTCTATCTAAGTTACAACATGGTCTTGATAATTAAGGAGGGATAAAATAGAGAAAGAAAAATTTAAGCCAATATCCTTAATGAATATTGGTACAAAAAACATTAGCACAGAGACTACAACAACATATTTTTTTAAAAAGATTATACATGGTAACAAAATTGGATTTATATACTATGAATGTAGGGTTTTTTTAATATAAGGAAAACTATAATCATAGTAGATCATTTCAATACGAAAACAATAAATATCACATGATTATATCAATAAGTACAGAAAAAACATGAACTTTTCCTTAAAATGATAAATAGTATCTATCTAAAACCAAAAGCTAGTATCATCTGTGGTAGAGAAATACCAAAGGCCTTTCCATGAAGATCAGCAGTTAAGCAATGATACTCATTATCACAATTATTATTTCATATAGTCCTACTAAATATATAGCATGCTTACCTATAAGGCAAGAAAAAATTCATGAAATAAGCATAGACAAATTATTTGTTTTTGTAGCTGATATGATGGCCCACCTAGAGAAGCCGAGAAATTCAAGTTAAATTAGTTGAAATAATAACTTCAGCAAAGTAGCAGGATATAAGACAAACTCACACAAATGACCAGGCTTTCTGTACATTATCAACAAAACCAACAGGAAAAGATAGGAAGAGAAATTTTATTAAAAATAACCACAGAATGCATAAAATATTTGGGATGACAGAAGTATTGGACTAGAGGCAAAGAGCCAAATGCAGGTTCTCAGACATGGACAATGTACTCTACTTGACCGTGGTAACTTGTTTCAAAGGAAGCGTAGGGAGGGGGGTGCATAGGTGAGAGCATTCTTGGGGAGAGAGACAAGAAAAAAATAAAATAAAGCATCATTGAAGCATTTAAAGAAAATTCACCCAAGTTATTGGAAGGAGGATTGGAAGGCTTTGGAACTAAGGTACTGAATTAAACACATGCTTTAAAAAAAGCTATGGGCGCCCTGTGAAATTCGCATTTCATATGCAACCTTTTTTTCTTTGTAGGTGGAAACCTTCCTGTGTGTTGATGTTCATCAAGCCCAGAATAAGACAAAAGAATCTTTAAAAAGAAATACTTCCAGGATTGATTGACTGCTCGATATCCCCTCATCCTGAACCAAACACCACGCTCCAGGTGCTGGCCAGAGCAGAGCCCAGGGGGACTATCACCTTCTTCCTCACACACTTGCTCCATTCAGAGACTTTAAGCTTAGGTGATAGGATTTAGTGGGGAGGGAGCAGAGATCCTAAGAAGTGTGGGCTCACTTAGAGGGCCTAGGAAGCAAGAGAATCAAGGGATGAGAGCTCAAGGAATAAACACTACCAAGGAGATGAAAGTTGATAAGATGCCAAAGCATTTTTAAAATTGTTATCATTATTATAGTTGCATTTCAAGAATGATTTAAACTTTGCAAAACACTTATATCTTTTTATTTAATCCTGACAACAGCCCTGGGGGTGGGGACTATCATCATCCCCATTTTACAGATGAGAAAGGTTGCTTCTCTCCTGGACTGTTGCAGTAACCTCTTCCCCTGCCCAATCCTTCCTCCATAGCTCAAGGCACACATCTGACCACGCCACTCCCCTTCAGTGCTCTCAACTAGAATAAAGTATGAACTCCTCTGAGATCCAGGCCTTGTTACAAGAATGATCATAAATCCCTTGTGTGCCCTACTGACGGTGGATCTGTAAGAATGACTCATGACTAGAATGATTTCATTGAAATTTCATTCACCACACATTTAGTAAGCACCTACTATGGCTTATGCATTATGAAAGGCTGGGGGTAGAAAGCAGAAACCTGCGTAGGTAACCTCCCAACTTTCCTGCTTCGGCCCAAGACTCTGCTTGCCATCATCCAAGCCTGTCACCCCAGACATGGTCCCCAGCTCCTGCTCTCACTCATCCTCTACAGGCCAACAGTTACCAAGTCTTGTCCAATCCTTCTCCTCAACATCTCCCCCATCTATTCCTGGAAGCCCTTATATGTTATAGAGGATAGAGCGCTGGGCCTGAACTCAGCAAATCCTGAGTTTATATTCAACCTCAGACATGTATTAGCTGTGTGACCCAGTGCTTGGCATATAGTAAGCAACTAATAAATGTTTATTGACTGACTGACCTTCATCAAGTCACTTAACCTCTGTCTGCTTCACTTTCCTCAGCAGTAAAATTCAGATCATGATGGCACCTACCTTGCATGGTGGTTGTAAGGGTCTAATGAGATATTGGTAGAGTGTTTAGCACAGTGACTATAGTAGGTGTTTTCAGTAGGCGTTTAATAAACATGGTATATATATAGTAGTGTTTAATAAATACAGTCGGTGTTTAATAAATGCTTAATAATAAAGTGACTGTCAGGCACAGTGCTAGGTGTTAGAGACACAAAGAAGTGAAACAGACCCTGTCCTTGGACAGCTTTATATTCTACTGGGACAAATAGGAGTTAGCAGCCGGCTCTGACAGCCAAGAAGCCAATGCCACCTTTGGCTGCATTCAGAGCCTCCAGAGGGGTCCTGGTTCTGTTGTATTCTGCTTGAGTCAGATCCCGCTTGGAGGATTGCATCCATTTGTGGGTACCACAGTCTAGGAAGGACATCAATGGGTAACCTTGAAAACATCCAGAAGGCAAGCAGGTGGGCCCATGACCTTGAGATGACTTTGCTTTACTGTATCTCTTATTAACTTTATTTAAACTGGTCTTCCTTTCTCTCCTCACAATCCTCCAGAAAGAAGGGCCTTGAGGTTGGGCCATATTAGGACTGGTGATAGGCAGTGGGGATGTTTAGCCTGGACTGCAGAAGCCTCAGGGGGCTTGTGGTAGCATTTGAGTGACTCTAAGAGGCATCTGCCTTGTTGGGCTGGGACCTGGAGGGAGGACCAGGATGGGTGGCTGGAGTTCCAGGGGCAGATTTCAGATGCATGTCAGAGGGATCTTCCTACCCTTTGGAGGAATTCCAAAGTGGAGGAGGCTGCCTTGGGAGGTGGTGGATACCCCCTGCTAGCTGGGGGTGTCCAGGCAGAAGCCAGACCACCCTTTCTCAGAGAAGCTGTCCAGGGGATCCCTGGTCATATAGGAATCAATCTAGGCCTTCTCTGGCTGGGGTCGGTTCTGACTGCTATTCATGGTTCTGTGAAAGTTTTCCAGCATGATTTTGTTTGGCAATGGCTGAATCACCATGAGCCACGTGGCTTTTAAGGGCTTTCTCCAGCAGGCCCTGTACCAGACCTGGGGCTAAGGAGGGGGAAAGGCACAGCCTGGCTCCATCAGCGACTGCTTTCCATCTCAGTCCTGACCCCGCCCCACTTCCCCTCAGAGGCTACTCATCCTGAGCAGTGCCCATTTTCTCAAATTCCTGCAGATCCCTACGAGGCTGTTGAGTAAAGGGAAAAATGGGATCATGTGCATTCGTCTGGTGGCTGCCAAGAGACAAACGTGGCAGCCACACACACCCACACGGGTGCACATATGCACACATACACACTCACACACACACATACGCACACATGCCCCTTGCTTAGAACGTACCTGTCCTTTCCCCCACTTCCCCCCCTCAAAAAAATTACACAAAACACACAAAGACACCACATACACAGAAAATACCAAATACACAGAACTCCATGCACACAACACAGACATGCAGAAATTTAAATGCATGCATTCACATGCCATTATAATACACATGCACAAATGCAATTCAAGGACAAACATATGCAAAAACCCACAATGCACTTAGAGATACTCCATTCATATAATCACAATCCAGGAAGACACCGTTATGTAGGAATGCGCGTGCTTAGAGAAACACAACATCTAGCTGGGCCCTAGGACACACGTCCACAGACACGCTCCACCACTTACCCACGGGACCCTCCACAAAGCACTTACCCTACTTGGGTCTCTGCTTTCCCACCCAGGGCCATGCACCTACTTTTTTCCCCTTTGCATTTTCCCTCATGTTCCCCCCATGCTTGGAATGCCCTTCTCTACCTATAAAGCACTACCAGTCCTTGACTAATTCAATACTAACACAATTTAGTCCTGCCTAATTCAAGACTGCCTTCTCCAGGAAGCCTTCCAGAGTCCACCAAGCAATAATGACCTTCCCCTGCAAAGTCCACACAGTGCTTACAGTTACAAGATCAGAGAGAGACCCAGGGCTGGAGGGGTCCTTGGAAGTCATCCCAACCATTTTACAGATGGGGAAACTGAGGCCCAGGGAAGTTACAGGATCACAGAAGTTGTAACTGTTAGAGCTGGGATTTAAACCTGAATCTTCGGGTCCCCACTTCTCTAATGTACTTTCCAAATGCTACTTAGTAATGGCATCTATGCTGACATGAGAGCAAGAACTCTGTCTACTCTAAGCTTGGTACACAGCACTCTTGGCAGAGATACTTGGAGTGCTTTGCCATTTCCTTCTCCAGTTCATTTTACAGATAAGGATTCTGAGACAAACAGGGTGAAGTGACTTGCCCAGAGTCTACACATAGTAGGTGTTTAGTTAACATTTGCTATATAGACTTATAGACTTGGACCTGATCCTAAATGCCCTAACTGTCCAGTCTTCACAAGACTAACACATTTATACCTTTCTAGTTTGGGTCTTTCAAGGTCAAGGTTTTTCCTCCAATCCAAATAAATAAAAATCCAGACATCTCACAGCCACCCAGTCAGGGTTCAAACATTTGGTTCCACTCTCCTGAGCTTAGAGCCTGTTGGGCTGATCTCCTGGCCTCAGTTAACTTTCCCTTTAACCTTCCCAACACTCATCCCCAACCTGGCTCTGATCCACCCAGCCCTTAGATTCTTTGGCTCCTCAAGCTGAACAAAGGCCAAACTCCTTGACCTGGCACTTTGGCCAGAAACCCGATCTGCTCCTCTAACTTTGTCATTAGCCCTTCCCATACACTGCTTTCCCTGAACTGCTCATTCCCCAAACGTGCCCTGTGACTCTCACCCCTGTGTCTTTGTCCATACTGTTCCTCCTGTCCATAATGTTCTTTCTCCCAACCCTGCCCATCCAATCTTAGCCATCCTTCTAGGTCTCCTTCATCAACCTTCTCAGATCCCCAGAGCTCACAGAATCAGAACCATCATCTGAACTGACCACACGGGGACTTCTCAGATTGTATTTTCCCATGGCACCCTTCCTAATAATCCATGCCCTCCTCCTGGAAATCACCTTCAAACTATTTTGCGTTTACTTAGGGGTTGACTTTCCTGATAGAATAGAAACTTCTTAGGACTCCCTTAGTCCTTGTATCCCCGGCACCCCCCATAGTGTCTGGCATATGAGGATAGGAACAGGAATGGGGACTGGACTTGGGATTTCTTTTGTTCAGAGAACACCCAGGTGAGAAGTCTCTCCACAAATGCAGGTCAGCTCTCGATCTGTAAAATGAAGGGGTTGAACTAGGACGCTTTAAAGCATCCTTCCAGATTTAAATCTAGGATCCAGCGATCTTATGAAGTGCTTGTGAACCTCAGGGCAGGACACTAAGTTCATTGTCAAGTATAGCGCTTTCCAGGGTGTGCCTGGGCAAAGAGGTTTTTGAAACAGATGAGGAAGGAGGAAACTTTTCCCATTCAAGCATATGGGGGGAAGAGCCCTCCAGGAGAAACAGAAGGCTCAGCTGAGTGTATCATGCAGAACATCCCCAGCTGGGTGGTCACTCCAACATACCCAGCACTCATGCCTTAGAGCTCCTACAGCTGGAGTTAGTTACAACCATGCCTATGGGTTTCTGTTGCATATTTCATGCCTATTCCGTTCAGTGAATTCTATTTCCATCAGACTAGGAAATTCCCGAAAGCAGGGACAACTTTCCCACCTTCTCTATGTCTTGTTTTATTGTCCCATCCAGTAAAATTTGAACTTTCCCAAAGGGGACTATCTCCAATCATCCTGATCTATATTTTGCCACTGGACCCAGATGACTCTGGAGGTGAAAGTGAGGCTGGTGACTTTGCACGGCCCTCCCTCACTTAAATCTAATTAACTTGCAAGTCATGGCATCACCTTCCTGATGTCATGGTCCTCTTTGAGAACAAAGTATAAACAACAACAATTTTCTGGGGAAAAAAAGTTGTGGGGGGATTCTTAGATTTCCTGATAGCTGAGGGTTTGCCATCAAATTTTTTTTAACTTTAACCTTTTTGAATAAAAGGATAAGTATTTCCCTGCCTTCTTTTTTTTTTTGCTTTCTGGAGGGCAATTGGGGTTAAGTAACTTGCCCAAGGTCACACGGCTAGCTTTTTGTTAGTGTGTGTGTTAAGTGTCTGAGGCTAGATCCAAACTCAGGTCCTTCTGACTCCAAGGTCGATGCTCTACTCACTGCACCACCTAGCCGCCCCTCCCTGCCTTCTTAAGCAGAGTAAACTGAACATAATTTAGTCCTGTCTTGATGACTCAGGACTATCCTTATGAACTTTGGTTTCTGTGCCAGGCTACAATAGAGGGATGGCCTTGAGGTTGTTTAGCCCTATATTAATTCCAGAGCACCCTACTTTTACATTTTTTATTCCATTTAAAATGTTTTCCTACTTCCCCCTTTGCTGTCAGCTATTCTTTCTCCTCTCCTCCCCTCTAACTTTGCTTATATCTCTACACAGCAACTCCTTTCCTCCCTTTTAATTTTCTGCTTCAGGAAAGATCAAAAGCTCCAATAATTTGATTCAATTCAACAAGCACTTATTAAACATCTATTGCATGAAAAGCACTATGTTTGGTACTGAATCTACAAAAAACATAATGAAAACAAACAAAAATGGTCCTTGACCTGGAGGAGCTTGCTAAGGGACAACACTTAAACAGTTAAATATCTGTGAGATTATGTTAGAGGGGCCAAAGAACATTAACTACTAGGTCAACTACTAACAGTACAATTTACTTACTCATGTATATCATGAACCCCCTTGGCAGACTGGTGAAACCTATGCACCCCTTTTCAGAATCATGTTTTTAAATGCATAAAATAAAATACTCAGGATTACAAAGGAAACCAATTATGTTGAAATGCAGTTATCAAAAATTTTTTTAAGTTGATGGACCCCAGCTTAAAAACCTCTACTAGGGGAATCATGGGGCAGCGAGGTGATACAGTGGATAGAATGCTGCGCCTGGAGTCAGGAAGACCCATGTTCCTGAGTTCAAATGAGACCTCAGACACTTACTAGCTGGGTGACCCTGGGCAAGTCACTTAATGCTATCTGCCTCAGTCTCCTCATCTGTCAAATAAACTAGAGAAGGAAATGGCAAATCACTATAGTATATTTGCCAAGAAAATCCTAAATGGGGTAACAAAGAGTCTGAAATGACTGAAACAACTCAACAACAACCAAGGGGAATCATGAAAGGCTTCTTATAGGAGGTGATATGAGCTGAGTCTTGACAGAAGGCAGAGAGGGGAGTAGGGAGAAGGGTGCTCTAGGCATGAGGGACAGCCATGGCAAAGGGGTGGAGTTGACAAGTTTGGGGAGCAGCTTTAGGCCAGCCTGGGTTATTGTCAACAAAATGAGAGGAAATGTGCTCCAGGTGAAGATATGATGGGCTCTGCTAGGTTTGGTGATGTTAACTTTGGCTCC
Organism: Gymnobelideus leadbeateri; assembly: GCA_011680675.1. Lineage (NCBI taxonomy): Eukaryota > Metazoa > Chordata > Mammalia > Diprotodontia > Petauridae > Gymnobelideus > Gymnobelideus leadbeateri. The sequence goes on along the minus strand of WOXC01007511.1, from coordinate 124,247 downwards.
CTCCCCAGGTCTCTCAGATGGCTTCCCCACCCCACTCCTTCAGCTATGTTCTGGATATGGGAAGTCCTTGGATTACTGACCTCGGAATGAACAAGTCTGAGGTCACCCATTGTTATTCATTAACTGATCCAGGTAGCAATCCAGGTAGAAAACTATAAGCTGCATTTGCCCCCAGAGGACTTGCCTTAAATCCTCCTCTCTGCCATGTTGAACTAAGTGAATCATTGAACCTCATTCTCCTTATCTATAAAAGGAAGGAGAGTTTAGAGCAGGGGACCTGTGAGGGAGCATGTGGGGGCAGTGGATGTCATGTTGGATGTGGGTTGGAAAGATCCCATCTCTGACACCATATAATCTTGGGCAAGCCACAGAACTCTAAACCTCAGTCTCCCCATCTGTAGAACAAGGGAGCTGGATGGGATGGAATGATCTATAAAGTCTCTTGCAATTTTAAATCTGTGATCCTATGACTTCTAAGAGCTCCAAATCTATGAGTCTGTGATTCTAACCCAGCCTGACAAAGATCTTCTGAGTGCCCGGTTGCTCTCCTAGAAAGGGCCCTGGGAAGAAAAAAAGGGGCTCAGCAATGAAAATTGAGGACAGTGGCTTGAAGCAGGCTGAATGGATGAGTTAAAATATCCTCAGAGTTTGCTTCCCTTTGGGGGATTAGCCACATGTGGATATATTTTAATCATTAACTCTCCAGCTCACCAAAAATGCAGGCTGAGAAGCTTTCCAAGAAGCAATTTTGGCTTCGCTCTTTCCATTCCTTCTTGCCCATGGGCTGTCCTGGAGCAGCCTGGGCACTCCAAGGGGGCAGAGCCTGACCTGGCCAGGGTAGCCATGGGGTGCCATGGGGTACCCCCAGGGGGAAACCTCTTGGAGATCTTTTGTAGGGGGAGATGATGGAGGAAAGAAAAGTAGCCAAGCGTTTGCTGGCCATCTCTTTTCCCCCTCCTACCCCCATCCCTCCCTGTCTGGAGGCCAGTGAGCCCAGCTGCACAGTCTCAGAGGCAGGATGTGATTGGGCTCTGAATACACCCCATAACACCAAATATGCAACAGGGACTACCTTTGCATCCGGTTTCTCTAGAGAGAGTCAGAGATCTGAAAAACTCATTTATCACCCAGTGACCAAGTCCCCAACTAGGTTAGAGGCCGATGACAAATGACTCTGAGCTCACCAGGGCCAGCTGGCTTTGTTGTTCCTATCCAGAGTCACTGGCCGCAGCCCTAACTGGGATTGTTTGTGCCATCATGAGCAACAAAGATTTCCTGAACACTTACTATGTGGCACAGCACTGTACTAGGCACTTTGGGGGAAGAGGGAAGGGACAGGTGTCAAGAATTAAATTCAAGAAGGATTTATTAAGCATTTGCTACACACTCAGCATTGTCTTAGGTGCTAAGAAAAACAAAAACGATGCCCTCAATGAGCAGCCATTTTACAACCTATACACAGATAAGTTAATATGAATAATTTCCCTTTTTATAAAAAAATCTTATTTTTGTTAGTCTTTTGTCTTTTATGTCACTTTCATTTCTGAATATATCCTTCCCTACTAGATGAGCCACTATCCCAAGTAATAAGAAGAAAAAAGGCAGTTCAGCAAAACCACTCAACATATCAGGGATTTCTGACCATGTATGCAACATTCCACACCCATAGTTCCCCACTTTTGCAATGGTCCCATTCAGCTATGGATAGATGATTTCAGGATTATTCCACCATCTTACTCAAGGGCCCAGGGGAGTGGTTGTTCCAATTCTCCCCATCTCTCTGCTCCAGGCCATGCCTGCTCTCCCATTAATAATAATAATGATATTTTTATATAACAATTTACATAGTACTTTCAGGCTTGCAAAACACTTTACAAATGTTATACCATTTGATTTTCACAATGACCCTAGGAGATACGTGCTGTTATTATCTCCATTCTATTGATGAGGAAACTGAGGCACGCATAGGTAAAATGACTTGTCCAGGATCACATATCCAGGATTCAAACCAAACATGGGTTTCTTGACTTTAGGACCAGAGTTCTTTCCCCAGTGCTGCTTAGTCACCTATTTTTGCCATTCTCCAGGCACACTGTGATTGCCTCTTCCCTGCTCCCTTTCTATCTGTCCCCCTCCAACATCACCCCATCACCTACCCCAGCTCCCCAGGAAAGTTTCCTCATCCTTGGCTCTTGGCTTCCAATGGAACCTTCAGCTTCCTTCTTTACTAACCTTCCTCTCTCCTGGGTGACCAGACTCACTACCTTCCAGAGGACCTCAGCTCTCCACCAAAACTCAGAAGTCTCCTCCCTTTCCTGTTTACAATCTCATCTTCACTTGTCTATCATAAAGTCCATGTGCCCCCCAAGTCTCAACATTTCCTCTTCCCAGTTTTTGCTTCATCTCCCTTCATTGCCTATAGTCCAGCTGACCCAGTCTCATCTTAGACAATCCTGAGTTTTGTGGGGAATTCTGTCTTGGGGCTCAGAAAGGTCCAGTGGAAAGAGCACTAGCTCTGGAGTCAAAGGACCTGGATATGAATCCTGCCTCCAACCCTTATTCCTGCTTACCTGGAGTGGCCTTAATCCACTTCTCCACTCTATGTTTCGGTCTCTTTATTTGTAAAAGGCGAGGGCTGAAAACAATTTATTCAATAACAACCTGCAAAGACAAACAACTTTGAAAGACTTAAGAACACTAATCAATGCAATGACCGCCCAAGTTTCCTGAGGACCTGTGATGCTACCCAGTGCCTGGAAGAGTGATAGACTCAGGGTGCAGACTGAGACACACATCTTTCAGACAGGGTCAATACATGAATTAGTTTGGCTTGACCATATTATTTCTTACAAAGTATTTCCTTTCCTTTTTTTAAAACAAGGGTGGGCAGAAAACAGATTTTTGTTCATTTTAAAAAGCCAGCTCTAATGATGGGAATGAGGGGGTTGGACTATATGACCTCTGAGGTCCCTTCCAGCAACTTGGGGAGCACTAACGGCTTCTTACCAGAAAAAAAGTTCTACTACCAACTAGCTGGGTCAAATCCCTTTGTTTCTCCCAATCTCCCCCTTCCACCACTGTCAAAGGAAGATCGTAAAATCCCATACTTAAAGCCAAAAGAGGTTTTAGAGGTCATGGAGTCCAGCCTCCCCATTTCACAGATGAGAAAACTAAGCCCTGGACAGGTTAAGCAGTTTGTCCAAAGACACACAGCTCACTCGCTCTAAGAGGCAAAAGAAATTTTCCTAACTTCAAGCCTAAGACCTCACCTAAGTCTCTAGTGCTCGAGTCAAGTCTAGGCCTGTCTTCTGGACTCCAAGCCCAGCATTCTACCACTGTACTTAGGACCTTTGAGCCCCTTCAGCTCTGACACCCTCTCTGACTCTCTCTGCCGATGTTCTCATTTCTCAGACTTCTGGAACCCAATTCTTGCTCCTCCCAGTTCTTCAGCGACCCACCCAGTCTCTTTTCCTGCTGACTCAGTTGCTCTCCTGCGGTGTCGGGCCTGGCCCCAAGGACTGGGCCTTGCAAGGGAAGCCAGTCTGTTTAGCTTGGCTCATTCCAGACTCTCAACTCCTATCTGGGCCTGGCTGCGTCTCCCTTCTGGATGAGATCCTGCAGTTGTTACAGATGGAAGGGAGGGCAGCTCAGCCAGGGGACTGACAGGCACAGAAGCCCAGACCCATGGAGATAGGGAGAGGAAGGGGCCCTGAATTTAGAACTTCCCTCTCTTTCCACGGACAAAAGATCAGTGATCCAGGCTGTGTCTGTGAACTGAACTAACATATCCAAAGGCTAAAATCATAGACATACAGGTATGTACATATGTGTAGATAAACACAGATGGATGGAAAGATGGACAGATGGATGGGTGGATGGATGGGTGAGTGGGTGGATGGACGGACACTTATTTATCACAAGGAACTTAGCCTATGTAACCTGGATGGTCCTCTCCAACTCAAAATTCTATGATTTTCACACATGTACTCACAGAATTTCACAGACCTGACAAGTCTTTTCAAGTTTAGCCTTTTCTTCGAAATTGTTAATGCCTAGAAAGCAGCCGTCACCCCCGATGCCAATGAGCTCCACCAGCTTTCTGAGAGGACTCCTCTCGGTTCCCTCGGTTCTCCTCTCATACCCCTCCCTCACCCCTAGGGACTCTCAGCCCCTCTGCCCCCAACCCAACTGGTCTGTGGGAAGGGAGTTCAGAACTCAGCCTCAAAGATCCCTTAGTCCCTGGCTTGGGAAAGGAGATGAGTCACTGACCTTCCCTCCCAACTCTTTCAAGGGGCATGTGAAGACATGGGGATGGGAGTGATAGAGGGGAGACAGAAGTGTAATAATGGGTGACCACAGCTATGGGCAAAACTGTGCAGAAAGCCCAGTAGGGAACCCCATATCACCCCTCCTCAGACACCTCAGGAGCCTAGGGTCTCCATGTGCTCTGCCCCTTCTTCCTTGGAAGAGTGGAAAGACCCAGAGTTCAAATCCTGCCTCTCCCATTTACTATATGTGTAACCTCTTTCCTTAGCTCCCTCATCTCTAAAATGCAGGTGTTATATATAACCTCTGACAAATTGTTTACCTTCTCAATGATGGGGGGAAGGAGAGCGGGGAGAATTTGGAGCTCAAAACTGGAAAAAAAAAAAGGGAATGTTAAAATTATTTTTACAAGGGGCGGCTAGGTGGCACAGTGAGTAGAGCGCCAGCCCTGGAGTCAGAAGGACCTGAGTTCAGATCCGGCCTCAGACACTTAACGCACACACAAACAAAAACCTAGCCCTGTGACCTTGGGCAAGTTACTTAACCCCAATTGCCCTCCAAAAATTAAAAAAATATATTTTTTTACATGTAATTGGGGGGAATAAAACATTAAATATTAAAATTTTAAAACCTGAAAAATGTAATTAGAAAATATTTAACAAAATGAATAAAAATACAGTGCAACATAAAAATTAAAATGAAATAAGAGCACTGGACTAGATCCAGGATTCTTCACTTGGGGTGTAATCAGGGGTCAGAGGATAGACTTCAAGGCGTCTGTGAAGTTGGATGGGAAAAAATGGCATCTTTATTTCAATGTTTCCTTTGCAATCTTATATATTTTCTTTTATCCACTTAAAAGCATTCATCTGAAAAGGGGCCCACAGGCTTCAGCAGAGGGTCCCTGGACACAAAAAAGCGAAGAACTCTGGGTCTTTTGTCCACTGGGGTCATAGCACCTACTCCTTCCATCCCTCAGACTGACCCTGTGGGAGAAGGAATCACGGGAAATAATATTTATTATCCTATTTATTTGGGAATTTTTTCTTTCTAGGCAGCATGGGGAAGTCAATGGAACATGTGAGGAAGAACTGGGTTTCTAGCTCCCACCTAGAAACTTATTAGCTGTGTGACCTTGGACAAGTCACTTAACCCTCTGAGCCTCAGTTTCCTTATCCATAAAATAAAGGCAATGCTAGTACCTAGCTCACAGAGTTGTTATGAGAATCAGTGAGATAATGTATGTAAAGTGGGTATGTAAAGTGGGTATGTAAAGTGGGTATGTAAAGTGGGTATGTAAAGTGCAAACCTTAAAGGTCTTTGTTAATGTTACCTATCACCATCCTTAATGTAAGGAACTTCCAGCATGGAAACTCCCCCTACCAATTGCAAATGAGAATCTTCTCTCCAATTTATGGTCTGGAACGTGAAGAGGATAAATGACTTGTCCAAGGTCACACAGGCAATTATAAAGTTTAAAGGATTTTTCTCACAACAACCTTGTGAGGTTGGTCTTGTCAGATCCCACCTCAGACACTTACCATGTTCTCCTGGACAAGTCACTTGACCTCTTTGTTCCTCAGTTTCCCCACCTGCAAAATGGGGTAAAGGGAATTCACACCTAATAACAATATTATTGTCCCCATTTTATAGATGGGGAAACGGAGGATCTGAGAAGTCTTCAAGGCTTACCCAAAAAAAGTCAGCTAGCAAGTGTCAGAGCCCACCTCTGAACCTAGGCTTCCTAGATGCCATTCCTACACAACTGGTAAGCAGAGTCCCAGAGGATTCCTTCTAGTTCTTGTCACCAAAAAGGTGCTCCAGCCATCCCCCTATTCCCCAGGGACTAATCAGAAATGCTAAGCAGGGACCAGCAAAGAGGCTTGGTGTAATGGGAATAGAGTACAAAAACCTGAAATGCAGACCAAAGGATTTCACTAACGATGTCAAAGACTCACATGTTCTTTCTTTCACTATGGGCAAGGTCCAGAGGGAGCTACAAGAAGGAAGACATGGTTCCTGCCTTCCAGGAACTTCCCATCCAGGTTTCCCTCGGATTGCATCAGGGTCTCTCCTACACCAATTAAGGTTCCTAAAAGGAAAGGATTTCTAGGCCCTAGTGAGCATACACACTCACACAGCCAACCTTTTCAGCCTCTCTGGGCAGAGCCCCCAGCCTCTCTCAGCTCCAACAGTCCAGCGGTTCTCCCTTCAGCCCCAGGAAGCCTGGATGACATGGCTTTCTCTTCTTACGACTGGATGTGGTCAGCAGTCAGGGAGACAGCAGCCAGCTGGTCAGAAAACACAGATGGGTGTGAAAAGAAATGATTTTCACTCAGACACCTAGCTTAAATCTCCCCAGAGAACGGCTCCACTTTCCTGGGTGGTTAATGGTGACCTTATCCTGGTTGTTACTACTACTACTATTACTACTACTACTACTACTACTATCAATATTACCAATCATAGGGGCAGCTAGGTGGCTCATTGAATAGAGCACTGACCCTGGAGTCAGGAGGATCTGGGTTCAAATCCAGCCTCGGACACTTAACACAAAACTAGCTATGTGACCTTGGGCAAGTCACTTAACCTCAATTGCCCTAAAAAAAAAAAGAAAAGAATATTACCAATAATATTGATATATCATTGCCAATAATGACTACTATTGGCAATGATAATATAATGCATAGCTAATATTATTACCAGTATTAAGAATTATTGGTAATAATAGCGCTATCATTATATTATACTATACTATTAAACTAATAGTATATTACACTAATCGTTATGCTATATACTATATATATATACACTTTATGCTATACTATATATAACATATATACTATATATCATATACATACTGTGTACCATACTATACATAGCATACATAGCATATATACTATACTTTTTATACTATTCTACATAATATAGATGCTACATACCACACTCTACATAGCATATATATTATACTTTATATACTATACTACATGGTATATATACCCCACTAAATATTATAACACTATTATTATACCACACGCTGTATTACTATTAACAATAATGATTGGTATTTATTCTTATTGGTATTTAACAGTACTTATTGCCACCAATATTCTTTTTTTTTTTTTAAGCAATTGGGGTTAAGTGCCTTGCCCAAGGTCACACGGCTAGGTTTGTGGTTTTTTTTTTATGTGTTAAGTGTCTGAGGCCAGACTTGAACCCAGGTCCTCCTGACTCCGGGGCCGGTGCTCTATTTACTGCTCCACCTAGCCGCCCCTCCACCAATATTCTTGACAATAATTCCAATGATGATTTTTAACGTAGCACTTTTAGGTTTGCCAAGTGGCTCCCAAAGGTGGGCTGACCACTCCTCCCATCACCTGGCCTGAAGCATCACTGGGTGCACAAGCAGTATTATCTGGGATTGTTGGCTGCCAATCTAATGAAGTTCCTTCTCCTGGTCTACAGACATCAGGAGGTTCTGGCTGCTCAGCGCCCCTTTTTACTAGTAAAGGAAAGTGACTTTCCAAGAAGTTAAATGACTTCCCTAAGTCAATAGTTTCAGAAGGAAGAAATGAGCAGTATCTGTTTCATGGGACCTAGAGATGGGCAGGCTTTTAAGAGGTTTCCTAATCTAATCTTCCCTTTAGGTGACAGATGAAGCTCAGGAGGATGCAGGGATTTTCCAAAGGTCACACAGCTAATAAATGCAGCCGGCGCCAGGACGGGCACCAGGGCTTTCTGACTGCAAACCCTGCTTCTTTCCACTCTGTCCAAATCTCTGGACACTATTCTCTCCCCTTCAGTCAGGTTATAAAACACCTGCCCAACATGGAAACAATTCAATTTGTTGTTGTTTAAAGGTTATATTAGTGACTTCCGTTTTCAAATCAGCAATTGTTTCTGCATATAGCCCTTCTCCTGGGTAGCCTTAGTTTGTAATAAAGGGGGGAAAGCAGTTCAGCAAAACCAACAATCTAGTGTGCAAGAGTGTATGCAGCGTTCCAAACCCACATTCCTCCACCTCTTCAAGGAAAGCCAGAGTATTTCATCTCTTCTCCAGGTTGACTTGGTTTCTGTCATACACATTACCACTTTCCTTTAAACTATGGTGAACATTCAGAGGGAATAAGGACCAGACTCTATTCCTTAAAGGTTCTGGGGTCCTGAAGGAAATATGAGAAACTCCAGCCACTTCCAGATGCCCCAGAGAACCTTTCATGCCACTTATGAGTTTCTAATTCCCTGGGTCCAGAGCACTAGCATACTACAGCAAAGGGATATTCAAGGAGTGCCCCAGACTTGGCCCAGACACTGGTCTCAAGAGCTCACAGACATCAACCTACATCAAAAAAGACAGCTGGAACTCACACAGACCGACTTGACCCACAACTACCCAAACATGGCCTCAGCCTCAAGGAGACAATGAGAGTATTGAGGGAGAAGAGTTGGCCCACAGCAGGGAAATGAGACATCAGCTGACTGGAGGATTCTGGGGGCACAGAGTCTTCCTTTCCAAGATCTCAACATCAAGCCCGGGTTGCTTGGGCCCAGCTGAGGCAGTGAGAGAGCATGCCAAGGTTCTCCTTATCCAATAAGGATCGTACTTCAGTGGCCTGATCAATTTTCCCTATTTCCCTTTCCATCATTGCTTGTCAGCAAACATTTTTTCCAAACACACTCACTTGGATCACACCCATTGGCATGCCCTTCTTATGATGGGCCCACTGCATCAACATGGAAGAGAGGCCTGGTGGGATTGAGTTAGGCAACAGTGTCACGGTCTCATCCCAGTTCTGGGGACTTTGGGGGAAGGAGGGTAAGAATCTTCCCTCTTTCCCATCTCATCGGCTTTGTTACTCCTGAGGAACAAAAACAGAGTAGCTAAGACATTTAACTAGCTAACTTCTCATACCTTCAATTTTTTCATCTGTAAAACAGACATAATCCCCAACCCTGCCTACCTCCTAGGACATAGGGCTAACTGCAGTGGGGATATGAAGAAAAAGCGAAAACTGTCCCTGCCCTCAAGGAGCTTACAATCTGATGGAAGCACACCACATCCAAATACTCGGGTGCATACAAGAGCCATAGAAAGCAGAAGGAAGTAATGTCAGAGGGAAGGCATTAACTGGGGAGAAGATAGGACTTGAGTTGAATCTTGAAGGAGGCCAAGAAGGCAGAGAGGCAGGGGGAGGGCGTTTGAAGCCCGGGGAACAGTCATGCAAAAACACACAGCCAGGAGATGGATACGGTGGGAGCGACAGCAAAAAGGTAGGTGTTGGATGATAAAGTATATGGATGGGAAAGAAGTATAAGGTGGGGCCCAGTGAAGGGCTTTGACTGCCAAACAGAGCATTTTATATTTGAACCTAGAGATAAAATGAAAGCATGAGAGTTTATAGAATAGGGAGGGTGTGTGGGGTGGAGTCTGTGTGTACGTGTGTGTGCGTGTGTGTGCGTGTGTGGGATGGGGGGAGAGAGAAGGAGAGAGAGAGAGAGAGAGAGAAAGGGAGAGAGGGAGAGAGAGATAAAGAGAAAGAGAGAGAGAGGGAGAGAGAAACAGAGACAGACACAGAGACACAGAGAGAGACAGAGAGAGAAACAGAGACAGAGAGAGAGAGAAAGAGACAGAGAGATGGTCATTTCTGTGCTTTAGAAAACCTATTCTTATTTTTTAATGGAATTCTGATAGAAACCATCTAAGGACAAGCCCCCATCCTGATTTGCTATTGAGTTGTTCAATCATATCTGACTCTCAGTGGCTCCATTTGCCGTTTTCTTGGCAAAGATACTGGATGGTTTGCCATTTTCTCCTTCAGCTCATTTTACAGATAAGGAAACTGAAGCAAACAAGGCCAAGTGACTTGCCCAGGGTCACATAGATATAGTAAGCATCTGAGGCTGGATTTGAACTCAGGTCTTCCAGATTCCAGGCCCTGTATTCTATATACTGCACCACCTAGCTGCCCACTATCCTGATAAAACTTAGTATTTTATAGTTGGTTGAAATCTGCATGATATTTTGAGGTCTATTTGCACTCTAGGGGTTTTTTGCTTGTTAGATCATGAGAGATAATAAGCTTCTAATGTATTCTTTTAGCCACCAGGTCACATAATTAGAGGTGTTCATTCAGCAGGTGTCTAGTTTTTAAAGCCTACAGGGAAGTGTTGCATTGTCTCTTATCATTTCCTTGCATGATCTGCCTTGGTCACTAATGTGGGCTCCTGACAGATAACACTTCTGGTCTATAAAAAAAGATTTCTGGTCTCATTGACTTGGTCCTGAACTGGCATCAAAGTCTTCAAACTGGGGGCGGCTAGGTGGCCCAGTAAAAAGAGCACCGGCCCTGAAGTCAGGAAGACCTGAGTTCAAATACAACCTCAGACATTTAACACTTACTAGCTGTGAGACCTTGGGCAAGTCACTTAATCCCAATTGCCCTGCCTTCCCCCTCCAAAAGGCAAAAAAAAAAAAAAGTCCTCAAACCAATCTGCTGATTCAGCCACATATTCAAAGTATCTTTGCTCCCCTACTGCTAGATGGGTTCACATGAACATCCCCCATGGATTGCTCTTGGCTTCAAGGGTTTCACAGGCCCCACCTAGAAGGAAAGCACTTCGCTTACATTCCACAAAGCCCACGGATGGATGGATACCTGTTAACATCTTACTCTTGCTGGTAAAGTGACATCTTATTCCAAAGTGTTTCTGTGGGTGTCTGACTTCTGCATCATGTTCTAAGAATATGTGAATTAATCCTCTTCCTCCTTTTTGACGTGGAACCAGGAAATCAATATAAACACACAATGACTAAAAGAGGTAATTATTCCAAGAATAGCAAAACAATAAAAATCAAATGCTGTGAAATTATCAAGACTAAGCTTAGCTCCGAGAAGAGACGGGAGAAGTCTACATCCCCCCACAAGTTTGTGGGGGATAACAGATACAGGTACTGAACATAAGAGAGCCTCTTTTGATGTGTTTTGTTATTTCTTTCTCTTTATTCTTTATTGTAAGGGATGGTTCCCTGGGAGAGGATGAGGACAGAGACACCATGGAAGAAGTAGGCAATGCTATCTACCTCCAGAGAAAGAACTGATATTCAGAAGTATGCATAGCATGCTTTTACATACACTTATAAATCTGCATCGTTATGGTGGCCTTCTCTAGTGCAGGGCAGGCGGGGAGGGACACAGTCTGGAACTTTAAATGTAATAAAAAAAATAAATTTGATTTTTCAAAAAGGATGTTGATAGAGAGGATTCTTAGACACAGGTTGCCTTAGACAGTTATCCTTTTAGCCATCCCACTTCTCAAGCTCTGTGACTGTTAAATGGAAAAGGGATGGTGGGGAGAATCCCTGCCTTCTTCCATGGTCAGGTTGCATGCAAGGACACAATTAACCCTCAAACTCTCTTCCTTGCTCACATTCATTGTAGTGGCCAAGTTCATTACCTAGAGGACCCTTAAATGGCTCATGGCCAGGATCTAAGTGACCTTGGGCAACTCATTTCCTTTGTCTGTGCCTTCCTCAGCTGTAAAAGGGGCTGGATTCTTAACTCTTGATTCTTACAGTCTTTCCCACCCTCAAATGTGCACTCCTTTAAAGGGATCTTTGTAAATTAATTCAGTACAGAACCTAAGTTACTGTTAGGACCCCACTGATGACAATGATATTCCTGATAATGGCTCCCAGAAATCCCTGCTGCTGCCCTAACCCTGGCTCTCTTTCTTTCCATCCACAAGAAGCCGACTGCTCAGGAGTTATGGGGCTTCCCTGGAGCCTGGCGGACACCTGGAAATTATTTATCATTCAATGGACTGGGCGGTAAAGAGGGCTGCCATCCAATAAATCACCTTATACACCTTAATTGAAAAGGACACATGCATGGCCTGATGGCCAGCACTCAGTGTGCCAGACAAACTGACAGATGAATCCCTTGCTCACTTCCAAGGCGACAGCAACCTGGCTCAGCTTCCTCCTGGGAGGGGACGATATGGCTGAGCCCAGCCAACAGGAACCAGAATGGGGAAGTGTAGCCACATCCACGTTCCGGAGGGTGGCATTAAAAGAAGGGAACCTTCCAGAAAAACGCACGCACAGATCTGGAAAGAGAACGATCCCCTTTAAGGAAAGGACCCTAGCCCTGACATTTGTGGCACAGAGACCAGTCTACCCAGAATCCTCACTCAGTCTGAACACCTATGGCCAGGGCAGCTCACAAGCAAAGACCGAGGAAAAGAGTTCTGGTCTAAGACAAGGACCCGGGCCCAAATCCCAGCTTCATCTGTAAAGGGCAGCTGGGTGGTGCACTAAGCCTGGAGTCAGGAGGCCGAGTTCAAATCCAGCCTCATACACTGGGCAAATCACTTCACCCTGTGTGCCTCAGTTTCCTCATCTGTAAAATGAACTGGAGAAGGAAATGGCAACCACTCCAGTATCTTTGCCAAGAAAACTCCAAATCGGGTCATGAATTAACTGACCAAAAAATACAAGGAAAGTGGTACAAGCTGTCCTATGTAATGCGGCCAGTATGTGCGGTGGCTGTATTTCTTTGTGACAGAAGGGTTTGGAACCAGGCTGGGGACGACAGGGTCCTATGACTGTGGTGTAAAAACGAAACGTGTCCATTAAACTAAATTAATAAATTAAATAAAATTAAAATGAGGTTGGACCAGATGATTTTTTTTTAAAATTTATTTTATTTTTTTTCTTTTACATAATCTTCCATTCTAAATTTCTCACCTTCCTCCCCACCCCACCCCAACAATCCAGTAACTCAAAAAAAAAAATTTTTTAAAGGGCAAAAATGCAGTTCACAAAACTAACCAACACAGCAGCCAAGTCTGACAGTCTATGCAGTGATCCACACCCACAGCCCCCCCGCCTCTGCCAAGGATGGCAGACAATGCATTTTCTCTCTTCTCTGGGGCCAAGCATGAACCAGAGGAGCTTTATGGCTCTTCCCAGCTCTCATTTCTACAACTTGTGTGTCTGGCTCTAAAGCTGAAAAACCATCTTTTCACCTATAATTTACCCGCTGGAGAAGCAGAGGAAAGAAACAGATCTGAGTTAAAGGTCCTGGGTTCTGATCCCAGTTCTGCCTCTCCATACTTTTCTCTGGGGCCAGACTAGATGGCCTCTGTGGGCCTTCTGACTCCAAATCTAAGATCCATTTGTGGTAAATGCAGGGGACCATTAGCTGGGGCTTTAAACTTCCTGAGCCTTGGGGTGGGACAGGAAAGGGGTGGATTTTAAATCAGGTCCAGGAACAGCAGAGAGGATTCTTTAGACCCCACGAGCCATGAGGTGGGATCCTCCCCTCCCTGTCCCACTCTAGATAACCGACTCTTACAGTTAGTTAGGTCACGTCCAGGATGGAATGTTGTATGATTCACTGACAGATGTGGTCCTAATATCCCGCTGTTTCTACTTAATTGGGTCTTGCTGTTGTTAAAAGAGGAGGTTCAGGCTAATGATGATGAATGCCATTCCCCTTAACAGAAAGGGGATGGCCTCAATATGCCATTTTTGGACATGTGGCCAGTGTAGGAATCTGTTTTGCATATATGTTACAAAGATTTTGTCTTTCTTTTGTTGGGGGAGGAGGAGAGAAAATGTATGCTTTTTAACTGAATAAAATTTAACCAAAATAAAAACCAGAAAAGATTCTACCTTGGATGACAGAATTCCAAAAACTAAGGAGAAAGATTAGATTGGAGATTTCACTGATAGAAGGAATCCCTCTAGACCAATGCAATTTACAGTCAGAGAGGGTGGCCTAAGGCAGCAGGAGGTTAAATACTTGCCTAGGGTCAGACAGTTAGTATGTGTCAGAGATGGGACTGGAACCCAGTCCCAGGCCTCTGAAGCCGGCTCTCTCAGCTTCTAAGCCACAACTGCCTCCACTGAAGGACCCCTGATCTAGAGACAAGAGGCATTATTAATAAAATGAATTTAAGAAGAAGGCTAGCTAAATTCAACTGGCACACTGGGAAAATTCATTAGTTTTTTAAAAATTATTCATTTCTTCTTTTCTTTCTATAATGATATAACCCACCCAAATAGCCCAGAGAGAAATACAGCCTCCTTATTCACAGAGCTTGGAAGTGGAACTGGAGAGAAGGCCCCTTTGGGGGAGAGAGACATATGAAAGCGCTTAGGACGGCAGGAGCCCACCAGCTGGGAGGAGATGCTCACAGCTGGGGCTGGAACGAGAGAAAAAGAACTTCTGACCCAAAGGGGTTGATGGGTTGGTTCCCACCCCTCCCCCCTCCCCGGCTGTCCCTTCCCCATCCTTCCCTTCTCAGCTGGCTGCCCTGGACCGCTTCCCCTCACAACCATGGTCCTCCACAGGGGAGGGCTTCCTGGTAAAAGGGAAGGGGGCTTCTATAGTGGGCACAGTAAGCCAATGTCTTTTAGATGCTTAGCCCGCTCTCGGTGTGGAGCCCAGGCCTGCAGAGTCGTTACTCCGGGTCCCCTTCGTCCACCGCCATGTCCTCAGGCTGCTGCTTGGCTTCAGGGTCCCCAGGGAGGATGCTGGTGACAGTCTGCAGGAGGTCCTCGATCTGTTCTTCCGTCAGCCTTTCTTCACTCTCCTCCACCATCTGCAGAGGAGAAAACCCAGCAGCCTGTCAAAAAGGAGCAGAGCAGTGTGGCCCGGTAGGTAGGGAGAGGCACACAGGAATAGATGAGGCAGCTGAAACTCAGAGGGGTTTAAATGTCCTGTCCAAGTGCTGGGGCAGGATCTGAACCTGGTCCTCCTGAATTCGAGCACATTAAGCCACCCTGCCTCTCAAAGGGCACCAGACTTGGGAGTCAGGGAGATCTGGGTTCAAATCTAGCCTCAGCCACTTACTAAACTATGCGGCTCTGGGCAGGTCACTTCCCCTCTGGGGACCTCAGTGAGCTGTAAATCAAAGGCACCTCTGAAGTCCGTTCTAGCTCTAAAGCTAAGATGCCAGAATCAGTACAATAGACACGACACACAGAGTGGATGACCAAAGCATACACAGCACACAGACTGGATGATCAGACACACATAGTGGATGGATTAGTTAGTTCTGTTCACATTCTTATTCCCTCTTTTTTTTTTTTTTGTAAGTTTTTGTTACAGAGCACAGAGGAGGGGGAGAGAATATTGTATCCAGGCATTGACATACAGGCTAGTTTGACTGGAATGGGGGTAGAGTAGCTAGGATCTAGGCTGGAAAAGGCTTCAAATGCCTGACCAAGAAATCTATATTTTACCTTAGAACAATGATCGCCAAGGTTTGTTAGACTGTGCATCCCCATCAACCCAAAGATTCTGAGCCCACCCCCATACACCGATATGTGCAAGTTTATTTGTAAATTATTCAAGAAGTCCCAAAAGTCTTAGTGCAGCTTATAAAACTGGTGCATAAAAAAGTATACTAGAAATATGAAATATAAATATAAATTTGACCTAGAGACAATAGGAAGCCTCTGGAGTTTAATGTGGAGGGTGGACTGGAGTGAGGAGAGACTGGAGGCAGGGAGGCCCATGGGGTGGCCACTGCAACAGTCCGGGAAGGAGATGAGATGGGCCTACACTAGGGAGTGGAAAGAAGTGGGCAGAGGGATGGCACAGAGCTGGAAACCATGGGATGGGGCACCAGGGGAAGAGCACATGGAAAGCAGAAGAGAATGCCAAGGCTGTCTATCCAGGTACCCCTGCCAGAAGCAGGAACATTCAGAAGAGAAAAGGGTTTATATGGGAAAAGAGAATGTGCTCAGACCCACAAATATAAACTGAAATTTTGGCAGACAGGAATCCAAGAAAGGTAAAAATATACTGAGCTTGAAGGCCTGAGCCAGAAAGGCCTCTGAAGGTGCCCAGGTCAGCCCCTCCATGTTACAGGTTAGGGTAGCAGAGGCTGAGAAAGGGAAGCCATTTATGCAAGGCCACACAGACCACCCATGCCAGAGCTGGGATTCCAGCAGAGAACAGCTCCCACACCATGTGAGAACCATCCTGGGCTTTCCTGGGCAGGGTGGGGGAGAAGACAGGGGCCTGCTCTCATGATGCTCTGGGGGGGAACACCCCACCAAGCACCCCTTTGGAAAGATCAAATGGCCCAAAGAATGTGACCTCTCTGCCAAATGCTCCAGCGCATCATGTCATCGACCAGACACCCAAGCAAGGCCATGCTCTGCAAAAGGTGTTGGTCCACCCCTGCCCAGGCCTGCAGGAGCACGGCAAGGGGGAGGAAAGCTGAATAACTGTCTTCAAGGCTTAAGAAAGGATCAGATGCTGGGGGTGGGGACCAGCTGGTTCCCATTTCCGTGAGATTTTTATAAAGAGAGAAAAAGAAGTGAGACCAGGGCAAAGTGCTACATGAGGACAGGGGGCCGGGGAAGAGGGGGAAAGCCGCCTCACTAGGCATTCAGAAGAGATAATAAAGAAGACGCTTTTAATTTTTTAAGATTTGTTTAAATAAAGCAAGCTGTGGAATGCCCTCCTCGAAGATGCTTATAATGAAGATGGATGCCCAACTGTCTCAAAGTCTGGTGAGTCCTTCCCAGACTGGGGTGGACTAACCAGGATGCTCTAAGGTCAGAAGACCCAGGCTGAAATCCCGCCTATGACACTGACTCCCTGTGTGACCCTCAACAAGTCACTTAACCATGCTGGGCCTCAGTTTCCCCATCTGTAAAACAAAGGAGCCCCAGCCAGCTCTGCACCTATGACCTGCTGACTCTGAGTTCAGAGGCCCCTTCCTGCCCAACCATAGAGTCCCAGAGATGGTGTCAGAAACTCCCTTCATTTCCATTCAATTCACAAGCATTTATTAAGTTCGTTCTCTGTGCCAATCCCTGTAGTAGGAGTTGTGAGCGGTCCCTGCCCTCGAGAGGCAGACACTCTACTGCCCCAGGAAGACTTAATATTAATGTAATGTTAATTCCATTCCATTCCATTCTGAGCCTGGACAGATGGGAGAATGGTCAGGCTTCTCTCTTTCTCCCAGGCATCTTGGGCCTTGTTCTAAGAGCTAAGGAACAAAGGGGTCCTCTCTGCCGATCCCACAGAGGCCCCCAAAGCATAAGGCTTCTCTTAACATGCCCCCACGAGCTAACTAGACACATTTTCCTTGTTTTCTCCACACTCATCCCCCCATCTTAGATAAGTAATAATACATCCTGCTCTCTAGTCACAAAAGGGGGGCCGAGCTGTTCCAGACTAATGGAAACCAGGTCTGTCCTTCAATATAGAACACAAAGACACAACACACACACACACACACACACACACACACACACACTCTCTCTCCACAAATTATTTTTTTTTAAATTATAAAGAATCTCTCCTGCAATCTCATAGTGTCAATTCACACATCCTCGAAACTGTAATTAAAATATCTCAAGAAAAGGGCATAGGACCCAATGCAGGCAAAAAAAAAAAAAATCATTCATTTGAAAAAGATCTGAGGGTTCTAGTGGACCACAAGCTCATGAGTCAACAGGGAGGTGTGGGAGCCAAAGAACTCAAATGCTCTCCTGGGCTGCAGGAGAGGGGAAGGCCCTGAGGAAAGGGGAGAAGACTTCCAGCAAAAATGAGACTGGGGAAGGCACCAGCCAAGGCCGTTTTCCTCCAGAACCACTTCAAGAATAACGGAAACCAGCCAAAGCGGAGGATCCATAAACAGGAGGAATGGTAACCCCCACTATAAGAAAGGACACCCTGATGGGGGCCCAGCTACAGGCACCAGATCCGAGCCAGTGCCAAGGGGCCCGCATCCCGCCTCCTCTGGGGACCTCAGAGAAGAATCTCCCCCCACCCCCAGGAGACAAGAGTCGCAGCCTCAGCATCTCTCCTCCTAACTGCAACAAGGGGCAGGGCACAGGTAGAAGAAGGGAATAAGCATCTATTAAGCACCTACTATATGCCAAGTGCTTTACAAACAGTAAATGTCTCATGTGATTGTAATCCACCTTTTATGGCTGAGGAAACTGAGGCAAACCCAGAGAAAGAAGGATCTGGTCCCAGCTCAGCTTCCTGGGTCATGACAGCAGAAAGGGGGGGGGGGGCAGATTTAAAATCCACTGCCCTTTCCTCAGGCCAAAGCCCGCTCCCCACAAAACTCTCTGACACCAAAGCTCCCCAAAAGGTAAATGAATGGGGGATCAGATACCAAAAATGCCAGCGGGGGAGTCTACAGAAATGGCCCCTCCAACCCAAGTGCTCACTGAGCACTGATCAGACATGGCACACCCACGCTGAAGCAGCAGGAAGCTTGGAGGGGCCATTTCTGGGATCAGCAGGGCTCCAGCAGACCACCAGAGCTAGCCACCTGGCCCTGACCACGGATCAAGCTAAGAGAAAAAAAATGATTCATTCAAAGAAGATCTGAGGGTTCTAGCGGACCACAATGGTCTATGATCAAACAGACCTCTACCATACTTAACGAATGCTGTGCTCCTGGTAAGGGAAAAAGCAACAGCCTCCTTCATGATGGGGGTTTGGGGGGTGCTGCTGAATGAGTGGGGCTGGAAAATGACAGCAACGCCTTTTAAAAAGCACCAATAATCCAATTTTTAAAGAAAAAGAAAGAGCAGCAGCATGAGCCATTATCCTGAAACCCAACAATCAGAAAACCCTGAGGAGGGAAGGGGAGGGGGAAAGAGGAGGGAGGGGCTTGGAGCAGGAAAGATGATGAGGATAAAAAATATGACATCACAGAATCAGCTGGAAGGGCCCTCAGGGGCCTCCTAGAGGCTGCAGCTCAGAGGGGGTAAACTTCCTGCCCAGGGTCACAGCAAGTCTGCGAGTCAGGATGTGACCTAGGTCCTTCTGATTCTAAGTCTGTTGCACGATCAGGGGGATGCCTGTACCCAGGGTTGTGCTGGTAAATATTTAACAACCAGCTCTCTGAGGGAAAAAAGATGTACCCACGACATACTTTTAAATTTAATCTTCATGTTTTTCTCCATGACTTTTTAAAGTATAGACAATCAGCAAAACAAAACAAAACAAAAAAAAACAAAACATGCAGTTTTGTACCATTGGCTGATTTCCATGGTATACGTGCTAACACGGAAAATTTAACAATCAGCTCTTGAAAGTCCATTTGAGCTGGCTCCATCACACCTCTGTTTGTACCAGCAAAAGCCTTGGAAGTGAAGTTACTAAAACATGAACAGGAAATGAAGTGTTTCAATTCAGGGGAAAAAACAGGATTTGGACCGAGGAGGACCTGAGTTCAAAATGTGACCTATGTTTGGGCAAGTCACTTGAATTCCCTGGGCCTCAATTTCCCCATCTGTAAAATGAAGGAGCTGGACTAGAAGCTTCTTCTAATTCTAGTTTTAGAAAGCTCTGAATGAGATCAAATGAAATAATCATGTGTAAAACACTTACTTGGCACCGGGCCTGGAACACAGTAGGTGCTCAATAAATGCCTCTTCCCTTTTCGACTTTGTTACCTACTAGTTATGTGAGCCTGGGTATGTTATTTAATTTAGCCACTTCAAACCTCAATGTTCTCATTCACAAATGGGATGAAGCCTGCTCTGGGGTCAGGAGGAACAAATAAAAATGTATGTGAAGGCATTCTGAAAACTATAAACTGTTCCAGAGTCTTCAGCATTGCTCTCATTAAATCACAGGTTATTATAGCTATTCTGAAGGGCAGCTGGGTGGTGCAGTGGACAGAGCACCCAACCTGGAGTCAGGAAGGACCTGACTTCAAATCCAGCCTCAGACTCTTACCAGTTGTGTGACCCTGGGCAAGTCACTGAGCCTCTGTCTGATTCAGCTTCCTCCACTGTAAAATGGGGACAATAATGGCCCCTGCCTTAGTAGGGCTGACGTGGGGGTCGAAGAAGCAATAATAATTCCTAAGCACCTAGTACGTGCCTTGTACACAGTAAGTGATTAATAAGTGCCTGTTTCCTTCCTTCCTATATAGAGTGATGATTCTGGCAAATCATTTAATTTGACAAGAAAAATGTCAAGGGAAAAGTCATTGTTATTATTAGAACCTTAAGGCCTGACAATAACTGGAGCAGAGCTGGAATGACTGTGATTCCAAGGTCCAAAAGACACAGACGCTCCAGCAAATTCAACAATTTGCAAGATCTTCATTTTGGGGCTAGAAGGAGTGTCAGGCGCCCTTCAGTCTCATCCTTTTTCTTTAGCGACAGCATCTCACCGAGGGCCAGAGGGGCCACAGAGATGATCAATGGAGGAGGAAGGCCCCCACTCCAAAGCCCCTTCCCACCGGGGGCAGCTGCCCGTGTGGCAGGCACTGGGAGGGGAGGGGGCCCATGGGGTACAAAGAGGGTTACAGCCCCCACCTCCAAGGAGCCTAGGGGCTACCTGGGGATGGGCAGATCCAAACCATAGAGAAAATATACATAAGAGGGCCGTAGGAAGTGCCAAGGAGAGAAGGGGCAGTGAGGAGAAGCCAGCAGGCTGTGACCAATGAGGATGCTTCCTGGGGCTGGGGAAAGTGGACAGCTGGAAGGCGGCCCCCTGGAAATCCTCAGCCCCCTTCCATTTTCCACTTTCACAGGGTAAGATCTGTTGTTTTTCCACTGTGTTTGACTCTCTGTGACCCTATTTGGGGTTTTCTTGGCAAAGATAATGGAGCAGTTTTGCCATTTCCTTCTCCAGCTCATTTGACAGATGAAGAAACTGAGGCAAACTGGGTGAAGTGACTCACCCTGGGTCACACAGCTAGTAAGTGTCTGAGGATACATTTGAACACAGGTCTTCCTGACTCCAGGCCCAGTGCTCCATGCACTATGGCACACCTGGCCGCCCAGGAGGAAATTAATTAAGCTCTTTTCTAGGGGGTAAGTGGTGATCCTTAAGGACTTGCACTGTGGCCCCAGGAAGAGACAATCCTAGAGGTGTGATTTCCCAGTGCACGGGAAAGAATCTCTCATGGGGAGAGGGAGGGAGAGAGACAAAGAGAAAGAGAGAACGTGGGACAGGGAGACACATGAAAGAATCTCAGAGGGAAAAAAGGAGGAAAAAGAAAATCTCTTAGAAGGAGAAAGGGGAAGAATGTCAGAGAAGAAAGCAAGGAAGGAAGAAAGAAAGAGGGAAGGAAGGAAGGAAGGAAGGAAGGAAGGAAGGAAGGAAGGAAGGAAGGAGGGAAGGAAGGAAGGAAGGAAGAAAGAGGGAAGGAAGGAAGGAAGAAAGGAAGGAAGAAAGGAAGGAGGGAAGGAGGGAAGGAAGGAAGGAAAGAGGGAAGGAGGGAAGGAAGGAAGGAAGGAAGGAAGGAAGGAAGGAAGGAAGGAAGGAAGGAAGGAAGGAAGAAAGGAAAGAGGGAAGGAGGGAAGGAAGGAAGGAAGGAAGGATTTCTCTGAGAATGGGAGGAGAGAGCATCTTAGACAGCAGAAGAATCTCAAAGATAAGGCCAGGATGAGAATGCTGCTGTCTTCCTTTCAAATCACCATCCCAAGCTCTGAGCAGAGCCCCTCCACTCCTCTTCCCCCATTCCTCTTCTTCCTCCTCCTCCCCTCCCTATCCTATTCCTCCTCTTCCTTCCCCTTCCTCCCCCTCCTCCTCCTCTCTGCTGCTCCCCACAGGTCCCTGAGCCAGGAACAGCACATGGTACTGGTTAGCACTGGCGGAAGCCATAGAAGCACAGCCAGTGACCTGTAACCCAGTGGGACAGGAATCAGTCTCGTGGTGTTGTTTTCCGGGGGCGGCTTTTTCAAGCTTAAGCTCTTTTAAGTTCATGGTCTTCGATGTCAAACAGCAGCTGCTTCTTGGGGAAAATGGGTGGGGGGCAAAATCATGGATGCCCAGCTCTCCCGGTGGAGAGTAATGTCCTAATTTAACTTTTCTGTCTGTTTAAAAAGGGCCAAAATAGTTTCAGAAAGCAACAAAAGCTTTTCTGTCAACACAGAAATAAATTTAAATCTTTAGGAGTTTTTCCAGGCGAGGCCCATGATGGAAAGATGGTGGCAGACTAGGTAGTGTGGGAGACCTCGGGTCAGGAAGACCTCCATTCAAATCCTGCCTCAGAGATGGCTAGCTGGGCGACCCTGGGCATGTCAGTCGACTTCTATGGGCTTTTGTTTCTTCATCTCAATGACTCCTAAGGTCCTTTCTGGCTCGGCCCACAGTGCAACAGGCAGGATTTGAACTCAAGACCTTGGCCTCAGAGTTAGCTTTCTACTACTAACTGACCCAAGTTCGAACAACTAGTTAATGCCAGAGGCAGCATCTGAACCCAGGTCTTTCAGACTCCAAGGCCAGCTCTTTATCCCTGTAGCTGCTGAGCAATTTCAGCAACATGTAAAAACTGTTTCCTATATGGTCCTTAAAAAAAAAGTACTGTCTTACTCTGGGCAGAAAGAGTGCTGAAATGCATTGATAGAGGGCGTTTCCTCAGCTGGGAGCTCCTTATACCAATGAAAAATGGGTCCAGTATCTATCCCATTCCCCCTAAACACCCAACTCTAAAGGATCCATAAAGTGAGGCAGCCTGGTCCTTGGTGTCCTTTTTCTTGAACATTTTTCTCAATCTCAGTGAAGACATATTTATTATCTCAAGGCAATTTGGAACAGACAAGAGCCAGAGAGAAGAGCTGATTACTCTATATTTGTCTCTAAAATCTCCCTTTTTTCCCTTTGTTGTCTTCCCAAACAAAGTTTCTGAAGGCCAATGCAGGGGACTGCTGACCTGAAAACAAACACTGACTTAATTAAGCCTTCTATCCCATAGCCCAAGGAGATCGTTATGGTTTCTAGATACAAATGGCATTAGGGCTTACATCTCTGGACCTCCTCAGCAGACACTGGGGGACGATGCCACCTACGGTGACATGGTTTATTGGCGACCACAGTGGGACTCCCTTCTGTCACCGCATGGAAAGAGGCCACTGGGTTTATGGGTCCCCAAGACCCATCTACATGCCGAGTCAATGCGGCTTTCTGAGAAGCCAGTCCGCTGCCACTGTGGCTCCTTAACACCCTTTAAAAATGACCCCAGTAGGACAAATCTAGGTAGTTTAGTCCAGACCTGAGTTTGAATCCCAGCTCTCTCGATGCAACTCAGGGGTTGCATCTCTGGGAGCGTGAGACGTGTCCTTTGCTTTTGAGAGTTGTTACAGTACAAAGAATACTATCTTGGGGTCAGAAAGACCTCAATTCAGATCCTGCCTGAGATGCTCGAAGCTATATGACCTTTAGCAAGCTCCCACACCCAGCCTGAGTTTCCTAATCTGTAAACTGAGGGTAATAACAGACCCTATGTCACAGGATTGTTGTGAGGATCAAATGAGAAAATATTGTAGTGTTTCACCAACCTTAAAGCACTATATAGATGCTAACCATTAGCCAGTGTTATTACTGCTTATGTAATTTACTTTACTCTCACAGGTCTCAGTCTCCTCCTCAGTAAAAGGAGGGGGTTAGCCTTTGGATGGCTTCTGAAGCCCCTTCCACATCTAAACTGGTGACCTGGTGACCCCAGCTCCTACCCTCTCTGGCCCATTCTCAGCTTCTAGCAGATTTGATCCATCCCAAGCTCAGAGAGAGTCAAAGAATCTCTGGGTCAGAGTAACCTGTATCTGAACATCCAGAAGCCAAGAGACAAGAAGCCTTTGTCTGAAAACTCCCAGGGAGAAAGAAGCCAGAGGACTCCCACTGCTGGCCCCAACTGCCTCCAAGCAAGAGCCCACTCCCCAATGCCACCTCTGGGGCCAAGCAGGACCAAGGCTTGTCCCCTTTCCACAAGAGACGCCCTGAAAGACTACGGGCTGCCCCTGCCTTCTCGAGAAGCAGCTGCAGCCTCTGCTCCTTCCCTCTCGCCCCCTGAAGGTGGCCTGGGCTCACTCACCAGCTGGATCTCCACAGCAGTCATGGGCCTGTGATTCAGCAGCTGCAGCTTCTCTGCCCTGTCAAAAGCAAAGGACACATCTCACACTCTTGGAGGTACAGCCACCTGAGTGCTGCACAGAGTCAGGAAGCTGGGAGTTCGAGTCTGGCCTCAGACACTTGCCACCTGTATTGTCTCTCTGACTTAACTGGTTTTTTTCATCTGTAAAATCAGGATGATAATAATTTCACCCACTTAACTCCCAGGGAATAAAATGAAATCATATTTGTAAAGTGCTTTGCAGGCTTCTTTGCAGGCAGCCATATGAATGCTGTCGTTTAGTTGCTTTTAGTTGGGTCCAACTGTTTGTGACCCCATTTGGGGTTTTCTTGGCAGAGATACTGGAGTGGTTGGCCATTGCCTTCTCCAGCTCATTTTACAGATGAGGAAACTGAGGCAAGCAGGGTGAAGTGACTTTCCCAGAGTCACATGGCTAGTGTCTAAGGCCATGTTTGAATTCAAGTCTTTCTGACTCCAGGTCCAGCACTCTATGCACTATGGTGCCCCCTAGGTGTCCAGATGCTATTCCTTTCCAAGCAATCTGGAGCTGAACAAAAAAACAATGGAAACCTGTCATTTGCCTTGTCAATAAAACAAGGAGATTGACCTGGATGTGCCTTCCAGTTCTATCTCTATGTACTAAGTTCCTAATTAGGCACTTGATGACCCCCTCTCAAAAGTGTCCTGTTAAATCGTGGCAGGTAATGGCATTTCTTACCTTAATGCTGTAAGAAATGATGAACAGAGAATACAGGGAAGGGTGGGAAGACTTATATGAACTGATGCAAAGTGAAGTGAACAGAACCAGGGAAACAAGACACATACCCAACGACTGCCACACTGTAAATAGAAAGAGTTACAATTGTAACTATAGAAAACATATAACACGATAGCTAGATGGCACAGTGAATAGAGCACCAGCCCTGGAGTCAGGAGGACCTGAGTTCAAATGTGGCTTCCAGATTACAGAAAACTGCACAGGCTGTCAGACTCAAGGTTAGGGTCTTTTTGTCTCTTTTTTCTTCTGTGTTATAGGAATAGCTCTCAGAATGGGGGAGAAGAGAGTGGGCAATGAAAAGGATGTAAAAAGTAAAGATATTAAAAAAGCTTTTAAAAATTGCTCTGTTATTTATACACTATAGGGCAGCAAGGTGGCACAATGGGCTGAGTACCAGGTCTGGAGTCAGGAAGACTCATCTTCCTGGGTTTAAATCCAGCCTCAAGACACCAGCAGCGTGAGCCTGAGCAAGTCACTTCACCCTGTTTGCTTCAGTTTCCTCATCTGTTAAGTGAGCTGGAGAAAAATATGGCAAATCACTCCCCAAGAAAACCCCAAATGGGGTCAGAGCGAGTTGGACATGACTGAAAAACAACTGGACAAAATACTCTATATACTCTATCCAAAAAACTGACAAGGTCAACAAAGGCTAGGTACTGTGGGAGAATATTAGACATAAAATATGGCCCTTGCCCTCAAGGAGCTAATAATTTAATTGAGATAAATGAAGCAATGGAAAACCAGGAACCAAATCTACCTGGGAAGACAGCACATCAGGATTTGAACGTAAATAATCATTCTTCCCACCCTCTTCTCGTCCTGCTTTGTCTCCAAGTGAAGAAGATTTAACACTTTCAGCTCTGGAACGTCCACCCTGGGGCCCCAGTCTAACTGGTGAGCTGCCTCCCAAGACCAGCTAATTGCTCTGCTCCCCAGCCATCTTCTCCCTGGATTCCAGGCCAACACATAGGTAGCTTCACCCCTAGACTAGATGGGCACTGTTTTCTCTATCAGAATGTAAGCTCTTTGAGGACAGGCCTTGGTTCCCTTTTGTTTCTGTTTCCCCAGCTCAAGAGAACAGAGGCCCCCTTAATAAATGCTTTTTCACATATGTATAGAACAGCTAGGTGGCACAGCGGATATAGCACTGGGCCTGGAGTCAGGAGGACCTGAGTTCAAATCTGACCTCAGACAGTTACTAGCTATGCAATTCCAAGGAAGTCACTTCACCCTGTTTGCCTCAGCTGGAGAAGGAAATGGCAAAGCATTCTAGTATCTTTGCCAAGAAAGCCCCAAATGGGGTCACAGACATGACTGAACAACTATCTTGTCAGGATGCAGAACTCAGGGAAATCCGCCCCCAAAAAACCCCAAAACTCTCCTCCTGTAGTTTGTGCAGGTAATGGGCTGTAAAAGAGAATCTGGAAGTCAATGAATGTTAGGGGCAGTTAGGTGGTGCAGCAGATAGCACACCAGCCCTAGAGTCAGGAGGACCTGCGTTCAAATCTAGACTCAGCCATTTACTAGCTGTGTGACCCTGGGCAAGTCACTTGACCCCAGTGCCTCCAAAAGAAAAAAAAAAGGAATGTCTAAAAATTTTAAATTAAAAGGTGCTTTTTCATTAATTCATTCATAATGTCTCAAAACAGAAGGTCATGAATTATTACAGCATGACATGGTGAGAGACCAGTGGGCTTGGAGTTAGCTTGAACCCAAAGCCTAACTTTACACTCCCTTAACCTCTCTGGGCCTCAGTTTCCTCATCCGTAAATGAAGGAGTTCTCTTTGATCTCTGACCTAGGATGCTCCATCTATAGCTACAAATGGCCACTGCTTCCAGTGGCCCAGTCTGGCCTTGCAGGGCAGGGCTGGGCGTCTGGGAGGCAGAGAAACCTGTTGAGGATATCAGGGCATCCCAAGGTCAAGGGAATCACCTGAGGGAAAGTTCCAGGTGCATTCCACAGACAGAACTGAATGAACTGGTTTAGCTGGAAGACAGGTCTTATGGAAAAGCATCAAAGAATGGGCCAAGAGAACGAAAGCAAGGAGAGCCTTGAATGCCAGGCTAAGGACTTTTGTACTATAGGCAAAAAAGAAGCCACTAAAAGCTGCTGAGCAGGGCAAGGACATAATCAAAGTAAGAATGGTAGTCAATAATATTTATATAGTTATTAATTAGTAATTTATTAAATTTCAGGAATATAAATCTAGAGACTCGACTCAGCTAGAGGAAGGGAGGCAAGTCCAGGTGTCTGAGTGTGTGTGTGTGGGGGGGGTGATGGCAGAAACAACTATAAAATAAAGGGAAGGGAGGGAAGGTAGGAAGAGACGTGGGGAGGAAGGAAGAATCCCCAAAACCAGTCATCAAACCATGACTAGGGGCCACTGTGAGCAGAGCACTTGGAGTACAGAGAAGAAAGTTGCACCATACCTACATCTCCATCAATCACGTAATATGCACTTATTAGGCACCTATCATGTTCTGGGAATGGCACGAGGCCCTGGACAGCAAAGATCAAAATGAACCCATCTTGCCCCCATGGAGCTTACATTCTATCAATGGAGACAATATGTACATCGGCGATATGGGAAGATACAAAACACATGCAAGATAATTTGGGGCGATGACAGAGGCCATCAGAAGGGTCTGGGAGGGGTAGAAGGAAGCAGATTTAGTGGGATCCAGTGAGTGACTGAAAAGGATGAGAGGAGCAAGCAGACCCTCCCTCCCTAACTACTCTTCTTTACTTAACTTGTATTTATTTTTAATTCGTTCTGTATACATGTGCGTGCACATGTGTGTATACACACACATAGAGATAGACAGACAGATAATATGTTCAGCACTTAACACAATACCTGGTACACGGAGGCATATAACCAGTGTTTACTGACTGCCTGCTCTCCCTCCTCCCGCTTGCCTCTCACCCCATGGAATGTCATGTTCCATTTGGGAAGGGCATTCACATGCAAGCCGCCCAACCAGAGGAGATCAGCAGGGATGGCCAAGGACCAGAGGCTACAGCATCAGAGCATGGCTGAAAGAACTGGCCAGGGCCAGAAAGGGCAGACACAAGTGCACAATGAGACAGTGTATTTGTGGACACAGCCAATGTGGGAGTCCGTTTTGCCTGACTGCATAATTGTTACAAAGGTTTGAGCTTTTTCTTTTGTTTTGTTTTTAATGGGAAAAAGAGGGTAGAAGGGAGAGAGAAAAACATGTCTATTGACTGGAAAAAAACCTGAATTTAGCTTAAGAAAAGGAAAGAAAGAAGAGAGAAAGGGCAAGTGGGAGGGAAGAAAGAAGGAAGGAAGGAAGGAAGGAAGGAAGGGAAGGAGGAAGGGAGGGAGGGAGGGAGGAAGGGAGGAAGGAAGAAAGAAGGGAGGGAGGGAGGGAGGGAAGGACAAAGGATGGGAGGGAGGAAACCCCTTTGGACAAGACCACTGTCTTCAAGTGTATGAAGGGCCCTGCTGTGGAAGGTAAGGATGGGACTCAGTCTGACTGGCCCCTGAGGGCAGAACCAGGAAGATGGTGGCCCACAATGTCCTAATGATTAGACTCAAAAGCTTATGATATAATGGAAGAGACAAAAGTAAATAAGATCCACAGTGACCCAGAGTTGGAAAGGACCTGAGAGACAGTAAATGCTCACTATTAAGTGAGTTAATTTTTCTAAAGCATTTTGCAAACCTTAAAGCATCATATGAAAGGCTGTGGCTGCTGTCACCATCTATCCACTCTAAACTGTGATGAGGAAAGTGAGGCCTAGACAGCTGAAGGGATTTACCCAAGATCCCCCACATAGACAGAGGCAGGGCTAGGCCTGGAACCCACAAATCTAGAGAGACAGGGGCAGGACTTCCTAGAAATATCCTTTTCTCCATCCTAATTCCTTCTGACCTCTCTACAGCCTCTGATGCTGTTGGTCACTCTCCTCGATATTCTCTTCTCCCTACCTCCCTCCCTCCCTCCCTCTCTCTCTATCTCTTTCTCCTTCCTGGTTTTCATCCTTCCTCTCTGACTGCTCCTTCTCTGTCTCCTTTGCTGGATCCTCTCTACACCCTCTAACCACAGGTGTCCCTCAGGGGTCTGATCTGGGCCCTCTTCTCTTCTCCCTCTATCGTCCCTCACTCAGAGATCCCGTCAGCTCCCACAGATTTAATGACGACTGAATTGAGCTGAATATCATAGCATATGTTTTTTCCCAGAGTGGGTGGCAGCCCCCCAGTCAGGCACTCAGCACAAGGCTCTGCCCACGGGAAGGAGGTGAGATGCTCTCTCTCCTCTCACTTCTCCCAGGTCACAATTCCCCACCTGAAGGAGGAACAAGTATCAGACCTTGGGCTGTAGCTCAGCACCACAGAGCCAGCCTGGCCTGAAGGAAGAGCTGAGAAAGTGCATCTCTCTCCCCTCTCTGAACAGGTGGGGGGATACAGGAGCAGAATATCAGTTCCCCCATTGGACACAGTGCACTTGCTGACTAGTTTTGCTGAACTTGGCTTTTTTTTTTGCCTTTCTTTTCATTGCTGTTACTCAGGAAGGCTTTCTGAGTAGGAGAGGGGGAGGGGATACATTCAGAAATGAAGATGATGTTAAAAAAAAATTTAAGTTATTGATAGAAATGAGGGTTTGGGTTTTTTTGTTTTGTTTTTAAGACTGCTTGGGTCTAAGAAGCTGGAGGTTAAGTGTTCAGCCTTGGATTAAGCCAGAGTTGGTGCCGCATTCAGAAGTCCCAAGGATGTCTTTCCCCCTAAGAATAAAGACTTTTAACAACCAGTCTGGAGTAGCCACGGTACCGCCTGTGAAGGCAGCATCACTGAAAGACCCATCTGTCTTCTCTTGTTTCTAGGCAAGAACTGGATGGGTCAGTTCTGCAATAACAAAGGCAGCACACACCCAGGGCCTTGCTCCCCATGGACAAACCAAAGAGGACTGAAGTTTCCTACCAGTCCCTGGCTCTGGGGTCAAAGGACCAAGGTTTAAATTTTGCCTCTGACGTTTACTGGACGTGAGCCTTGACAACAATCAACAAGTATTTATTCAGACCTTAATATGTGCCAACTGCTGTGATGGGTGCTGAGGATGTGAACACACAAAAAAGACTCTGGACCAACCTCCCCAGGCCTCAGTTTCTTCATCTGTAAAATGAAGGGGCTGGTCCCGATAGCCTCCAATGTCTCTCCTGGCTCAGAAGCTCTGATCCCTTGACATGAATTCTCTCTCTCTTGTCACTGAAATGTTTATAATGGAGGACCAGAGAAGGTTCCACCCTGGCTCAAGAGAGGTGATTTCCTCACACAGGGAGTTCAACCTTGGAGGCACTCCAATTCTATAAAATTCAGGGGGGAACTACACCAGAGGCCATTTAGAATTCCCTCTGTGTGAGCTCCCCGAGAGTCAGCACTGAGGTTTTCCTTGCTTTGCAGCCTTGGTACTAAGCACGGTGCCTGCGACCAGTAAGCACTTAGTAAATGTTTGCTATGATGCTGTTGTGATAACTGTGTGTTTGTTTGCATTAAATATCCCCAGGGCAGCCAAGAATGTCCTAATTTCTTGGAAAAGAGGATTTTTTTTTTACCATAAATGCTGCCAAACAAATAAACAAACCTTGGCTAAGTTCCTACTGCATCTTGGCATTGGGCAACATGCTTGGGGTACCAAAGTGAAGAAGGAACCAGACTCTGTCCTCAAAGAGCTTACATTCTACACAGCCCACCCACCCAGCCAGCCATCAGCACTGGAGCAGGACACTGAGGCTACAAAGGCAGATATTCAATAAATAGCCCCTGCCCCCAGCCACTCACATTCTCCTGGGGAGAAAAACCTGACTAACATCAGAGACAAAAGCCAATCAGGGATGAGAAGCCCGTCAAGAACTAGCAATAAGGCTTTGTCACTGGCATGAGGTTAAGACGACTACAAACTAAAAATTAAAACAGAATTAATACTAATAATAGCAACAGCTAGCATTTATGGGGTGTATTAAGGTCTACAAAGTACTTTATAAACACCTCATTTTATCCTCATAACAACCCTGAGACAGAAGGACTATTATTACCCCCATTTTACAAGGTGAGGAACCCAAGGGAGACAGAGGTTAAATGACTTGGCCAGGATCACACAGCAAGGCTGTGTGTGAGGCTAAATTTGAATTCAGGTCTCTTTGACTTAAGACCCAGTTTTCTATTCACTGGGCCACTTTTTTTTTTTTTTTTTTTTGGTCTTTTTGGAGGGGGGAAGGCAGGGCAATTGGGGTTAAGTGACTTGCCCAAGGTCACATAGCTAGTTAAGTGTTAAATGTCTGAAGTTAGATTTGAACTCAGGTCCTCCTGACTCCAGGGCCAGTGCTTTACTCACTGCCCCACTTAGCTGCCCCTAGACCACTTTTTAAACACAAACTCTCTCTCTCTAGGTCTCTTTCTGTCTCTTTCCCCATCTCTCTCTCTCTCTCTCTCTCTCTCTCTCTCTCTCTCTCTCTCTCTCTCTCTCTCTCTCTCTCCTTCCTTCTCTGTCTCCCTGTCTCTGTCCATCTCTGTCTCTCTCCTAGAAGCAGTGAAGAGAAGTCCCAGTGCTGGAAAAAATCCCCTCCATTTGAGTCTTACTTGGTGCCTGCTCAGAAAAGAGTATCTTATTTTCTCTTAAGAAACCAGGACAGCTTGATGGACTGAAGATGCTGGAGGAGACACACATTTCTGGACATGGTCAAGGAGGGAATATTTTCCTGGACTGTGCATATTGGTTATGAAAGGGTTTTTTTTTGGGGGGGGGGTTCCCTCCCAGTGGAGGGGGTGGGAGGAGAGAGAAAATAAATGCTTGTTAATTACAACAATTTAATGCTTCAAGGAGAAAGAAAAAGGTGGCTCCAAGGCAACCACTGCCTTCTCTGGCAAGATGGAAGGCACCAGGGGATCATGGGAGCGGGGTTTTTCCCATTAGCAGATGGTTTTCTCGCCTCGGTTTCTGTAAATTAAATTGCCAGCAACTGTTGCCTTGGTCTTGTTGGTGACACTGGTTTTCTGATGTAGGAAAAGTGATCTCATCTGATGAGGAGAAAAGCTGCTTCCTCTGTGTTGTTTAAAGGCTTATTTCTAAAAGATGGGCTCCTTTGTGCAAAAGGTCACAAGAACTAAGAATGAAGGATATATGGCCAAGGTCACTGGAGAACAGGACATAAAAACTGTCAAATCACCACAGCAAAATCTTAAGACTTTGAGACTGATTTTCTGATTTAACTGAAGTCAGTAAAGCAAGCAAAGCAGTTCTCTTAGAGCACTGGTCTGACCCATTTCACTTCTCCCTGCTCTAGAAACTCCAGTGGCTCCCTATTGCCCCCAGGATAAAATGCAAACTCTTCATCTTAGCATTTAAAGCCTTTCACAATGCAGCTCTAAAAGTACTAGGCCAGGGGGTAGAGTAGAAACAGCGTGTCCAAGCCACTCTGCCCCCAGATTTCCTCCAAACTATGTAAAAGGGGACTCTGAACAACTTCTGGAGCCCCAGCACCCACAGAAAGACACAGAGGAGCTAACCTCCCACTGAGGACAGCCCAGCAGCCCTGCAGGAAGGACCAGCACAGCAGTCTGGGAGCCGGCAGCACAGAGCACGAGTAGCCAAGCACAGGTCCGGTCTGCCTAAGTCGCAGTTTTAGCCCCAGGGCGGCAGGGCCAGCAACCGGCTGGAGGGACCCCAGAACACCAGCAGCTGTGGTGATTCCAGAATTATCAATACAGTCATGCCTAGGACAAAGTGAGAACTTAGTGCCCTATGGACTTTGGGACCAGTATTTGGGGAACACGTCGGCTTCCTCCCCTAGGGGCTAGAAGCCACTTAGGAGACACGCCATTTTGTAGTTTTCAGAGGCAGCTCCAGCTCCTGGCCTGCAAACTGTAGGGAGATCCAGCAATCAGTCTTAGGGGGTAATCGCTCCTGCTTTAACCTACCTGGATCTGGATTGTGATCTGGAGCGGAGGTCGTGGGTAGGTTTCCAGCTTGCCAGAAACGGAAGTTGCCCCATCACATGTTCGGGACGAAAATTCCCCTATCTGGCCGCAAAGCCATAGTGTGGCAACAAGCCCAAAAGTCAAGTAATTAAGTGGCAACATGCCAAGGCAAAGGAAACAAATTAAACAGAAAAATGCAACCCTAGACTCCTACTTTGGGGGCAAGGAGGGTCGAAGCATGGAGCAGGAAGAGGACTGTGAGGTCAGAAGTCCTGCTCCAAAAGCCCCAGGGGAAGACATGAGTGGGTTGCAGGCCATAGAGGACCTTAAGAAGGACTTTAAAAATCAAATAAGAGAAGTGGAGGAAAAATTGTAAAGAGAAATGAGGAGGCAGGAAAAGTATGAAATGAGGGTCAACAGCCTGATTGAGGAAAACAACACCTTAAAAAATAGACTAACTCAAATGGCAAAGGAGGCCCAAAAGGGCAATGAGGAGAAGGATGCCTTAAAAAGTCGAATTTGCCAGATGGAAAAAGAATCTCAAAAGTTCACTGAGGAGATTCATTCCTTCAGAGTTAGACTGGAGCAAATGGAAGCTAATGACTTTATGAGAAATCAAGATGCTGTTAAGCAGATCCAAACAAATGAAAGATTAGAAGGCAATGTGAAATATCCCATGGGAAAAACCACTGACCTGGAAAATAGATCCAGGAGAGACAATTATCTATCTGGATCTATCTACATAAATATCTAGTCCTTTTACAGATACAGATATCTATAGATAAATATATCTACATAAAATAGAAAGGTAGGTAAGTAGGTAAACAGATACAGAAGTAGGTTGGTGTACAGAGGGGAAGACAGACAGCTATATTATATAGATTAGAGGGGTGGTAGGTAGATAAATAAGACAGATAGGCTTAAATAGATTAGATGGCTGGCAGATGGCTGGATATATCCAGGGAAGTAGGTAGGTAGGTAGACAAATACAGATGTGGATTCAGATCTCCCGGCTCCCTGAAGTGACCAGACAAGGCCAGCTTTCTGGGCCGCCTCTAACAGCTGTTCAGGCACTTTTGTTTTCACAAAATCATAAACCAAGTTCTACGGGAGCTCTGAGGCCATTCTCTCAGCTGCTCCCCAGCCCCACGCTGGCTCGTAGGAGCAGCTCCCAGGACTTCCCCGTCTCACCCCTGGGCCTGCCGGGCAGCAGGAGGGAAGCTCAAGTGCCTGTAGCCGCCTTCCCCTCCATCTCAGCCTACCTGCTCTTGTTTGACAACCTGCCGCCAGTTTGGGGAGGAAATGTCTAAACGGAGTCAGGCCAAAGAAAAGCGTTTTAGGCAGAGGAGGCTTAAATGCAGCCAATAGCACCAGAGGTCTCCTTGTCATACTAAGAAATGATTTATGATGACACAGGGCTTTAAACGTGCTGAACAAACTACGACCAGGGGATTTCCCTTAATCTTCAGAACCCCCTGTAAGGGCCACTGTTGCTTTTCCAGAAGCAGATTGTGAACAGAGCACTGGACTGGGAGTCAGGAGGACCTGAGTTCAAATCTCAGCACTGACTGGTTGTGTGACCATGGATAAGTCACTAAACCTGAACCAATCATACAACAACAAGGGCATTTATCTATGTGCCAGGCACTAGGCTCGGCGCTGAGATCACTAGTCCTCAAGGAGTCTACACTCCGTCACTGAGACACAGCGTCAGGAAGCCTGGATTGGAATCTTAAAGATTAACCAGGCTGGGCCTCAGTTTCCTCATCTGTCAAATGGGGGGACTGGACTAGATGGCCTCTGAGGCCCCTTCCAGCTCCAGACCAATGAGCCCAACACACGAGTCCTCTCTCCATCGGTGGAGGAGGGGGCATAAAAAATGCAAGGGGGAGAAGCAGCCAGGTCAGACCTGGGAGGATGCATGGAGCACAGCTCCCCCTGGTGGCAGAGACGAAGTCTACAGCAGTTCTCTCCTCCAAACCAGAGGTCCTGCCACCTGCTTTGAGGCCGCGTCCCTCTGGACCAAACAAGAACAGACCCGGCCGGCCGCTGCCCTGCCTGCGTCTCCACCTCAGGGCTGAGCTCTAAACTCGCTGGGGAACAAGCTGGGGCAAACTCACCAGACCCACTACCCATGCCTCCTCCTAAGAGGGCAGGGAGGGAAGAAGCTTTTATAGAGCTCCTATTGTATGCCCAGCACTGTACGAAGCACTTTGATACCCCCCAACAACCCTGGGAGGCAGATGCTATTATCATCCTCATTTTACAGTTGAGGAAACTGAGGCAAAAAGAGGTTAAGTGACTTACCCAGGGTCACACAGATCATAAGTGCCTGAGAGTAGATTTCCCAGGACTCTATCCAGTTCACAATATAAAATGGAATTATTTTGCAGCTGCCAAAAATACTCTTCCTACTACACGCAGTCTGCCCAGGTCACTCCATGGCTCCAATACCTCGGTGGCTCCCAAATGCCTCTGGCAGAGGCCCCCCAACAATCTGGCTTCAGTTTACCTTCTCAGACCGATTTCCCCTTCCTCCTCCTCAGATTCTATGTCCTAACCTAAATGGACAACTGGCCATCCCCTAATCCTGTCCCCTCCCCTCGTCTCTCCCCACATCCCGGGAACACACTTCCACACCTCTCCCTTACCTGCTGAAAATCTTGTCTTCTGAAGCTTCCTCCAGGAAGCCTCCCCTGATTCTTCACCCAAATGAGCTCATACCTGTCAAGCACTTGGCACGGTACCTGGCATACAGCAGGCACTTAATTGATATGTATTCCCTCTCCCAGGTGAATGTGACCTCCTTAGGCCTACAAGATCACAGAGCTGGAAAGGGCCTGCATTTTATAGGTATGGGGCCCAAAGTGGCCACAATCACACAGGATACTACAGGTGTCAGGGCCTCTAATTCCAAGTCTGGCCACCTTTCAACTCCCTGTCAGACTTCTCCTTTACCCGTATCCATTGTAACTATTATATCCTGGCTTAAGTGTGTGTGCATATGTAATACATACATATTACATATATATGTGTACAGAGAGAGATATGTCTCTTATCCTCCCAATAGACTTCAAACTCTCCCTCTCTATAGATGTAGATCTATGTATGGGATAGCTAGGTGGCACAGTAGCTTGGAGTCAAGAAGACCTGAGTTCAAATCTGGCCTTAGACACTTATAGCTGTGTGACCCTGGGCAAATCACTTAACCTTGTGTGCCTCAGTTTCCTCATCTATAAAATGAGCAGGAGAAGAAATGGCCAAACCACTCCAGGATCTCTGCCAAGAAAATCCCAAATGGGGTCACTGAGTCGGACACAAATGAACAACAACAGATCTCTATCTATCTATGTGTCTTCTACCCTTCATTAGTCTGCAAGATCCCACAGAGACCTCTATAATTATCTATCTTCCTAATCCACTTGCTTTCCACCTCCCGTTCCACCCCACCCCCTTCCCACAAGTGCAGAGCTCCACGCTTTGCAAATAGTAAATGTTCAGAAATTTTAGCTAATAGGGGATGAGGGGTGAGAAGAGTGCCTTGGCCCTCTCTCCAAACTCAGGCTCTCTGGAATCTCTGGTTTCCTTTTCAACTAAATTTAAGTTTCATCGTCTTACAACAGGCCCTTCCTGGTCCCCTCCCCCACCTGTCCCCTAAAGTGTAAGAACTCTGCCCCCAAGGCTCTGAGTTTGCATACACCCAAACATGTACAAGCTGTGTCTCTGCTAAGAGTGAAGGTATAAGCTCCTAGAGGGCAGGATCTAGTCTTCTGTTGTTGGGTTGTTTTGGTTTTTTTTTATTATCGGCTCCTAGGGGGTCTAGGACACAGTGGGGAATTAATAAATGTTTGTTGACTGACTGATGTTACTCAGGCACTAGCAATGTCCTTCCCAAAATATCTTGAGTAGAAAGTAGAATGAGCCAAAATTTGGCCTTACCATCTCACCCCACCTCCCCCCCAAAAAGTTTGTTGTTTGTTTTTTTAAAAAGGAAATATTAGTAGGGGAAAAAAGGGAAGGAAAAAACCAATGAGTTTTACCCTGGCTTAAAGTACAGAGAAAGAGGCCCAATTCCAGGCTGTGCTGAGGGCCCGGATTTGGAGGAAATGTCTGGGCATCGATGGGTTCATTCTTTTAGCAAGCGATCCCAGCAGTGGCCTGTCTGGTCATCTCTGCTCACCACCTTTCTCCAAAAGGAAGAAGAAGAAAGCAGCCCCTGGGGACTGTCTCTGGCCACAGAATCATAAAACTTTATGGGGAAAAAATAGCAGAAAAGAAGAGTCTTCAGACAACACCAAATAAGGCTCATCCCTTATCTGTAGGGGGCTGAGGCTGCTTGCACAGGGGTCCCAGATTCGGATTTCTCTGGTCAGGATCTTGGTTCTCTTCTCCATGGAACAGTTTAAGGACAAGATTCCCTTTGGGAACATCAAGTATTGCCCCATTCAGCAGAAGCTTGTTAAGGACATCTCCAAGTCATTATATTATTTTACTGATATTTTTTCTATCACCTCCATTCCCCCAAAAATATACCCCTTCCTCTTTCCCTACTCAAGGGTCCCTCATAATAAAAGAAAGAAGGAAAAAAACTAGCCCCCAGACCAACCATTGTCTCCATTAGGAGACAATGTCACAACTGGAGGCTGAGGGCCTGGGCTCAAATCTCACCATTCGCTACCTGTGTATCCAAGTCATTCAAATTCCCTAAAACTCAGTTTCCTCATCTGTAAAACAAAGGGGCGGGCCTACTCAGGCCCCTTCCAGCTCCAGATCTGGGATCTACTAGCCATGTCTGAAGGAGTATACACTATTCCTCCCCACAGTCCCCCATCTCTGCAAAGAGAAGTGGGATTTTTCACAACTCTTCTCCAAGACCCAGCTTGGTGATTACCTAACACAACGTTAAATTTCACTTGTATTTCTTTCTACTTAACCTTGTAGTCACTGTATAAAGTCCCCTTACAAATGCCTAATCTCTCCAGAGTAGTGGTCTCCACACTTTTTGATAATTCCTATCATAAAAAAATTGTGAGTACCCAAAGGCAATAATTATATGTATTTATAATAGTGTCATGTGTTTATAAGTTACACATAGGTTCTGCCACATTCATAATTGTTTTTAGAGAAAATTAGAAATTTGAAAAGGATGAGATAAATGCCTTTGGACCCCAGAGTCCAGAGGAAGCCACATGCATTTACGGAGTAAAGGAGTGACCCCTGCTTTAGGAGGATGACATAGAGAGGGGAGGTGCAGAACCAGCAAGGCCAATGAGGAGGCCAAAGTAAAGAGTCTGGTCAAAAGATGATGAATAAGTGTTTACTGACCGACTGACTAAAGTAGGGGAATTCTGAGTCAACGGAAAGAAGCAAGCCAATGAGAAGGGTGCCATGAACATAAGAATGGCCTGACAAGGACAGGTAGAAAACCTGAGTGACAGGAAAGGTGGCAGTGTCCTGACAGTAATGAGAAGGCGGGTGGATGCCACAGGGTCTGTGGTCTTTCACAGCCCACTCACGCCTGCTCAGTCTGCCCTCCCCAAAATGAAAAGAGAGGAGTGGGGGTTCTCACTCACCTTGCCAGACACCACCCTGAAGCACAGAGCCCACCTTCCAGGGCGACACACCCATTAGATAACTGGGCGGGCAAGGGATGGGCAGGTAGGAAGAAGAAAATTTTCCCAATGGCATTTGTAGGGCACTGCTCTGGGCACCCAGCTAGTGCCCAGGTTATAGCTGTTCTAAGAGCAGGTTCTCAAAAGATGGGAAACTGTGGGGAAAAAATGCTCCAAATGGCTAATAAAGAGAAATGTGGATTCCTACAACAGTGAGGTTCTATCTCACATAGACAGGATTAGCAAAAAAGGCAAGTAACAGTTGTTGGAGGTGATGGAGAAGATCCAGGCCCTGTTAGTGCGGCTGGGAATTGGTCCAGAGCAATTTGGAACGAGGCCCCAAAAGTCACTTAACCTCTAACCCAGTGATATTATTATGAGGCATAATCCTCAAAAGGACCCATATGTACAAAAATATTTATAGCAGGTCTTTCTGTGGTGGCAAAGAATTAAAAACTGAGGGAAGAAGATCAATGAGAGAATGGCTGGACAAGTTATGGTCTATGAACGTGATGGAATACTATTGTGTCATGGGAGATGATGGAGGGGGTGGTTTTGGAGAAACTTGGGAAGACTTGTATGAATGGATGCAGAGTGAAGGGGACAATTTATACAGTATTAGTAACACTATAAAAGACAGCCACTGGGAAAGCCCACAGAACTCTGATCAATGCAAGGACCCACGAGGACGCTAGAATACCTGGTGGCAAAAAACACTTCCCTCCTCTCAGTGATGGACTCAAATGATGGATGTGCATTTTCAGCTATGCCCAATAAGCCACAAGACTATTTCTGCTTGTCTACAGTCACTAGTGACAAGGGTGAGTTTGTTCTGGGGTTAGGGGATGGGGAAGTGAAAGTGATACAAAAAAAGGAGAAACAGGAAAAAAAAAGGAGCATCAATGAAATAAAAAATTGCTTAAAAAGACAGAGGAAGTCCAGATAGGGGCAGAGACAAGCAGGGCAT
The DNA here is from genome assembly GCA_011680675.1 of Gymnobelideus leadbeateri. Classification (NCBI taxonomy): domain Eukaryota; kingdom Metazoa; phylum Chordata; class Mammalia; order Diprotodontia; family Petauridae; genus Gymnobelideus; species Gymnobelideus leadbeateri. The sequence goes on along the minus strand of WOXC01007511.1, from coordinate 84,823 downwards.
AGTTGACACTATCATAGTAAGATGGATATATAATTTCAAATAACCAAGATTTATAGTTACATTGGCAATCCTCCTTTTCCCTGCTTTTCATATAGGAAAAAATTTTTTGCTTTTTTTTTGGAGGGCAATTGAGGTTAAGTGACTTGCCCAAAGTCACACAGCTAGTAAGTGTGTGAAGCATCGGAGGCTGGATTTGAACTCAGGTCCTCCTGACTTGACTGTAGGGCCAGTGCTCTATTCACTGCGCCACCTAGCCACCCCTAGAAATGTTTCTATGTTGATGATTGCCAAGGCCATAATTTTTAAATAAATAAAATAATTAATTAGGCAGGAGATAAAATGTCAGTATAAGATAGAAATTTTAAATAATGAAAAAAATATTTTTTAAAAAAGTAGGCTAGGAGTGGTTAGGTGGTGCAGTGAATAGAGCACAGGCCCTAGAGTCAGGAGGACTTGAGTTCAAATTCAGCATCAAACACAACACAAAAACTAGTCATGTAACCTTGGGCAAGTCACTTAACTCCAATTGCCCTGCCTTCCCCCCTCCAAAAAGAAAAAAAAAAGTAGGCTAAACATATTCCAAAGAGGCCAGAGACATGAAAGATAAAGGAATGGGATTCATATGTACAAAAATAATTACAGCAGCACTTTTTGTTGTAACAAAGAACTGGAAACAAACCACTTGTTCTCTGAGGGATGGAAATCCACTGCAACAGGGGCCCATGAAAGGACTATGTCTGAATCCTGGCCCTGCCTTTACTACCTTGTGTGACCTTGGCGAGTCTCCTGCCTCCTTATTTTAGTAAAGGGGTTGGTCTAAATGATCTCTAGGGTCCTTTCCAGTCCTAAACCTATGTTATGACCCTAATTATGCTTTGCATTTTTCCAACATGAACTCACAAAAAAAAGTCATGGGGAAAGAGAAATATTGGCAAACTCAAGAGGAGATGTTGGCAAGTCACTTTGGGCTGAAAGGAACACCAGAGGGGAGGGACTGTTTACATGTCGATTGTTTATATGAAGTCCTTAGTAGCCGAACTTTCTTTCCCAACCATTTTATCGTTAATTCTGGTCTTAAAAGAAAGGGAGATGAGCAGAAAAACCAAGAAAAAGAAAAATTCCCAGATTAAGAAGATCCAACTTGCTGCTGGGAGTGGTGGCCCCTGAAAATATATTCCAGCATCCCACCTCTCCACAAAAGAGGTGATAACTCGGAGTATAGACTGAGTTAAGTTTTTTTGGATATAACCAATGTGGGAACTGGTAAGGAAATATGGTCCATAAGAAATATTTTTTAAAAAATGAATTCATACTGTTTTTCATTTTCCAATAAGGCAGAGAGAAAATAAATTTTTACTCATTGAGAGAAATGTAAAATTTTTTAAATGTTTTAATATAAGGATTTAGCAGTACTTGTGGTAGTCTAGAACAGATTCCCATTGACTAAGAAATGGATGTGGGTGGGTATGTGGGTGTTTGTGGTGGGAAGTTACTGCATAGCATAAAACAAGTATGAAGAGTCCAAAGGGACATGGGAAGACTTAAGAAGGCAGAGATAGGTGACAATCCTGTAAATAGAAAGAATAAAACGTTTTGTTTATAGGGTCAGTGGCTGACCCTATAATTACCAAGGAGCTTGGCCCAAGAAGAGAGCTAAGAAAATGGACTTCCCTGCCTTCACTGCATAGGTGGGGAACCACGGGTGTGAAATACTACATATACTGTCAGACTCGGTCATTGTTTTGTTTAATTTTAATGAAATGCCTTTTTTTTCCTCAAAAAAAAATGTTTCTGGTAAAAAACGGCACGTATGGTTGAAGGAGAAATGGATATAGCAGAAAATAAGTGTTAAAAACATAAAGGATCATGAGAGAAGGGGCACTGATAGAATGGAGGGTAGATTGGGGGAGGTGGCTGTCAGAAGAAAAACACTTGGGGATGGACAGGGAGAAAAGGGAGAGTAGGATGGGAGGAATAGGATCGAGGGAAATACACAGTAAAAATAACTTTAAAAAGTTTTACAGCAAACTTATCTGATAAAGGCCTCACTTTGCAAATAAATAAGCACACACATACAGAATTATGAAATTAAGAGACATTCTCCAATTGATAAACAGTCAAAGGATACAAACAGGTAGTTTTCGAACAAAGTAATCAAAGCTATCTATAGTCACATGAAAAAATGCTCTAAATCACTATTGATCAGAGAAATTAAAATTAACACAACTCACACCTATCAAGCTGGCTAATATACAAAAACAGAAAATGACGAATGTTGGAGGGAATATGGGAAAATTGAGATACTAATGCACTGTAGGTGGAGTTGTAAACTGATGCAACCATACTGGGGAGTAATTTGGAACGATGCCCAAAGGGCATATCCTTTGAAGTAGCACTACTCAGGCCTGTATCCCAAAGAGATAGCATACACACAAGACAGGAAAAGGATCTATACCTACAAATATATCTATAGCAGCTTTTTTTGATGGCAAAAAATTAATCGGAAATCAAGGGGATATCTGTCAATTGGGGAATGTTTGTACAAGATGTGGTATATCTTTGTAATAGAATATTACTGTGCTATAAGAAATGATGAACAGGATGCTGTCATTAAAAACCTGGAAAGACCTACATGAACTGATGCAAAGTGAAGTGAGCAGAACCAAGAAAACATTGTATACAGTAACAGCAACATTGTAACAATGATCAACTGTGAACAATTTGGCTCTTCTCAGCAATACAAGGACCCAAGACAATTCCAGAGGGCTCATGATAAGAAGTGATATTCACCTCCAGAGAAAGAACTGCTGTAGCCTAAATGCAGACTGCAGCATAACTTTTATTTTTTTCTTGGGTTTGTGTGTGTGTGTTCTTTCACAATATGCCTAACGTGGAAATGTTTTGCATGACTGCACACACGTATGACCTATATCCAACTCCCTGCCTTCTCAATGAGAGGGAGGGGAAGGAGGGAGAGAATTTGGAATACAACATTTTAAAAAACAAATGTGAAAAACTATTTTTACATGTAATAGGGAAAAATAAAATTAAAAAAAACAAAGGATCAATAAAAATAATTTGTAAATGGCGGGGGAGGAGATTCTTCTACTTCTACAGAATTTTCACTGGAGCCCTGTGAAATAAAGATCATTATCCTCTTTTTAGGAAGAAGGAAAGTGAAGCTCAGAAAACTCAAAGGACTTGTCCAGGGTCTCACAGTCTGCCAGGACTTTGAAGTTAAACTTCAGCATTGATTCCCACCAAGCCACAGGGCCATTCATGAGTATGAGGAAGGCCTCAGTTGCCTCATTTGGATAATGGGTACCTCTACCTCCATACCATCATGCTGATGCTCATTAAGGACAACAAAAATATTTTCAGGGCAGAACTGCTGAGTGGCCTTCCTCCAGGTATAATTTCCCTCCCGAGGACTCTCCAAGTCCCTCTCCCTGCTTGTAAGATGGTAAGAGGTAAGACTTACTTGGTTAACTTATGGCTTTTCATGGCTATAAGGAATTCCCTGAGGATCTCTGGGCTCTGGTGTCTGCAGGGCGTTTTGGACAGGTACTTCATCGTCTGGAAGGAAAGAAAGAAAGAAAGAAGGGAGGGGCATGAAACAAAGGGCAGGGGCGGGGAGCACAGGAGGGACTCCAAACTGGCAGGGCTGCTTTCTCAAAAGTATCTGAATCAGCAGGTCCCACACCCTTGTCCAGTATACTCTCTGCCCCAACACTGGCCAGACTGAGGACATGAGACATGGTGACCTGAAGGAACCCCACTGACAGAAACAGGACTTGGCCAGAAGACCCGAGAGCTGGAGAGCTGGAAGGGGTCATGAGTGTCATCTGGTCCAACCCCCTCATTGTATAAGGGCCAAAGCCACACAGAAAGAATCGCAGGCAGGATCTGAACTCAGATCTTCAGACTTCACAATCAATTCTCCTTCCATGGTGCCACAATGTGCATATAGGCTATGGAATCCTTAGTTTGGGGGTGGAAAGAACCTAAGACGTTTTAAATGGCCTCTAATTTTATCTATTTATGTTGTCCATGGTAGAAATAAATACCCAATTTACAGCCTTTGAGAGCAGCTCAGAGCATAGGGGTTCGGTGACTGGCCCAAGGTCACACAGCCAATATAGGTCAGAGGCAGGATTTGAATCTGAGTCTTCCTGTTTCTGAGCTCAGCAGCTCTCCATCAGCACAGAGACTCAACTACTGGACTCTCCCAAAACTGGGATCTGAGGAGTGGGAAAGATGATTTAGGCCAACAAGGGGTGGTGATTAATCGACCCATACAAGTCGGGGCCTCCATAGACTGCCTGCTCCTTACTATCTGTGTGACCCAGGACTCCTTTCTAGACCTCTCTGTCTAGAAGATGCCTCCCAGTCTATAAGTCCTTCTCCTCTCTAGGAGGAGGCAAAAGTTCCTTCAAATCTGTCCAGAGGAAAGCCTGGGGGGAAACAGGTCTCCTTGCTCCCTTTCTAAAAAGCGGGGCTATCTCCCTGGGGCTCACTTGCAGCAGAAGGAAGGCATTAAGCTGACTGCCTCCCCAGCGGTCAATCCCAGCGAAGGCTCCAAGCCTTGGCCACGTGGCAGGGAGGATGACCCCAGCTGAGGCTCTGGGAGTAGGCTGGCCCCCTTCCTCTGTTGCCAGACCCTGAACATCTCCCTTTAGTTCCAGCTTCCATGAGCTTGTGCCCTTTCATGACCAAGAGCCTCAGCCAGTCTGCACCCTTGGCCCTGTTCCCCAGAAGCCTGTGGGGATGGAGGGACTGAGGCAAAGGAGGAAGGACCAAGGCTGTTTTACATACAAACCCTCCTCCAGCCCAGCCACCCCCTCTCCCCAGCCTGCGTCTTCTGGCCTTGACGCTACCCATCGTCTTCCAATCCAGCTCCGCCACCTTGAGAACCAGAGGGGAGTAAAGATAAAACTTTCAACCTCATTTGCTGCAAAGTAAGGGAACAGTCCAAGGAGGGAAATTTGTTCCTTGGACTAGCGCCCACACAGATAAGTGGGAGCAGATGGACCGCTTCAAACAGGAACTCCCCACTGCACAGGGAACCTCGTGGGGTCAGGAGGAAATCCCTTTACTGATACCCTCTCAACAAACCAAAATGGGGCACAGCGATGAAGAAGGCAGGAACAAGATGGTGCCCCAGGCCCCTTCCTCCCAACCCCACCCCCTTATTCTAGCCTCTGAGATCACCTGCACTGAAGTGGACAACAGTATAAACAAAGAACTTGAAAATGCAGTTGAAACATCCAGACACATCTCAGTGCAATTAACTGACAAAACACAAGTAAATTAAAGGATGGCAAATCTACTTCCACCATCTGGAAGCCTGAGATCAGGAGGACCAAATGCCACCCCACACGTTCAAATGGATAAACTGCCTCCCTATTCACCCACCGCTCTGGGCCTAGGTGTTTCTACTTTTAAAATGGGGGTGGAGGGGAGGGAAAGAATAGTGGCTCTGATAAGCATCTTTGCTTCTAAAGTGCCCCAACAACTCAGCACAGTGTTTCCAAGCCAGAGTATTGTTGGAAACAGCTGCACCAACTGAGCTGATTGTTAAACATTTAGTGTGAGGGTTTATACCTCAGAAATAGGCAAATACTACCAATTAGGATTTAATTTATTGTTCTGATAGCCCAGACTTTAAAAATTGATAGATTTGAGTATTTATCATGTAGATTAAGCTTTAAAATGTGCTGTGGGTACAGTCCCCCCCTCCAGAGAGCTTGTTGTTAAATATCTGCATGTCCATAGCTGCCCCACACTGGCCTGCATTGACCTGAAACTCTAACAGTAACAGTGATAATAACACCAACTGTTACGGTCATAAAGTATTTTGTTGAGTTAAAGAACAGCCAGGAAGAGCTAGAATTCCCAAATTTTACAACTTACAATGGTATTTACAATGGCAAAGCTGAATTCTCACACTGGCTCTGCCCCTAATTTGCTATGCAACTCACTCCTCCTCACCAGGCCTCAGTTTCCCACTCTGAAATACAAGGGGGTTGGATGGAATAAGCTCCAGTGCCCTGTTCAGAGCTGAAATTCTATACATTATTCCAGAAAGAGGAAACTACAGGTCACTAGCTGTGTCTTCCAACAAGCTCTGGCAGAATAATAAAGATAATGTTATTTTAATCGACGTCATTCCAGCAGACATCCATAACCTCCAGAATGGAAGCAGAAATCAAAGCCATATGGAGTAGGCTGGGTCTGGGCTCCCCTCATCCTCCTGTTACTGGCTCTGTCCCCAAATGCTGTCAGTCGGCCTACGAAGGAAGAGCCCGTGTCCCAACCTTCTCATTCAATTACAAAAAGCCATCATTCAAATTGGGAAAATGGATGGATCAGGAAACTTGTTAGTGGTGTGGTCTTCAGCCAAGTCACCACAGGTTGCCAGTTTGTTAACTGCATGAAGATAGTGCCTAACATAAATGAGAACATTTGCTGTATCAGGAATAGGGACCAGAAAAGCCAACTCTCTGATTCTTTTGGATTTAATTGTCAAAAGACTAATGTAAATAGGTTTAACTCTTTAGAAAAAAAACCAGCCACTTCTTTAAGTGTACACGAGCCCTCAAAATAGAAATATAAGCAAAGGTCAGCTAGAGCCTGACTTGTCCTCAAACGGTTTGTATCTCAAACACGAGAAGGTAGAAAATGTGCATTTATTGGGCACCCAATGTATGCTAGGCACTGTACTAACTAAATGCTTCATAAACATTATCTCCCTTGACCCCTGGGAGGTCAAATTAATGCTGCTATTATTCCTATTTTACAATTGAGGAAACTGGGCAGCTAGGTGGCGCAGTGAGTAGAGCGCTGGCCCTGGAGTCAGAAGGACCTAAGTTCGGATCCGGCCTCAGACACTTAACACACACAAACAAAGAAACCTAGCTGTGTGACCTCAGGCAAGTTACTTAACCCCAATTGCCCTCCAAAAAAAAAAAAAAACCAAACAATTGAGGAAACTGAGGCAGACAAAGGTTAAGTGATTTGTCTGGGAATAAATAAAAATGATAGCTAACATTTATATAGCGCTTACTCTGTGCCAGGATTACCTCATTTGATGCTCACGACTCTGGGAGAGAGGTGCTCTTATTATCCCTGCTTTACAGAAAGGGAAACTGAGGCTCAGACAGGTGAAGTGATCTGTCCAGGGTCCCCAGGGGATCTGAACTCACGGCTCCCTGAGCCCAAGTCTAGCATGTGCCCTCACAAAAACGCTGACTCGCCCAATACCAGCTGCCTCAGATGATTCTGACTTCAGTCCTCCCCAGAAAGGCTGTCTCTGGTGCAATGGTCACCTACACCCTCTGCCTCCCTGGAAGGGCCCCACTCATGGGGGGGGCGGCTAAGGAGCGGGGACACAGGCAGCCCCCCCAGGGGACAGCAGAGACACCTTCAACTGCAGCTCGTCTGGCTCAACCCAGGTGGCTCCGGGACCTTGGCCAGGAAGCAACTGTACTGGGCTGGGGGAGGGGAAGGGGAAGGGCAGAGACAGGGAGCACCCGAGGCCACACCTCATACATGATCGTGTTCAGGTTCTGCTGACCAGAGCTGTGCTTGTTCTTGCCACTCTCCTTCCGCTGTTCTTTGAGATCGGTGAGTAGCTGGAATACCTGGGAATAAGAAAGTTTACATGAGAAGATCTGAGCCTTTAAACTAGACCTGGTCTCTCCCTCCACCCCCCAAAACGAGGCCTTGGGATCCAGTGGTTAATGAGCCCAGAGAACTGCACCTTGGGTAAAACAATCTCTGTGGGCCTCAGTCTCTTCACTGATAACATGGCTGGGACGGACCTCTGATGTCCCTTTGAAGAGGACTGAGCTGGAGTCAGGAAGACCTGAGCTCAAATCTGGCCTCAGACACTTCCTAGCTGTGTGACCCTGGGCAAGTCACTTTACCCTGTCTGCCTCAGTTTCCTCATCTGTCAAATGAGCTGGAGAAGGAAAAAGCAAACCACTCCAGTATCTTTGCCAAGAAAACCCAAATGGGGTCATGAAGAGTCAGACATGACTAAAAACAAGCAAAATCACTGCCATCATCATCATTACTGTAGCTATGACCTTGTCTGCCACATCCTCCTTTCGCTTCCTGATTTCTCATCTGTAAAGAGAGATCTGGCCTGCTCTGGTCCTGTGCCAGGACCACAGGCTGGGGTCTAAATCCAAAGCCAGAGGGAAGCCAGGTTCTCATGTGTATGAGTAAAGGCTGCTAGGGAGAGCACAGGGGAAAAAACACCCAGTGAAACTGCATGTGGGCAGATGGCAAAAGTGTTACAGAAACCCCCCCACCCCTGCCTCCTACCCCAGGGGGGATGTCCTCGGTTCTCCAAGGTCAGGAAAAGTCAGTGCCATCAAAAGGGGCCATCTAACATGCAAAGAAAACAAAACCCTTTCCTGTTTTTGCAAAGCAAAATGGCCACAGAGAACAGAGGACAGAGAAAGGGTCAAGGTCTCTGGCTGGTGACAATGTGTCCCCTGTCCACACTGGGCCTCAGCAGAGCTGTGTGGGCAGTGAGTGGCCTGCCAAGGCTGGGGTCACGCTGTCCCAGTCACAGAAAAACAGTGCAGGGCGCCAGCTGAAGGACAAGCTGGTTGGTGGGTGGACCAGGAGGACAGCCTCACCCACCTTCCCACAGGTTCCAAAGAAGCCACAATCAAATCCAAACAGGCCTGAAGGAGGCTGCTTCATTTCACTACATAAATATCCCCTCTCCCTCCCCACCCCCCAACCTAATAAATCCCAGTACTTCCCATACCCATACCTGATCTGAGGTTTGCAAAGCATTTTTTAAAATTTAATTAGTTTTCTATTTTTCCCTAGCTACGTGTAAAAACAATTTTTAACATTCATTTTAAAAACTTACGTGTTTTTTAGAAGTCTTTATAGGGAAATTATTTATGTTAACTGGGAGTATTATGCATATGGATTTCTTTTTTTGTGTAAATTTTTTTCTTTCTTTTTTTTGCTTTCTGGAGGGGGAAAGGCAGGGCAATTGGGGTTAACTGACTTGCCCCAGGTCACACAGCTAATAAGTGTTAAGTGTCTGAGGCTGGATCTAAACTCTAGTCCTCCTGACTCCAGGGCTGGTGCTCTATTTACTGTGCCACCTCGCTGCCCTTTCTATAAATTTTTAAAACTTATTTCAAACTTAAATACAAAATGAAAAAAACCCCCAAAACATTGCATGTCCACAGTAGAACATGAGAGGATTCAATATAAAACAATAAATTTCTGCTTCAAGAAAACCTATATATAATAAAGAGTACACACTGTTTTCAAAGCTGCCCAATCTTTCGTTGCTTCCTTGGTTATGTTTTGTTGTCTGCTATGAAGAGAACTTTTTTTTTTTAAAGCAATTGGGGTTAAGTAACTTGCTCAAGGTTACACGGCTAGTCATTATTTATGCGTGGGTGCTCATTTTCTGAGGCCGGATCTGATCTCGGGTCATCCAAACTCCGAGGCCGGCGCTCTTACTCACTGCGCCACCTAGCCGCCCCATGAAGAGAACTTTTTAACTTTTATTTTTTCTCCTCTCCAGATCCCTATTCCCCTATCCCAAAGAAGGCTCCAATTAAGTGTGAATACATAAACACATACGTAGATATTTGTAAACATCCACATATCTACACTTATGCACTCACACCATACATGTCAGGCTGTACTGTGTATATGTCCACTTATGTCATAGGCCCAAGTTTTCCCATGTTTTTCTAAATCAACCATTTCATCATTTCCTACATCACAGAAATATTCCAACCCAATCCCATCCTATCTGAGAGTTCATCTATAAAAGTTTGGTTTTTTGGGGTTTTTTTTGCTTTTTGGAGGGCAATTGGGATTAAGTGACTTGCCCAAAGTCACACAGCTAGTAAATGTGTCAAGTGTCTGAGGCTGGATTTGAACTCGGGTCCTCCTGACTCCAGGGTCAGTGCTCTATTCACTGCGCCACCTAGCTGACCCTATAAAAGTTTTTTTCCCAATTTTCTGCATTCTTTTTTTTCCTTGGCTACATAGATTTTATTTATACAATAATCAAAATTATCCATTTCACACTTCAACAATGCTCTCACCTTATAATACAGTTTAAGGTCTAATACTGCTGAATCTATTTCCTTTATATCTTTTCCCTCTGGTTTCTATGAGGTTCCTGACCTTCTGTTTTTCCAAATGAATTTTGTTATTTTTTCTAAATCAGATAATTTTTTTAGTCATTTAACTGGGATGACACTGAATAAATAGATTAGTTGGGTAAAACTGTCATATTAAAATTATGTCTGCTTTACCTACCCATGGACAATAAATATTACTTCAATTATTTAGATCTCACTTTATTTGTGTAAAAATGTTTAACGTAGGGGCGGCTAGGTGGCGCAGTAAGTAGAGCGTCGGCCCTGGAGTCAGAAGGACCTGAGTTCGGATCCGGCCTCAGACACTTAACGCACACACAAACAAAAACCTAGCCATGTGACCTTGGGCAAGTTACTTAACCCCAATTGCCCTCAAAAAAAACAAACAAAAAAATGTTTAATGTTTATGTTCATAATAGCTCCTGCTTCTATTCTGGCAGGTATTTTATACTGTCTAGTTATTTTAAGTGATCTAAAACAATGTTGAATAATATTGCTGACAGGGTAGTTTCTCTATTTTTCTCTTTTGATTAAATCTATTTTAACTTTACCTGAGAGCATGATTACTAGCCCTGCTTTTTTTCATATGCTAAATTCTATTCCTGCCCATCATTTTATCTTTGCATATCTCATTTTTATGCTTCCTGAAAGTAACACATTGTTGAATTCAAATTTTTAATATGCCATCCGTTTCCATTTTATGGGTAAATTCGTCCCATTCACATTCTAAGCTACAGCTACTTGTTGTGTATTTTCCTCCTCCCTATTTTTCTTCACAATCTTTTCACCCTACTGGATATGGTTTTCAATATTTTAATCACAGTACACTTTGGGTGAGTTGTTGCAAGGATTATCGTCCCCATTCTACAGAAATAGAAACTAAGTCTAGTTTAAGTGCCTTGCCTATGGTCAGAGTCTCTGGACTCTGGGCCAAGTGCAAAGGATATTCCTCCAGGCTGATCTCATCCCTTCCTGGGCTCTTCACCATCTCCAGGACTGACTACAAATAGAAAGTCCTCCATAACAGGGCACCCCCTCCCACATCACTCTGCAGTCCCACCACCCAGGCCACCCTGGGGCTCATCACCCAGGGCTCTCCAGCTCCCAATTCCAGGCACCGGCCGTCCCTTGTCTGTGAGCCTTCCTACCCCTCTTCTTCTACAGGAATCTTTCCTGATTGGATTAGGAACCAAGAGGACCTGGAATTGAGTACTGGGTCGTTGCCCACTCCTTATGAGACTTTGGGCAAGCTGATCAACCTCCCTTAGCCTCAGTTTCCCCATCTCTAAAATGAGTCTGAGGACTCTTCCAGCTCTAAATCACACATACTAATGACCTTAGTGGGCCTGTCCTATCACTTATATCATGCCCAAAGTGGCCTAGAAGACTTTGGACTTCTAAATCCTCTGATCCCAAATGCTACTGTCTGAAGGATTAGGGGTTGGGCTGAAGGGCCTTAGAGGTCACACTGATCTCTGAGGTCCTAGAGTGCAAACCCTATCTATACCCTTATTGGATTCCAGAGGCACCAAGGGCCAGGACTCATCAGATAATCCAACCCAGAGCCAATTACCTCATAATTGCTGAGCAGAGCTGCGTTGGCATCCTTCCTGCAAAGGAAACAGAGAAGTAAAAAAAAGACAATTATAATCCCATCAAGAAAAAAAAATGGTCCGACCTCCAGAGCAAGGGGGTGGCCTCTAAGGACCCTTCCAATGCCAAAGGGAGGATCTAACTGAATGCCCAGGGCTTTACATGGAAGTGGAGGTCAGTGGCCAGAAATGAGTGTCCCCCAGTATCTGGAGGGGCCTGGGCACAGCAGAAGAAGGGACTGGAATTAAGCCAAAGTACAGAGCAAAAAAGCCTTCAGGACACAAGTGCAGACTGTGCTGGGGACAGCTTAGGGATACACAGCTCTGAAAAGTGAACAGGCCAGTACACACCAGCTGAGAACCCACCCCCTCTGCATGTCAGGCACAGTGCCAGATGAGGAGGGGGGGATTTCACACACACACACACACACACACACACACACACACACACACACACACACACCATGTAACAGGCCCTGCCTTCAAGGAGTTTTCATTCTGCTGGGGGGTGGGAGAGAATCTGGCATCTAGCTGGTAAGTAAAAACAAGGTCGTCTGATGAGGAACAAAACACTTTCCCTCAGAGCAGCTCAGGAAAGCCTTCAGCTGGGATGGTGAGCCTGAAAGGAAGCTAGGGATTCTAAGAAGCAGAAGTCAGAAGGGAGTACCTTCCAGGAAGAGATTATACAGCCTATGCAAAGGTACAGAGGCTGGAGATGGAATATCTTCTTTCTGTACAGATCAACTAAAATGCATTTGATGCCAGCAACAGAGGCAGCAGGAATACTGTGTCAAAGCCTTCATTCCACTGATGGGTGCTCACCCTGCAATAATTCAGTCAGTGGTTCAGCAGCTCAGGGGGTCACGGAAGAGCCTGGGTCTCTCCCCTCTTTAATTAAGATACATGTAATTAAGAGAGTAAAAAGCCACCAGGTGGCACAGTAAGACAGAGCACCAGGCCCAGAGACAGGAAAACTCATCTTCCTGAGTTCAAATCTAATCTCAGACACTTACTAGCTGTGACTCTGGGCAAGTCACGTCACCCTGTTGGCCTCAGTTTCCTCATCTGTCAAACAGGCTGGAGAAGGAAATGTCAAATCACTACAGTATCTCTGCCAAGAAAACCCCAACAGGGTCATGAAGAGTCAGACATGAAGAAAACAACTAAGGAACAACCAAAAAGACTACAAAAAGAGGCAAAAGCCAGTCCCTACCCTCGGGCAGCTTACAATCTAAAAAGATTGCAAAGGCTGAAAAGAGGCAAATTCAGGCTTCCCAAGAGAAAGTTTCCCAACAATCAGAGTTCAATTAGGTTCATCACGTCTTGAGTCTCCTTTTGGCAGGCAGGGGTCTATAGACCCTGTCTCAGAATAATGTTTTTAACACACTCACAATGGAAGGAAATACTAAATAGCAATTAGAGGTTAGTGAAAATAAAGATTTATTTTTTCCCATTCCAGTTCATGGGCACCCAAAAATCTATCCACACACTCCTCAACAACAGCTATTTTAAAAGGGGAACAAAGTTGCTTGCCTTCTCAATGGGGGGGAGGAGAGGGAGGGAGAAAATTTGGAACTCAAAAATTTTTTTAAAAAGGTATTAAAATTGTTTTTACATGTAATGGGGGGGAATAAGATATTAAATAAAAAATAAATTAAAAGTGGAACGAGGTTGGACCTTTTCCATAGGTTATAGAAGGAATTTGTTTTCAGGTATATGTTGGATGAGAGGGCTACTGAGCTTCCTTCCAACTCAGAAATTGTGTGATTCTATCCAAGTGTCAGGATTTCCTGAAGTCCAAGGTGGAGATGTACGAGGCTGTCACACATCAGGGGAGCATTTGGTAAGAGTGGATGGTCTGGGTGCTCCATCCATCAATATCCCTGTCACGTCAAGAGGAAGCAAGGTCCCTGGCAGGTGGAAGGATGCCCTTCTGGCTTCCTAAGCAGAATATAAGCTCCCTGAGGGCAGGGACTGCTTCACTTTGTTTTGCTTTTTTTTTAACTTCAGGTTTGATTTCAGCTACACAGAAGATAAAACTTCTGGACTGAACAACTCCAGGATATTTGTTCTGATCAATAAGCAATGAGCTGGATCCCACATGGGTCCAGTGCTTGGCCTTGGGATTCATCATGGCTGCATCCACAGCATCTACACCCGACCCCTCAGGTGCCCATGGCCTTTGGATGCTAGGGACTGGTTGTTGTGGTGAGGCTTCAAGGACTCAAAAGGAAGACATACAAAGAGCTCCCCCCAATGACCTCACCTCTGATTCATTCCATGAATTAAAAAAAAAAAAAAACACTAAAGGAAGAAAAAGATCTAATTAGTGTCCAGAGTGTCCATCCATCTCAACCTGAAAACTGCTAACCAGATCCCACAGCTTCTTTGCTCGATAAATAATGGAATTCAATTTAATGAAAAGGCAGGGAGTCTAATGGACTGAGGACAGTCTGTGAGCCCTAAAACACTCCTGAACCAATGGCTCTGTTCTAATCTGGGCTCGGATGTCTCTCTTCTCCTAGAGCCTTCCAGGGGGGGCCCAAAAAGTACATATGTGTGTCTATCCATCCATCCGTCCACCCATCAATCCTTCTATCTACCTACATACATACATGCTGCTCCTCATGGAAGAAGCCACCACCCAGTGCATCTAGTACTGGAGGAGTTAGCTCTGAATGAGGACAGCCTCGGACATCTACTAGTTGTATGATCTTGGGCAAGTCACTTCACCCTGTTTCCCACAGTTTCCTCATCTGTAAATTGGGAGGATTACACTAGATGGCCTTAAAGGTCTTTCTAGATCTAAATCTATAATAATAATAATAATAATAATTAGCGGAAGACGTACACACAATGAATGAATGAAGTACTTATAACACTTGTAGACAAGCCCTATATACAGGACACACACAGAATGGATGCAAGGTAAGCTTGGAGAGGAAGGCATTCATAGTTGGACCTAGCAGGGGAGGGAGGATAGAGACCAAGAAAGGCTTCCCTTACCACTCACTGAATAGGGCTTACTAGAAAGCTCCTATGAGCTGCAGGGCCACTAGGTGGCCCCATAGTGCACAGAGCACCAGGCTTGGAGTCAGGAAGACCCATTCATCCTCACATTTGACTTCAGACATTTACTAGCTGTGTGACCCTGGGCAAGTCACTTCACCCTGTCTGCCTCAGTTTCCTCATCTGTCAAATGAGCTGGAGAAGGACATGGCAAGGCCCTTCAGTATCTCTGCCAAGAAAACCCCAAATGGGGTCACAGAGAGTCAGATGTGACCGAAAACAACTAAACAGCAACAACCGGTGAACTAATGCCACGATTGTGGGCTTTTGTCTCTGCAGCCCAAGACCGAGCTCAGAGGCACACTTATTAAAGCTTGGTGACAGAAAATCCAAGGGCGAGAGCTGGGGGTGACCTCACAGGCCAACTAGTCCAACCCCAACCCTCCACCCTCCAATCACAAGAACACTTTACAGGCAGGGAAACCGAGGCTCGTGTAAGTGATCTGCCCCATCCATCAGTTAACAAGCCTTTATTGAGCACTTGTCCTCTTGGGACAGAGAAACTGTTCTCAAGGAATCTATAAACTCCAAGGAGACAACGTTCCATCTTCTGTACATATATGGGGTAGATATTAAATAAAGACGACATCCTTAGGGAAAGTGGGCACTAGAATGGGGGATCAGGAAAGAAAACAAACTGAAGGCAGTGTCAGAGTTGTATCTTGGAGGAGGAGTGGAAATCTCGGGGACAGAGGAAAGAAGGGCCTGGGGGATCCCCAGGGCAGAGACATAGAGAAAGAGAGAAGACCCATGTGTGCATAAAGAGAAATAACATATAATGAGGATGGAAAAAATAGGAAGGCCAAAGCTGCCAAAAGTCCTGAAAAGTCAAATGGAGGAGTTTATCTCTGATCCTGGAGGTAAGAGGGAGTCACGGTGTGGGGGGGGGGGCGGGTTACTGAGTATGAGAGAGAGACAGAAGTCTGGGAGAAGGGAAATCATGGGCTGGAGTGGGGAGATACATGTGAGAGGCGAGGAAGGTATGAACAAAGGTGGCGGCCAGGTGAATGCCAAGGATGCCACAGAAATGGAAACCCAAGATGTGTCAACTGACTGGACAGAAGGAGCATCCAGGAGAGCGCCAAGCTCATGAACCAAGGATGCCAGAAGAACGGCGGCACCTTCCACGGAAACAGGGAGACTTAGCAGAGAATGAGGCTAGTGGGCAAAGACAAAGACTTGTGTTTTAGACATGTTAGGTTTGCGATGTTGCTTGGACATTCAGTTTGAAATGTGCAGGACTAGGCTTATAAAGAGATCTCTTAGGAGGTATGGAAGGAGGGAGAGTTGGAGAGATAAAGAGATGGAAAGATAAGAAAAGAGAGAGAGAGAGAGAAAGGGAGGGAGGGAGGAAGGGAGGAAGGAAGGGAGAGAAGAAGGGAGGGAGGGAAGAAGGAAGGAAGGGAGGGAGGAAGGAAGAAGGTAGACAGAGATAGATAATTGATTGATTGATCTGAGAATCATTGGCTTATAGATAATTAAGCCCACAGAAGCTGATGAGGTCACCAAGCAGACAAGTATAAAAAGAGGAGGACCAAGAAAGAGCCTTGATCTACACCCCCCATTATGAGCCATGACACATAGGATGAACCTGTATAAGAGAGACTGATCAGAAAAATAAGAAGAAAACCAAAAAAGACAAATGTCCAAAAAAGTCTAGAGATGAGAGAGGATCCAGGAAGAGGGAGGTCAACAGAGCCTAAGGTGACACTGGTATAAATGTCAGAGGCAACATTCAAACCCAGGTCCTCAGACTCCAGCTAGGTGGTGCAGCACATAGAATGTTCTACTTGGAGTCAGGAAGGTCCGAGTTCAAATCCAGCCTCAAACACTTACTAGCTATGTGACCCCAGATAAAATTACTTCATCCTGTTGGCCTCAGTTTCTTCATCTGTAAAATGAGTTGGAGAAGAAAACGGCCCATCATTCCAGTGTCTTTGCCAAGAAAATCCCAGAAGAGGTCGGGAGCAAACTACCAGACAGCCACAAAAAACTGGGATTCAGGAAGTATAGAGTATTTCCTCCTGCATCACTGCCTCCCCACAGCTCTAGCCAAGAAACAATGACAAAGCACATTCAGTTCAAATGAGTGTATATTAAGAGGCTACTTTAAACAAAATCCTATATCAGAATACACAGAAGATAAAGTCAAGTTTGAGGGTAATCAATTAATCAGTCAATAAATTCTTATTAAGCATCTACCACCCACGGTGCTCCAGTCTGATGGGACTCAATCTGGATGAACATGAAAACTGAAAGCTGCGTTAGCTGGTAGCTAAGTAAGTGTCCATCAACAAGGGACAAGCTGAACAAATGGTGAGATACAGATATAATGGAATATTACTGCACCAGAAGAAACTGAGAATGGGAAATTCAGGGAAACATGGGAAGATATGCATGAACTGATCCGAAGGGAAAGAGTAACCAGGAAAGGAACATACACTATGCCCTGAAGGCTGACAAACCAGTAGGTTGGACCTTGGTGAGGGGAAGAGCTGAAACATCTGCTTCCTTCAGGCAGGGAGGTGCAGGGCTACAGGTGCTGCATATATTGCCCGACATGGCCACTGTGCTGGTGGGTCTTTGTTTCAAGGCAGGGCTAATTTGGTGGGGGTTAGTGAAACATCTGTAAAGGAAGGAGACACCAAAACAAAGCAGGGCAGGTGCTCTGGGCTTGTGTTCCTAAAGGTGGCGCACAATGGACATTAATAAAACTTATCTAAAAATAAAATAAAGAGTTCATCTAGGAAGACTTCCTGGAAGAGGTGAGCTGTAAACTCGGGAGCACATCAGACATTTGCATAGTGCTTCCTCATCAGGGCTGGCCTCCCTGGAGACATTCGGGAGAGGACATGCTGCAACCAACAGTCAGCCACTCTGGGCCTCTATTTCTCCTCCTGTAAAGCACGAAGAAGCTCAACCCACAGTGACCTCAAAAGGGCGTTGCTTACTATGAGATTACAGGCTGAATTCAGTTTTAAAAGTACTCTATGTATATCAGTTCAGCTGCCCTGTGCAAACTCTGTTAAGGTAGATAAATTATCCCCATTTTACAGATAAGAAAAGTAAGGCAAAAGTCAAATGGCTTGTCCATGGCCACAAAGCGATGGGGGAAATCCAGGGCTCTTCCTTAGTCTGGTGCTCCATGCCAATGATCCACCCACAAAATATACTCAAGAACACCTGGGTTCAGATCCAGCTCTGACACTGACCAGCTGTGTGACCCAAGGCCGACATTTAGCAAACTTAGGGACTCACCTTCTGCCAATCGAATGAGGGGAGTGGTGACCTGGAAGGTCCCTCTGGCATCTAAAGCTGTGCCCCTTCAGCCTAAGCCATCCTCCAACATAAGTCTCCACTGCAACATCCCTGACTGGGGCGGTCCAGCCTCTGCTGGTCTAAAGGCGTCCAAATCAAGAACCCCTTGGATAGAAAAACTTCATGGCATCGTCATTCTTCTGCTCCCTCTGGGCTCAAGTCACTGGAGGTGACCTGATTGCTTAGTTCACTGATTTCACAAGCATTTCACAATCACCTCACAAAGTTGTCTGCTAAGTCAGAACAGGAATGCTTTTACTCACCTGGAAAAATAAACCACTTACCACAGCCTCAAAATTTTACCACCACTAGGTGCCAAAGGCTAGTGACAGTAAACAGGGAGGGCCCAACCACATGGTCTGGTCAAAGACCAGGAAAGGTCTGTTTTTTTTAAGAGACTTGATTACCATCTCAAAAATGGGAGAGGGCAGACCCAAACACCTCCTAGCCCCATTTAGCCCAGTGTCTGCTTTCCAGTCCTTAATTCCCACTCTGGGAGCCTCCTTAAAACCATATCCACCAACATGAGAGGCTTTTGTTTCCCTGGAGGCCCGGTTAGGGTATTGAGAAAATAAGGAAACAGTGAAAATGGAAACAAAAATCCCCTAGGCGGACACCCTGGTTTCCCCAGACATACCACTTCATTTTCTAAACTAGGCAGGGCTTTGGGGTTTTTCCAGAGGTGCCAGCAAACAAGAACCTGCCTTCCTGGCCAAATTTCCAAAAAGTCACTGGCAGGGCAGGGAGGGGACACCAGCTGGAAAACATAGCAATGCTAAAAGAGGTAACAATGGATCTATTTAAGGAGTTTACTTACTAATAGGCCCCCAACCTTGAGGGGAAAAAAAGGTTACAACCCATTCAGATCAAGGTATTGTTTCATACAGGGATGGATCTGTGGTCTCATTGATGTGGGCACTGGATCCCAAAGAAACCCCAGCCTTATCACTCCCTGTATCTCCTGTAAATGATGCTCAAGGGTCCACCCAACACTCAGTCTGGGGTCTCTCCTTGTGTTCTTCGAGCATCCGTCCCACACCCCTGGCTCCCTACTGGATGTGGTGCAGGCGCCTCAAACTCAACGAACAAAACTGAACTCACCATCTTTCCCCCCAAACCTTCCCCTTCCCACACTTCTCCATTCCTGTCAAAGATCCCTCCATCACCTTGGTGACCAAATGGACTCATTCTCCCTCACCCCTCACTGCTAATCAGTTGCCAAAGTAAGAATTCTAATCAAAGCAACAACCTGCCATGATTCCAGATGTTGAAACATGCTCCCTACCTCCTGACAAAGAGGGGACGGGTGCAGGCTGCAGCCTGAGATACATGGCTTCGGGACAGCACCAATGTGGAGATTTGTTTTGCACGGCCGAGACGATTTTTAACATGGGTTTTGTTTTCATCTTTCTTTTTTTTTTCCCAATGGAAGGGAGTAATGGGAGGGAGAAAAAAATACATTTTTGTTCTTTTTTATATTTTTAAAATAAAAATTCTACTTTGTATACAGTAACAGCAATATTGTACAATGATCGACTGTGAAAGACTTAGCTGTTCTCAGCAATACAACGACCCAAGACAATTCCAAAGGACTCCTGATGAAGAATGCTGCCCCCCTCCAGAGAAAGAACTGACAGGGTCTGAATGCAAATCAAAGAATACTTTTAAATTTTTTTTCTTGGGGTTTTGGTCTGGGTTTTCTTTTGCAACATGGCTAATATGGAAATGTTTTGCATGACGGCCCATGTATAGTCTATATGAAATTGTTTGCCTTCTCTGGAAGAGGAGAGGAGAGGGAGGGAGGGAGGAAGAAAGAGAATTTGGATCCCAAATTTTTTAAAAATGTCAAAAATTGTTTATATATATAATTGGAAAAAATATTTAAGTATATACATATATACATACCTATATACATATACACACACAGAGTACTTATATCAGTAATACTAACAACTCCATGATTTCATGGGTTATGGGGAAAACTCCCAACAATGCATAAGGGCTCCTCGGTCTAGAACTTTCTTTTTTGTTGCTGCACCTGTGATTTCACTCCCATGGGGTGAGGGGGTGCTCTCCACTCTTAGAGAGTGGCTTGGGATTTAGATTTAAGTGTGATGTGACCAGGGTCACAGAGACAATATGTATGTGACTTAGACCTAAGCAGCTACTCTGAAGCCAGCAGCCTTCTATCCATTACAATAAATTTCCCCATCTATAAAATGCAGACAACACTAGCTTGGAAGTTCAAATGAGATGGCAAAGTGCTTATGTTATCATATAAATGTGAGTTGTTAAAAAGACAGTACAGTCTGGTGGACTGAGTGCTGGTCTTATACAGCAGAAGGGACTGTCTAGTTCAATCTCCTTAGAATGGAAACTCCTGAGAGGTCATGACCAAACGGAAGATACAGAAGATCACATAAGATAAAAAGGGCAACTTTTACTGTAAGGCTTTGCACAAACAAAACCAAGAAGAAAAGCAGGTAAATGGGAGGGGGAATCTTCACAGTAAGTCTCTCTGATAAAGGCCTCATTTCTGAGGCACATAGAGAACTGATTCAAAGTTATAAGAAGATGAATCATTCCTGAATTGATAAACAGAAATAAAAGGAAATGAACTTTTTAAGTTTTCAGAAGAAATCCAAGTTGTATTGGGGGTGGGGGGGCTCTAAATCACCAATAATTAGAGAAATGCAAATTAGAACAACCTGTTTGCCTTAATGCACTGGAGAAGGAAATGGCAAACCACTCCAGTATTAATATGGACAATGTGGTCCATGGGGTCACAAAGGGTCAGACACACATCAACAACAAACGGCTGTTTTAACAACTTTACACTCATCCAATTGGCAAAGTTATCCAAAAAAAGAGAAATAAGAAACACTGAAGGGTCTGTGGGAAAATAGGTACATTAACACACAGTACAAGGGTGAACTGCCCAGCTTTCTGGAAAGCCGTTAGGAGTTAAGCCCCAAAAGTGATTAAATTGTGCCTACCCTTAACCCAAAGAAATTATACTACCAGCTCTTTCCAAAGAGATCAAAGAAGAGGGAGAAGGTCCATGTGTACAAAAAATATTTACAGCAGCTAATTTTGTGGTGGCAAAGAATGGGAGCCTTCAGGGTGAAGGCTGAAGGAGTCATCTGGGATATATGAACGGGTGGAATGAGAAATGAAGCAGGGGTTTCCAAGAAAACTCTAGGATTTGCCGTAACTGACACAGTGAAATTCACAGAACCAGCAGCACCATCTTCACAAGGACAAAAGTTCCTAGGAACAGGTAACTGTCAAGGCTTCCGGTGCCCTGAGGCTTGCATGACCGGGACCCACCTGCACCTCTGTGACATGCTGCCCTCCCTCTGATCACTGACCCCACAGACGGACCCATACACATTTTAGAGACTAGGCCAGGGCCTTGACTAGACACGATTGTTAAAACGGTTTTGTTTTTCTTTCTTTTTCAAGGAGAGGGAGGAAAGAAGACAGGTTTTGGCTAATTTTTTTTTTATCTTAATTTTGAAACCATCCTCAAGCCCCTCCCAGTAAGGATGGTTCAGTCTCCCCGCCTGTCCCTAGCACCTGGCCCTGTGCTGGGCATACAGTTGTCCATTAATAAATGCTGAGCGAGGTGACTGGTCCAGGGACCTCTCGTATGGTCCAGGTCGCCCAGCAGACAAGCACAGCACATGCTGAAGGTGTGACCCTGGACGGGTCACCAGACCCCCGCTGATAAATGAACAGAATTCACCAACCGGGCACCGCCAGGGCCAGAGCGGCAGGAGCTGGGCAGTGTACAGGGTCTGAGCGCAGGCCTCTGAGGTTGGGGGGGGGAGGGGGCGGGGCATGGAGGGCTTTGGAGGAGGGAAGAGCGACGCCGGGTCCCAAACACGCCCTTCCCCCAGCACAGCAGCCCACGCCGGGACACGGACACACACGCCCCAGGGACAGTCCGCTGCCCTTCTCAGTCTCCCCAGCGCTTAGCTCAGCACGGGACACACAGAAGGGGCTTCGTAAACGCTGACAGTTGCACGCGCGCGCGCACGTACAAATGCACGTGTGCACCTACACGCATGCACACACGCCCTCCTCCCCCGGCCCGGGTCTCCCTCTCTCCCTCCCACGCGCGGGGGGCTGCCCACTCACACTTCCATCGTGGCTCCTGCTCCTCCTCCCCGCTCTCCCACCGCTCCGGATCTGGGTTCCACGCCGAGCCCGCTCACGTCACGGAACCTCCCCGCCTCCCAGCGCGCACGCACGCACGCCGGAGCCGCCTCCGGATGCACGCCGCGCGCTCGCTTAGCTACGAGCCCTGGCCCGCAGCGCCCAGCACCCTGGCTGTGACCCCGGGAATGGGCGGTCTGGGAGGAAGTACCCGGAGAACGCCCGCTGCCCTCCTGGCCTCTGCCGGGGCTCCGCAGACTGGGCGAGCTCCCCAAGGGCAGGGACTGATTTTCTTTTGCATTCCAGCCCCCTAATTTGGGCTGAATCACTTATTGATTGCTGCCAGCCCAAAATGCCCAGTGGAACCTGGCACCCGGTATCAACCAATCAATAAGCATTTATTACGTTCTGCCCCAGGCCAGGCTGTGCTAAACTGCTGGGGATTGTTGTTGTTTGTCCTTCCTTCTTGAAGGTGACAGAAGGAAGTTGATGCTATGACATACAAGTGAATTGGATTTAAGGGAGGCAAGGTTCCATGGCCTAATCAGAATGACTGGAGATGGCCCTGGATGCACTGTTCTTTTTAAGCTGAGGTCTTTCTCAAGTCTCAGTTTGACTGAGGCAACACCCATTCAGTGCTAGGTAAAGGCAGAAAATGGCCTTTTCGATCTAGTCCAAAAAAAAAAAAAAAAAACCTGGGAGGGGACTGCAAAAGACAGTCCCAGCCCTCAAGGAGCTTACTAAGCACTTAATAAGTGATTACTGGTGAACTGAGCCTCCCACTCCAATACTTTGCACTAGTAGGGACTGGGGATGAGGATAGTAGGTACTTAATGTTTGTTGATCAATCAAATATTTATTAAGCACTTAGTTTTCTTCCAGGCCCCAGATACCAAGGAGACCAGGAAAATGTCCCTACTCTTTTTTTTTTCTTTTTGGAGGGGGTAGGGCAGGGCAATTAGGGTTAAGTGACTTGCCCAAGGTCAAAGGGCTAGTAAGTGTTAAATATCTGAGGCCAAATTTGAACTCAAGTCCTCCTGACTCCAGGGCTGGTGCTTTATTCACTGCATCATCTAGCTGTCCCATATACCTACTCTTAATGACTTGATTGCTTAACACCAATTAGAAGGTAGAAAGGAATTTGGGCAGGAAAGAAAAAACATTGACCAGTAGGGTGGAATGGGTTCATAGACCTGGATTTTAAACTCAGCTTTCCTATGTTTGGGGTCAGAGAGTCTTCCTATTGAAGCAACCAAACAAATATGACCCATATCTGCCTCAACTCTCTTTCCCTTAAACTCTTTCTTGGAGTTTTTGTAAGTCCAAGGGGCACTGAGCTAGAAGTCAGTGTACATTTCCCTTCTCCCTGCTGGCTTGTTAACTCCATGAATGCAAGGACCAAGTCTTATCCAAACTGTGGGTCACTCCCATCTTACCAAGTGTTTGATGAATGAATGGAAGGCCTTGCCTAGGTTTATCTTTGTCTTTCCAGGGTGGTTCTGGGTTCACTCCCATAAGCACAGAAATTCTATTAGAAGGGCAGTTTTCTCCACACTTGTTTGCCTTCTTACATAAAGAATCTGTGATTCACTCACTGGGCAGAAACAACTCAGAACTGATTTAAAAGCCAAATCTTAGAGAGCTGAGTGAGGCACAGAGAAATCAGATGCCTTAGCCAGGGTCACCAGCTTAGTTCCATAGATTTTTTTTGTGGGAAGGGGTAGATGGCAAGGTCTTCTGGTCCAGCCCAGTTCCTCACTTCTAAAGTATCAGGCTTTCCCACCACACTGATCCAATGGTAAGGCACGTTGGGAGATCAGGGCTTTTCTTGTCTAACCCCAGCTCTCCATCTGTCACGCCATTGCAACTTCTTCCTGCCTACTTAAGCAGAATTTAGGGAAGAATGATTGCTAATCCTTAGTGTTTTAAGGTTAGCTTATATTATTATACATACAGTCCTACCGTTATTTCATTTGATGGGGGAGGGGTGAGTGAGGCATTATATTCATTTTACAGAAGAGTAAAACTGATCCTGAACATAATGAGTCTTTTTATTGATGGCTCAGGGTGATCATCAGATGAGGCCTAGTGGAAAGATGGCTAGTACTGAAGTCTATTCCACTATCAAGATTAGAATCTGGACAAGCCACTTGAGCATAGGCAAAGGCCTGATTCAGTTCAGATCCAGCCTCAGACACTTACTAGCTGTGTGACCCTGGGCAAGTCACTTAACCCTGTCTGCCTCAATTTCCTCATCTGTAAAATGAACTGGAGAAGGAAATAGCAAACCCCTCCAAAATCTTTGCCAAGAAAACCCTAAATGGGATCAGAGTGATAGGACTGAAATGACTAAACAACAGAAGTATATTCTTAATAATAGCTGGCATTTATATTCAGCTTCAAAGTATGAGAAACACTTTACCTACACAATCTCATCTGATCTTCACAATAACCCCATAAGATAGGACGTCATTATTCCATTTTTACAGAGGGGGAAACTGAGGCTCAGGAAGGCTAACCATCTTACTAAATGTCACAAAGCTATAAGTGTCAAAGGCAAGAGTGAAACCCAGGTTTCAAATCCAGTGTATTTAATAATAATAATAATAATAAATAGGGACAGCTGGTGGCACAGTGAGTAGAGCACTGGGCTTGGTGCCAAGACCTAAGTTCAAATATAGACTCTCATGCTTTCTAACTGTGTAACTCTGGGCTAGCCACTTAACATCTGTTTGCCTCAGTTTCTTCAGCTATGAAATGGGGATAATAAAATTGCCTTCTCCGTGAAGGGGATGGGGAGGGAGGAAAAGAATTTGGAACTCAAAATTTAAAAAACAAATGTTGAAATTTGTTTTTAAATGTCATTGGGGAGGGGCGGCTAGGTGGCGCAGTGAGTAGAGCGCCGGCCCTGGAGTCAGAAGGACCTGAGTTTGGATCCAGCCTCAGACACTTAACGCACACAAACAAAAACCTTGGGCAAGTCACTTAACCCCAATTGCCCTCCAGAAAAAAGCAAAAAAAAAAAAAATATATATATATATATATATATATATATATATATATCATTGGGGAAAAATAAAACACTAAATACATAATACTTAGAATGAAAAAAAGAAAATAGGGGTGATAATGGCATGACCCTGAACAGTTTTAGCACAGTTCCTGGCACATAATGGGCACTATGTAAATACTTCTTCCCTTCCCTACCTCTCCTTTAAATCATTAATAGCTAGTGTTAAACAGCGCTTTGAGATCTGCAGAGCTCATTCCAAATATTCTCATTTGATCCTCACAACAATCCAAGGAGAGCTGAGGAGACAGAAAAATGAAAGTTCACCTGCCCTCAGGGAGTTTACCTTCTGTCGGAGTCAAAGCTGGTGCCCTGGTGAGTAAAACATGAGACAATCGGTGGAGGGGAAATGCAGGAAAGCTCCTTTTATTGTGTGACTCCTGGGCTCCACCGGGAAGGAACTTAGGATTTCCGGAAGGGAGGAGGAAGAAGGGAGTTTTTTTTTTTTTTCCGGACTGAGGACAGCCTCTATCCAAAGAAATGATGGGAGGTCTAGGATAGGAGGAAGCAGTATAGTTTGGCTACAAATTAGAGGAGCAGAGTGACGTCAGTCTGGAAGTCTCTCTCGGGAGCAGACTGGGGTCTTTGGCGTTGGCTTTGGAAAGGACCTTGAATACTAAATTGCGAGGTTTAGGTTTTTTCCTAGAAACAAGAGGAAGCAGCTGGGATTTCTTGAGCATCGTGGTCATATCAAGGGCATCAATTTGGCATCGATGCAAAGGACAGATTGGAGAGAAGAGGCAAACCAATTAAGAGGCTTATTGTAACGTCATTTCCAGCTGAGTCAGGTCCATGACAACTCAGAACAAAACAAGTGCCCAGGAAGGGACAAGCTGGAACTGCCCGACGGACCTCCAGTAACACTTTGTGGGTGGTGTAATAACCTAAGGGCGGTTCATGGCACCCATCACCGTAGTGTGTGCACAGGGAGTTCAAAGACACGACCCCTGCCCTCCCTGCTTGCGTAAAGTGTACCAGGCTGGCTCTGAGGTCAATGGTTCTGGCAGAGGAGAGGGACCAAAGCCAAAGCCCAGGCCAGGCAGATGGGTGGATCTGGCATTGTCAGTGGATACACCAGTTGGTGGTTTTGCATGTGATCCTGGGCGACGGCAACTTCCAGAAGTCTTAGAGAAAAAAATGTCGAGTGGGGTCGGAACCTTGGACGGTGTCAAGACCCAAGCCAAAGCTAGGCAAAGAGTACAGTTAGGAGGGCAACGTGGCGTGGAGGAAACAACCCTGGATTTTGAGCCAGAGGACCTGGCTTCAAATCCCTGGTCATCTTGTTGCAGGAAATGCTCCATAATCTTGAGAAAGCCCCGGAAACGCTCTATGCCTCAGTTTCCCTATTTGTAAAATGATGGGGCCGACCGCTGAGGTCCCTCGCAGCCCGGGATTTGGGGTCTTGAGAGGGTGATGGGGTTGGGTCCAGCTCCATCTAAATGGGAGAAAGAGGCAGCCGACAGGGTGGGGCCGGTGGAGGAATGACAAGGACCCAGGAAACATTTTCCAAGACAGCCTGAGAAGTTCCCCAGATGGGGAAGTCACACCCCAAAGCGGGCAGCCAGATTGCATCACCCTCCAGGCTCAACCGATAGCCACACAAATATGGGAGGCTCCTGTTGACGCCAGGGGACCGGAGGCGACTCCTAGAGGGTCAGGTGAAGCCGCAAGCCCCACCTCCACGTAGTGAAGGCCTTGATTGGTGCAGCGCCCAGAGGAGGCGGGGCCTGGCTGCGGGGACCCGGTGATGTTCTCCTCCCTGGGAAGGAAAAGCCTCGGCGGAGGGACTGGGCACTAGGCAGAAGCTGTTGCATCAGGTGAGTCCGAGCTCCCGTCCACAGCATCCAGGAAGGGGGTGTGGTGCGGGTCAGCCACGTGATGCCTTCCAGTCCTGGCGCGCCTGACCGGAGCTGGGGCTCCCCGATGGTCAGGGCACAAGAGCCCTGAGGGCAGCCAAGTCCTGCCCTGGGCAAGGGCTGGACGGTGGGCTACCGGGGTGGGAACAGCGGCCATGTCCCTCCTCTGGGCACGAGGTGGATGATCGATTACAAAGGGAGTGGCTGGGATCCCGCTTTGGGCATGGGAGGAGGCGCTGTCTGGGGACAGCTAACCCACGCCATCCCGGTCATACTTTCCAGATTATCCAAGGTCTGAGATCAGCCAAGAGGAAAAGGACTTGTCCAAAATGGCATCGGAGGTGAGCCGTCTCTCTACTTTATCTAAGACGCCCCCGGCACCACCTGCTCCCCGCCGGCGCTCCATCCCCTCCATCCCCGAAGAGGGTTGGAGCAAAAGTCCCTAAACTTCTCTCCTGGGAAAATGCCGAAGATCACTTTTAGAGTCAGTTGGGGGAAGCGGGGGAAGTGCGGGGAGAGGGGCACTGATCCCAGGAGAGGTGAGTGAGAGAAGATGGCCCTTTCTTGTCCCTAACTCCATCCACACCCACTTTCCCCTACCCTTCCAGATCACGAGATGCCTTTATTCCTGAGGTCTGGCAGTGCAGTGGCCACCTTATTCCTTCCCTCCTTCCTTCTCTCCAACTGTTGATTTCCTACCCTATATTCTCCCTTGCTAAGAGACAGCCAGCTTTTATGGGAAAACTCTCACAATATCCCACTTGGGGGAAGGAGCCAGCCCTGGCATTGCTGACGCTGTCCCTCCCTACATCCTGCTTTTCTCTTTTACTTTATTGCCCAAATCTTGTTGCCCCAATTCTCAATGGAACCTGGGGATCCTACATTTCAAAAATTGTCTTCGAAATGGCTCTTTCACGGATGGGGAGGGGAAGAAGGAGTAGGAGGAAATAGCACAGTGCATTAAAGATTAACCATGCCTGCCCTCAGCCTCCCCCCATAGCAGAAAGAGCCCTGGCTCCATTTCCAATGCTTACTTACTACCTGTGTGACCTTGGACAAGTGTCATTTATCCCCTGAGCCCTCTGTAAATTGAGGGGATGGCCTAGCTGACTTTTGAGGTCACTTGTAGCTGTAAATCTATCATCTTATCACCTAGGTTCAAATGCTGGCTGGACCAGTCACGTTGGACAACCGCCCCACCCCATCCTGCCCCAGCCAGTCAGATGAGGGGCCTCTCTTGGCATGATTTCTCAATCCCATGATGCTTTTTGTGGCTCTTTTTGTGCCCCATCTTTCTTTTGCAGATACACGGGCTCTTTGATGCCTTTTCAGGGCTCCTTATTCAAGTTTTAAGACTTCCTTTGACCCCAGACCCCTAAAGTTTTTCTGATCTTCTTAATCCACCTAGCCCTGCTAATTTTTAGGGAAAGCCAATGAGGAGGGAAGGTGGGGAGGGGGTTGTTCCAAAGACTCCACTCAGGGCAAAGTGCAGAGCCGGGTAGGGAAAGAGGGGGAGGGGGGAGGGGGGGAGTTAGCAAAGGGAACAGAAACAACATGGAACCGTGGTCTCAATTCATTCTGCATCCTAAGGGCCAGGGACTGAGGTGAGAGGATCCTGGGTCCTGTTCCTGGCTACTCAGAGGCAATGAATCTAAGGCAGATGACCTGAGCTCCCCTAACTTATCTAACTGCTGGCTGCTCCTATTGGGTGGTAGGACTACTGAGGTCCTGATCCCTCTGGACTTTGGACCCTTGGGATGAAAGGTGCCATTTGCTATTTATTTATATGCTGTGTGTCCGAGGGTGGTACAACCCACTCAGTGTCTGGGAGTCAAAAGACCCAGTTCTGCTCTTTTGGACAAGTCAGCTAGCTTCTTCAAACCTGTTTCCTCATCTCTAAAATGGGGGCGATGATGATGATGATGATGATGATGATGATGATGATGATGATGATGATGATGGTGGTGGTGGTGGTGGTGGTGGTGGTGGTCATGATCCTTGTCCTACCAACCACCCTGGGTTATTGTGAAGAACAAACAAGCTAATCCAAACACTTTGGGAAGTTACTGACAGGATGCAAATTATTCTTATTCCCCCAACAAGGTCGCTCAGAATCTGCCTCCGGCTGTTATTTTAGCACTGGGAGGGGAAGGAAAGCAAACCACCTTCCAGTCCCTCTTTGGCACGTGCTTGACACAGTATGCAAAGAGCCCTAGGTTGGAGTCAGTGAGCCTGGGTTCCAATCTAGCTTTCACTCTTACTACCTCTGTGACTTTAAACAAGTCACTTGGCCTCCCTTGTAAATGAAGAAGGGAAAGGGACTGGATCAGGGTCTTTAAACTTGGGGTCCAGGAATAGATTTCAGGGGGCTGATGAATGTAGATGGCTTAAAAAATGTTTATTTTCACTAGCTTTTTGTTTCCTTTGTAATATTAGGTATTTTGTGTATTTAAAAACATGGTTTTGAGAAGGGATCCCTAGGCTTTACTAGACTGACTGCCCAAGGGGCCCGGAACACAACAAGGTGAAGAAACATGGGACTAAATGATTTCTAAGGTGTCACCCACTTCTAGTATCCATGATACTCTTCAGGCTCTGAATGAAAGTCATAGGATCATAGGAATAAAGCTGGGATGGGCATTACAGATTGAGCCTCCTCATTTGGTAGATGAGGAAGCTATGGCCCCGTGAGGCCAAGGTTGCTGAGCCAGGACCCAAAGTCTTCTTGTAGGTTGTCCAAATGCAGGGCTCTTTCCTCTTTTTTATAGTTTTAAAATTTATTTTAATAGTGAAAGCTCTTTCCTTTCCTCCCCTTTTTAAATTTATTTTGATGTGATTGGGGTTAAGTGACTTACTTGCCCAGGGTCATCCAACTACTAAGTGTCTGAGCACAGATTTGAACTCAGGTCCTCCTGACTCCAGGACCAGTGCACTATGCATTGAACGACCTAGCTGCCCCTAGGGTCCTTTCTTCTGAACCATACTGTCACGGCATCTTAAATATCCCCTTCCCCTGGCAGGACTGCCACTTGACTACCCAGTCTTCAAGAACGCCCCCATCCTTCCCCCATCTCTGACATGCCAACCAGCCTTGCCAGCCTGGAGGTAGTGAAATCGTCCTGCCGAGAGATGCCACAGGTTTCTAGGAGGTTTACAGACTTGCCTGAAGCCTGACTTGGACACCTGAGACTGGTTGGGAGCCCAGAGCTAATTGATTTGCTTTTGAACTCAGAAGCACTTAAGTTGTTGTTAGTAGGGGCTGGCAGCAGCCCTGGGCTAGGGTTGGAGTGAGTCATTTGGGAGGAAATAATGCCAATGGCTCTAGCCAGATTCCAGTCCCTAATAACAATCCAAATACTACTACTAATAATTATAATTATTATTATAATTATAATACACATCTCTATGATGCTTTAAGGATTTAGATTCAAAACAGCAAGCATGAAAGAGACCCTGCCCTCAAAGAGCTTATATTCCACTGGGGGGAAGGAAGGTTAACACTGAAAGGAGAGAGATGATGGGTGAGGACATCTATAGAACTGGAGAAATGGAGGAAGGGATTCATAGATCAGTTCGGTCTTAACAAGGTGAGGATCTGACTGGTTCAAATCCCACCTGTACTGAGCTCAAATAGAAATGGGGGTCACCATATGATGCATAAATAACCCTGCAGGGACATATCGAAACCATAGAAAACCACATATTCACATTATCTGTGTTTCACTGTATTTTTATTTTGTCAAATATTTTCCGATTATATTTTAATAGGATTCAACTCTAAGTGTCTTTGAGGTAATTCCCTAAGTCTCTAAGTTACTGAAAAACTGTGGGTCTGCATTGGTGGAGAGTTTCCTCACCTGGGACTTCCTTATTCCCATAAAATCACAGGGCTAGTTCCTATCCTTAAGGAAGAGGAAAAGGCTCTTTCCTTAAAATAGGAGGCAGTTATGGTACAGTGGGAAGAGTGCTGGCTGTGGAGTCAGGACCTGGGTTCAGATTCTGCCTCTGATGCTTACTACATGCCCCACAAGCCACCTGAACACTCTCCTCAGTCTTCTCCTCTATGAAATGGGATGGTTAGACTGGATGGCTTATGAGGTACCTTATAGCTCTAGGGTTAAGAGCCTGGGACAAGAAGTCTGGTCTCTCGTCCTTTTTTAATCCCCTATAAACCTGTAAAGTAGATAACAAAAAGGCTGGTCATTCCCATTTTACAGATAAGCAGACTGAAGCACAGAGAGGTGACATTATCTACCGAAGGTCACACAGCTAGTGTGGTTGAGAAAGAAGCAGACTGGAACCCAGCCCTTTTCCGTATCAAATCACCACAATTCTATCTCAGGCGGAAGGGCTGGTCCTTGCTCCCTGCTCCCTGCTCCTCAAGCTGGGGCTGCCCACGCTAGCATAAGCTTTCATTGGGTACAGCTGCACCCATCCAAGGGCTGGGTTTGGAGGATGAGCAAAGTTCTCAGGCAAACACAGAGCCCCAGGGGCCTGGCTGCCCCCTGTATCTTGATTGCCTGACCGAGCTATGTGGTCACTCGGAACGTTGACCCTAGAAGGTCAGGGCCAGGGTTCCCTGTAATGTTTCCCTTTGTGTGTCCAGAAATGGAGAAATAAAGAATGGTGAGGGCAACAGGGATTGTGGGGGCTGAGAGAAAGAGGGCAGACACGTTGGCCCCCCTCCCTGAGCCTCAGCTCTTCTGTAAGGTCCCTTTCAGCCCTAAAGCCTGTGTTCCCAGAAGCCAGTCGTCAGCTGTCAGAGGCCCGGAGCCTCGGGTCCTACATTTAGAACTGGGAGGGGCATCAGAGTCCAGCTAGTCTGACTCCCTTATTTTACAGATGAGGAAACAGAGGCATGGAGAGGTTGTTTAAAGGACTCACTCAGGGTCATACAGAGCCAGTGCTGAAGCCTGGGGGAAGAGATGCAGGGGCTGCTGTCAGTTCTCTGACTGTCAGGGAAGCCCCGGGGCAGGGATGGGTATAGGGAGAAGCTGGATGGGTGCCTAGGGGCAGAGTCCCTGGGGTCACCTGTTTGCTCCCGTTTATATCAGAACCCTTGGCTAACTAGGAAACTGAGCTCACTCCTGGAGCAAAGAGAACGTCTAGACAGGCCCCTTCTGCCAAAACGAGTCCCAGGCAGATTCAAACTTGGCTCTTCCTGACCCTGTCCCTCTTGTCTGGGTCACGGGCTGTCTGGGTGATCTCAAGACATTGACCTAACTTCTCTAGGCCTCTGTCTTTGTGTCTGGAAAATGGGGACAATGATATCTTATCTGCCTGTCTCTGGGAATTGTGAGGACCAGAGAGAGAAATGATGTGAAAGTTCTTTGGAAGAGACAGCCCAAGTCAACAAGCATTTATTTATTTATTTATTTATTTTTGGAGGGCAATTGGGGTTAAGTGGTCACTTAAGGTCACGCGGCTAGTTTTTGTGTTAAGTGTCTGAGGTCAGATTTGAACTCAGATCCTCCTAACTCTAGGGCCAGTGCTCTATTCACTGTACCACCTAGCCACCCCTCAACAAGCATTTATTAAGCACTTACTATATGCAGAGCATTGTGCTAGGCACTGGGGAAACGAAGAGGACAAAAATCATCCCTGTCCTCCAGGAGCTTACAATCTAATGGGGAGGCAACATGCATGCAATAAATGTGTTCAGTCTTGCCTGATGCTTCCTGACCCCACAGACCCTAAGATGCCATGGGGTTTTCTTGGCAAAGATACTAGAGCGGTTTGCCATTTCTCCTTCAGTGGATTTAGGCAAACAGGTAAAGTGACTTACCCAGGGTCACACAGCTAGTAAATATCTGAGTCTGGATTTGAACTCAAGTCTTTGTAACTACAGGCACAGCACTCCATCCACTGAGCCACCTACCTGCTTCAGTAGCTATCTGTCTGTCTGTCTATCTATTCATCCATCTATCTATCTGTCTATATATCCATCCTTCCACCTCTCTGTCTGTCTATCTGTCTATCTATCTATCTATCTATCTGTCTATATATCTATCTATTCATCCATCCTTCCATCTATCTATCTATCTATCTAGCTATCTATCTATCTATCTATCTATCTATCTTCCTGCCTGCTAGATAGGACACATTCTACAATTGGGAAACTGGCCGAGCACTGTCTATATCTATCTATCTATATCTGTCTGTCTGTCTCTCTATCCATCCATCCATCCATCTTATCTGTCTGTCCATCTGTCTTATCTATTTATCTATGTGTGTATATGCACACACAGGGTCAATTGGAGGTAATTTTTTCAGGAAGAATGAAGACAGAATAATTCATTAAGATTAATAATTAAGATAGCATTCAGGGGGGTTGAGCAAAAGCTTCTTATAGAAGGTGCCATTTGAGCTGAGTATTGAAGGAAGCCTAGAAAGTCAGGCAGAGATGAGAGAGAATTCCAAGGCCTGGAGTCAGGAACAGGGAAGGCTGGAAAGGTAGGAGGGGGCCCAGCTATAGAGCCAGTGGATTTTATATTTGATCCCGGAGATAATAGGGAGCCATTGGGGTTTATTGAGTATAGGGGGGATTGAATAGATTTGGATCCCAGTGCTGGCTTTTAGAGTGCCTCCCAGTGTCTGCTGACACATAGTGAGAGCTAACTAAATTACTGTTGGCTGATTAATTGGTGTCCCCGGAGGGGGCAGCTGATCAGATACCAATCTATAAGACAGGAGGTACGTCTGCCCTCCTTCTAGCACACCTAGCTCTTGGGTACTCCCATGGGAAATCTTTTCTGGCCCACCCCGTCTGTGCAACACCCCACGAGTTGGCACTAAGCCTTCCTTTCAAACATAGCTGCCCAGTGTTCTGGGCTCTGCCATCCACTCCAACTGGTGGGGAAATGATGGATCAGAACCTGGAGCTGCCATGCCACCGCCAAGAGGGTCTTTCCACCCCTGGCTGGGAGGGTCTTGGGCTTTCTCCCAGGCCATTACCAGGATCCTCTGGGTACTAACTGTGCCCCCTTCTCTCCTGGCACAGAGCGGGAAGCTGTGGGGTGGCCGGTTTGTGGGCTCCATTGACCCCATCATGGAGAAATTCAATTCATCCATTGCCTATGACCAGCGCATGTGGGAAGCCGATATCCAGGGCAGCAAGGCCTACAGCAAAGGGCTGGAGAAGGCAGGGATCCTCACCAAAGCAGAGCTGGACAAGATTCTCCATGGCCTCGACAAGGTACCCGGAGGCTCCCACCTTCCCTACACACCCCCTTGATGTCTCCTGTTGTCTCCATTCCTCTCCCTAGAGAGAAAATGACCTCCCTGTGAACAGATATTCTCCTGTTACCTAAATTTGGCAACATTCAACCACGTGTGGTTTAATGCCTAGGAAGCCAGCCTTAGCTTCAAGCCTCCCCACTGACCCACACTGGCTGTGTGACTGAACAGCCCAGAGCCTCTCAGTGCCCCCAGAATCTCTCTTAAGAATGAAGGTATAGAGTAGGTGCTAATCTGCATTGGGGGATGGCATTTCCTCACCAGGGACCTCCTTAGCTGGTGAAATCACAGGTTCATCCAAACCAAACAGTAAATATACATATGTGATGTGGTAGAAAAACTGCTGAATTTGGAGGCAGGAGATCTGAGGTTCAAATCCCAGCACATTAGCTTTACAACTTGGAGCAAAACCTTCCCTTCTCTCAGTTCCCTCATCTGTAAAATGGGTATGATATTTGCACTCTCTACCTGTCAGGGTTGTGGTGGAGAAGGCACCGCGTAAGCACTTTAACGTGCTACAGAAATATCAGTTGTCCTCACACGGTCAGTGCCATTCACACCCATGGCGTGAGCCTGTGCTAACAGTGCTCTGGGTTTTTAGGGGTTACCCCAAGGATGGGAGCTGCCCAGTGGGAGCGTCTCTGGGGGGCTCCGAGAGAGGATCCAGTTTAATCCAATCCAAGGAGTATTTGTTAAATGCCTACTGTGTGCTGTTTGCCAGAGATGCTCAAGACTGAGCTTACATTCTGCTGGGGAGCAGTAAACAGTATAATAACAGGGGAACAGAGGGAGCACTCGGGGAAAGGCTGGGGGTGGGATCTGGGCAGGTGCCCCAGGCTTTCCCATCCCACTGAGGTGTTAGCTATCTGGGGCACCGCCCTGACTCTGGGGCTGGCTGTTGTGGATGCAGGTGGCTGAGGAGTGGGCCAAAGGAACGTTTGCACAAAACCCCAATGATGAGGACATCCACACAGCAAATGAACGGAGACTGAAGGTACTGGCCAGACCCCCTCCCTCTTCCCTTCACCAGGCAAGCATTTATTAAGCACTTGTTGAACCAAGACCCATGCCAGGTGCTGAGGTTACAAAGACAGAAATGAAGCATTCCCTACCCTCAGGGAGCTGGTGTTCTATTAGGGGAGACAACAGGTATATAAATGGGGAGGCCATTAGCCTCTGGGGGAGCCTAACTCCCCTTCACTCCCTCATGCCCACAGCTGTCCTGGGCACAGGACGCTGTTCTTCTGTGCCAACCTGGGGTGGAGCTGGGAGGGACCTGAGACTGTATCAGGAGGGACCCCTGCTAGAAAGATAGTAAGATAGAAAGATAGGATAGTAAGTGGGGAGGGGTCTGTCCATGTACTAAGAAGAGGGAGAACAGAGCCTGGATGGGCAGTGAGGCCCAGGGGACTCAGGCCTGACCCTGGGTGAAAGGGGACCTTGGGGGCCCAAAAGCTGGAGAGAAATCCCGCTCTGGGCCCTGGAAGGCTTGGGTGGGAATCAGATCAATGACTGTTCACTCACCCTCTGGGCCTGTCCCCTACC
The DNA here is from genome assembly GCA_011680675.1 of Gymnobelideus leadbeateri. NCBI lineage: Eukaryota > Metazoa > Chordata > Mammalia > Diprotodontia > Petauridae > Gymnobelideus > Gymnobelideus leadbeateri. The sequence goes on along the minus strand of WOXC01007511.1, from coordinate 48,819 downwards.
CCTTCACAGGAGCTCATTGGGGAGCCTGCAGGGAAGCTGCACACGGGCCGCAGCCGGAATGACCAGGTACAGCCCCCCTGCTGCCAAGCTTGCCAGCCTAGCTCTCACCTACCCTCTGATCCATCCCTCCTCATCTGGGGGTTTCCCTGTGCAGCGTCCCTGGCTCTCAGGCTGCACAGAGCCTGGACACTGATTCTGAGAGCTGGCCCTCTCCCCTCTGGCAGGTGGTCACAGACCTGAGGCTCTGGATGCGAAGGTCATGCTCCACACTGTCTTCCCACCTCCAGACCCTCCTCACGACCATGGTGGATCGGGCGGAAGCGTGAGTCACTCCCTCCCATAAAATCCCAGAACTGCACAACGGCTGAGCCCCAAAGGGCTAGCGACCCAACCCTGGCTTTTGACAGAGGAGGAAACAGGCCCAGAGAGGGAAGATCCTGAGACTGACTGAGACCCAGAGGGTGGGAGGGAATCCTGGGCTACCCTGGAGGCCAGTCAACAAATATTCCTAAGTTCCTCTCACAAGAGGCAGGTGGTAATGGAATCTTGCCTTCTCTGTCACCACCTGTGTGCCTTCTCCTCCGGGCCTCAGTTTCCTCAACTCTAAAATGAGGAGGTTGGACTTAGTACCTCGAAGGCCCATTCCAGGTCTAATTCTGTGGGCCTGTGATATGGGTATTTAGTGGAAGGCGTCCCCCAACTCCTTCCTGTTGGGGCGATCTGTTTGTAGGTTACCTTTGGTAGGAGCCCAGTGTGTTAGCCTGGCTGGGAGTCAGGAGGCCCTGGAGGTGCTGACTCCCTCGGAATCTCTTCCCCTACGCAGGAGGAACCAGAGGGGCAGGGCCACCCCCAAGGTGCCAAGGGAGGGGAGAAGTGGAGCTTCACCTCCTTGACCCCCCATCTCACACGACCAGGTTGGGGGGGGTAAGAAGAAAGGGTCACACAGAGAAGAAATGCTGGATGTGTTTCCACTTTTAGCAAACTGGGACGCAGAGTCCACTGAGCTGAGGACAGACGGGTCAAAGGTCCCTTGCTTGGCCAGCAGTGGGTGCTGCCTGTTTAATATTTTTTTTTTTTAAAGCAATTGGGGTTAAGTAACTTGCTCAAGGTTACATGGCTAGTCATTATTTATGCGTGGGTGCTCATTTTCTGAGGCCGGATCTGATCTCCGGTCATACCAACTCCGAGGCCGGCGCTCTTACTCACTGCGCCACCTAGCCGCCCCTTTAGGGCAATTGGGGTTAAGTAACTTGCCTAAGGTTACACGGCTAGGTTTTTGTTTGTGTGGATTAAGTGTCCGAGGCCGGCTCCGAACTCAGGTCCTTCTGACTCCAGAGCCGGCGCTCTATTCACTGCGCCACCTAGCCGCCCCTGCCTGTTTAATATTTGAGTATCTCCCCTCTTCCTGCTGTCCTGGGAACACAAACCGGGGAGAGGGCTAGGTTAGGAATGCCAGTCCTAGCTTTGGGCTCAACCCCCAGGGGATCAAGGGAGTAGGCTTTCCCAGTCAATCAACAGTCAACAAGCAAAGCAATTATGAAACACCTACTGTGTGCCTAGCACTGTGTCAGGCACTGAGGATATAAAAAGAAGGCAAAAACCTGGTCCCTGCCCTCAAAATGCTCACGTTCTAATGGGGAAGGCAACATGCAAAATATTCTACCAATAAAGTCAACACAGAGCAAATGTCATGTCCTCTCCAAGAGAAGGAATTAGCAGGGGGACAGGAAAGGCCTCCTCCAGAAGGTGGGACTGGAGCTCAGTCTTGAAGCCAGGGGGTACAAGGGAGAGGTCTGTAGGCATGGGGGACAGCCATTGCAAAGGCGTGGAGGTGGGAGATGAGGGGTTGGGTTTGAAGGTTAGCAAGCTGACCAGTGTGCATTCAAGAAGACTGGAGAAGACAGGAGGGAGACAGATTGTGAGGGACAGAAGGACCTCCAGGATGCAGCCACAGCCCAGTTTTCCAGGCAGCCCCACTGAACAGCCCTTGTTTCCAAATTGGCCCAGCCCAGTGGGGTAGAGTGTAAGTAGCATCGTACCAGGGAAAGCTGCTATGGTTGTGTTGATGGCCCTTCTTTGGTCGTGCCCTAGGGAAAAAGACGTGCTCTTTCCAGGCTACACCCACCTACAGAGAGCTCAGCCCATCCGCTGGAGCCACTGGATCCTGAGGTAAGGGCAGGTGCCCCTGGGGGGCCTCTGGTCTGGGAAGATGAGCCTGGGGAGGAGAGTACCCCAGATCCTCTTCTCTGCTTCGAGCCTGGTGCCCTCAGGAAGCCCGAATCTTCTCCCACACTGACCCTTCTTCTGTCCTCCAGTCACGCCGTTGCCCTGTCCCGAGACCTAGAGCGCCTGCTGGAGGTGAGGAAGAGAATTGACGTGCTGCCCCTGGGGAGGTGAGTGAACAGGCAGGAAGGGCCCAGGCTTCCCAGACTGTCCAGGCTGGGAGGGAATGGATGGACCATCCAGCATACGGGGTGCTCAGAACAGAGGAGAAAACTGAGGCTGGAAGAGAGGCTGAGGAACCACAGGATTTGGCCGGGGAGAGACCTCCGTGGCCATCTGTGCAGTCCCCATGGTTCTGTGGAAAGAGTGCTAACTCTGCATTGGAGACCTCTGGTTAAAGCCACCTCCATCACTACTGGTGTGGCCACAGATGGATCACTTCATCCCCCTGGGCCTCAGTTTCCTCATCTGTAAAAGGAAGGAACTTGACTAGAAGGCCCCTGAGGCCCTCTTTCCAGCTCTAAGATCCACTCAAAAGAATCCTCACTGTGAGACACTCACCCAGTACTGGGGGCAAAGCCAAGGCTGGAATCCGTTGTCCTGCCCACTGGGGGGCCAGCTTGTTGACCTTTAGTGAGTTATGGGCTGGACTGGAAGTTTCCTGGGAAAGATGCTTTGGGGTCAAGAGTAAAAAATGAGAGGGAGAGAGATGGGGTGGAAACAGCTGGTGACCAGGGCTTCCTGCTCGCCTCCTTCCTGGTGTGAGGAAGGAATTCTCTGATTTCTCTTTACATTTGATGGGGCAGGGACCAGCCTTCCCTTTCCTAAGCTGAGTTCTGGGGGCCTGTGAGGGGATGAAGCAGATGCAGTGTTAGGGGGGGGTGTATAAGGAATGGGAAGAGAGAATATTTTCACAGGCCTCAGGGCCATCAGAAAGAGCCCAAGACTCAGTCAGGAGACCTCAGGTTACAATCCTACCAAGGCCCTGGCTTGTTTGTGTGCCCTTGGGCCAATCACTCACTTCTCTGGGCCTCTGCCTACTCATCTATAAAATGGGCACACATATTACTTACCTGATAGGCTTGAGAAGGAAGCCCTCTGGAAATCTTAAATGCTATAGGAATAAAGTTGCTTTATCATTGTGAGTATTGTTAACTAGAGTTTTCCCATGTTTTCCTTCCTTCTTCCCCTCTCCCTGCCATGTCCTCCAGTGGAGCCATTGCTGGCAACCCCTTGGGAGTGGACAGGGAGCTGCTCCGAAAAGGTAAGCCCTGCCCCGGGGTAGGAGGCCTCATTTCCCCTCTACATGCCCTTCAGGCCCCCATCTCCTCTTCCTAGAACCCTAGAAAGAACCTCAAAGGGCCTTGGAACAGAGGGTCCTAGACTATGAGCCTTCTGAGGCCATCTACCCAAGCTGTCCAGAGCTCCAATGTGGGGCTCCCCCAAGGTCATGAGGCAGGACTCCAACCTCAGTCCTGGGCCTCCAGCTCCAGGGTTCCTCCCATGGGACCCAGGCTGTCTCCTGGAATGTTGTAGCTGGACAGGCTCTTAGAGGGGCTCTTAACCTTTTGGGGTCATCACTCCCTTTGGCGGTGTGGTGAAGTCTATGGATCCCTTTTTTTAATGCATAAAATAAAATACATAATATTACAAAGAAAACCAAAGGTTAACAAAAAATAAAAATGCAATTTATTCATATAAAGCCCTGATTTTAAATGTATAAAATACATAGGAAAATGCAAAGGAAACCAGGAATTAATGAAAATAAAGATGTCAATTTGTTTCCCATTCAAATTCATCTGCCCATAAGGTCCATGGACTCCTTAGGTTAAGAATCACAAATCTAGTTCAGCCCCTGTTTTTGAGCAAAGGAGGAAAGGGAGACCCAGAAAGGAGAATTCATTTGCCTAAGGTCACATAGTTTGGGGCCAGGATCCAGGCCTCTTGGCCCTCAGACCCTTTTGTCCTTCTGAACTGGATGGCAAACTGTCCCTCTCCCACTCCCTGCCCCGCCCCATGAAATGGGGCAGGAACTGAGTTGGGGACTTTGTTTGCTACCACTCTGGGGATGCTGGACCCCCGCCCAGGACTAGAGAAACACCTCATTCCCCTGTGGATTTGTTCCTGCCCCTCAGAGTTGAATTTCAGTGCTATCACCCTCAACAGCATGGACGCCACCAGCGAGAGGGACTTTGTGGGTGAGTTTTGCTCCCTTGGTCCCCTGTCCTCCACCCAGAACTCCCTCCGCCAGATTCTCTTCATTCTTGTTTGCTTCCCCACCAATTCCTGTTTCACCAGTGGTTTCTATACACACACCCTCCCTTCGACCTTTCCCTAAATCCTAGGGACTCTCACACGTGTTCCAGGGGTGCTGGGTATGTCCCATCATGGGCAGGCAGGTGGTTGGTGGGCCAGGATGGGTAACAACTCAAGACGGCTCAACCCTTGGACGTTCTTTTTTTTACCCATCCCCAAAAGCGGAGTTCCTCTTCTGGGGCTCTCTGTGCATGACACACCTCAGCAAGATGGCAGAAGACCTGATCATTTATGGGACCAAGGAATTTAGCTTCGTGCAGCTATCTGATGCCTACAGGTATGGGTAAGGGCTGCCTGCTCCATGCCCTGCTGTCCCCCACCTGTCCCTGACCTTCTCCCATGATTGTAGCTACCTAGGCTACACCAGCCCAGACCACAGAGCGTCTGGATTCTCCCACGTGGGCTCCCTCAGCTTCTCTCCCATGGTAATGAGGCTTGACCTGACCCAGGGTCACAGAACCCAGACTGAGAGCTGGAAGAGGCCTGAGAGGCCTTTGAGTCCAACCCCCTTATATTACAGATGGGAAAACTGAAGCCCAGGGAGGTTAATTGACCAACCCAAAGTCACACCAGTGGGGTCACAGATAGAGAACTGGAAAGGATCTCACAGGCCTTTTCCCTCTAGACCAACTCCCTCCTTTTACAGAGAAAGAAACTGAGTCCCAAGAAAGTTAAATGGCCTGCCCAAAGGTAGTAAGTAACAGAGAGGGGCAGCTAGGTGGCACAGTGAATAGAGCACCGGCCCTAGAGTCAGGAGGACCTGAGTTAAAATATGGCCTCAGACATTTGACAATTATTTAGCTATGTGACCTTGGGCAAGTCACTTAACCCCAATTGCCCTGCCTTCCCCCCTCCAAAAAAAACAAAACTAACAGAGAGAATTTGAAGCCAGGTCCCATGAATGCAAAGCAAGCTTTCTTTCCACTGTAATCTTACTACTTCTCTCATTTGGGAGTCCTCTGAGATACAAAAGTCAAGTGGGACAGCAGGATGGGGATCCCCCCACTTTAAACATGTGGTTTCTGTGTCTGCAGCACTGGGAGCAGCCTGATGCCCCAGAAGAAGAACCCCGACAGCCTCGAGCTGATCCGGAGCAAAGCAGGGCGCGTGTTTGGCCGGGTGAGGAGCACTGGCCAAGAGGAGATGGGGGAGCATGGATGGCCAGGGGAGTGGGTGGTGGGTCTGAGTGCTAGAGGGAGGGGGAATCTCCAAGGACATGGGGCGGGGTTCCCCAGCTCTCCCTGGCACAGCTCCCCCTTCCCTTCCACACCCCAGGCCTTGGCCCCGCCCTGTGGTCCAGGCCTCGAGTCTCATTCCCAGGTTTCTCATCATTCAGTGTGCTGGGCTCCTGATGACACTCAAGGGACTTCCCAGCACCTACAACAAAGATTTACAGGTAAAGTATAGCTGCTAAGCCATAATGTGCCTTCCAGGAGACTGTAACCTCCCTGAGGGCAAGGCCTGTTTTCATTTTATCTGAGTCAACAAGCACTTATTAAATGCCTACTGTGTGCCTGGCTAAGAACAGGAGATAAAATTAAAGGCCAAGGACAACCCTTCTAGAGGAGCTCAGGGTCGGGGGAGAGACATCCAAACAACTTAGAGCCAAGCTACAATTTGGGAATAATCAGAAAAGAACAAAGGGGGATTTGGGAAGGGGTCCTATAGAGGGCAGAATTTTAGCTGAGACTTGGAGGAAGCCTGGCATACAGTAGGTGCTTAATAAATGCTTGGTGATCAATTGACTGATGAATGGCAGAGCCTGGATAGCCACCCAACTGCTCCTTGGGTGCTCCCTGACCCATGAAGCTCGGACTCCTGGGGACTCAGGGCAGCACACCCCTGTGCTTGTTCACACATGAATGGAAGCACCTGCCTGCTCACCTCTGTGTATGGGTTCCCTCCAGGACCTAGATCTGACCTGCCTGGTATCGGGAAGATCAGAGTTCAAATCTAGCCTCAGACCCTTCCTAGCTGTGTGACCTGGGCAAGTCACTTAATCCCTGTTTGCCTCAGTTTCCTCAACTGAAAAATGGATATAATCACGTACCTGGCAGAGCTGTTCTGAGGATCTGATGTGTCATTAGTAAAGGATTTAGCATAATAGTAGTTGGCAGGTAAATGCTTACTGCCTTTTCCCTTTTCCCTGGGTCCACTGACCTAGAAAAGCTGAGCTCTTCCTCTACAGCCAATAAGACCTCCCCTGCTTCCCACCAGGCTCTCCCAACTGGGTCTGGGAGCAGGGAGCAGACCACGGCACTTCCCATGGGGCCAGTGTCGTCCCTAACTGGAGCCCCTGGGAAAGCTCTGCTTGTTCCCCCTAAAGGAAGATAACATTGAGAGATTGGGGGTGGGAGAAGGGAGAAGATGCAGAGAGATCCTGCAGCTCAGCCCCCTCCCTCCCTGCTGACGTGCCTGCCCACCTCGGCCTCACAGGAGGACAAGGAGGCTGCCTTTGAAGTCTTCGACACCATGAATTCTGTGCTCCAGGTGGCCACTGGCATCATCTCCACCATGAAGGCAAGAATCCCTTCTAACCCATCACCCTTCCCTTTGTCTTCCCCTCCCACATCCTCTCCTCACCCTCTTCCCCACTGCCTCCAACTCTGCTAGAACCCTGGAGAGCCTGGGTGGGGCTGAGAGAATAAGGGGTCAGCAGAGAGGCCAGGAAAGCAGGGTCCGGGTTAGAGGCCCAGAACCCCAGCAGAAGTCCCAATGGATTTGAATCCAAGGGTTCCCAAGTTTAGATGTAGGCTCTGCAGCTCCCAACCTATCTGGCTTTGGACTAGTCACCTCCCCTCTGGGAGGCTCTTTCCTCATCTGTAAAATGAGGGGCTGCTCAAGATGACCTCTAAGGAGGGACAGCTAGGTGGTGCAGTGAATAGAGAGCCAGCCGTGGAGTCAGAAGGACCTGAGTTCAAATCCAGCCTCAGACGCTTAACACGTGTGACTTTGGGCAAGTCACTTAATCCCCATTGCCCTGCCTTCCCCCCTTCAAAATGAAGACCAAAAAAAAAAATGACCTCTAAGGGCCCTTCCATCTCCAAGCCTATAAAAAGGTATACTTTAAATTTAACCAAATTGACTTTTTTAAAAATATTTTTTTTATTTCACTAAATAGTTCCAGTTACATGTAAAAAAATTTAACTCATTTTTTAAAATTGAGTTCCAAATTCTCTCCCTTCCCCCTCCTTGAGAAGGCAAGCCATTTGATACATATTAGCAGCTTGATAAATTTGATTACACTCGTGAAGGTCATGAAAAACACATTAAAAGTGGCTTTTGGAAAACATTTCCATATTCACATGCACCCTCTTATAAACTTAGTACTTTGGTATTTTAAAATGTGTTTCTCACATATTGTTGCAGATTGACAAGGTGAGCATGGAAGCAGCCCTTAGCCCAGACATGCTGGCCACAGACCTCGCCTACTACCTCGTCAGGAAGGGGGTAAGAGGCCACAGACACGTCATGGGGAGCAGAGGCCTGGAGCCTGCCCAGGTCAAGGAGCCTGGGAGCCTGGGAGCCCAGCCTCCAGGCCAGGGGGCTGAAGAAGCATCAGGGGTAGGAGGGAGACGTGGGAGGCAGGAGAGAAAGATGGTGCCACCAGCCTCCCTTTCCCCCTGGCCCAGATGCCATTCAGGCAGGCCCATGAGGCATCCGGAAAAGCTGTCTTCATGGCCGAGACCAAGAAGCTGGCCCTCAGTCAACTCTCTTTGACGGACCTGCAGACCATCAGGTGGGAGACCCCTTCCCAAGGTTCCCCCAGCTCTTTCCAGCTCTCCACCTCCCTGTCCACTGAATTCAACAAACATCCATTAATCACCTACTGTATGCATGCCCACACTGCTGAAGCCCTCCTCTAGTGCTCATCCTGGCATGGATGGCAGTGTGGGTTCTCCCTGAACCCAGGTCTGGGCAAGTCCAGAAAATCTATAGTCTTGTCTTTTCTTGACAGAGAACCAACTTTGCCAAGGGAAACAACACTAGCTTTGCTAACTCTGGCAGGTTGTTTTTTTAAACACATCAGCTGTCAGAGGCCAAATATAACACAATATTGTAGGGGATGCAATCGGCCACGTGGAGAGCTTGCTCATGCCCATGCTCTACTTGATTCTTCTAATACAGAATCAATCAACAGATCTGTGTTAAATGCCTACTGTGTGCCAACCACTGGGAAGAAAGAATTAATCCCTGACCTCGAGGAGCTCACATTCTGGAGGGGCAAGAGGGGAGCATATGAAAGGGCATTGCTTCTGGACTCAGAGGGCCTGGCTTCATATCTGTCCTCTCACTCCCTGTGTGACCTTGGGCAAACCACCCACCTCGTGGGGCTTCTGTTTACATCGTCTACCTTTCCTGAGCACATGCGAAGCATTCTCTGGTGCCAGGGATCCAGGGACAAAAGTCACCCTAGACCCTGTCCTCAGGGAGCTTACAGTCGGGGGGAGGGGAATAAAAGACACACCAGCAGTTAGGATCCAAGGCCAGACGGAGGCTAGAAAGTGCCTTCAAGGCCATCTGGAAAAGCGCCACCTTCCCTCTGCTTTGCAGATGAGGAAGCTAATGCCCTGATGTGTTTGCTGATTTGCTCATGGTTCCGTGGGGGAAGAGAGAGGAAGGGTATTACTCTGGTTTCTCCCATGTGCCAGGCCCTGTGCCAAGCACTTTGATCCTCTCCCCTGGAGGTGGGTGCTACCATGATCCCATTTTAGAGGTGAGGAAACTGAGGCAAGGACAGGTCAGCGGCTGGCCCAAGGTCACACAGCTAGTGAGAGCTGGGTCTGGGCTGGAACTTGGGTCTTCCTGTCCCCAGGCCCAGCACTCTATGCACTGCACCACCAGCTACCTCTGGGTGGAGAGTGACAGAGATGGGATTCAAACCCAGGTCCTCCGACTACAAATCTGGGACTCCATGGCCTCATGCTGCCTCCCTAGGAAGTGGTCAGCTGCACACAGAGGTCAAATAGTCAGGAAGGAAGCAATGCCTTCTAGCCAGGGACCAGTGTAAAATCAGGGAGAACGTCCTGAAGGAGGCAGCCCTTGAGCTTGACCATGGGCAGACTTGAGTGGAGAGTGAATGAGATAATTTTAGGGAGGCCAAGAATGAGAATCTTGCCTGGGACAAGAGGGGAAGAGGGACAGCCCCCTATGCTCACACTTTGCCCTTCCTTTTTCCCTTTCAGCCCCCTGTTCTCCAGTGATGTGAGCCAAGTGTGGAACTATGCCAACAGTGTGGAACAGTACAAAGCCTTGGGTGGGACGGCCAAAAGCAGTGTGGACTGGCAGATTCAGCAGCTGAGAGACTTGCTGCCACAATAGAGAGCCCCACTCAGCCCCCTACCCCCATGCACAGGCTCCCAGGGGAATTACTCCCACCCCAGTGGGAGGACTGAGTGTTCATGTTAACTTAGCCATCATCCTGGAGAAGGCAGGAGACGTGATGCAAGTGGAGACAGTGTGTGGCTGGGAGCAAAGGAGACCCGAGTTCAAATCCTGCTCATATAGGTGGGACACCCAGGCCAAGTGACTTAACCTCTCTGGGCCTCAGTTTCCTCATCTGTAAAAAAGGGAGGGGGGTTGGGCCTCCCTTCTAGCTCTGAATCTATGAGCTTATTATAAAGCATTCCATGGGGTTGGGGTGCAGGGGGTCCAGACCTGGGAGGGGACAAAGGCAAAGAGAGATGGGCAGGGGAAGAGAGGGAAGGGTCTTTGGTCCTAGCCTCTACAGCATGGCTGCCCTTGGCCGGTCTTCCTTGGCCTTCTCAATGACTCCCCTGACTTCATTTACTGCACTGGTCTAACTTTGGCTGATGGAAGCCCAGTGTGATCTCTGATCCCGGTGATTTGGGGGCATCTACTTACAAGAGAGGCTCCCAGTGGATTGTCAACAAGCATTGGTCAAATGTCTCCTATGTGTTAGGGAGGGGGACAGACAGAGCAGAACATGCCCTGCCCCCAGGCCACTTACATTCTGTGTGGGGAGGGCCTCGGAGCAACGTTTATACACAGAAGTATGTACAAATATATATATATATATATATTAGTCAGTCAACGAGCATTCACGAGTCTTCTATGGCCCAGGCAGAAGACAACACAAATGTGCTTAGGAAGACAGAGAGATATTAATATCTACCATGTAGGAATGTATATAGATAAATATCAATGTGTTACATGTGATATATGCCATATATGACATATAATATATACTACATATTGTTTTTCTATATACATATATACACACAGAGATTTACATACATATACACAAAGTTATGTTTGTATACACATACGTGCATACATCTTGTTGGTACAGTGGATAGAGCATTGAGCCTGGAATTAAGAAGACCCGAGTTCAAATGTGGCCTCAAGCTCTTACCAGCTGTGTGACCCTGAAGAAGCCCCTTAACCTCTATTTGCCTCAGTTTCCTTATCAGTAACAAGGGGATAGTAATAGCTCTTAAAACCCCTGAGATGGTGTTTATAAAGTGTTGAGCACAGGACCTGGCACATAGTAAATGTTGTACAAATGTCAGCTATTGTTGTAATACAGGAATATAAACAATAGATACAAGGTGATTGGGGCAGGAAGGAGATGGTTGGAACAAGCACAGTCCAAAGGGCCTAGGTCAGCTTTGGGAAATGTCTCAGGTCTTGCTTGGAGCCCCCACCTCACTCCCAAAAAAGAGGGGAGAAAGCTCAGGGCACCTCTCCCCTGATCACAAAGTGTACAAAATTAGCAAAGTCTCTTCAGATGACCAAAGCAAACAAGTTAGAATGGAGCTAGTTCTGGCTACGACAGAAGGGCCCGTCCAGTGAAGCAGGCCCAGATCCTAGCAGCTGGTCCCTGGGCTCTGGGATGATGCCAGTGAAAGGTGATGCCTCCCCAGCCCCTGTGGCCTCTGGTTCCCAGCAGGTCCCCTCCCCTGCCTGAGCTCATCTTTGTTCTTGGCCCCTCCAGGAGGGAAGGATTACAAAGCTCCCCCAGTTGGCCAGCAGACAGAGCCCATACTGTGTCACCCTACTCCCCACCACCCTCTCACTTTCCTCATAAAGGCTGAAGGAGGAGGGCCACTCCAGGCTCCAGCTCCAGGATGGTCCCAGTCAGCAGCACCAGATCCAGATGAGACCTGGGATCTCCATGCCCTGCCTCTCCCTACAACACAAGGCAGGGGCATCATCTGCTCCCCTTGGGCAGACACTGACAAAGCACCCTAACTTTTCCCTAAAGATAGATGGCTTAGTAGATAGAGTGCTGGGCCTGGAGCTGAGAAAACCTAAGTTCAAATCTGGCCTTGGAGACTTCCTAGCTGTGTGACCCTGGGCAAGTCACTTAACCTGCTTGCCTCAGTTCCCTCATCTGTAAAATGAGCTGGAGAAGGAAATGGCAAAACCCTCTAGCATCTCTGTCAAGAAAATCCCATGGACAATACGGTCATGAAGAATCAGATACGAGTAAATGACCTGATTCAAAGTCTAGTGCCCTAGCCACTGTGCCCCCCAGCTCCCATGGCCCATAGGTAGTTAGTTGAGCCAGGATGGGTCTTCATGTGCATCCTACAGCAGGGGAGAGGCTTCAGGTGGCACATGCTAGCTGAGCTGTCTTCAAATATTTGAACGACTATTCTGTGAAAAGCATTAGATGTGTTTTGCTTGGCTAGTTATACCAATGAACAAGGACCACCAGAGGGCAGGGGAGGCAAATAAAGGGCTGGAGAGGAAGGATGCTTAAAACCAAAGTCCTCTTGCTCCACTCAGCATCACTGCCTTTTCTTTGACCCTGATAACTTATAGAGATCAATCATCACCAATCTTTGTCCTCCCATCTCATGCCTCTCTCTATGCCCACAGCCACCCTCAGTGCCAAGGACTTGGCTAGCCCTAGGCATCTCTCTGTTGCTTTCTTGAAGAGATTAAGTAGCTGCCCACCCCCATCCACCTCCCACCTACCTCTCCCCTTTGCCTTGGACTTTATGAACAAAGCCACTAAAAATCACTTGGAGGCATCGTCCCAAGGATAGGGTTGGGGCAAATGTAACATAAGCTATAAATAGCGTGTGTGCTTTGCAGAGTAGGCAACAACTCCAACTACAAAGTCTGTGTGCTATGGCAATTACTAGCTATTAAAATGAGGGCTTATGGAGGGGCCTGCACAGAAGAGAATCCACATAGGAGGGGAAGCCCCTGGAGATGCTGAGCTCTGTCCCAAGGGAGGGAATTCCCGGACTAGTAAGTCCACAGAGGCAGACAAACAGCACGATTATATCATGATTATTCATGTTCTTTGCCAATGTTTCATTATGGTCTGGAGATCACTGTCTGTCAGTGTCTATATTCAGAAGGATCTCGATGGGCTCAAACATTGGGCTGAAATTGAATAAAATAAGAATTAACAGGGAGATGTGTAAAGTCAAGCATAGACATACAGAGCGCTATGACCAGGCTCAGTTCGAGGCAGGATATTTCAAGAAGAACACTGATAAGCTGGACATCAGCTAACATAGGGAAGGGTCTTGGGGTCACTTCATATGAGGATCAGATGAAAGAACTAGGGATAGTTAGCCTGGAGATGAGATGATCTAGGAGGAACATAAAAGCTGTCTTCAAATAAAGGAATATCTCTTCTAAGGAAAAGAAAGTAGATGTGCCTTGCTCAGCCAGAGAACATCCAGGAGCTATGGGTAAGGTTACAAAGAGGAAGATTTACTCTTTTTTTTGAATTGGGGCATTTGGGGTTAAGTGACTTGCCCAAGGTTCCATTAGTAAGTGTCTAGGGCCAGACTTGAACTCAGGCCCTCCTGACTCCACAGCTGGTACTCTATCCACTGTGCCACCTAGCTGCCCCAAAACTTACTCCTGATATCAGGAATATTCCCATGGGGATTCCCAAGTGAAATAAATGGACTGTCTCTGGAGGTGATGAGTTCTGAGGCTGGATGATCTCTGTCAGGGGTGTGGGATCAACAATTCCTGTTTGGGGATAGGATAGGATGGAGGTTCCCTTCTCCCTCTGAGAGCTTGGGATTCTGGGGGGCCTGGGACTCCCCAACACTGTAAGGCTAGCACGGAACATTGGATTTGGCTGAGCCTCCAAACAGATACCAAGGGAAAGAGTGTGTCTGCTGTCCAAGAACCAGCCTCAGAGAGTCCAAAGAGGCTCTGAGGTCCTGACCACCTCCTAGTGTTGTGATCCAGTGTGGAAGAAGGTAGAGCAAAGAGCACTTCAAAGTTTTCTACAGTTTTGCTGTCTTACAAAACGTTCTTCCATTTTCTTCTATTTAATTAACAGTGTGTGTGTGTGTGTGTGTGTGTGTGTGTGTGTGTGTGTGTGTGTGTGTAATCATTCACTGACTCATTGGAGCACTATTTATTCAGGGTCAGGCACTGTGCAATGTCCTAGGTTTCTCATGGGACATAGTCCCTGCCCTCCTGTAGTTTATAATCTAATTATAATTGTAAGCATTTCTGATGGACTTACTACATACTTACTATGTGTTTACTATAGACACAGTGGATAGAGCGCCCAGAGCCTGGAGTCAGAAAGATTTGTTTTCCTGAGTTCAAATCTGGTCTCAGACACTTTCTAGCTCTGTGACCCTGGGCAAGTCATTTAACCCTGTTTGCTTCAGTTCCCTCATCTGTCAAATGAGCTGAAGAAGAAAATGGCAAACCCCTCCAAATATCTTTGCCAAGAAAACCCCAAATAGGGTCACGAAGAGTTGGACACAACTGAAAAAAAACCCCAAAACGATTGAACAACAACTAACCACTATGTGAATGGCAGGCTTTGGGTCACAAAGACAAAAACAAACCAGCATTTGTCCACAAGGGGTTTACATTCTATGCAGGAGGGAGGAGGTGAAAGGAGTGAGGAATAATAAATACATATATAAATAAATACAAAATAGAGAAAACAGAGGAGATATGGAAAAGTGGAATCTGGGCCAATCCTTTTTTCAAAATTTAACAATTTTTAAAAAATAACAAAAATCAGGGCAGCTAGGTGGCACAGTGAGTAGAGCATTGGCCCTGGAGTCAGAAGGACCTGAATTAGGAACCGACCTTAGACACTTCACGCAGACACAAAAACAAAAACCTAGCCCTGTGACCTTGGGCAAGTTACTTAACCCCAATTGCCCTCCAAAAAGCAAAAAATAATAATAGTAATAATAATAAAAATCTATTTTCTCTCCCTCCCCCCAACTGAAAAAAAAATCCCTATAACAAATATGCGTCGTCAGACAAACAAATCCCTATTTTGGCCACATCCAAAAACAGTGTGTCTCCTTGTCTGTCCTGAGTCCATGACCATCTCTGCTAGGAGGGGAGGAGCATCTTGCATTGCCCGGCCTCTGCTATCATGGCTGGCCATCACATTGATCAGAGTTTTCAAGAATTTTTAAAGAGAAACCCCAAGGTCTGGGGTCTTCCTCATTTAATTTTTTCGAATCCCTTTGGGTCTAGGTCCTTGGAGACTGAGCACAGACCACGCCCTCGACCTGCCCTTACATCCCTGAAGGTCTAGGGGGTTGGTTCCTCTTTGTAGCAGATCTTTCTCCTTGGGAGAGGCACCCCCATGACCCTCATGTCCTGTGTTTTGGGAATGGCAGGTGACCCTAGAGGTACAGACAGGAGCAAAGATCGTGTCTGACATCTACAGCCTTCCTGTGGGCATCCGCACTGAGAGCATCAGTCTGACAGAGCTGGTGATGAACAAAGGGAAGAAATAAGTCTAGCTGAGCTAAAGCAGACAGGGCAGCATGCAGCATGAGACTCAAGCTGATCGCTCAAGAGCAAGGGGCATGTGGGGAGGTCAGCCTGAAAGCAAAGGCATCAGCCCAACCCAGCCAGCATTACTAGTAGTACCCTGCACAATGCCAGGCCCGGGGGCAACAAGACAAAAAACAAACCAGAGCAACAAACCAGTCCCCAACTCAAGGAGCTTACATTCTCCTGAGAGGATATCCCTTGTAGCCAGATCACTAGAGGATAAGAGAGTCAAGGGGGCCTAGGGGTGATCAGAGATCAGAGATCAGAACTGGAGGAGGGTGGAGGGAGAAGAGGGAAGGCCTCACCATGGTGGTGGGGTCTGAGCTGAGGTGAAAAAACATGATGAAAAGCAGACAAGAAGGACAGCATGCCAGGCATGGGGACCAGATTCTTCAAAGGCATGGTGGTGGGAGATTCTCAGGTTTAGGGAACAGCTCAAGGTCTAGCTCAGCTGCAGAATCGCACATGGTAAGGGGCAATGTGGGATAGGTTGTAAGGGTCAGTAGGAGGTGGAAGGCCTTGAAACACAGGCCAATGAGGCTGCACTGGATCCCATACCAAAGAGAAAGCCTGAGAAGAATTTTTGGCAGGCCTAATTACCCTGTCACTCCCCTACTCAATAAACACCCCTGAGATAAAATCCAAATCCTGCTTTGCATATGGAGACCTCCACAGCCTGACTCCAGACTGATCCTGTACACTTCTCTCCACATACACATTTTAAAAAATCTTTACTTTGTATCCCCAGTGTCAGACACACGATGGGAGCTTAATAAATGCTGGTAGAGTGATGGATTAGAGGCAGACTGGAGGCTGAGGCCATTAGGGAACCCAGGTGAGTTAGGGCAATGGCCATGTGAGTGCAGAGGAGGGCAGAGGGACCAACTCTTCCCCTTGGGGGCTGGAGCAAGGCACAGAGAGTAGATGCCTTGTGGGTGCATCTCTTGGCCACCCTTTAATGTCATATGTGCAGCCAGTGCCATCTCTGGGATCAGGTCTGGGCAGGATGACCAGTGCGGTGCTGGGGGAAATGCAGGGGACACCCAAGTGCCTCTCTGTGTGTCCTCCACTCCATGGAAAAGGAAGGCACTCTTGCTTTAACCTCCTCTTCCCCATCATCTTCATCCCTAGATCCGAGGGAAGGGATTCGACTGGGCTCTGGTGATGAAGGATTTCAACCTGCTCAGGTGGCTGGGTGCTAACTCTTTCCGTACAAGCCACTACCCCTATGCTGAAGAGGTCATGCAGCTCTGTGACCGCTATGGCATTGTGGTCATTGACGAATGTCCAGCCGTGGGGATCACATTGCTGTGAGTCTCCTCCTCCTCAGCGCCTGGTGCAGAGGGATGGGTGCAGCTGCATGGGGGGGAGTCAGAGGACACTGCAGATTCCTAGCTATGTGACATGAGATGTCACCTTGCCTCAGTTTCCTCCTCTGTAAAATGAGGGAGCTGAACTCAGTGACCTCTGAGGTGCCTGTAATGAGCTGCTTCCAAGGTTCTGATTACAAGCATACTATACTCCATTTATTCAGTTACAAATTAAGGCAAAACATTCACAGAAAATCAAAATACAGCATTCACCATGTGTATCTCAATCACTTAGTAAGTCCTCAATTCAGTGACAAAGTACAAAGGTCAAAGTACTCCACCCCTGGGTAGTACATTTATTTAGTCAGGCACACAGTGTTCTCTCTACTCAGTTGGAGATTAGTTTCTGATCATGAACAAAGTACATTCATTTGGGCATGGAAAGCACAAAGGCTATCCACCCCTAGGTCACAATTAGGTTACAATATCATCCTGGCATTCAGTAGCCAAGGAGATGTCTTTTCTTCATCTTGACTAGAGGCAAGTTCTCAGCAGTTTCTGTTTCTGGAAAGACAAAGCTTAACAAAGCCATCACAGCATTCATTCACATTGCAGCATCCTCTTCAATCAACTTCTGCCTGTGAAATCAACCTATGCCCAACAAGGTCTGAGGTCTCTATCAACAAAAGACTCTGACAGAGTAACATCAAAACAGATAGACAACATACAGGCACCACAGTTATGCCTCCTCAGTTCTCAGCATCTCTGGGTGGCCCTCAGAAGTCCTGGGCAGCTCTGCCTGGCAGTTCTCTCTCTCTGCCTCCACAATGCTGCTCCCAAAAGTTCTTCTGGACTCTCAGCTTGGGCCTCTCCCTTCCCTCTACATGGCACCAGCTCCTCTCTGTTCAGCCCCCTCTAGTCACATCAACAAGTCCATCCCCCTTGTGGTATTCACAAGCTCTGGATCTTAAGACTTAACCCGAAAACCAAGCCAATACAAGTGGATCTTTAAATTCCCTTACCATTACAGTGCTTTGAGTGACCAGCCTACGTGGTTGGTCCAAGGATGCAGACAGGGCCAGTACTGACTCCCCTTCTTCTTCCTCCAGGGAGAGCTTTGGAAACATCTCTCTGCAACACCACTTAGAGGTGATGGAAGAGATGGTCAAGAGGGACAAGAATCACCCAGCCGTGGTCATGTGGTCTGTGGCCAACGAGCCCGTTTCCTGGCTGGCACCTGCTGCCTACTATTTCAAGTGCGGACCTTCTCTGGGGGCAGGGTTAGAGCTAGGGGTAGGTGGTCTTGAGGATGTGTATGGGGGGAAGCCCCTAGAGTGAGCCCACAGCTACAGAAAAGGGTGTTGGTGTCCATGGGGATCCAGTCCACCAATCAGGGTGCCCATGTGTGCTAGGCACTGGGAAGACAAGGAAGTTACCAGACAAGTTACCAGTCTACCAGGACCTAACTTCCACATGCCTTCCCCTTCTGGGGACAGAGAAGCACTGGCTTTGCACTCAGACTGAGTGGAGATAGCCAAGATAGCCAAGAAGGGAAAGGGATCCCAGGCCAGCACACTCAGGGTGGCCCAACACCATGGGTGACCTTGGGAGGTAGCTGGGTGTGCATCCAAAGGGCAGAATTTGGGAGTTGAGAAGATTCAGCTTCAAATCCGACTGATGACATTCCCAAGCTGTGTGACCCTGGGCAAGTCTCTTAATCTACCTGTTCGTTAATGACCTCTTCCATAAAATGAGTTTATAGTAACAGCCACTTCCTTAGGGTTATTTGAAGATCAAGTGAGTTAACACAGAGAAAGTGCTTTTCAAACCTTAAAGTGATGTCTAAATACTAGCTGTCATTTGGGCCAGTCACACCCTCCTGAGCCTCTTTCCTCAGTTATAAGATATGGGACTTAGACCAGATGGCCTCAGAGGTCCCTTCCCAGTTCTGGAACTACGAACCTATACTTACAAATGTCAGCGTTCATAGGGTCTAATGACCTCAGGTTATATTATTTTTGAGTTTTAATTGATAACTTTTTAAATATTTAAAAATTTTAAATTAATTAAAAAAATTTTAATACTACCTTTCTTTCTAAAATCCTAATACTCCTAATATCCTTCCCAGACAGCCATACTTAGATGGAGGTTCTTAAACTTTTATGTGTCATTCACCTCTTTAAGCAGTCTGGAGAAGCCTGTGGGCCCCTCCTCAGAATCACATGTTAAAATTGTGTAGTTGTCATCATTTACTATTTATAGATTTAAAACAAAACATTTTTATTTTTAAATAAAATACAAAGGAAACCAATTATACCAAAGTGCAGTTGTAAAAAAAACATTTTTTTTAAGTTCTGGGTCCCATGTTAGGAATCCCTCCTTGCCTTACAGGAAATTTGAAAAGAAAGAAACATTTTAGCAAAACTAACCAAGCCGCCCCTCAAGTCCAGCACTGCACATACCCATGGCCCCCGTCCCTCTGGAAAGGAGGGAGGGAAGTGCCTTCCCATCTCCTCTTTAGGGCCAGTTTGGGTCATTATCATTTCACAGGTAACTCCCTCATTTGACCAGAAGAAACAGGCCCAGAAAAGGAAATTATGTGTGAATGTTGTAGCAGCTTTAGGCAAAATTGTGAGTTAGATACATTTTGTCTTTTGTGGGGGGAGAACCAGTGAGCCATAGCGCCTGGCCTCCTGGTTATTGATGCCAAATGGGCAGGTCCACTTGGCCTCCCAAATGGGCAGGTCCATTCAACCTCTGAAGGGAGGGCTTCCTTCCTTTCCTCCACGGGGAGGCCAGTCACCCTCAGAACCAGAGACCTGAGCCAGCAGTCTTGAGGGTCTGTGACCAGGCTGACCACTCAGCCAACCTCAGGCCCTTCTCTGGCCCACCCAACCACCTCTCCCCCTTAGCACTCTGTCCTTTGGGGAAAACCAAGGGCAGGTTTGGAAAACCCTGCCCACAATGCCTCCCCAAAACAGATATGTAGACAGAAAGGAATAGAGATATATGTTATGTTCCTGAGCATGTTTTTCTCCCCCACAAGAATGTAAATTCCTTGAGGACAAGGATCATTTCACTTTTTCTTGTGTGGCTGGGAGCAAAGGAGACCCGAATTCATATCCTGCTCATATAGCTGGGACACCCTGGCTAAGTGACTTAACCTCTCTGGGCCTCAGTTTCCTCATCCGTAAAAAAGGGAGGGGGGTTGGGCCTCCCTTCTAGCTCTGAATCTATGAGCTTATTATAAAGCATTCCATGGGGTTGGGGTACAGGGGGTCCAGACCTGGGAGGGGACAAAGGCAAAGAGAGATGGGCAGGGGAAGAGAGGGAAGAGTCTCTGGTCCTAGCCTCTACAGCATGGCTGCCCTTCGCTGGTCTTCCTTGGGCTTCTCAATGACTCCCCTGACTTCATTTACTGCACTGGTCTAACTTTGGCTGATGGAAGCCAAGTGTGATCTATGATTCCAGTGATTTGGGGGCATCTACTTACTAGAGAGGCTCCCAGTGGATTGTCAACAAGCATTGGTCAAATGTCTCCTATGTGTTAGGGAGGGGGAAAGACAGAGCAGAACATGCCCTGCCCTCAGGCCGCTTACATTCTGTGGGGGGGAGCGCCTCGGAGCAACGTTTATACACAGAAGTATGTACAAATATATATATATAGTCAGTCAACAAGCATTCATGAGTCTTCTATGGCCCAGGCAGAAGACAACACAAATGTGCTTAGGAAGACAGAGAGATATTGATATCTAACATGTAGGAATGTATATAGATAAATATCAATATGTTACATGTGATATATGCCATATATGACATATAATATACTACATATTGTTTTTCTATATACATATATACACACAGAGATTTACATACATATACACAAAGTTATGTTTGTATACACATACGTGCATACATCTTGTTGGTACAGTGGATAGAGCATTGAGCCTGGAATTAAGAAGACCCGAGTTCAAATGTGGCCTCAAGCTCTTACCAGCTGTGTGACCCTGAAGAAGCCCCTTAACCTCTATTTGCCTCAGTTTCCTTATCAGTAACAAGGGGATAATAATAGCTCTTAAAACCCCTGAGATGGTGTTTATAAAGTGTTGAGCACAGGACCTGGCACATAGTAAATGTTGCACAAATGTCAGCTATTGTTGGTATACAGGAATATAAACAATAGATACAAGGTGATTGGGGCAGGAAGGAGATGGTTGGAACAAGCACAGTCCAAAGGGCCTAGGTCAGCTTTGGGAAATGTCTCAGGTCTTGCTTGGAGCCCCCACCTCACTCCCAAAAAAGAGGGGAGAAAGCTCAGGGCCCCTCTCCCCTGATCACAAAGTGAACAAAATTAGCAAAGTCTCTTCAGAAGACCAAAGCAAACAAGTTAGAATGGAGCTAGTTCTGGCTACGACAGAAGGGCCCGTCCAGTGAAGCAGGCCCAGATCCTAGCAGCTGGTCCCTGGGCTCTGGGATGATGCCAGTGAAAGGTGGTGCCTCCCCAGCCCCTGTGGCCTCTGGTTCCCAGCAGGTCCCCTCCCCTGCCTGAGCTCATCTTTGTTCTTGGCCCCTCCAGGAGGGAAGGATTACAAAGCTCCCCCAGTTGGCCAGCAGACAGAGCCCATACTGTGTCACCCCACTCCCCACCACCCTCTCACTTTCCTCATAAAGGCTGAAGGAGGAGGGCCACTCCAGGCTCCAGCTCCAGGATGGTCCCAGTCAGCAGCACCAGATCTAGATGAGACCTGGGATCTCCACGCCCTGCCTCTCCCTACAACACCAGGCAGGGGCATCATCTGCTCCCCTTGGGCAGACACTGACAAAGCACCCTAACTTTTCCCTAAAGATAGATGGCTTAGCCCCACCTAACCTGTGTGCCCCTGAGGCTACTAGTGCCCATACCTGAGATAGAGTAGGTGGGTGCATGAGGGAAGCAGCCTTCTCCAGGCCTGGTGGTCGCTGGGACCTCTCCCCATCATTTTACAGAAAGTCACTTCGCATTCCTAATATGCATTTCCTCTGAAAACCTGACTCAGGGAGGGGAGAAGGAACAGTCCCTACAGATTGTCTACCTCTATAATTTTCTTTTAGAGGGGTCTCATTTTAGGGGTGGGCAGCTAGGTGGCATAGCAGATAGAGTGCTGAACCCGGACTCAGGAAGACCTGAATTCAAATCTTGCCTGAGACACTATCTGTGTGACCCTGGGCATGTCACTTCACCCTGTTTGCCTCAGTTTCCTCATCTGTAAAATGAGCTGGAGCAGGAAATGGAAAACTACTCTAGTATCTTTGTCAAGAAAACCTCATATGGGGTCATGAAGGGTCAGACATGACTGAACAACATTTGAGGGGCGGGACCCATATTCAGACCCAAATGATCACCTCCATTCAGGTGACTCCCAAAGCTATGTCTCCAGCCCTCACCTCTCTCCTGAGCCCTAATGTCATATTTCCAAGCCTACTGAGAGTGGTGTAGTACAAAAGAGCATCTAATTTGGAGTCAGAAAGCATGACGCAATCCTGCCTTACTACCTGGGTGACCATGGGCAAGTCACTTAGTCTCTCCAGAACTCAGTCTACCCTTCTGTAAAATAAGGGAGTGGGACCAGATGACCTCTGAGGTCCCTTCTACCACCAGAGCTTTTGCTCTACCTGGGCAACCATGGGCAAGTCACTTAACTTTTCTAGGACTCAGTTTCCACTGTTGCCTCCATTTCTCTATCTGCAAATGAGACTAAATGGCCTCTAAGGTCTTTCCCAGCTGTAAATCTATTATCCAGCCTCTGCTCCTTGTTGACTGTGTGACTTTGGACAACTCACTTAATTTTTTTGTATCTCAGTCCCCCCTTTACTAAGTGAGGGGAGTTAGCTAAAGTACCCTTCCCTCTCCAAAGCTTAGGATTCCATGGCCAGGAGCCTACCCAGCCTCTGTTTTCTCTGATCCTTTCCACCTTGTACCCTCCTGCTGACCTCCTGGGATCTCTCCACCTACCTTCTCCCAGAATCACAGATTTAAAACCAGCTGAGATCTTGGAGATTGGTTATCTGATCTGACCCCTCATTTTGTAGATGAAGAAACAGGTCCAGGGGATAAGTGATTTGCCCAGTGTTATAGAGGCCAAAAAAGGAAGAGCTGAGATTCCAAGTCACATCCTCAGTCTCCAGCTCTGACACACTCATCATTGTAACACACTGCCCCAAGATCCCCGGGACCCCTGCTTTCTCCCTCTGCAGAACTGGTGGCTGCTCCCTCCATTCGGTCCCCCAAGATGGAAGGATGGATGAGTAGGGCTGGCTGTGCAGTGAGTTCAATCTGATCTCTCCCAGAGTAAGGCCTATCTGAGGTCCAAGGGTACCCTGAAGAGTTTGGGGTCTCCTCAGCTCAAGCTTCCACTGGTCATGTCTCTGTCATGTAGGGTCCCATTGGCTAGCACCGCAGGTCCATTTAATCACTTAGCTTTCACAATGTCATATTTTCTTGATCATAAGCAGGAACAAAAGTACAAACATTTTACCAATACCTTGGTCTGTGGGGAGAATAGAATTAGATAGCATAGGTTTTACATAACCTCAATCCCACCAAGTTCACATCCAGATGAGTCTGGGTTAATCTTAGCTATCACTGGGATGGGTACCAAAAGTCACTCCATAAGGTTACTCCTTGCTCTTCTGGGCATCAGTGGTGACCAAAAGATCTGCCCTGGATTCAGAGTCCCAGAATCTCACAGGCTCATTCCCCTGACTTTTCAAAATTCACATGGTCAGAACTTCCAGATTAACCTCTAAAACAGAAAGGAAATGGACAAAGGACTCAGATCTATAGCCTTCGTAGGAAGAAGACCCAAGTCTTCTCCTCATATAGCATCGTCTCTCCCAGACCCCCATGGGCAAAAGAGTCAAGAGAGAGCTGCCATAAGACATAGGGTCAAGGCTCTAGTCAATGATGCCTCTCCGAAGGCAGCCCCTACAGCTGACTGTGTAAACAAAGGCAGTTATTCATTGAATGTTTAGCAGACTAGAACCAGTTATGGGCTGGCACTTCCATTCTAAGTCATCAAACCCCTCCAGGAAAGAGGCTCTCCAGCCTCTAACTCTATCTGGAACAGACTGGTTTTGGGAATCAGCTGAGCACATTAATGCACTTTGTCCATGCACCTGTCCCCAGGTTACAGATGAGTAAATCCATGTTAATACCTCACTTACAGGAAATTCTTGCATCTAGATTATTCTAGATCATGGCCAAGCATCAGGTTGGCCATCCTCAAACAGCCCAAACCAATAATGCAAGGTTCATGCACTCTGCTCATGGGGAGGTCTCTTAGGCTTTCAATCAAAATCTATTTACTTTTCTCAAAACAAAATTCTATAAGGATTTTTTTAATCTGGTTGAACAGCCCATATCAAATTGGAAGTGAGAAGAGGCTACTGTTAACAGAGACCTACTTACCAGTAAGAAAGTGACAACTGACAGAGACAGGAAACCCTGAAAAGCAGAAATCAGAACCCCAAATAACATCTGTCCAGGGCCATTTAGTGCAGGGGCAAACAGCCTTACGTAATATACAATAGGTCCTAAAGCCCTGAGTGAAACAAGGCTGGTAGATGAAGCCCAGCTTACCGCCTTAGGAACAGAATACACATTTTTCTGGAGTGGCCTCAGTGAAGGGGAGCGCCATGAAGCTGGTGTAGGTTTTGAAATCAAAACTAATCTGGTCAACAAGCTTGTGTGCTTGTCAAAAGGAGTTAATGACAAGCCCATGACAATGCTATTGCTATTTGCAGGAAAACATCACACCATCATCATCAGTGCCTATGCTCCCACTATGACGAACCCTGATGAGGTCAAAGAAAATTTTACCAAGACCTAGAGACCCTCATCATCAATGTGCCAAAAGAGGGCAGGTTTACAGTTCTGGAAGACTGTAAGGCTAGAGTAGGCTCAGACTACCAGACTTGGCAGAGTCCTAGGGAGGAACGGAGTTGGAAAAAAGCAACAGCAGTGGTCACTTACCTACTGAAGACTTGTGCATCTCATGACCTTCTCATCACCAACACTGTCTTCCATTTACCTAAATGCAATAAAACTTCATGGATGCACCCTCTCAGCAAACATTGGCACCTAATAGACTATATATGATTGTAACCTGCGGGGAAGCTAGGTGGTACAGTGAACAGAGAGTCAGCCCTGGAGTCAGAGTTCAAATCCAGCCTCAGACACTTAACACTTACTAGCTGTGTGACTTTAGGCAAGTCACTTAACCCCAATTGCCCTGCCTCCTCCCCTCCAAAAAAGCAAAAAACAAAACAAGACAAAAAATTTAAAAAACCCTATATGTGATAGTAAGGAAAAGAGACAGATAAGATGTGAGAGTGACAAAGGCGATGTATGGTACAGAGTGCTGGACTGATCATAGACTTATCCTTTCCAAGCTAAATATTTGCATTCATCAAAAGTGGCACCCTCAAGGCAAAATGACTACCAGAAGAATTAATGTCAACAAAGTAAAGTTCTTCTCTGAACGGGAACAGTTTGTTGCGAACTTGGAGGGAAAGTGAGCCAACACACAGTGGGCAACAGGGGAGCAAAAAATGAGTGGACACCTTTCTGAGGTTTGGT
This sequence comes from Gymnobelideus leadbeateri, assembly GCA_011680675.1. Lineage (NCBI taxonomy): Eukaryota > Metazoa > Chordata > Mammalia > Diprotodontia > Petauridae > Gymnobelideus > Gymnobelideus leadbeateri. The sequence goes on along the minus strand of WOXC01007511.1, from coordinate 23,586 downwards.
GTATAGCACTGCATTTACTCATCTGGGCCAGAACACTCACAGTAAAGTGGTTTGATGAAAATGATGGGGAAGGGAAATTCAGAAACAATGAAATGAGAACTCCACAAGGTTTGCCAGCAGGATAGTTCACCCATCTCTAAAACGGCAGTATTTAATTCCATCAAAAGTAAAGTACAAGCAAAGGTTAGAGAGATGTAGGATTCGTGCTCACTACGAAGGCAGATGAAATTCATTTTTATGTTGATGGTAACAATCCAAAGCGCTTTTATGATGTTCTAAAGGCTACTTATGGATCAACAGCCTATGGTGCACGTCAGCTACTCAGTGCTGATGGCCACATTGATTAGTGATAAGGATACGATCCTAGAGAGATGGATTGAACACTTTCATAGTGTTCTCAACAGACCATCCTCAATCAATGCTGAGGCCATTTACCTCAGGCTGAAGTCAATTCCTCCCTGGCTGAAGCTCCAACTGAAAGAGAGGTCTTAAATGCCATTAGATTTCTTTCATGTGACAAAGCACCTGGTGAGGATTCTATTCCAGCTGAGATTTACAAGGCAGGGGGTCCACTACTCATACAAAAGCTGACTGAAATTTTTCAGGTTATATGGCAAGAGGAGGTTATCCCACAGGAGTTCAAGGATGCCTCCACTGTCCATCTCTACAAAGGTAAAGGAAATAGATTGTCCTGTGACAATCACAGGTCTCTCTCTTAGTCATTGCTGGCAAGATTCTCGACAGAGTCCTCCTTAATAGGTGAATCCTTCCCCTGGAAGATGGTCATCCATCTGAGAGCCAGTGTGACTTCAGAAAGGGCCAAGAAATGGTCAGTATGGTCTTTGCTGCCCGATAACGCCAGGAGAAATGCCAGGAGCAGAACAGAGGTCTGTAGACAACATTTATAGATCTGACCAAGGTCTTTGATACTGTCAGCTGTGAGGGCTTATGGAAAATTATGTCAAAATTTGGTTGCCCAAAATTCATCAGCACTGTACATCAATTTCATGACAGCGTGCTCGCCCAGGTTCTAGATAACAGACAATGTTCTCGTGCCTTCCCAGTCTGCAGTGGAGTGAAATAAGACTGTGTGCTTGCTCTCATGCTTTTAAAATGATATTTTCAGTCATGTTGTCAAATGCCTTCAATGAAAATGAACACAGCATCAAGGTCAGCTACCCCAGTGATGGTAAATTCTTCACTTTGAAAAGGCTACAAGCCAAGACCAAAGTGGAGGGAGTGTTGGTGCATGATTTTCTGTTTGCAGATGATTGTGCATTCACTGCAGCCTCTGAAGCTGAGAGGCAACAAAGTATGGACCAATTCTCTGCTGTTTGTGCTAATTTTGGCCTAACAATTAACACCAAGGGAACACAGATGCTCCATCAGCCACCACCACACCATCCATATGTGGAACCATCAGTTACAGCAAATGGAGAAGTTCTGAATGCCGTGGAGAAGTTAACTAACCTTGACAGTGTACTTTCCAGGAATGTGCACATTGATTATGAGGTTGATGCCCACATTGCCAGAGCTACCTCAGGGTTTGAGAGGCTCCAAAGGAAAGTGTGGGAGAGAAGAGGAATAGATTAATTATCAAACTGAAGGACTACAGAGCTGGGGAGCTGACCTCATTGTACTATGCCTCTGGAACCTGGACAGTCTGCCAGTGCCATGCCAGGAAACCAAATTGCTTCTATTTGAATTGTCTTAGGAAGATTCTGAGGATCACCTGGAAGGATAAGGTACCCAACACTGAGGTCCTCATGTGAACTAAACTCCCCAGCATTCAAACTCTGCTTCAGAGAATACAACTCTGATGGGTTGGCCACATTGTTTAAATGAAAAATGTAGCTTTGCCAAAAAGACTGTTGTTTTTTTTATTTTTAATTTTTTGCCTTTTTTTTTTGGAGGGGCAATTGGGGTTAAGTGACTTACCCAAGGTCACATGGCTAGTAAGTGTAAAGTGTCTGAGGTGGGATTTGAACTCAGGTCCTCCTGACTCCAGAGTCAATGCTCTATTCACTGTGCCACCTAGCTGACCCCAAAAAGACTGTTTTAAGGAGAACTCACACAGGGCAAGTGTTAACACGGTGGTTAGAAGAAACGATACAAAGACCCTCTCAAGGTCTCTCTTAAGAACTTTGGAATTGATTGTGTGACTTGGGAGACGCTGGCAGAGGACTGCCCAGCATGGCGTGCCGACATCAGACAAGGTGCCATGCTCTGTGAGCAAAGCAGAAGTGAAACAGCTCAAAGGAAACGCAGGATGCGCAAATTTGGAGAATTGACCCTAAATGTTCACACGGACTATTTGTGCCCCACCCATGGTAGAGCTTTCTGAGCTCATATTGGTCTGATCAGTCCCAGTGAGACACACTGAAACTTGACTCTAGTATAATGAGGTAGTTTTGGTCCTGAGGACAAGGACCAACCCATGAGATGGGGAGGGTCTTGAAGAAAGAGGTGAGGAATTCTCCAAAGCTGACCTGTGAGACCTTTGACCTGTAGCTGCCACTTCCCTCCCCTGCCACCCCTAATTATTTTGACTCTATGTTGTATATTCCTATGTTAGTACCTGTTATATTCTCCAAAAGAATGCAAACTCCCTGAGGACAGGGTCTGTTTCACTTCTGCTTTTCCCCCAGTACCTTGTACAGTCCTTGGATGTGGTACCTGCTGAGTTCTCTCACAACAAGAGCTATTCATCTTTCAAGTCCACTGGATTTTGTGTTGTCCATAACTGTATGCACATTCCCTGTGCTGGTGGTGAGTGGAATCATCTTTGCAGACATTATGGTACATTTTGGTATATTTCGATTGCAGGGTGGGATCCCCACCTACCTCAGTAATCAGGCCAGGGTTGGGTGAGCAGACAATTTTTAGAGCCCCTTTTCTAGCCCCTTCCTCACACCAGCAGGTGAGTGGTGTGATCCTTAAAAGGCTGCTAAAACTCCCAGGGGCCTGCAGAATCCCACTGCTGCTTCCAGTGAGGAATGACCCAATGGCCAGAGCCATCTGTGTGAGGGGCTGTGACTATGGCTGCCATTGTATCCACACTTGCTTCTTCATCACCTGCTTGTCACCATGGGACTTTGGAATAGGTATGATGTATTATGGGTGATGTCTTTGGATTTATGCATAAATTGGATTTAAGTGAGGCAGAGTTGCACGAAGCCATCGGCCTCACTCTCTCCTCCAGGGTCACATAGTCAGCGGCAGAACAGAATCAAGACGACTGGGGATGGCCCAGGAGGCAGTGGATGACCTTGGCATTTTTAATGTCTAACCAAGCTCTAAGCCTCCCCAGAGCCTTCATCAGCTGCCTTCATGGCCATTAGAACGGACTGTTCTCATCCGCCCATTCTGCAGGGGAAGTTTTCACATGCTTGGGGTAGACAGCCACTAACTCACCAATGAATCTGAGATCCCCTGGTTACCCTCAACCTGGTTTAGCAGATGGCTTAGTAGATACAGTGCTGAGCCTGGAGCTGAGAAAAACTAAGTTCAAATCTGGCCTTGGAGACTTCCTAGCTGTGTGACCCTGGGCAAGTCACTTAACCTGCTTGCCTCAGTTCCCTCATCTGTAAAATGAGCTGGAGAAGGAAATGGCAAAACCCTCTAGCATCTCTGTCAAGAAAACCCCATGGACAATAGGGTCACGAAGAATCAGATACGAGTAAATGACATGATTCAAAGTCTAGTACCCTAGCCACTGTGCCCCCCAGCTCCCATGGCCCATAGGTAGTTGTTGAGCCAGGATGGGTCTTCTTGTGCATGCTGCAGCAGGGGAGAGGCTTCAGGTGGCACATGCTAGCTGAGCTGTCTTCAAACATTTGAACGACTATTCTGTGAAAAGGATTAGATGCGTTTTGCTTGGCTAGTTATACCAATGAACAAGGACCACCAGAGGGCAGGGGAGGCAAATGAAGGGCTGGAGAGGAAGGATGCTTAAAACCAAAGTCCTCTTGCTCCACTCAGCCTCACTGCCTTTTCTTTGACCCTGATAACTTATAGAGATCAATCATCACCAATCTTTGTCCTCCCATCTCATGCCTCTCTCTATGCCCACAGCCACCCTCAGTGCCAAGGACTTGGCTAGCCCTAGGCATCTCTCTGTTGCTTTCTTGAAGAGATTAAGGAGCTGCCCACCCCTATCCACCTCCAACCTACCTCTCCCCTTTGCCTTGGACTTTATGAATATAGCCACTAACAATCACTTGGAGGCATCGTCCCAAGGATAGGGTTTGGGCAAATGTAACATAAGCTATAAATAGCGTGTGCGCTTTGCAGGGTAGGCAATAACTCCAACTACAAAGTCTGTGTGCTATGGCAATTACTAGCTATTAAAATGAGGGCTTATGGAAGGGCCTGCACAGAAGAGAATCCACATAGGAGGGGAAGCCCCTGGAGATGCTGAGCTCCATCCCAAGGGAGGGAATTCCTGGACTAATAAGGCCACAGAGGCAGACAAACAGCACGATTATATCATGATTATTCATGTTCTCTGCCAATGTTTCATTATGGTCTGGAGATCACTGTCTGTCACTGTCTACACTCAGAAGGATCTCGATGGGCTCAAACATTGGGCTGAAATTGAGTAAAATAAGACTTAACAGGGAGATGTGTAAAGTCAAGCATAGACATACAGAGCGCTATGACCAGGCTCAGTTCGAGGCAGGATATTTCAGGAAGAACACTGATAAGCTAGACATCAGCTAACACAGGGAAGGGTCTTGGGGTCACTTTATATTAGGGTCAGATGAAAGAACTAGGGATATTTAGCCTGGAGATGAGATGATCTAGGAGGAACATAAAAGCTGTCTTCAAATAAAGGAATACCTCTTCTAAGAAAAAGAAACTAGATGTGCCTTGCTCAGCCAGAGAACATCCAGGAGCTATGGGTAAAGGTCACAAAGAGGAAGATTTACCCTTTCTTTTTTTTTTTTTTTTTGCTTTTTGGAGGGAAGTTGGGGTTAAATGACTTGCCCAAGGTCACACAGCTAGTTTTTGTATTAAGTGTCTGAGGCCAGATTTCAACTCAGGCCTCCTGACTTCAGGGCACCTATTCACTGCACCACCTAGCTGCTCCGAGCTCATATTTTCTACTCTTTTTTTTTTTAAATTGAGGCATTTGGGGTTAAGTAACTTGCCCAAGGTCACACAGCTAGTTTTTGTGTTAAGTGTCTGAGGCCGGATTTGAACTCAGGCCCTCCTGACTCCACAGCTGGTGCTCTATCCACTGTGCCAACTAGCTGCCCCAAAACTTACTCCTGATATCAGGAATATTCCCATGGGGATTCCCAAGTGAAATAAATGGACTATCTCTGGAGGTGATGAGCTCTGAGGCTGGATGACCCCTGTCAGGGGTGTGGGATCAACAATTCCTGTTCAGGGACAGGATAGGATGGAGGTTCCCTTCTCCCTCTGAGAGCTTGGGATTCTGGGGGGCCTGGGACTCCCCAACACTGTAAGGCTAGCACGGAACATTAAATCTGGCCGAGCTTCCAAACAGATACCAAGGGAAACAGTGTTTCTGCTGTCCAAGAACCAGCCTCAGAGAGTCCAAAGAGGCTCTGAGGTCCTGACCACCTCCTAGTGTTGTGATCCAGTGTGGAAGAAGGTAGAGCAAAGAGCACTTCAAAGTTTTCTACAGTTTTGCTGTCTTACAAAACATTCTTCCATTTTCTTCTATTTAATTAACAGTGTGTGTGTGTGTGTGTGGTTCTGTGTGTGTGTGTATACACTCATTCACTGACTCATTGGAGCACTATTTATTCAGGGTCAGGCAGTGTGCAATGTCCTCGGTTTCTTATGGGACGTAGTCCCTGCCCTCCTGTAGTTTATAATCTAATTATAATTGTAAGCATTTCTGATGGACTTCCTACATACTTACTATGTGTTTACTATAGACACAGTGGATAGACCGCCCAGAGCCTGGAGTCAGAAAGATTTGTTTTCCTGAGTTCAAATCTGGTCTCAGACACTTACTAGCTCTGTGACCCTGGGCAAGTCATTTAACCCTGTTTGCCTCAGTTTCTTCATCTGTCAAAAGAGCTGAAGAAGAAAATGGCAAACCCCTCCAAATATCTTTGCCAAGAAAACTCCAAATAGGGTCACGAAGAGTTGGACACAACTGAAAAAAAACAAACCCCAAAACGATTGAATAACAACTAACCACTATGTGAATGGCAGGCTTTGGGTTACAAAGACAAAAACAAACCAGCATTTGTCCACAAGGGGTTTACATTCTATGCAGGAGGGAAGAGGTGAAAGGAGTGAGGAAAAATAAATACATATATAAATAAATATGAAATACAGGAAACTGAGGAGATTCTGGAAAAGTTTTATATATAAAGTGGAATCTGGGCCAATCCTTTTTGAAAAATTTTACAAATTTAAAAAAAATAATAAAAATCTATTTTCTCAACCTCCCCCCAACTGAAAAAAAAATCCCTATGACAAATATGTGTCGTCAGACAAACAAATCCCTACTTTGGCCACGTCCAAAAACAGTGTGTCTCCTTCTGTGTCCCGAGTCCAGGACCATCTCTGCTAGGAGGGGAGGAGCATCCTGCATTGCCCGGCCTCTGCTATCATGGCTGGCCATCACATCGATCAGAGTTTTCAAGAATTTTTAAAGAGTTTCCAAGGATTCTAGGAGACAGAGGTGAGGAGTTTTTTGAGAGTTTTTAAGGATCCTAAGGGACAATGATGAGGATAACCTCTTAAGGATTCTAAGAGACCGAGATGAGTAAATACACCAGGGACGTGCAAAAGCAAATACAGTAGAGGGTGAATGGAGTGCACACGGAGGAGCCAGTGGCCAGCTTGTACTGGACTAACTGGACTAACTGGCTAACTGGAAAGTAGCCTACATGATGGAGAGTTATGTGTAAATAAGCCCAGAAAGGTAGGCCAGAGCTAAAATGGGAAGGACATTGCATGCCAGATGGAAGTCTTTGTATTTTATGTACCCTGGAGGCCACAGAGAGTCACTGAAGCTTCTTGATTGAAAAAGAGGGAGGGAATACACATTTCTCTAGCTCCTACTAAGTGCTTTATAAATATTATTTCATTCGATACCCACAATAACCCCATAAGGTAGGTGTTGTTATTATGTCCATTTTATACATGAGGAAACTGAGGCAAACAGAAAGTTTTTTTTTTTTAAGTGACTTGCCTACAGTCACACAGCTGGTAAGTGACAGAGGCTGGATTTGAACTCAGGTGTCCCACACTCCAAGCCTGTCCCTCCATCTACTACACCAGCTGCCACCAGGCAAGTTATAGGACCAGATTTGTGCTTTCAGAATATCACTTTGGTAGTTGTGCATAGAACCCAGGTCTGTCTCTCCATCTACCATCTCATGCTGCTTCCCTGGGGGCGCTGGGTGTTGAACAGCAACACCCTGAGCCATTGTCTTCCATCTTGTCTCCTCACCTCTGTTCAGGTGAGAGGGTTACTTCAAAACTAGCACCTTAACTGCTTCTGAGTTTGAAAACAGTGTGGCCCAGTGGAAAGTGCTGCATTTGGAGAAAGAGGACTTGGGTTCCATTTTTGGCACCAATGCTACCTATGTCATTCAAGCTTCATCAATGGTATATGTTGAACTGATGGTCAAATGAGAGCAAAGCCTTCTGGGAAGGAGTTACAGGTAATCATAAGCACTGGGAGGGTAGGAGTCCATGGAGAAAGTGCAGAGGGATAAGAGGAAAAGAAAGCAAGTTGTCACTAACTTCGTTCTTTTGCTGCTGGTTATTAAACACTCTATCGTAGTCTGAAGCCTTTGACCTAATCCGAAAGAGAAAACTCATCAGTCTCTCTACAGCCATCACTTAAGAAACATCATCCTGCTTCATTCTCTCCAGATCAGACTAGAAAGGACTTCACCCTGATGTAATTAGGGCCTTCACCTGACAAAGGAAAGGTGTCCTTAAATGAGTCGTTTAAGAGAAGGAAGAAACCTTTATTTCCCTTAATGGGAATATCTATTGAGTTCACCTTTGACCACATAGAAGGAGAAATCCATTTTTTTTTTAAACAAAGGCTTTATTACCTTCTGGTTTACATCATTCATTTCCGCCAGATTTTGAGTTACAATTTTTTCCCCATTTTTCCCCTACCCACCACCCTAGAATAGCAGTCCCACAAGATATCCCCCCTTCCAATCTGCTCTCTCCCATATCTTCTCCCATACCCCCTCGACTGTTCCATTAGAGCAAGGTGAGTCTCTGTGTCCCAATAACTACACATCTTATCTCCCAATTACATGCAAAATAGTAGTAATAATAGTATTTATATATATTTGAAACATTTAATTTTAAAACCTCGAATTTCAGATCCATTCCCTTCCTCCCTTGTCACCCATTTCCTCTGGGAAGATAAGTAATTCAGTATGTGTTGTACATATATAGCTATGCAAAACATTACCATAGTAGATGTATTGTAAAAGGCTGCTTATAATTCCCTCCTACCCATCCCACCCCCCACCTGGTCCATTCCCTACTTTGATCCTGTCCCTCTTCAATAGTGGATACTTCCAACCTCCCCTCCCCCCAGAATGCCCTCCCATCCATCATCCCTCCTCAAATCCCATTTCCCCATACTCTGCTGCAGGGTGAGATATCCCATTTAGTATGTATGTCATTCTCTCCCTGAGCCAAATTCAATGAGAATGTGGTTTTGCCTTTTTGCCTTCCTGTTCTACCCTTCCCCTGCAGCTACTTCCCCTTGCTTCTTCTACATGAGATAGATTACCCTACCCTGTCTCTCCCCATCTCCTCTTGCCACTTTCCTCTCTCACCTTAAGTATCTTTCACCCCTTAAGTATCCTCCCTTCCCAACAAATTCAACCCATGCCTTCTATCCATGTATACCTGTAAACATATATACACACATTCACATATGTATTCATATGCCCATATACCCTTCTTCCATTGTTTTCATACTGAGAAAGGTTTCATCAGTCACAGTTATTGTTTTTCCATGTAGGAATGTAAATAGGTTAACTTTGATAAGTTCCTTGTGATTTCTTTTCCCTGATTACCTTCTCAAGCATCTCTTGTTTCTTGGGTCTGGATGTCAAATTTTCTATTCAAATCTGGTTTTTTCCTGAAGAATGCTTGAAAGTCCTCTATTCCACTGAATGACCATATTTTCCCCTGAAACAAAATACTCAGTTTTGCTGGGTAGGTGACCCTTGGCTTCAATCCCAGCTCTTTTGCCCTCTGGAATATCATATTCCATGCCCTTTGATCCCTCAGTGTAGGAGCTGCCAGGTCCTGTGCTATTCTGATTGTGTTTCCACTATATTGAAATTATTTCTTCCTGGCTTCTTGGAGTATATAGAAGGAGAAATCCTTAAAGAGAATGGTCAAAGAGGGATTGAATGATTTTTAAGAAAATTATTTCTCGAGGGTAGGCCAAAAGTTGTGTCTTGTTCCTCTGTCTGATGAAGCACTTAAGTCAACTTTTTCCCCGACTTCTGCAACTAAGGCATCTAGGTGGCAAAGTCTGGAATCCTAAGACCTGAGTTCAAATCCAGCCTCAGATACTTACTACCAGTGTTGACCCGAGGAGAGTCACTTAACCTTGTTGGCCTCAGTTTCCTCATCTGCAAAATGTGCTGGAGAAGGAAATGGCAAGCCACTCCATATCTTTGCCAAGGAAACCCCAAAAAGGGTCATGAAGACTCCAACAACTATAATTTATCTCGCTGTTTCAGTTATTCTGTTGTTTAAGGTTATCATAAATTTTAACTTGTGAACGAGACTTTCAGAGCCACAGGGTATTTCTAATCCTGTGTGGCATACGGGGTTGGCTGATTAAACACTTGTCAGACATAGGCAAAGGAATGTGAGCCCAATTTTACTTCATTGGTGAATTAGCTACCTTTAATCTCTCTTTCTTCCAATCCACTTTTCATCATTTCCCTGTTCAATAAATCCCAGTGACTTCCTGTTGCCTCTCTCATCCCACCCACTCCCCTGTCATGCTCACTATTTTACTGACTTTCAATCTCTCCCTCTCCCTTGGCTCATTTCCTACTGCCTACAAATACACCCATGTCTTCCTCAGCCTGGAAGACCCCAAACATGATGCCTCCGTTCCCTCTGACTCTAGTCAGATGTCTTCTGCCTTTTGTGACTAAACTCCTCCAAAAGGCCATCTACACTAGCCATGTCTGCTTCTCTTCCCACCAGCTTCCGACCTTGTCATTGAAACTGCTCTCTCCAAAGTGACCAAGATCTCTCAGCTGCCAAATCCATGTCCTTCTCTCTAGCTGCATTCCCCCTGAATGTCTTTGCCACTGTTGATCCTCTTTCCTCTTCTCTAGGATTTCAGGGCATTATTCTCTCCCGGTTCTCCTCCTCCCTCTCTGATCGAGCCTTCTCCCTCTCCTTTGCTGGATTCTCTCCCTCTAACCATAGGTGTCCCTTTGGAGTCTATCCTGGGCCTGCCTCTCATTTCCTTTTATATGGTTTTGCTTGGTGAGTTCATCATCTCCCATGGATTTAATTATGTTGATGATTCTTAGTTCTACCTTTCCTGCCCCAATCTCTCTGCTAAATCTGCAAGTCCAACTGCCTTTCAGACATTTCCAACTGGATGTCCAGTAGGCATCATAAGTTCAACCTGTCCAAAACTAAACTCATTATTTTCCCCCTAAACTGGCTTCCTGTTCCCCCAGCCCCCAACCAAACACTTTCCCTATTACTATGGAGGGCAGTATCTCACCCCCAATCCCTCAGGCTCAGGCTGGGAGCCCTCCTGGATTCCTTCACATCCCTCTCGCACACACACCCATGCCCAATATGGCGCCAAGGCCTGCTGATTTCACTTTTGCAGCATCTCTCCTCTGACATGGAGGTCACTTCTCTGGTGCTGATGCTCATCACCTCACACCTGGATTATTGCAATAACCTGATGGTGGGTCTGCCTCCCTCAGGTCTCTCCCCACCCTAACCCATCCTCCATTCAGCCTCCAAAGTGATTTTCCTAAAGCACAAGTCTCACGTTGTTGCCTCCCTATTCAAACTCCAGTGGCTTCCTATTGCTTCTAGGAACAAATACAAAATGCTTTGTTTGGCATTGGAAGCCCTTCATAACCTGCCCCTCCCCTTCCACACACACCTTTGGAGGCTTCTTATACCTTACTGCCCAACAGGTGCTCTTCGGTTCAGTGCCTCTGGCCTCCTGGCTGTTTCATGAGCAGGACACTCCATCTCTCAGCTCCCGGTATTGTGTCTGACTGCCCTCCATGTGTGGAATGCCCTCCCCCCTCCACTCTGATTGCTTAAGTCCCAACTCAAAGCCTACCTCCTGCAGGAAGCCTTCCCTAGTTCTCTTAACTCCAATGTTTCCTTCCCTTGGTTTGTATTTTTCCAGTATATAGCTTGGTTTGATTGCTCTGTTGTCTCCCCATTAAATTGTAAGCTCCTTGAGGGCAGGGACTGTCTTTTGTCTGATTTTGTGCCCTGAGTGCTGGGGCGTATGCTGGCACATAGTAGGCATTTAATACCTGTTTATTGATTGACTAACCCTCCAAACTGTCTGTCTAAGGGTGGAAGGGCTGCCTTGAGAGGTGGTGGCTCCCCGGTTAGGGGAGGCCGTCGGGGGAAGGCCGGATGAATGGGGATCACTTGGCAGGCCTTGGAGAGTGTCTGGGGAGCCTGGCTGGCCTCTGCAGTCTTGCCCAGCTGGGACCATGTGGGGCCAACCGTGAGCTTCAGCTGGGATCGCTGCGCCGCCTGGTGGCCAGAGGAGCTATTTCTGCAGGCCACAGGCTCCTACCCTTAACCAAGGAGGCCCCCCCGCAGAGCCCTCCCCCTCCCCCGGGGCTCCTCCTCCTCCTCCTGAGCTCATAAGGAGGCAGGCCTCCCGGCCGGCTTCAGAGCGGTAACCATGGCCCTGGGGCTCTGGGTGGCATGGGCGGCTGCCCTCTGCAGCTGGGCGCTGGCCCTGCAGGGAGGGATGCTCTACCCCCAGGACACCCCGAGCCGGGAGCGCAAGGACCTCAGCGGCCTTTGGGACTTCCGAGCCGACTTCTCCGAGGACAGGAACCAGGGCTTTCGGGAGCGGTGGTACCAGAGACCCCTGCAGGAGGTGACCCCTCGTCTGGCCCCTGGTGACCCGGGCGGGGGGCGATGCCAGGGCAGAGAATCCCACCCCGCTGCTAGCCTTCCTCCGCCCCTCGGAGAGATGCCCCCGGCTGTGCCCAGTGTTGGGCGAGGATGCCCCTCTCCACTGGGGACCCTGCCCCAGCTGCGCTCAGGCCCTTCTGGCTCTGCACAGACCATGCCAAGCTCCCTCCTGGCCCTGGTGCGGCTTCTGCTGGGACCGCCTCTTAACTGGGGAGCTCCCAGGGCTTGAGTTCGAATTTGACCATCTCTGAGACCTGTAACTTAGTGTTCTCCCCATAAAAGTAGGGGCTTGAAGCGGGAGGAATCAGAAGCCCTTGTGATCTCCAGGTCGATGATTCCGAGACCCTCCTTCTGGGGAAGGCTGAGAGCGCTGCCCGGGAAGGTTGGACCAGAGTTAGATACATTGTTTCCCAACAGGATATTCCCTAGAATATCCCAAGGCCCGGGAAGAACGTGGAGGGTCCCGCGCCCCGGGGAGGGACTGAATGCCCATCGCTTGCCCGCCCTTTCCTCCAGGATCTGCTCCCTCACCCTCCTCCATCCCAGTCCCCTGTAAAAAGCCTTCCCTCCTCTGGCAGCATGGTCCCACCCCGAGAGGCCAAAAGATCTCCTGTTCTAACTCTGCCAGGGCTTCTGGCTCTCACTTTGTCTCACTTTAAAATGGACTTCTTTATCTCTAAGAGCCTTAGAGATTTGAATTGTGAGGGCAGGGTGCTTGGAGGAGGCAGATGACTGAGAAGAAGAAAGGAAGAAAGGGGAAGTGGGATAAGAGAGCACGAGGTTACAGGCAAATATGGGATGAAAGTGGAGGGGGCTGAGGAGCCCAGAAAACGGAGAGGGGCTGGACTTGAGGCTCCTAGGAGCCCATTATTGCCTTCCTCAGAGGACATGGAACCTTACAACATCAGAGCCAGGATGAGCCTTAGGGGTTATCTAAGCCCATTTCACAGAGGAGGAAACTGAGGCCCAGATCAGTAGGAGAGTTGGAAAGAGGTCTCCCAGCATTTTCAGAGGGAGGGAGTTGAAGCCCAGAGCCACTTGTCAAGGGCTGCCCAGTGGGCCCTCTAGAACCTGGTGCAGCTAGTGTTCAAGGAGAGAGGGCAGATGGTGTGTTCCCCAGCATGTGTGCCTCTCTTCCCTGTCTGCAGGACTTTTAGCACACTCACTGTCTTGAGTGAGACTTTTCTTTCCACTTGTCCTAGCTGAGAAAGACAGGAAGGGCAAATATGTGTGCTGGGGGAGGGGATTCGGGTCCTGCTTCCTGACTCAGTCCTCTTTACTCTTCATCATTTCCAGATTCCAGATTCCAGAGAGATCTCTCTCTCTCTGCAGCCATCAGTCAGAGAACTACAGGATATTGGGTCTGGAAAGGACTTCTTCCAATTTCTCTTAAAAGAAGAGGGAGCAGGGGTGGCTAGCTGGCCCAGTGAATAGAGCACCGGCCCTGGAGTCAGGAGGACCTGGGTTCTGATCTAGCCTCAGACACTTATCACAAAAAATAGCCATGTGATCTTGGGCAAATCACTTAACTCCAATTGCCCTCCAAAAAGCAAAAAAAAGAAGGAGGAGGAGGAGGGGTGGCTGAATACCAAAGTGGGAAAGAGATTTGTCCAAGGTCACACAGTTAGCATTCTAGGGATATGACAGTCCCCAGAGCTCCTGAATCCCCTAGTCCAAGACTGATTCAAGCCTGTAAGTCAGTCTGCACAGTCTAATCAGTCTGTTGGCCAGTGGGGAGCCAAGACCCTGGCCCTGCTCCCTTTCCCTTGGAGGGCTTAGGAATTCCCCAGGTGTTTTTCTCCTCTCTCTCAGTAGGTTCCTGGCTTTGAGATACTAATAATAGCAAGTGCCATTTGGTAGAGCAGGCATCCCAAAAATCTGAGTTCAGTTTTAATTAATTATTAATTAATTAATAGCTTAATTATTTCAGTCCAATAAATATTTATCAGGTACTTATTACATGCTGGTCACTGGAGACACAAAGAATTTTTAAGTCAATCATTTCTTAAAGCTGAGCTGGAATCCTGGCTTCTTAAAGAGGATGAAGAGCCTGTCTTGAAGCCATCTGCTTCCAGGCACACCTGCCTTATCTCAGTTGATGCCTCGAGCACTTCTAGAGAAAGGTTTCATGGGAAGGAGTTTCATTCTCCAGGCTTCATGGAAGGAGCCTTATGGGCAGGGCAAGTGTGGGTCCTCCCTGTGAACCTGGGATCACCCAGACTGAGAGTGGCCCTGGACTACCCTAGAAAATGGAGGACGATTTAGAGGTCATCCAATTAAGGAGGTTTTACCTGGGGGGGTCCATGAACTTAATTTTAAAATATTTTGAAAACTTGATTTCAATATAATTGGTTTCAGTTTTATTTTATGCATTTAAAACTATGCTTCTCAGCAGAGGCCCTGCCCTGTTAGTTTCTCCAGATTGCTGCCAGAGAAGTCCATGGCCCAGCAAAGGTTCAGAACCTCTCATCTAAGCCTAACTCCACCATTTAGAAAGGGCCTAGGTGACTTGTCACCAAGGTAGTGCACAGTGGAGGGGTTTGGAACCAGATCCTTTGCCTGTCAAGTCAGCGGTCATTCTTAGTCCCAGGCTCCTCCTGAGACAGTCACCCCCATCTCTTCCTTTCTGCCTCCCAACAGTCGGGCCCTGTACTAGACATGCCTGTCCCCGCCAGCTTTAACGACATGGGCCAGGACAGCAAACTTCGTAACTTCATCGGCTGGGTGTGGTATGAGCGGCAAGTGTTGGTGCCTCAGAGCTGGGCCCAGGACCCTGGCACCAGGGTGATACTGAGAATTAGCAGTGCCCACTACTATGCAATTGTGGTCAGTACTAGGGGGTGTGTCTGTGTGTCTGTGTCTGTCTTTCTGTCCCACTCATGACGCCTACTGCTGACTGACCCTAAGCACACTGCTCTGTTCCAGGGTGTCTGACGCCAGTCTGGTGTGCCACCAGCAGACAGCACTGGCCACAGGCAGGAGTGGCAGGGGGCCAGGTTTGGCCTTCAAGCCCACTGCTTGTCTTTTAGCTCCCATCCCCTCAGGGCATCCCTCTCCAGCGCCTGGCATCCCACATTCTGCGTTCTGGGCTTCTCTCTCCCAACAGAACCATACTGCTCTGGGTCCTGTTCTCTCAGGGCCCTGCTCTGAGCTCAGAGTCTCCCAGGGGCCTTTGTCAGAACATTGACTGTTCTTTCAAGGCCCACCTTCCCCTTAAAGAGTCACTTGAATATAAGAAACCCGGGGAAAGAAGCCCTGGGTAGAAGAATCTATCGTCACTCCTTAAATCCCCAGACAGGGCTGGTTGCTGTTCTTAAAAGAAGAGTCGTTGAGAGTTTTGACTTTTACACCCTCTTAATTTCCAAATATGTCCCTCCCTTCTCCTACCCTGACAGTCATCCCTTGTAAGAAAGGATCAGAGAGAGGAAGGGAAAAAGCCCGTTCAGCAAAAGTGACCAATCAGCTCAGCCAAGGCTGGCTGTGTGTGCAGAGCTCACACCCAGAGCCTCGCCCCTCTGCAATGAAGGGAAGGAAATGCATTCCCACATCTCATCTTTGGGGTCAAGCTTGGTCATTATGAGTAGACAACATTCAGGTTTGATTCATCTTTTCCATTTATGTTCTTGGAGTTCTTGTGTACAAGGAGGCAGCTGGGTGGCTCGGTGGAGTGTTGTCCGACAATCAGCAAGACCGGAGTTCAAATCCAGCCTCAGACAGTCTAGCGGTGTGACCCTGGACAGGTCACTCGACCTCTGTTTGTCTTAATCCACTAGAAAAGGAAATGGCCAACCACTCCACTGCCTTTGCCAAGAAGACCCTATGGGTGGTATTTCTAGGCACGCCAGACATGCTCTTGTTGGCATCATTTTCCTGGCTCTGCTCCCTTCTGTTTGCCTCATTTTACCTAAGTTTTCTTTGTTCCCGTTCCTCGTGACCAGCCAGGAGGAACATTCACATGTCACCATTAGTCATTCTTCAGTCAGTGTGGTTATTGCATCTTCTTTGTGAAGCAGCCAAGACCAGGCGTGTGCCTGTGTGAGTGTGTGTCTGTCTGTCTGTAAGTGTCTGTGTGTGACTGTGTGTCTCTGTGAGTGTGTGTGTGTCTGTCTGTGTGTGTCTCTGTGTATGTGTATGTCTTTGTATGTGAGTGTGTGTCTGTGTGAGTGTGTGTCTGTCTGTAAGTGTCTCTATGTGTCTGTGTGAATGTGTCTGTGTGTCTCTGTGTATGTGTGTTTGTATGTGAGTGTGTGTGTCTCTGTTTGTGTGTGTTTGTGTGTGTTTGTGTGATTTCTCAGTGTCGCTGTGTATGTGTATGTGTCTGTGTGTGTGAATGTATCTCTGTGTGTCTGTGTTTCTGTGTGTTTGTGTGTGTCTCTGTGTATGTGTCTGTGTGTGTGAATGTGTCTGTGTGTGTGTCTCTGTGTGTCTCTGTGTATGGGTATGTGTTTGTATGTGAGTGTGTGTGTCTGTGTGTATCTCTGTGTCTCTGTGTATGTCTGTATGTGTGTTAATGTGTGTCTGTGTGTGTGTCTGTGTGTGTGATTGTGTGTGTGTGCGCCTGTGCATGTGCACATCTCTGACTTCCCGTGCAGGCGTGTGCAGATTAGTGCCCCTGCCATCCCCTCCCTCACTCACCTCTGCTCGCTGCCTGGATGTTTGCAGTGGGTGAACGGGGTCCACGTGACCGAGCACGAGGGGGGCCACCTCCCCTTTGAGGCCGACATCAGCAAGCTGGTGCAGTACAATCCTGGGGAGCTGAGTCGAATAACCATCGCCATCAACAACACCCTGACGCCCCACACGCTGCCATCGAGCACAAGACAGACCACTCCCGGTGAGCAGAGCCCTCCTCCCCTGCCCCAAGGCCAGCCAGAGCCTTCACAGAGTCCCAGCTCCACAGCTGGTCAGACCCCCTCATTTGACACATGAGGAAACTGAGGCCCAGGAAGGTTAGATGTATGACAGTCCTAAATCCAGGACCCTTTAGACAACCTCATTTTACAGATGAGGAAACTGAGGCAAACAGGGTGAAGTGACTTGCCCAGGGTCATCCTGCTGGTAAATTTCTGAGGCCAGATTTGAATGCAGGAAGATGTGTCTTCCAGATGACAGACTGTGCATTGTGAGGCCTCTGCGGGCCCCAGGAAGTGAACCTTAGAGCCCCTGTTGTCCAGCTCCAGGGGCTGTGTCCAGCCTGTGTCCCCCTGAGCCAGGCCCAAAAGGGAGAGTTGAGCTAGTCTCTCTGCTGGAGGGCAAGGGTTGAAAGCACTCCTTTCCTTTCTCCCAAACCAGGTATCCCAAGTATTATTTTACTCAGGAAACAAATTTCGACTTCTTCAACTATGCTGGGCTGCACCGTTCCGTCTTCCTCTACACCACCCCCATCTCCTACATTGATGATATCACCGTCACCACCGACATAGACCAGGGCACAGGTGAGGGGCCACTGCCGGGCAGGGCGAGGGGAAGGGCTCCAATCCACCTGCAGCCCCTGGGCAGGATGCAGGGGACTGCCACCTATTCTGAGACATCCCTAGGGTCTGTCCCCTCCTGCCTCTACGACCCCTCTGGGACTCTGAAGTCTGACCTAGAACCACAGAATGTGTGAGTCAGAGGAAGTCTCAGCAGTCAGGGAGCTGAGGGCTGGAGGCAGCGGGGCCTCAGCCACAGTCACCCTGATGCCCAGGGAGGCCCCTTCTCCTGTACCCATATGCCACCTACTTAAATCCCAGCTGCTGCTTGCAGCCCACACCCGGGACTATTGGGCGCCAGAGGGATTTCTCCTGGGTCTCTCTCTTGGGGGGACTGCTCTCATGGCTCTGATGTATGTTGGTCTCCTCCAGGGCTGGTGAACTACGAGATTGCAGTAAAAAGCGATGAGAACTTTGACGTCGAGCTGCTTCTCTGGGACAAGGAAGGGAGAGTGGTGGCCAAGGGAATGGGGGTCCGGGGCCAGCTAGAGGTCCCCAACGCCCAGCTCTGGTGGCCTTATCTGATGCATGAGCAGCCTGCCTACCTGTATTCACTTCAGGTAACGTTTCTGCCCTAGGCAGGAAGATTCCCATCCCTGGGCTCCATGTGGAGGCCAATTAGAGGCTTTGGCAGGAAAGGAAGCCCTCAGGGAAATGTCTTCCACCAGCAATTCCCAGCCAGCAGGGGGCCTCCAATGACATCTCAGCTTTATGTCCCGAAAAGAATCTTCCAACAAAATCTAAGGAACGCTCTGAATCCCTGTCCCCAGAGGTGGAAAGTGAGGAGGTCCTGGGAGGCTGATGAACCAGCAGCTGATCCCTAAGTTCAGAGGAGACAGTCACGCAGTTCAACTTACTTTGTTTTTAGGGTTTTCTATTCTTCCCACCTGCCCTTCCAGAACCATTGGCCAGGAGGGAAAGGCAACCTTTGTAACAAATATTCGTATTAAGGCAAAACGAATCCTGGAAGATTTCAAGAACTGTGGCTTAATCTTCACACCCTCTGGACCCCTCTTCTCTCCATCTGGAGGTGGCTGGCCTGATTCATCTTGCAGCCCTCTTGTTACACAGATGAGGAAATTAAGGCCTAGAGATGGCCCTGATTGCCCTAAATTAGTAGGCAGAGCACTAGGCCTGAAATCAAGAAGACCCGAGTTCAAATGTGGCCTTCAAGGTTTACTAGCTGTGTGACCCTGGGCAAGTCACTTAAGCTCTGCCTCTATTTCCCAGCCATAAAATGGGGATAATAACAATTCCTGCCTTGCAGGGTTATTCTGAGGGTCATGAGATACTATTTCTAAGGCATTCAGCACAGTGCCTGGCAAACAGTAGGAACTTTATAAACGTTTAGTCCCTTCCTCTTGCTCCAAGTAGAAATAGATCCCTACTTGCCAGATGGCAGCTTAGGGGCAGCTAGGTGGCACAGTGAATAGAGCACCTGACCTGGAGTCAGGAGGAACTGAGTTCAAATCTGGCCTCAGACACTTAACACAGAACTAGCTGTGTGACCTTGGGCAAGTCACTGAATCCCATTGCCCTACCTTCTCCCCCCCAAAAAGCAACAAAAAATAAAAATAGAAAATAGGAAACTACAAATTAACATTATTCTATTATATTTTTATTTATTTGGTTAAACATTTCCCAGTAACATTTTGTGTTTCTGGAGCCACTGGGGATGCGCCCTGGACCTCCTTTGACACCTCTGCTCTAGATCAAAGATTTAGAGGAGGAGGGTCACCTCCAGCTCTTTCATTTAAAGGTTGAGGAAACTCGGGGCCTCCAAAGGTTCAGTGACTTGCCCAAGGTTACACAGCTAACAGAAACTGAACCCAGGCCTCTCCTGACTCACAGGCCAATCAGCTTTCTACCCCATCATACTACCTGTCAACCTCTTTACCCACTCCAGCCCTGAGATGGCTCATTTCTAACTCTTCAGAAACCGGGAGAGGGTCAGAATGGACATGGGGAGACTACAATTGTCTGATTCCTTTGAACCCACAGGGCCTCAAGGTCTAGCTCAGCTGCAGAATCGCACATGGTAAGGGGCAATGTGGGATAGGTTGTAAGGGTCAGTAGGAGGTGGAAGGCCTTGAAACACAGGCCAATGAGGCTGCACTGGATCCCATACCAAAGAGAAAGCCTGAGAAGAATTTTTGGCAGGCCTAATTACCCTGTCACTCCCCTACTCAATAAACACCCCTGAGATAAAATCCAAATCCTGCTTTGCATATGGAGACCTCCACAGCCTGACTCCAGACTGATCCTGTACACTTCTCTCCACATACACATTTTAAAAAATCTTTACTTTGTATCCCCAGTGTCAGACACACGATGGGAGCTTAATAAATGCTGGTAGAGTGATGGATTAGAGGCAGACTGGAGGCTGAGGCCATTAGGGAACCCAGGTGAGTTAGGGCAATGGCCATGTGAGTGCAGAGGAGGGCAGAGGGACCAACTCTTCCCCTTGGGGGCTGGAGCAAGGCACAGAGAGTAGATGCCTTGTGGGTGCATCTCTTGGCCACCCTTTAATGTCATATGTGCAGCCAGTGCCATCTCTGGGATCAGGTCTGGGCAGGATGACCAGTGCGGTGCTGGGGGAAATGCAGGGGACACCCAAGTGCCTCTCTGTGTGTCCTCCACTCCATGGAAAAGGAAGGCACTCTTGCTTTAACCTCCTCTTCCCCATCATCTTCATCCCTAGATCCGAGGGAAGGGATTCGACTGGGCTCTGGTGATGAAGGATTTCAACCTGCTCAGGTGGCTGGGTGCTAACTCTTTCCGTACAAGCCACTACCCCTATGCTGAAGAGGTCATGCAGCTCTGTGACCGCTATGGCATTGTGGTCATTGACGAATGTCCAGCCGTGGGGATCACATTGCTGTGAGTCTCCTCCTCCTCAGCGCCTGGTGCAGAGGGATGGGTGCAGCTGCATGGGGGGGAGTCAGAGGACACTGCAGATTCCTAGCTATGTGACATGAGATGTCACCTTGCCTCAGTTTCCTCCTCTGTAAAATGAGGGAGCTGAACTCAGTGACCTCTGAGGTGCCTGTAATGAGCTGCTTCCAAGGTTCTGATTACAAGCATACTATACTCCATTTATTCAGTTACAAATTAAGGCAAAACATTCACAGAAAATCAAAATACAGCATTCACCATGTGTATCTCAATCACTTAGTAAGTCCTCAATTCAGTGACAAAGTACAAAGGTCAAAGTACTCCACCCCTGGGTAGTACATTTATTTAGTCAGGCACACAGTGTTCTCTCTACTCAGTTGGAGATTAGTTTCTGATCATGAACAAAGTACATTCATTTGGGCATGGAAAGCACAAAGGCTATCCACCCCTAGGTCACAATTAGGTTACAATATCATCCTGGCATTCAGTAGCCAAGGAGATGTCTTTTCTTCATCTTGACTAGAGGCAAGTTCTCAGCAGTTTCTGTTTCTGGAAAGACAAAGCTTAACAAAGCCATCACAGCATTCATTCACATTGCAGCATCCTCTTCAATCAACTTCTGCCTGTGAAATCAACCTATGCCCAACAAGGTCTGAGGTCTCTATCAACAAAAGACTCTGACAGAGTAACATCAAAACAGATAGACAACATACAGGCACCACAGTTATGCCTCCTCAGTTCTCAGCATCTCTGGGTGGCCCTCAGAAGTCCTGGGCAGCTCTGCCTGGCAGTTCTCTCTCTCTGCCTCCACAATGCTGCTCCCAAAAGTTCTTCTGGACTCTCAGCTTGGGCCTCTCCCTTCCCTCTACATGGCACCAGCTCCTCTCTGTTCAGCCCCCTCTAGTCACATCAACAAGTCCATCCCCCTTGTGGTATTCACAAGCTCTGGATCTTAAGACTTAACCCGAAAACCAAGCCAATACAAGTGGATCTTTAAATTCCCTTACCATTACAGTGCTTTGAGTGACCAGCCTACGTGGTTGGTCCAAGGATGCAGACAGGGCCAGTACTGACTCCCCTTCTTCTTCCTCCAGGGAGAGCTTTGGAAACATCTCTCTGCAACACCACTTAGAGGTGATGGAAGAGATGGTCAAGAGGGACAAGAATCACCCAGCCGTGGTCATGTGGTCTGTGGCCAACGAGCCCGTTTCCTGGCTGGCACCTGCTGCCTACTATTTCAAGTGCGGACCTTCTCTGGGGGCAGGGTTAGAGCTAGGGGTAGGTGGTCTTGAGGATGTGTATGGGGGGAAGCCCCTAGAGTGAGCCCACAGCTACAGAAAAGGGTGTTGGTGTCCATGGGGATCCAGTCCACCAATCAGGGTGCCCATGTGTGCTAGGCACTGGGAAGACAAGGAAGTTACCAGACAAGTTACCAGTCTACCAGGACCTAACTTCCACATGCCTTCCCCTTCTGGGGACAGAGAAGCACTGGCTTTGCACTCAGACTGAGTGGAGATAGCCAAGATAGCCAAGAAGGGAAAGGGATCCCAGGCCAGCACACTCAGGGTGGCCCAACACCATGGGTGACCTTGGGAGGTAGCTGGGTGTGCATCCAAAGGGCAGAATTTGGGAGTTGAGAAGATTCAGCTTCAAATCCGACTGATGACATTCCCAAGCTGTGTGACCCTGGGCAAGTCTCTTAATCTACCTGTTCGTTAATGACCTCTTCCATAAAATGAGTTTATAGTAACAGCCACTTCCTTAGGGTTATTTGAAGATCAAGTGAGTTAACACAGAGAAAGTGCTTTTCAAACCTTAAAGTGATGTCTAAATACTAGCTGTCATTTGGGCCAGTCACACCCTCCTGAGCCTCTTTCCTCAGTTATAAGATATGGGACTTAGACCAGATGGCCTCAGAGGTCCCTTCCCAGTTCTGGAACTACGAACCTATACTTACAAATGTCAGCGTTCATAGGGTCTAATGACCTCAGGTTATATTATTTTTGAGTTTTAATTGATAACTTTTTAAATATTTAAAAATTTTAAATTAATTAAAAAAATTTTAATACTACCTTTCTTTCTAAAATCCTAATACTCCTAATATCCTTCCCAGACAGCCATACTTAGATGGAGGTTCTTAAACTTTTATGTGTCATTCACCTCTTTAAGCAGTCTGGAGAAGCCTGTGGGCCCCTCCTCAGAATCACATGTTAAAATTGTGTAGTTGTCATCATTTACTATTTATAGATTTAAAACAAAACATTTTTATTTTTAAATAAAATACAAAGGAAACCAATTATACCAAAGTGCAGTTGTAAAAAAAACATTTTTTTTAAGTTCTGGGTCCCATGTTAGGAATCCCTCCTTGCCTTACAGGAAATTTGAAAAGAAAGAAACATTTTAGCAAAACTAACCAAGCCGCCCCTCAAGTCCAGCACTGCACATACCCATGGCCCCCGTCCCTCTGGAAAGGAGGGAGGGAAGTGCCTTCCCATCTCCTCTTTAGGGCCAGTTTGGGTCATTATCATTTCACAGGTAACTCCCTCATTTGACCAGAAGAAACAGGCCCAGAAAAGGAAATTATGTGTGAATGTTGTAGCAGCTTTAGGCAAAATTGTGAGTTAGATACATTTTGTCTTTTGTGGGGGGAGAACCAGTGAGCCATAGCGCCTGGCCTCCTGGTTATTGATGCCAAATGGGCAGGTCCACTTGGCCTCCCAAATGGGCAGGTCCATTCAACCTCTGAAGGGAGGGCTTCCTTCCTTTCCTCCACGGGGAGGCCAGTCACCCTCAGAACCAGAGACCTGAGCCAGCAGTCTTGAGGGTCTGTGACCAGGCTGACCACTCAGCCAACCTCAGGCCCTTCTCTGGCCCACCCAACCACCTCTCCCCCTTAGCACTCTGTCCTTTGGGGAAAACCAAGGGCAGGTTTGGAAAACCCTGCCCACAATGCCTCCCCAAAACAGATATGTAGACAGAAAGGAATAGAGATATATGTTATGTTCCTGAGCATGTTTTTCTCCCCCACAAGAATGTAAATTCCTTGAGGACAAGGATCATTTCACTTTTTCTT